>BTHU01000006.1:62075854-62675854 GCA_036184795.1 Tokudaia tokunoshimensis
ACATAAATATATAAAGAAGAAAGGTTTACTATAGCTCATGGCGTCCTGACCACCTTGACTTCATTGCTTGGGCCTGCAGTGGCATAGAATATCATGGTAGAAGCACATGGTAGGAGAGGCCTCTTCACTTTATGCTGCCCAAGAACTGAAGAGGAAAGGCTGAAGTGTCTAGGGTCCCACATATTCCTTTTAAGAGCACACGCACTTCCTTCCACTAGGCCCACCTCCTAAATGTCCCTCCACCTCCTGGTAGTACCATGGACTGGTGACTGAGCCTTTATTACCCGAGGAAAACTGCAGACCCCAATTATAGCAACATCCATACAGATCTGAATAAAACTCCTGTTTATACTTGTAAATCCAAACACAATACTCTGGCTCTTTATAGTGACCCAAGTCATAATATCTGATGACAGTCCCCAGATTCAGTTCTTACTCTGCCCACTTCTCCTAGCTGACGTTTGTAACATCCACCATGTCCGCAGCTGCTTAGAAACTAAGGGGAAAACATCTGTTTTGTCTTTGAAGTCTACAATTGCCTTTTAGACGAAGACACTAAAGTCTAGACAGGTGACATAACTCACCTGTCATAATATAAACACTGGGACCTAAATCTTCATGTTCTAACACTCCTTCAGTGTCACCACAGACACAACACGCAGATCTGTGTCTAAAGATTTGTGAGTGTAGAACTATGTTTCACTTGCAGAAGGCACATTAAGAACTTTAAGAAGCATGGGGCGTCTCTTGGCCTTGGTAATATGGGGATGGGGCCGAGGAGAGAATGGAGACATTGCTCGGGAACTCCTAAGGGCAGATGTGAGTTAGGAATTGCGTGGCTAGACCCTTAGGTGTATCACAGTATTTACTTTAAGTGCCCAATAAATGCTAAGTGAGTGTGAAGAAGCTTTTCCTGCATCCCTCATGTGGAAGCACAGAGACCAATGGAGCACAGTTGGCTCCACCCGATCTGGGACCCATATTTGTAGCTCTTCCTCTGACTGCTAGGACAGTCTAAGAACTCAGGGACAGTGGTCTTCTGCTGTTCAGAGGATATTGGCACTTATCAAAAGTCATGTTAGGATTAGGATTGTGTTTGGATTTACAAGTATAAACAGGAGTTTTATTCAGATCTGTATGGATGCTGTTAAAATTGGGGTCTGCAGTTTTCCTCGGGTATTAAAGGCTCGGTTACCCGTCCATGGTACTGGAACATTAGGATTCATGCATCCTCTTGTGCCCTACAGAAGCAATATCTCTGGAAGCCACGCCTACCCTTTATTATTAAAGAAAAACCATCACGGGGTTGGTGGAACTGATGATGGCTCTTCCTGTGCTTTGCCACGACACGTCATCCTGATATCGTCGCAGATTCCTGCATATGAGGTACCACGGTGCGAGGGGGCCACCCTCTACCATGTTTTCCTCTGCACTAATGAAATCTTCTGGCTTCCATGTGTGTGAAAATGGTTCATGTCTTGAAAGGAAAATTGTCTGATCAAGTGAACACTTACAGACCCCCATATGGTTTTTAAAATTGGGAGCAATAAAGATAAAAGTTATCAAACTTACTTTGAAAAAGCCATGAGAGGTCCAAATTGCTGCGTGTGTAGTTGGTGTCAAACCACACCTGCTAAACTGAATTTGTTGCACTTAAAAAAAACAAAAACAGTCAGTATGATGGCTAAAAATATTTAAGGCTCTTCCAGAATTCCCAAGAACTTTAATAATAATATTTGACCAATAGTTTTCAAAAGTGGGTTAGAAGTACTACTTTATATTCTGTTTAAAAATGGTGCCATTTTATTAAAATATGCTCCATATAAAATGTAATTAGAGCTGTGAATAGTAGTGTTTAGCTATAATCCAAGCACTTAGGAGGCTAAGGCCAGAGGCCAGAGGTTGAGGCCAACCTGGACCATATAGGGAGTATCAAGTAAGCTAGGACTATATAGTGAGAACTCTGTCTCAAAATATAAAAATAAATAATATGAAATGAAGTTATGTATTTAAATTATATTTATATACATAAATATGTATATATATTAGAAGATTTTAAAATCTACTTAAGAAAGCCACTGGAAAATGGTATTAATTAAATTTTATTGTTTTTAATAAGTTGTATATTTGTTTGTTTGGTGTGTCCAAAGATAAAGGGATTAGGGAGAAAATAATGTAACTCATTAAAACTATTTTTTTTTCCATGATGGAGTTGCATAAACTTTATATTTTTCTGATTAGAGAAAAACAAAGAAACTGGCAGGAGAAGTTTAGTTCCTTCCTTCTGTTATTTATGAAAATTCTTTAGCAATGATAGTCTATTGCGTATCAGCCGGTCCTAAAGCTCACATGTGCCTACTGCTGCCGTTTTACTTCTAGATGGTGGTAGAGAGCGTCAAGCCCGGCATCGTGGCTGTGCTGTATGAGCACAGCGGAGTGACGTTGGAGGGCCTGCTTCATCTCACAGACAAAGCTCTTCAAGGGCAGAAGGCACAGAGCCTGGGAATATTCAGCCGTGGAAACAGCAGAGAAATTGACTTACTGCAAGGTTGGTCTGGGTATTGAAGAACAGTCACACAGCTCTCAGTGTCTGCAGCTCTTATCCACAAGTGTGACTTTCACAGTGCTTCTAAGGAAGGGTTCACACTAGGAAGGGTTCACATCTTCATGAAGAAAGTAAAGCAACTGTTAATAATAATCTTAAATACAGTCATTAAGATCACAGTGTAACGGTTAGTATCATAATCTTTTTGAAGAGTACACTTTATTCGCATTCCTGTAAAGCTTTTCCATCTTGCAGAATTGAAATATTGTGTTAAGCAGCACCTCTCTTCTTCCCCTCTGATAACCATCGAATCCTTTAAATACATAGATGGAATCACTTGCCTTGTCTTTTTTGTGACTGGCATTTTTCACTTATGCCCTCAGGGTTCATACACTATACCAACTGGTTATTTCTAAGGCCAAATACTAATCTACTCTGTGTTTGTGCTACAGTATGTGTACTGGCTGGTTTTGTGTGTCAACTTGACATAAGCTGGAGTTATCACAGAGAAAGGAGCCTTCCTTGAGGAAATGCCTCCATGAGATCCAGCTGTAAGGCATTTTCTCAATTAGTGATCAAGGGTAGGAGGGCCCATTGTGATTGGTACCATCCCTGGGGCTGATAGTCCTGGGGTCTACAAGAAATCAAGCTGAGCAAGTCAGGGGAAGCAAACCAGTAAGCAGTATTCTTCCATGGCCTCTGCATCAGCTCCTGCCTCCAACTTCTTGTCCTTTGTGAGTTCCTGTCCTGACTTCCTTTGGTGATGAACAGCAATGTGGAAGTGTAAGCTGAATAAACTCTTTCCTCTCCAACTTGCTTCTTGGTCATGATGTGTTGCTCAGGAATATAAACCCTGACTAAAACAATATGTTTATTACTCTATCCACTGGTGATCATTCAGATTGCTTCTACTTCTTGGCTGTAGTGAGTTATGACAAACCTCTTTTGCTCTTGCTTTTACAAATATGGAAATATACTCCTAAGTATGATATGGTGGGTTTCTTTAAAAATTCATAAGCCCCTATATTGTTTTTTGTAACTGTTTTTATCAACAGTGCAAGTATACAAAGTTCTCTGTGCCATTTATTTGTTATAGGTGTTCAGGTTTCTCATCTGTTTGGTTGGTTCATACAGTTTCCAGTCTCACTGTGTTTTGATTTGCGTATCTCTGCTGCTGAGAGGTGCTGAACATCTGTCATGTGCTTGCTGGCCATTTGCATATTTCCTTATGAAAACAAGCCCTTTGCCTATTAAGAAGTGGGTTACTTTTGTACAGGTTGAGCTGTGGACACCCTTTGTATGTTAAGGATATTAACTCCTTATCAGATATGTGATTTGCAAGCATCTTCTCCACCTGTATAGTGTCTCAGTCATAGTTCAATTACTGTGAAGAGACACCCTGACATAGGAAACTCTTATAAAAGAAAGCATTTAATTGAGAGCTTGCTTGTGATTTCAGAGGGTGAATCCATTGCCATCACATCACGGAGCATGGCAGGAGGCAGGCAAGATTTGGTGCTTGAGAAGTGGCTTAAAACTTCATCCCGATCTATAAGCAGGGAGAGAGTGGATCTTGTATGGGCTTTTTGAAACCTCAAAGCCCACCCCCAGCAACACATTTCCTCCAGAAAGTCCACACCTATTCCAACTAGGCCACTGCTCCTAATCCTTCTAATCCTTTCAAATAGTGTCACTCCCTGATGACTAAGCATTCAAATATATGAGCCTATGGAGGCCACTCTTATTCAAACCACCACCTGTAGGTGTCCTTTATACTCTCTCTTTTAATGCATAGAAGTTTTATCTTTGATGAAAGTACAGTAATTACAGTAGCTATGAACACTAAGATTGATAAATTGGTGTGCACTTGCCACCTCTGATAAACTCTTGGCTTGTATTGCAAAGGAAAGGAAAGGATGAGATAATTAAATTGTTATGGGGAGATTTAAAAATCTCATTAATGTTTACCCTTTTTTGGGAGGGGGGAGACAATGAATACCTTTAATTAAACTTTTAGAGTCTATCCTTCATATATAACTTTGCATTCTCCTTGCTTGTGCCTAAAGCAGAATTGTTTCAATTTTATTAATTGTCAACCTTCCATCTGTGTGGGATGAAGGAAGAGGAAATAAACCAGATGGTCCAGCTTCCAAGGCACTTACAAACTGGCACAATGAGTCATGAATCATTCCAGAGGAACTGGGAGTAAGGAGAGTTTGAAGTGGTTGCTAACTCTGGGAGTCTTGCCTGCTCTGACATTTTTTTTCATTGATGACTGTGGAAACTTTTTCTGCTTTGGAAATTGTTGCAAGATCCTAGGACTTGACTGGCCATTCACCTTAACCTCTCCTTGAGCCCAGTGACTTGAAATGGTGTACAATGGAGGCAGAAACACAATATCCAAAGCATAATTATATAGCACCTTATTAAGCCACAGCGTGAAGGAGCCCTGTGGCCACGGGGCTGTTCAATGACACTTTTTCCCCCTTAGGCTACAAAATTTGTATTAAGAATGTACTTCGGCCTGAAGTGAGAGATTTCTGGGAGAAACTAGGAAGCTGTGTGACCACCAAAGAAGAAGGAGGACATGTGGACTTATTTGTGCCACTTGGGGCTTCAGGTTGGTATCAAGACTCTAGAAACACAGGGGACATACCTCCTTGTGTTGGTATGTTGCGTGTTTCTGAGATGCGGTCACAAACAAATCTCATTTATCAATGAATCAATGACATATTTCTTTTTACCACTATAATTATTGCACAAAATACCATTGCACAGAATATACTCTAACTTGTTTATCCATGCAGTATATTTTACAAGTGAAGTTGCTGTGAACATATGTCTGAACATGTGCACACACTTCTCTAGGGTATACAAGATCTGAGTGGTGTACATTAACTGTTACAAAGCCAGCTAACCTGTTTTTCAAAGTGGCTGGACACTTTAATGTTCCTAAAGAATATGTCTGAAGTCTGGAGTCATCCAACACTGTGGTGGTTGTTTTAGTTACAGCCATTCAGGTGAATACAGAAACATCTCATGGTTCTAATGTGCAGTTTCCTGCCGGTTGTGATACTGAGAGTCTTTTCATGTACTTATCTGCCATTTCCATGTCTTTCTCGGTGTCTGTTCAAGTATCTTGCACGTTTTGAAAAGGGTTCTTCTGAAGAGCGGCAGAACTTCTTAATTTGATGAAATCGAATTCATTATCTTTACTTTTATCTTATGTTTTTAGGGTCATATTATTTAATTATTTAAAAACATTTTTTAAAAAAATCATTTTATGACTGTAGGTGTTCTGTCATATATGTATACCTGTACCACATGGGTGTGTTGCCCTTGGAGGCCAGAGAGGGTGTCAGATTCTTCATAATTTGAGTTTCATCAGGTTGTCAGCAACCATGTGGGTGCTGAGAACCACACCTTAATCCCCTGGAAGTAAAGCAACTGCTCTTAGCCTCTGAGCCATTTCTCCAGCCCCCATATTTTTAAATTCCTTGTACAAAGATTTCCTACTAAAGTTCATACTGTTTATGTTTGGCATTTAGGTCTGTTACCCATTTATTTCTAACAGATGATGAGGTATAGGTTGAAATTCAATGTACTTTACATATAGGTATCTGTTTTGCCAGCACCATTCCTTATATATTTATTCTTTCTCCCATGAATTTTATCTACAGGTTGACTGCAATCAGTTGACTACATGGATTTAAGTCCTCTGTGGTCTCTCTGACTTCATTATCAGCAAAAATATTAGGCATAAAGCCCATTGACTTCCACCATCTTGTTTCTTTTTTTCTTTTTCTTTTCTTTTTTTTTACACCATCTTGTTTCAAGAAACAATTAGGTACTTGCTTTTGGGCCACAAAGAATGAAAATAACCCATTCATTACATACATTTCTCCTTAAGTTATTCAATCAATATTTACTGAATCCAATAATCCACTCTTTATTCTAATCTGTATCATTGAAGAAGGGGAGAAAAAAATTTTAAAACAGGATTTCTCTGTGTAACTCTAGCTGTCCTGGAACTTGCTCTGTAAGCCAGGCTGGCCTCTTAGACTCAGAGACCCATCTGTCTCTGGCACCCAAGTGCTGAGATTAAAGGCATGCACCACCACACCCAGCAAAAGGGTGGTGCATTAAATGCCACATTAAATTTTGATCATTTTGTTCTATCTTGTGTTTATCTGTTTTAAGTGTGACTACTTTTAACCACAAGTCTTTCACTCTGATTATTTTAGGAAATTCTTGTGAGGTTTTTCTCTGCCTTTGGCTTAAATATTCCAAACTTGATGATAAAGAGACCAACACTTTCATGCTTCTAAGTAATATTTCACTGCTTCAGGAGAAACCTGTGACTAAACTAATGCAAGTGTTCTTGGCTGTGCAGAAGCAGGTATAGAAGTTCTTTCTCAGCTGTCTCAACTCACTGGCGCATTGTTCTCTGCCCCGACTGGAATCGCAACTGGTTCTTACCAACACAGTAAGTGTATATGTGAGCTGGCTAGCGTGTCTGGTAACACATAGCCACATCAGCTTCACTGAAGGACAAGAAGTAAGAAAACGTACACTCATCTCATTTCTCTGCCTTAGTAATTAGCAGCTGTACATCAGTGCCATTTCTGCCTGATCTTCCTATAGCAATTGCTACTCTTCCTGAAGGGATGGTCTCCCTTCTTCAGCCATAGCACCGAGCCATTCATTTACAGGAGAATTTTTTTGCTGCAGATATTTTTCTTCAAGCTGTCATTTACTAAAATCCTCCTTAAAGAGTTCAGCAAATTGTCCAGTTGCTGCACTGGAGAAATGATGTATTTTCCTAGGTGTTTTTTTTTCTCTTTTGATTGATTTGGTTTTCCTTGGGAGCATGAATGGTAGCTCCAAGGAGATGCACATGAATTTTGCTTAGATCCCACTCGGTACAAGAATCAGGAAGGGAAATGGATCAAAAGGGTAAGTACACTAGCATATACACTTTCATTGACACAATAAGGCTTCTAATACTGGATAAAAATTGGCTGACTGACAGAGAACCACATGGCTATCCTACATCACTTGATACTTTGTCCTTTAAAACCCTTCTCTTCAGATCAAACAGGGTTTGGACTGCCTCGGGAATGGTATGAGCACTGATTCTTTAGTCTCTAGAGGCCTTTTGAGACTGGGAGAAGTTGGCATGACAATGTCACTTGTAAGGGAAATGATTCCATACAGATGGAAGAGAAAGCGCATGGACTTCATACTCGAGACAGTTCTGAAGCAGCCGTGGCTGGGTCACTGTAGTTTACACAGCATCAGCAAATGGCGGTGTCTGTGGCTCTGTGGAGAGAATAGCCTCGCTTGGAGCAGCAAGGCTTGGGCCCTGTTGTTCACCTTAAGGAGCAGCTGTACTCCTTTTGTCGTCCTGTCCCTTTCCCTTTCAGTTTCTTCATACTCTTCTTCTAAAGAAACACACTGAAAGTTTTGCACATGCTTGTCAGTAATGGGAGAAACAAAGTGGATCTGACCATCCATTCAGAAAAAAAAAATTAGACTAAATGGGTCACTCCTTCATGCTGTAATTGCTTTACAAGGTGACTAACGTTCTTACACATTACTATAGCCATGTCGAATATTTTGAGTTCCCCCTAATTTGAGAGGGAGAGAGGGATAGCTGCTGTGAGTGGCTGGCTTGACCTTGAATGTGTGGCAGGGGTGTGGGAAGTGCTGAGTCAGAAGAACTCTCACTTTTAGAAGGAAGAAATACATTCTTACGTCCATCCACTGGGCTTCCCAAAGCACCGGGTGGCGATTTCATTTCTAATTTCTAACTTCTAGAAGCCGTCAACCTTATCTGCCATGGACAGAGAGGGCCATTCACTGTGTCCTTTCTGAGTTTCTTTGTTTACCATTGAAAACAGGCTGTGACTGCTTATCTTCTGATGAAGGATGCTATGCCCAGTATAAAGATAGCTGAGTTGATTTTACATTAAACAGGAAATAGAAATCTCCTGCCTCAGCTCAAGCTCAAGGCCAATGAGAGGCCTTGTCTCAAATAATAGGGTGGACAGTACCCAAGAAACAATGCCTAAAGTTGACCTTTGGGCTCTACATGTAGGTGTGCACATGTGCACACACATAACATATGTGCACCTGTACACATACATACATGCACATGCATGTGCGCCCACATGTACGCATAGGCACAGAGTATGAACTGAGTCTTCAATAATAAAATTCAAACTCTCGTCAGTTCTTAGTGACTGGCTGGGGTCACATCGGGATAGGACTCCTCCTTCTAACTACTTCAGCGAGTCCAAGCTGCAGGCATGGTCCAGCTTCACAGAATTCCTGGAAGACACCTTGAAGTCAGTGAGGAAGAAATTAAATCCGCTCTTCAAGAAGTTGCAGGACAGCATCAGTGGCCGCATGATAGGTAAGATCTCTGACGCTTCTGTTCCAGATCAGGCCAGGGCTCATTTCTTACCTGAGTGAATTCAAGACAGAATGGCATAAGCAAAACCCAGTTGTAACAGATACTTGGTCAAGCATCATCTTAATTTTTCAAATATTCAAAAGCAACACATAGTTCAGAACACAGGACTGACTCCCGTTTTCACATTTCAACACCTTATTGATTCCTGTGGAGCCCATCTGCCCCGGGAAGAACTTGGTTTTTACTCAACTAGAGAACTATATCTTTTCTGACTACATCTTGTTCCGGCCATTAAGCACCCCTTACAGTGCCCATTATACAATTTGTTCTACAGTACAGTTATTATCTGTCTAAAATACAGCATTCACCCAGATGTCTCAGGTAGATAAGCCCATTCAGGTTCCCCTCCAAATATGCAAATAAGGTATATATTACCATTTTCTTCTTAAACAATAAAATAAAATACCCAGCTTGGTCATGGGCTCCATGATCTTTTACTGAACTTGTTGGACATCACTGAATCAATTTTCCATTCCCACTTCATTGCCTTGATCAAATTACCATAATAATCTTTGTGGAATGATACACCGTCTTAACCATCAATCACAAACTAAACCAGTTTATTCTTTAAAATGAAATACTTTCACCATCTGGATAATTATTTCTGGCTGGAGAGACGGCTCAGTGGTTAAGAGCACTGGCTCTTCTTCCAGAGGTCCTGAGTTCAATTCCCAGCAACCACGTGATGGCTCACAACCATCTGTAATAGGATCCGACACCCTTCTCTGGTGTGTCTGAGAAGAACCACAATGCTGTCACAAAATAAATCTTATTTAAAAAAAATTATTTCCCCCTTCCTCTATAGCCATCTCTTCATATTTTATACACACTCTGTCTGACTAAGACACAGTATCATCCCAACACTACAGACCTGTGTCTTCCTCCCTTCCCTTGCTGTACACAGGAGCACATGTGTGCATAGTAGCACATGTGTGCACAGTAGCACATGTGCACCCACACAGATATTTTGCCCATCAGTAAATGTCCTATATCTTGCTTCACAAATGCCTCTTCTGTAGAGATCTTCCCCTGTATTTTCCTCTACTACCTGAATTATCCCATTTAGAAAATGCTAAACCAATACTCTTAAATAGTTAAGAGAATATAAACAAGGAAAAATCATTTCTCTTTTTTTCACAGATACTAAGGAGTAGATAGAGAAATGGAACCATGAATATTTTCTATGGCAGTGTGTAGACAATGAGAAGTCAATGGGAAAAGTCGTTCTCCGGTATAGCTGGGTTAAGAACATGTAAACAAGGAGAAATAATTTCTCCATTTTCTTTCATAGATACTAAGGGTTAAATAGAAAATGGAAAAGTGAATATTTTTTATGACAGCATGTTGGCAATTTATTTTCCAGTAAAAGTATGTAAATATTTAAATACTAAAAAAATTGAAAAGATGTCTTTGTATGTAAGCTACTCTCTCCGAATTTAAAATATTTGCATTTTCAACACAAGGGTGAGGAGATGTGGAGGATATCCGATTGGATCCTACATTTTACCAGAAGGCTTCTTTCATGGCTTCTTTTATGATTGTCTGATTCTTAGATTTCATTCAGTGTCAGTTTTAGCATGTTGAAATTGGTTTGGCTCATTTCCCATTTTATAATAGGTCTTCTAGTGGCAATAATAAACATCTGGCCCCATTCCTCGTATTGTTGTCCATTAAAAGGTAACTGTGATGACTGTGCTCTTTACTCTCTTGTAAGTACAGTGTGTGCACTTTACATTTCAGGGCAATTTATGTTTGACACTCTGGGTATGGACAGCATTCTAAATAACCAAGGCACTGTACAGGCTCTGGCAGATGGACTGATGGAGTTGTCAAAAGAAGGGTCTGTAAGTATTTTGTTGAAGAAAGAAAAGCAGAAAAAAAGAATCTCAGCACAAATAAATCCTTAGTTTACATTTTTTAGCCTTTTACCAGTTTATCACTCTGAGACGTAGTCCCTCAGAGAAATTACATCAGTTTATAAAAGCAGCCACAGAGAGATTCTGGGCTCAAGACGTACTAAGAGAGAAACAAGGAGACCTCCTGCGTTCTTTAAAGTCTTTTAATTTGTGCACTGTTTTCTGTCTTGTGCCTAATTTCAGTTAGAAGTGACTTCATTAGAAAACATGTTCATGGCCTTATATTTCACATAAATGTTATGAGCCAGGGAACTGACACGTGTGAAACCAGATACAACAAAGGGGTAGATGGAGAGAGTGGGAAAGACAACACATCCATAAAATATAGGCAAGTCAGCATGTAGGGATGGGGAGAATTGGTGGATCTCAGCAACCATTTGTGTTAGCAGGGCATCTTGGACAGTCCACCAGAATAAGCGGTGTACATTTCAGACGACTCTAAGAGATTTCTTGGCTTTTTTGAGACAAAGCTTAGGCACTAAAATATCTGCCTTGCAAGTGTGAGAACCCGAGTTTAGCCCCAGGGCCTATGTGAAAGCAACTGAGGCATAGTGGCAGATGTTTATATTCTAAGTGCTGGGGAGGGAGGAACAGGTGGATCCCTGGGGCTCTCTGGCATCACTTACTTGGTGAGTTTCAAACCAATGAGAAACTGTCTCTAAAGTAAAAAGTGAACAATGCCAAGATTGTCCTCTGGCTTTTGTATACACACACACACACACACACACATTCACACACACACACTCACACACACACTCACACACACACCACACACACACACACATCACACATACACCACACACACACCATATACACACCACACACACACACACACACACACACACACACACACACACACACACCACACACACACACACACACACACACACACACACGTAAAAGTTAGGCTGGGTTCTGCCTCCTTCTGCACCCCCTACTTCCAGAAATAAAACTCAGACTCAAAATACATTTACAAATACCCTGGCCATACAGCCAGGCCCTTCTCTGACTAGATCATAACTTAGATAACCCAATTATTTTAACCTACATTCTGCCATGTGGCAGGTGACCTGTGCTTAGGTACCATGTATCCATCTTCTTACATCTTCCCACCTGGCTCTCGCCCAGAATCCTCTCTCCCTCCCAGATGTCCCGCCTTTCATTTTCTGGCTAAGCCATAGGCTTTTTAGTTGACAGGTGATGCATTCATACAATACACACGATATTGTTTCTACACACACACACACACACACACACGAGAGAGAGAGAGAGAGAGAGAGAGAGATTAGTCCATAGGACCTCTATCTCACAGCCCCAAGGATAACTGTGAAGATGGAGTCAGGAATAAGAGAGGAGGAGCCTCGACTGGTGCATTCTTAAGGCTGCGCAAGCTCTTTACTCTCCAAGGACTGACTCCCTCCCTGTGTGGTGATTCTACCATTTAAATATGGTCTCTACACATATTTCTTTTCCTTGCTGCTGTGTGTCTGTTCTAGTTTCCCTTCGGTTTCTGGGGCAGCACCGGATAGTTGCAGGCTTAGCTAAACTGTGTAGTGGACTACCTGTGTAGTGGACTACCATGGACTGCTGGTACTCAGCTCAGTTAGCACTACAGCCCAACATCCAGTGAGTCAAGACCCTGACAAATTTCTCTGTTGTCCTGATCATGGGTGTTTACAGAGACCCAAAGGCCTAGACAGATATTGCACTTTCTCTCAAACACAAAATGCTAAAAATGTTTAATGGAGGAAGAACCAATCATAGCACAATTTTGATGAGGCTCAAACCTACAGTGTGGGAGAGAAGCAGACTCCATGGGGAGTTGGGATGTTCCCAGAAATGGTGCTACACTGCCTCTCTCCTAGGCTTGCTTCTTTCCCTTGAGAGACCACAAGAGCCCTGCTGGTCTTTTCCTCACATGGCCAAGGGTTGTTGTGAGCCACTTTGAGTCTAAAGATCTTGAGAGAGCCTTCCACAAGACCTTGGATTGTGGATAAAAAGCTGAGAACCAAGAATATGGCTGGTAACCAGAACATGGAATGGGAAGAAATTTAGTATTTTCAGTTCAATAACAATTACTTTGTTTTCTAGAAATATGACATAAGCAGATAACTGGAAAGTCCAATTTTTAAAAATGTCCTTTTTTTCATGTATTTGTGTAGTGTGTGTGTTTGTGTGTGTGCATGTATGTGAATGTGCTTGTGTGCATTTGTGTGTGTGTTTGTGTGTATGTGTATATGTTTGATTGTGTCCGTGTGTGTGCGTGTGTGTGTGTGTGTCTGTGTGTGTGTGTGTGTGCCAGAGGGCTTTTCCTTTATCACTTTCTGCCTCATGTTTTGAGACAGGGTTATTCAGTAAACCTGGAGCTCACTGATTCTGGTAGGTGGACTGGCCAGTGAGTTTGGAGATCCATCAACAGTCACCCAGGGTTACAGGCACCAACACCACAGGCCAATTTTTACTTGGGTGCTGGGATCACAAGTCAAATCTTTAAGCCCACACAGGCTGAACCCTACTCCATGTTCTTTTTTCTGTGATATGTTTAACATAATGTCAGATGAATATTTTCAATAGAATTTTTTTGGGGGGCGGTATTTTCCAGGACAAACCTCTGGAATTTTTGTCCTATTTTCTGCTGAAGAAATCTAGGAAAAAGAACAAGGATTTTGAAGGAAATTATGCTCTGACAGAATGCGACTTGAAAGAAACATGGGATCCACTCATGAAGGTAAAAGTTGCTGTTGTAGTTTTTTGCCATAGTGGCTTCTGTGTAGAGCGAGGCTTGTGTGGTTAAGAGACTCTCCAGAACAATGACAGTTTTCCTGGAAAGCTTCCAGCCGTCAATTGTTTTAGGGATATCACTGTCATAGACTACTATTAAATAGGGAATTTCATGGTGCTTAATGTGAGTGGCATTTAAGGCACTTCAGAGCACAGGCCCCTTACTGATTGAGAGCTCTGCTTGATGTAAGAGAGTTGGAAATTTGCATTTACCACTTAACTCAGCTGAGTTCTCCCTGAGGTAAATTGAGAGAAGAAAATTATTTGCAGACTAAGATCCTTTGTGTCGTACATGAAACTAAGAATTCTTCTTTCACAGGGGATGGAGCTCTGAGAGTTCCAGGTCAGTCTGGCCTATGTATCAAGTTCCAGGCCAGCCGTGGGCTACATAATGAGACTGTCTCAACAAATCAACCAACCAAAAGTAGTTCTTCTTTCTCCTTTCCTCCTTCTCCTGTTCCCTCTCCTTCTTCTCCCCCTCCTCCACTTCTTCCTCTTCCTCCTCCTCTTCTTCCCCCTCCTCCTCTTCCTTTTCTTCCTCCCCCTCTTCCTCTTCCTCACCAGTGCTCTATTCAGAATCCCCACACTCTTACATGAAATAATCAGAGTTCACTGTCATTTGCAAAACTGATTTATTACATGGAAAATACCATTTAAGAACCATTTATGCTCAGATAAAGATATTTGAGGGCTTAGGACACTGTCACCCAACACAAAGTCACCATCTTGACTGTTAGTAGGTATAGACTGGTGAGTTGCCCTATCAGGTGAGTCACCTGGTGACCTATTAACATAACATTCTGAAATGCATTAGTGCTTCAGGAGACCTGTTGGACATTTCCCGTTGTCAAACCTGCTAGTCTACCTTGAAGAGAAGCGAGAGGGGTTGAATGGGGAAAAGAGGGAGGGAAGGGGACTTATGGGACTTTCGGGGAGGGAGGAAACGGGAAAGGGGAAATGATTTTGAATGTAAATAAAAAAAAACTTAGAAAATAAGATAAAATTTAAAAAAAAAAAAAGAAAGGAGTTATCTCCACACACTGGGGCTTAGTTTTAAAACTATAGATATTTGTTTAGAAGAGCTCATAAAACCACATTTATAAGAATGGAAATAATGTCCTCTCCCAGATAGAAGTCCCAAGGGACTTGTGTAACAAGGGCTTTTCTGTCAAATTCAGGTCTCTCCTCTCTCTGTGTCTTTCTGTCTCCATGTATAAGTGTGTTATATCTATCTATCTATCTATCTATCTATCTATCTATCTATCTATCTATCTATCTATCCATCCATCCACTCATCTTAATTATTACACTGAACTGAAATGTCCCCACAGGTTCATGTTTCAAGTGTCTGGTTGCAGTGTGTGGTCCCATTTAGAAGTCTTCAGGAACCTACCTAGTGAAAGTTGATTACTAGTGCTAGTCCTTTGAAGGTTGTAGATGATTCTAGTTCATGCCGTGTAAATAAGTTGTTACCTCCTGCTCCAGTGACTATTTAAGGAGATGCTCTACCCTGCCTTTCCCACCATGATGGACTGAGATGGCTGGAAACCATGAGCCAAAATATAGTCCTTCTTCATTAACTTGCTTCTTTCTGTTAGGTGTTTTGTCATAGTGTTTGTGACAGGAAAGTAACAGATAGCCATCATTCTACGACCTCTGTCCCCCATATGGCCATCCTATCAGACCTTACTCCAGGCTGCTGCGTGCCTGCAGGGCTTTGAGGTGTTTATTTATATCAACGTTGTGCAATTATGATGATGAGTGACAGTAGAATCAAAGTCTCATTTCACTGCTGTTCCTGGCCCCTGATGCAGGCAGCTCTGTGCTTTCTGGGAAAAGCATTTAGCTGGGTGGGGAGTATGACTAGAGAATAAATTATTTGTAGAAAACTTCCACCATTGTAGCTATCCGGCAGCTTGGTCGAACAGGTTACACCTGGAAGGAAAGCTGGGGCTGACAGGAGACCGGTCAGGCTAGAGGAATAATGAAGCCAAGACAAAGTTCTCTGATCAAGGCCCAATGTTTTAATGAATAAGTGAGAATTTAAGGGGGGGGGAGACCCTCCCCCAATAAGCTGGGATCTCATCTGCAAAACTGGTTTGGTTGCTCAGTGGGTGGCTTGCTCATCTCAGGAAGCTGCAGATCTTCAGAGAACAACAGGCCTTCGCCTGAGTTGGAAGACTCGGCCCTAGGTGGGCTAGAAGACTGGTAAACACTGAGGTCTGAATTTCCTGCTCAAGGGCTGGGGGGAGGGCACAATTCCTCCCTTTTTATTTATTAAAAATTAACTGGACTTGGGCATAAGGTTTACTTATGCT
The DNA here is from genome assembly GCA_036184795.1 of Tokudaia tokunoshimensis. NCBI lineage: Eukaryota > Metazoa > Chordata > Mammalia > Rodentia > Muridae > Tokudaia > Tokudaia tokunoshimensis. The sequence goes on from BTHU01000006.1 coordinate 62,091,893, forward strand.
CCACAGTCCTGCCTAGGAATTATGGTGGTTTCAAGTGTTCATATTATGAACAAACAAGGCCTCTGGGCACATTCTCCTATCTTAGGTCGATGAGAATCATAGGTCCTCAGTTGCCAGACTCTGGCTGCAGGCCTTCATAGCACATCTTTTTCCCATTCAGACCAAAGCCACAAAGGACCTACAAATATGTACTCAATTTATTTCTTCATAGCGATGAATAACTGTCATGGTGAGTCACTGAGCTTTGCGGATCCTGTGTGAAAACAACCAGTCTGCTTAAAATACAAAGTCAAAAAGTTGAGAGCAAAACAGGATTAAAGTTGTCTGCAGGTGTCCCAAAGTATCCAATTTAGTTGCAAATTAGCAACTATCAGACACAAAGCCTGACCTCCAGGTGTGGGGGAGGTGGCTTTGAGAATCAACAGAAAAACCGTTACTTCTCAGGTAATAATAGTGAAGACTATCCTTCAAATTACCTTAGCTGGCTGATAAAGATTTTTAGCCATTTTCATAATTGGAATCTCCAATATGGGGTTTATTTCTAGACCAGTCCATGTTTGAGTCAGAATAACTGGTCATATTAAAGGAAAGAGAAGAGTCATTATAACTCCTCCTTTTGATTAATTTTTCTAAGTCTGTTTTCATCGTCTCCATGTTCTCTGTCCCACAAGGTCTAAATGTTTGAAGCAAGGCAGCTTGTCTAATCTGGGACATAGGCAAGCAAAGGGGAGTCAAGTATATATACCCTATACAGCTTTCCTCTCACCATTGTCAGGGCACTCAGCAAGCTCACAGGTCAGCATTATCTTCAGCATGCCACACCAATCACTCTGGCAGCTAGCATGCTCCTGCAGCATTCTGTGGAAAAAACACAAACATGCCCCCTTCCCCATATTAAATACCTGATCAGGATCATGCCATATGCCAATAAGTGGATCCTTCCATCTCACCTAGGTATGAGGATGCCTAGTTGTTAGATGCTATAGACACTCAGCAAAGAGTTCCTTGGCATCCAAATTTTAAAATTTTATAAATATAAGAAGCATGATTTAAATAATGTGTACAGGGATATAATTCCCCCTTTTTGTTTTTTAAGAAGATATTGTTTTAAAGTTCCACAATACCTGGTCCCTGAGAATTATAAAGAATCCCAGTAATATTGGTAACAATAAATTGTTGACAAAACATCTCAAATGTGTGACTATAATAAATAGCCAGTTCCATTATCTGTTTTAATCTTAGTTGGAACAGCAAGCATAGAAAATAATGCAGGAAATGACTAATTACATTTTTAGTTGCTTCTCCTCTTAAAGCAGTTTCAACTAAAAAGCCTGAAAAGGTGTCATTAGTCACATGTACATATTTTACTTTTCTAAAATCAGAAATATGACTATACATTTGCAATAATTGATTAAGTCCTCTAGAATTAGCATCATTATGTGATACAGGTAGAAATTGAGGACATTGAGAACAATTCTTTACAATTTGATGTGCACATTCTCTAAAAATCTCAAATTGTTTTCTCAAGCCATTACTATTTTGATGATGTTAAGAATATGATTGCATGGCCAATTGTTCCTATGTAAGGCTTATAGTCTGCCTGGGATACAAATCTCCTGTGGCATTGCCTTAAGAGGTCTTTTCCAGGCAATTGAGGATGAGCTCTTTTTTAAAGATTCATTAATTTATTATACACCAGATACACCAGAAGAGGGTGTCAGATCTCCTTATAGATGATTGTGAGCCACCATGTGGTTGCTGGGAATTGAACTTAGGGCCTCTAGAAGAGCAGACAGTGCTCTTAACCACTGAGCCATCTCTCCAGCCACCAGAATGAGCTCTTAAATGTCCAAAAGACAGTCCTTTAAAGGAACAGTACCTTTTCTTAACTTGAGGTGTATGTGCATAAATAGTTGCAAAATTTGAGAATTAGCAGTATCTAAAAAAGGAACAATTTCAAGCAATTGTAAGCCATGAGCTGTATATATATTGGCTATTAGTATATAAATTAAAAGCTTGATTTTTCAACATTTTAAAAATAGTGGCAACAGCATGCCATGCAATTATCTGTGCTGCAGCAGGGGTAAACTCAAGAGAATAAACATGTGACCCAATTACATAACAGCTCTCCCTTAGAAGAGCTGTTTATAAATACAGTAGATGCATTCTTTATGGGATGCATGCATAAATCTACAGGAAATACAAAAGCATGCATGGATGCAAATTTTAACTTGTCTTTTGGATAACCATTATCAATTTTGTCTAAAAAGTTTTGCCTTGTAATAGGTCAAATATCAATATTCTGCAATAACTAATTTAATTGCCATTTAAAACAAGGAATGAATGTTTCATCAGGTTCTCAGGGCATTCTTTTCAAAATACTTTCATGAGTCTATCCTACAATTCTTTATTAATACAGCAACGACTTCATAATAGGATGTTAAAACTTTACTTGGAGATGAAAAAAGATGAATCCTCATTAATGCTCCCTTTGCCAAGGAATTTTATGTGAACACCTAACATAAACAACTAGCAATTGAATATAGTAGCTTCCTCTACTATCTGCAAAGCTCTTTATTTCTCACCAATTAATTTGCATCTCCCTTGTGAACATCACAGGCTTAAGTCCTCCTGTGGTGAGTTTAAGGTGAGGTCTTAGCCAATTAATATCTCCTAACAACTTTGGAAAATCATTTAGAGTAAATAAATTATCTTTTCTTATTTGAATTTTCTGTGCCAATTTGTTTAGGATATAATTGATGTCCCAAATATTGAAAAAGATATTCTCTTTGAATCTTTTCTGGAGCAACAACTACTTCAAAATCTTAAAGCCCATTGTAAGAGCAAAGGCTTGTAGTGAATAATATACACTGAAAGATACAAAGTTCTAGCTTCTGGTATTAAAGCAGAGACAAAACATTTTTTCTCACATAAGTTAAGGGTATTATTCCTTGAGGCAAAACTTTCCAATGATATTGCTTCATTGGTCCTTTAAAATGAGCTCACTAAAAGCAAAACTTTAAAATTAGCTTACTAGAAGCAAACCCTTTACAATTATCAGGATGTAGAGGAAAAAACAACCTTCCAAGTCCATAATAATTCTATATGGAGTAGGTAGGCCAGATTTTAATGCCTCTACAAGTTCCATAGTTTCATTAACCTTTCATAGATCTTAAGTTTGAACTTTATTTTGAACAGTACCTGGATAGATCTGTTAATAATGCTGTTCTGGCCTGAAACTTCCTAAGCAGGGTTTGCAAGACAAAAGCAGTGCCACACAATCCTCACTGAGACAGCTCTGAGCTTTGTATTGACTCAAATTTAATATTTTCAGTAGTGTCCTGCAAAGCAGCAGCCTCCACTTGCTTGATCTTTTCTTAATACTAAAAGCATTATTTTTCAAGTTACCAAGTTTTGCTGCCAGTTCTTATATATGAATGCACAACAGTGCAACTTTTAATACTTCATTAAGGAGACATTGTTTTAAATCTTATCCCTTATAAGTCTAATTTCTAGGATAAGAATTACATAAAATATTATGCCAATTTAGAAGTATCCTGTTTTCCTGGGTTGGTTCATGCCATGTGTTGTTGTTTAAAATGACTCCAACCCTGACTTACCAGTTTTAAGCTAACTTTCGTGTTACCAATGTTACAATTTTTAATCATGCCCAATAACTTATAAGCCAATATCCTATAACCAAGACATGTAAACATATTTATACCTTTAAGACCAATCAGACACAAAAATGAAACCACTACATGAATCTTATAAATTTAGACCAAACAAATTTTTAGTTTTTCTAGCTATAATTTCAAAAGAAAAAGCACTTTGGACCCAATAATCACAATTGTAGAGATTTTTCTAGGAGAAATGACAATCAGAACATGCCCTAGAACTTGAGAAGCTGCTGGCCCCTTTTAAAAACAGCTTTTTCGTCGGGCGGTGGTGGCGCACACCTTTAATCCCAGCACTTGGGAGGCAGAGGCAGGAGGATTTCTGAGTTCGAGGCCAGCCTGGTCTACAAAGTGGGTTCCAGGACAGCTAGGGCTACACAGAGAAACCCTGTCTCAAAAAAACAAAAACAAAAAAAAACCAAACAGCTTTTTCTCCAGCTGTGCTTGACTCCTAGCTAAGAGTGTGGGCAGCTTAAATCAGCTTCCAATGTGCAAACTGAGACTGCTTTCTAAATTAAGTCAAAGGATGGATATCCAGCAGATAGAGTTTTTACCACTTTTTTCTTTTCAACATGAAACATAGAACATTCAATCAAACTACAAAATGAAGACACAGACTTAACATAAAACAGTCAGTTTTGACGGACATGGACAGATTGGTACGCCAAAGACACACAATACATAGAGCGGGAAGAGAACTTGATGTAACCAGTACTAAGAATATCTCCAGTAAGGTCCATAGAGGAAGCAGGATGTCTCCCGATTTCTTCCTGTCCCTAGGAGAGTTCTGAAATCTATTTTCCTTCTCTCTTTCTCTCATGTTTCTAAGATCTGTTTTTTTGTTTTTGTTTTTGTTTTTTTACTCCTTTTATTTTATTTTATTTCATTTCACTTTATGCCCTATTCCTCTCTCCTGATGCAGTTCTAGACTGTGGACAATTGCCTAATAAAATTTGATGTTCAAATTTGCTGTCACACCCTAGCTGATAACAGCATTGTTCCGACACTGACTCAGTCTAGCCTGTATCCTCTTTGTACCCCTGCAACAACAGTCTTCAAAAGATGACATTTATAGCGCTAACAATGCTGTATGTTGCTTACCATGCCGGATACATAACTTCTTCCGTTTTCTGTGGAGCCCCACCAAAGACAGTGTTCCCTCAGTTTGTCTCTCCATGTCCAGGCCCCTCATTGGGTGCCACCTATAGCTGCTCTGCAGCTTGGTCGAATAGGTTACACCTGGAAGGAAAGCTGGGGTTGAAAGGAGACTGGTTGATCGTGAGAATAATGAAGCCAAGACAAAGTTCTCTGTTTTAATGAATAAGAAAGCTCAATGTTTTAATGAATAAGTAAGAATTTAAAGCGGGGGGGGGGGGACCCTCCCCCAATGAGCCGGGATCTCATCCATAAAACCGGTTTGGCTGCTCAGTGGGTAGCTGACTCATCTCAGGAAGCTGCAGATCTTCAGAAAACAATAGGCCTTCACCTGAGTTGGAAGACTCTTGGCCCCAGGTGGACTAGGAGACTGTGGCAAGCACTGAAGTCTGAATTTTCTGCCCAAGCACTGAGGGGAGGGCATACAATCCAAAACTTGCCATGTGATCTTATTTCTTGCAGTCACCTTTATATTTAGTAGAGATCATCAAAGCAAACCCAGCCAAAATAAACATTTTCTATAAAGCTGCAAAGGGTGGTGCTCTGTTATTGTTCTATAATCACTTTTAAAAACAGAATAAGGGATGGCACCATGGATTTTAAATAGACTATAAAATTTCTAAAAGTTGTAACTACGCTTACTATGAATAGAAGAAGTCATCATGTTTATGTTCAACTGACATTCTTAGGCTACATTTCCAAGGCCTAACACATTACTATATATTTGTGTGTGTGTGTGTGTGTGTGTGTGTGTGTGTTTGTGCGTGTGCGTGTGCGTGCGCGCATGAGTACTGGTGCCTGCAGAGATCAGAGGCATCAGAACCCTGGGTTCTCCTCTTGCAGAGGACTTGGGTTTAGTTACCAGTACTACCCAGCGACTCACAACTATCTGAAACTCCAGTTCCAGGAGATTTTGACTCTGATGCCTTCTTCTGACCTCTACTGGCATGCATGGTATACATACATTCATTTAAATCACTCATGCACATAAAATAAGAATAAACAAGCCTTTAAAAGAAGAATGAGGAAGAGGAGGAGAAGGAAGAAGAGAAGGAGGAAGAGAAAGGAGAAGAGGAAGAAGAAAAGGAAACAAAGATGATGATAATGATGATGAAGAAGAAGGAGGAGGAGAGGAGAAGAAGAAGAAGAAGAAGAAGAAGAAGAAGAAGAAGAAGAAGAAGAAGAAGAAGAAGAAGAAGAAGAAGAAGAAGAAGAAGAAGAAGAAAAAAAAAGTAGTCAGCAGTTGGGGTGGGGTAAAGCCCCTGTGTATACACCACAAGGTGGAATCTGATGTTAGCTCAGACGTGCACAGTAGGTTGGGTCATCAGCTTTTTTATTGCTGTAGAATACCTGAAACAATGGCAGGGGAAAGATTGATTCTGGATCATAGTCTCGAGGGTTTTAGCCCACGATTATGTAGCACCATTGCTTTTGGGCCTGTGGCCAGGAAGGGCATCATGGTGGAAATTGATGTACAAGAAATAGCTCACCTCTGGATGATCCCCATAATAAAAGAAAGTGGGAAAAAGAGGGCAAGCCAAGGATCCCAGATCCCTTCAAGGGTGTGCCCCTTTGACTGAATGTTCTCCCACCAGGCCCTACCTCCTCATGGTGCTACAAACCATGTTGATTAAACTTTCAACATACAGTCTTTGAGGACCATTTGAGATTCAAGTAATAATAGATGGTTTTCCACATTATAGTAGCTACCTTATCTGAGAGGTCACAATGTAATTCTGCAGTGTAACAGTTGTTCTAATTTTGAGATGGTGTGAGTTTGATTCTCGTTTTTACATCTGAAGCTGCTTTCTGCAGCAGAGCCATTGGTGTCTCCAATGACTTGACAACCTGATGGTTTCCTGACTATAAATAACTAGTGCTGTAACTTTGTTTTTAAAATTAAGAGTGTTCCACTCACAGGGAAAGTCTGAGTTTCAAATTCAAAGAGCCCCATCTACCTAAGCCAAAAGTATAAAAATATACCAGGCTGGCATAATCAGCCATACCTGGAAAGGAAAAAAGAGTTCCTGGAGCGGAGAGGTGCCCAGGATCTGGTGGTATAGCCTGTAAACAAGAAGAGAGCTGAGAATGGCCACTGCTCAGGAACCAGGACTCCTGTACCAAAGTTTCTGCTTGCCATGCAAACTGATGCCATGACCACTCCACGGTGCAGTTTAGGGGAAGGTTTTTATTGTAGATATGAAAGAGATAACAATCAAAGGCATCTGGATTGTTCCAGGGCAGAGAGAAAGAAGTAGAATGAACATGACTAGGAGAATAGATGTGGCCAGGACTATCTTCAAGAAAGGAGAGGATAGCAAGGGGTAGAGAATAGAGAAAACATAGTGAGAAAAATAGGAAGAGAGCAGAGAGAGGGAGAGGGAGAAGGGGAGGGGGGGAGGGAGAGGAAAAGGAGGGGGGAAAGAGGAGGAGGAAGGGGAGGGGGAGAGGCAGAGGGAGGGGGAGAGGGAGAGGGAGAGGGAGAGGGAAAAGTCTAGTGAGAATAGCAATTATAAGGAGAATGAGTAGCTAAGGGGAGGGAAGCTAATGACCTGAAGGAAGTTTAGGGGAAGTTTAGGGTAGGGAGGAGGTTAGAAGGCAGAGGATGCCTGCATAGACTTTGAAAGTGTAACAGATAAGGGTGATGTGGGGTGGGGGGTGGGGTGGGAGGGGGGAAGACCAGCATGTGCTTTGATATGCTGATAGACACTGCGGGTAGTCATAGGTCCCTTAAGCCAGAGTACTGGAAATGACTCCTTTTGGTAGATAGGAACCATATTTACAAGTTCCTGAGGAATGCTGGCTTTTATCTAGCTGCCAGAAACCCTCCTATAATCCAGGTTGAGGACATTTCTGTCCATATATGGGCTGCCTTTAGGAGTTCAGGGAACAGGAGTTTCCTTTAGGCCTGACAGATGTCACATGAAACGAACGACATAGTTACAGAATACATTCATTTTCTTCTGGTGAGGTAAAAGGAGTATTGGTTGCAAACTGATGTTTATAGCCAGGACTGGTGGTGCATGCCTGTATTCACAGCACTTAAGCGGAGGTGCTACGAGGATCAGGAATTCAAAGTCAGCCTTAGGGAGCAATTTTAAGGAGAATCTAGGATACTGGAGACTCTTGTCTCAAGGAAACAAAGCAAAACAAGCAAATTCTTGAACAAGGTGAGGTTTGTCATCCAGCCTCTTCTCCACTAGGAGTGTCATCTTTGAGTAGTTATAACTGTTATTTTACTCTTCCAACAGGAACACAGGGCTATTATTGTTCTGTTGGTAGATGGCCCTCTGGGATGCTGCCCAGATAACCAGGGCACTTTTTTTTATTTCAACGTCCTAATTTGTAAGCAGACTACAAGGTATAGTATGGAGAGAAAAGGCCATATCTAAATGTGAAAACTGACAAATCTTGGAAGAGTCTGTGGAATGTTTTCATGGCACTTTATCATGAGTTGAAAAGGGGCTGAGTTTTATGAAGTGTTAGAGTCTGTTCTTTCTAACATCTTAAATGTGAGGTAAGTTACTTAAGGGCAGCTTCGCAAGGCAAAGCAGAGTCTAGGCCAAGTTCCCTCTCAGGAGTGCTTAGCTGCTTTAGGCTTGAGAGGAGCCCTGGAGGACACAATCTCTAACCCCACATTACCTTTTAGAGGAAGCTAAAGACTGTTTATATTTTTATATTTTTAGTTTTGTGTGTATGAATGTGTGTACGTGTGCAAGTGTGCAGACCAGAGGGCTGGGTATCTTCTTCTGTTGTGCTCCATATTTGGTGGTGGTGGGGAGGTAGGATCTGAACCTGGAATTTGCTCTTTTGGATAGATTGGCTGAACAGCAAGCCCAAGGGATCCTTCTATTTCTGCTCCCTAGGGCTGGCATGAGAGGTGGGCACTTTTATCCATTGACCATCTTCTAAGCCTCTAAGGTGGTGGTCCTTAACCTTCCTAAAGCTGCGATCCTTTAATACAGTTGCTCATGCAGTGGTGACGCCCAAGCATATTTCATTGCTATGTCATAGCTATAATTTTGCTACTTTTATGAATTATAATATAAAAGAAACCATCAAATATACAAGATATGTGATATTGACCCCTGTTGGGGGTCATGATCCACAGGTTGAGAACCATTGCTCTAAGGCACCTTATTAAAAACATAATTGTTAGTTTAAGAGAGGCACCCCATTTGTTAGGTGCTTAATTCAGTGTGCCCAGGGACCTTGTGATAGAATTCAAAGGCCTGAAGCTTCCCAGCCCTCGTATGGCCAGAGTACTGGGAGGGTTTCCAGAGACTACAAGACCCACCTCCAGATAACCAAGTCCCATTTAATCTTCAGGAAAGACACATCATAGAAGACAAGTCTAAGGACATGAAGTCAAGTCCAAGCCAAAGCGACCTGAACATGGAGGTTCTGGTTAAGCTGGTAAGCCCCCTATTACCAACTAGGTAATAACCAAATAGGTGGTATTACCAACCACCTATTACCAACTAAGTTACCTATTACCAACTAGGTAATACCAACCAGGTGGTATTACCAACCACCTATTACCAACAAGTTACCTATTACTAACGTGTCACTGTTGTTGCTGACATGGAAAAGTCTTTATTTACCCTAGTTAGTTCTTTTTTTTTTTTTCTTGAAAACATCCCTTAAAGAAAGGAACAACCCCTGGTCTACAGAGTGAGTTCCAGGACAGCCAAGGCTACACAGAGAAACCCTGTCTCAAAGACAAAGAAAGAAAGAAAGAAAGAAAGAAAGAAAGAAAGAAAGAAAGAAAGAAAGAAAGAAAGAAAGAAAGAAAGAAAGAAAGAAAGAAAGAAAGAAAGGGAGAGAGAAACAATCCACCAACTATGTAAATCCAGTTGGTAGATTTTTTTTTCCTGTTATCTATGATGTGGACTCAAAAGACATTAATTTAAATGATGAAGACGGGGAGAAAACCATCGTGGATGTGACCCCATGATTTCCCATGACTGGTCATCATTTAAAGAAAGGACACATGTTCATGAAGGTTTGCAGGTTTTTAAAAATGTCTTCTCTCATTGGTCACTATTGACCACACTGTCTCTCCCCTCCTCTCTGTCCAGTCCTTCCCTCCCTCCCCTCTCCCCCAGACCCATTCCTTCTCCATTTCCCTTCAGAAAAGGGGAGGCCTCCCAGGGATATCAACTAAACATGACATATCAAGTTACAGTAAGACTAGGCATAAATCCTAAGTTGCACAAGGCAACCTGTAGGAGAAAAGGGTCCTAAAAGCAGGCAAACGAGACAGAGATAGCCCCTGCTTCTACTGTTAGTCCCATAAAAAGACCAAGCTACACGTCCGAAACACATATGCAGGGGGCCCAAGTCAGACACATGCAGGCTCCCTGGTTGTCCATTCAGTCTCTGAGAAACCCTATGAGCCCAGGTTAGTAGAGTCTGGGTTTTCTTGTGGTGTCCTTGACACTGCTGATACCTGCAATGTTTCTTTCCCCTCTTCCACAGAACTCTCCGAGCTCCACTTAATGTTTAGCTGTGATGTCTGTATCTGTTAACATCAGTTGCTAGGTGAGGCCTCTTTGATGATGATTATGCTAGGCTCCTGTCTATGATTATAGCAGAGTGACATTAGGAATCATTTCAATGACATCCCCAACACCTGGTAGTGTTTGTTTTATACTACCTAGGTCTCTCGGCTGTCCAGCATCTGGTTCCTGGCCCACCAGGAGTGAATGTCAAGGGTGGGCTCCCTCTCATGGCACAGGTCTCAAGCTGGACCAGTCAGTGGTTGGCCACTCCCACAATTTTGCTCCACCTTTATCCTATCACATCCTACAGGCAGGACAAATTGTAGGTGGAAGGTTTTGTGCCTGGGTTGATGTCCCAGTTTCTCCACTGGTTCCTTGCCTGGTTACAGAAGATGACTGGTTCAGGCTCTGAATCCCCAGTACTAGGAGTCTTAGCTAGACTCACAACCAGATTCCTAGGAGTTTCCATTGCGGTAGGTTTCTACCTCACCTCCAATACATCCCCCCAATTCCAGTTGTCTCTCCCAGTATTCTCTCCCTCTGTCTCCCCAACCTGATCCCTCTGTTCCTGTCCCCACATGCCCATAGTCCACCCATAATGTCTATTGTATTTCACCTTAGCAGGGAGATTCATGCATCCCCCTTGAGCCTTCCTTGTTAGCCTCTCTGAGTCTGCAGATTGTAGCATGATTATTCTTTATTTTCCAGGTAATATCTGCTTATAAGCGAGCACATGGTTCAGTGTATCTGGTTTTATTTTGAGATCTTTGATTCCCTGGGACTTGAGTTTTGAGCAGCATGATAGATATGGATCTATTTGCATTCTTCTATGTAGACATCCAGTTACACCAGCACCATTTGTTGAAGATGCTTTCTTTTTTTCCACTGTATATTTCTGACTTAATTATCAAAAATCAGGTGTCCATAGGTGTTTGGATTTACTTCTGGATTTTTAATTCAATACTATTGATCAACCTGTTTGTTTTTTATGCCAGTAACATGTGGGTTTTTATTACTATTGCTCTATAGTACAGCTTGAATTCAGGTGATACCCCCCAAAAGTTCTTTTATTGTACAGGATTATTTAACTGTCTTGGACTTTTTTTGTTTTTCCATACGAAGCTGATTTTTTTTCAAGTGTTGGAGTTTTGATGGGAATTGTATTGTATCTGTAGATTGCTTTTGGCAAGATGGCCATTTTCACTTTGTTAATCCTACTGATCCATGAGCATGGAAGGTCATTTCATCTTCTGATAATCTTTTTCACTTTCTTTCTTCAAAGACTTGAAGTTCTTGTCACACATGTTTTTCACTTGCTTGGTTAGAGTTATCCTAAGATATCTTATATTATTTGTGGCTATTGTGAAGGGTGTTGTTTCCCTGATTTCTTTCTCTGGCAATTTGTAATTTGTATAAAGTTGGACTATAGATTTTTTTGTTTGAGTTAATCTTGTATCCAGCCACTTTGTGGAAGTTGTTTATCAGATGTAGGAGTTCTCTGGTAGACTCTTGGGTGTTACTTATGTACACTATCATATCATCTGCACAAATGATACTTTGGCTTCTTTCCAATTTGTATCTCCTTGATCTCCCTAAGTTGTCTAATTGCTCTAGCTAAAAGTTCAAGTCTATACTGAATAGATAGGGAGAGAGTGGGCAACCTTGTCTAGTTCCTGATTTTAGTGGAATTGCTTTGAATTTCTCATTTAATTTGATGTTGACTATCAGCTTGCTGCAAATTGCTTTATTATGATTAGGTACATCCCTTTTATCACTGATCTATCTCTCCAACACTTTTATCATGAAGAGGTGCTGGATTTTGTCAAAGGCTTTTTCAGCATCTAATGAGATGACCATGTTGCGTTCTGGTTTGGTTTTTTTTTTCATTATTGTTGTTTATATGATGGATTATATAGACAGATTTCAGTATGTTGAACCACCCCTGTATCTCCGGAATGAAGCATACTTGGTTATGGTGGATGATCTTTTGATGTGTTCTTGGATTTAGTTTTTGAGTATTTTATTATTTTTGCATCAGTGTTCATGAGGAAAATTGGTTTATAATTCTCTTTGTTGAGTTTTTATATGGTTTGTGTACCTGGGTGACTGTGGCCTCATACAATGAATTGACAAAGTTCCTTTTGTTTCTATTTTGTGGAATAATTTGAAAAGGATTAGTATTAGCTTTTCTTTGAAAGTCTGTTTGGTTTTTGTTTTTGGTTAGGAGACTTTTAATGACTGCTTATATTTCCTTAGAGGTTATAGAAATATTTAAATTATTTACCTGATCTTGATTTAACTTTGATAAATGATATCCATCAAGAAAATTATCCATTTCATTTAGAATTTGAATTTTGTGGAATACAGGTTTTTGATGTATCACCTAATGATTTTTTTGGATTTCCTCTTTGTCTCTTGCTATGACCCTCTTTTCATTTCTGATTTTGTTAGTTTGAATATTCTCTCTGCGTGTTTTAGTTAGCTGGAAGAGGGTTTATCTATCTTCTTGATTTTCTCAAAGAGCCAACTCTTTGCTTCATTGATTCTTTGTATTGTTCTGTTTCAATTTTATTGGATAGTTTATTGAATAGTACCACACTCACCTATCTATTGGTGAGAGTGGGATATTGAAGTCTCCCACTATTAATGTATGGGTTCAATGTGTGATTTAAGCTTTATTAATGTTTCTTTTACAAATGTGGCTGTCCTTGCATTTGTGGCACAGATGTTTAGATTTGAGATATCATCTTGGTGGATTTTTCCTTTGAGTATGAATTGTGCTTTCCCATATCTTTTGATTAATTTTGGTTGAAAGTCTATATTGCTAGATATTAGAATGACTATACAAACTTTCCTCTTGGGTCCATTTTCTCAGAAAAATCTCTTCTACCTCTTTACTCTGAGGTAAAGTCGATCTGTTTCTTCTATGAGGTAACGTTTAGGTATGTTTCTTCTATGCAGCAGAAAAATGAATCTTGTTTTTGAATCCATTCTGTTAGCCTGTGTCTGTTGGTGGAGATGGGATTGAGTCAATTGATATCGAGAGATATTAATGACCACTGGTTGTTAATTTCTGTTATTTTGTTCTTGTTGTTGTTTGTCATGTATGGTGTGTGCACATGTGAGTATGACACTTGTTTCCCTTCTTTTGTTTTTGCTGGTGCAAGAGTATTTATTTCCTATGTTTTGGGGATTTATTTCCTATGTTTTGGTATGGAGATTTTCTTCTATTACCTTCTTCAGGGCTCGGTTTAAATTTGACTTTGTCATGAAATCTTGTTTTTTCTATTTATGGTGACTGTAAGTTTTGCTGGGTATAGAAGTCTGGGCTGGCATCTGTGGTCTCTTAGAGTCTATAAGACATCTGCCCAGGCTCTTCTGACTTTTAAAATCAGCCTTTATATGTTTCTTGACCTTTTCCCTTTGCAGCTTTTAATATTCTTTCTTTGTTCTGTATATTTAGTGTTTTGATTATTATGTGATGGCTGGTCTTCCTTTTCTGGTCCAATCTATTTGGCGTTCTGTACATTTATAGGCATGTCCTTCTTAAGGTTAGGAAATTCTATGGGTTTGTAAAATATAGTTACTGCATCCTTGAGCTTGGACTCTTCTCCTTCTATATCTATTATTCTGTTTTATTCTTTTTCTGGTGTTCTATATTTCCTGGTTGTTTTGTGTCAAGAATATTTTAGATTTAATATTCTCTTTGACTGATGTATCAATTTCCTCTGTCATATATGCCTGGAAGATTCTCTCTTCTCTCTCTTGTATTCTGTTAGTGATACTTGCATCTATAGTTTGTTTGCTTACTTAGATTTTTAATCTCCAGGATCCCCTCAGTTTGTGTTTTCTTTATTGCTTTTATTCCCATTTTCAGGTTTTGAACAGTTTTATTCCTTTTTTTTATCTTTTGCTTTTTTTTGGCATTCTTTATGGGATTTATTCATTTCCTCTTTAAGGGTCTCTATCATCTTCATAAAATTGGTTTTGAGGTCATTTTCTTGTTCTTTAGCTATGTTGGGATATCCAGGGTTTGCTGTAGTAGGATAGCTGGGCTCTGGTGGTGCCATAGTGACCTGACTATTGTTGAGTTTGTTCTTGAACTGGCCCCTAGGCATCTGAGTTTGGTGTAATTATAGGTTTAGGTGCCCATTTCTCAGTTTATCTTTGTTGGATGGATTTTTTCCCCTTGCTTTCTATTTTCTTTCTGGTCTTCTGGCCTGAGTGTCCTGTAGTTCTGGTGACTAGTGTGTCTTCTGGCCCAATAGGGCGCCTGTACTGGGGTTTTGGTGGCCAGTGTAACTTTTGGGGTTTTGAGTGTCTGCGTTGCTTATAGGGCTCTGCGATTCTGGGAGCTCGCATAGCCTCTGAGGCTCTCAGCACCCATGTGGCCTCTGGTAGAGCAGGGGGCTTCTGCTGGAGTTGTGGGCCAGGATGTGGTGACAAAGGGCAGAGAGGCTCCTGAGGGGAAACTGGGCTCTGAGGAGTGTGGCTGATGCTGCTGGGATCTCACTTGGTGTTCTGCATACCACAGTAGTTGGCCAGGAGATGAAGGGAGGGGAAAATGTTGGGAGAAAGCTGCGTGGGGTCTGAGGAAGTGCTGCATGTATGTGGGCAGGATTTTACCTGGGGTTCTGGATACGGGTGAGGCTTCTATTTGAGTTGTGGGCCAGGATCGGTTTGCAGTTTTTAATTGGCCCACCCACTTAGAGTCTAACTTTGAAAAATGACTACAGTCAATATATGTGATGTGCTCTATCCTGGGTTGGAGGATAGACAGCCTTTAGAGCCGAATGCCACACATGCAGAAGATGTTCCAACTGCTGAAATGCACAACATGCATGTACAATTTTGGAATATTCAACATGGCTTCACACTTGTTTACCTTTCTCTTCCTAAAGACTCCAAAGTTGATGTTACTATCCACAGTTTGATGAATGAACACCTGAGTGAGAAAAACTAAGTGGCTTACCTGAGAATAGAAGAATGTCTGAGTCCTGCAGCCTTGAGCACAGACGTAGAGATCTTTATAGCCCCATCACACCCAGGCAGTTCCAGGGCTCGCCTTCACCTTACAGCATGGTTTCTCACTCTCCAAACAAATGATCACTAGGAATCGGCATGGAAGACATCACAACTGATGATAGCAACTGCCACAGCCTTTTGAGTGCTAGGATCACTTTTTAAAAATTATTTTTTTGCCATGAAAGTACTTGAATCTAGAGTCATCCTACACAGGTGAATGATTGCTGTGTCTCCTGCTCTGAGTTTTTTGAGACAGAATTTTGCTATGTGTGCTAGGCTACCTTTTAATTTATAATCCTTTTGCTTCATTCAGCCTCTCAAATGCTTAAGATTTGATTACAGGTGTGCAGACTCATGTCCTGCCTAGAACTCTCTCTCTCTCTCTCTCACACACACACACACACACACATTCATTTATTTATTTATTTGCAGTTTAATCATTATACTTTCCTGGTTTGCCCTCCCACAGTTTCTCATCCCATTCCTCCTCCCCAGTCTTCAAGAGGATGCTTTCCCCCCCCCACCCTCCAGGCCCCCACACTCACTGGGGCCTCAAGTCTCTTGAAGGTTAGGCGCATCTTCTCCCACTGAAGGCAGACCAGGCAGGGCCTTGGACCAGCTCATGTATGCTGCCTGGTTGGTGGCTCGGTGTCTGAGAGATCTCAGGGGTTCAGGTTAGTTGAGACTGCTGGTTTTCCTATGGGGTCATCATCCTCCTTAGTTTGTCCTATCTATGCTGTTTGGTTAAGAGTGAGCATAAAATCACTTCTGGGATAGAAAGGTGAGAGCTGAATGAATGGCCCTGCAACTCCCACAGGAAGGGAGGTTTTACAGGGGGTAGTCTCTTCACCCTCTCTGATGTCAACATCTTTGGGTATCTGGGTGGAGGGAGGTAATACACTCGTGCACATGCAGTGGGTAGTTCATATACAGTTTCTCATGCTGTCCCAGTGGACAAGGGAGAAATAGAACAGAAGACACTCAAAGCAGGTATGTGTGTATGAGTGGGGGGGGCGAATACCAGATGTCTGTCTCAGCTCAGTGAACTTCAGGGTAGCTTCATCTAGATCTATATCATTGCCATCTTCCCTTAAGACAATGCCACTTATGGGTTTGTCTCTTCTACCTCCTTAGAAATCGTGCCCTTTGCTGAGGTCCTCAGTTATTAAATTTCTCATAAATTCCTGATGTTTCTTCAGGAGAGAAAGCTCCAGATGAATGCAGTAGAGAAGCGAACCAGAGTTGTGAGGGAGCTGGTACAGAGTGAGAGACGGTATGTGCAGATGCTGGGAATCGTGAGGGATGTGTACGCCAGGCCCCTGAGGGCAGCCCTCTCCTCAAACAGAGCCATTCTGAGTGCTGCCAACATCCACATCATTTTTTCAGATACTCTGCACATCTTAAATCTCAATAGGTAAGCCTTAAAGATGGATTCTTTAAAAAAACAGTATTCCCCCAAATGAGGGAAGAACAAACTTTGTTTCAAAAGCTCCACTGTGGCCCAGCAGTTCTCTACCTTCTTGGGGATCCCCTTATCTGGAAGAGCAGAGAGGTTCCTTTGCGTGTCCCTTGACAGCCACAACCAGCATATGGCTTCCAGTGCCATCCCAGACCCAGGTTACAATATGTGGAAGAAAAATACTCCAATGTCTAAGCATTCTATACTCAATAAAGTGCTCACATGGAAGTCCATGGGGAAGAGTCAGTAATGTCTAATTGAATGGGCCAGGAGTCAAAGGATTCAATGGTTACTCTGCTTTTCCATTGTGCGTTTCCTACATATGTTGAGAGACTGAGAAAAACAATGCTTTCAACCTATCGCAAAGTGAAGAGAGCCAAGTCATAGTCATAGTCAATTTCCGCAGATCTGGAGAGATAGTTTGTCACCTCTTGGGCCCAGCTCTGACTCAGTGACAAGGTTGATGAAACATCTTTCAGTTTTCATGACCTAGAATAGCTAAGAAGGTCACCTTGGATCTGTTGAGTACGCAGGCTGTATGTAAGTTATGGTTCTTGGCCTTGAAGCTTTTGAAGCTGCCATTCTCCTCAGAGGACTGTGAGAATGTCCATGGCCCTGGCTCTCTGAGGGTGGGACTATCAGAAGTGGTTCTATTGTGGGAAGCTGGATTATGACCCAAGGAGTTAAGGTAAAAGATGGGATCCTGGACAGCCAATCTCTTCCCTCATTCTGCCCAAATCCCATCCTGTCAAATCTACACTGTTCTGTGGTAAAGCTCTCAATTGGTCAAAATAAAGTCCTACCACAAAAGACTAAGCAGAAAAGCCTACACTAATCTCATGGCTTAAGTTTGGGAGACTCTCAACAGGCTCCTATTTCAAGATACAATCTTCTCATATTGTAGAGAGTTTCTAGATAACCTAAGAGACAGACTACAGGAATGGAGCCCAGCTCACTGCGTAGGAGAAATATTCATAAAGTTTGGAAGCCAGTTGAACATATATACCAATTTCTTCAACAATTATCCAGTTGTCCTGAAAACCATCGAGAAGGTAAGTGGTTGTGCTATTTCCACTTAATCCTGTATAACCCAAAGGGCTGAGGTAAATGGGAAGGGCTGCTTCTCAGCTGTTCCTTCTCAGCTCCCCCCAACTCCCCCCGCCCCCCGTACTTTGAGCTTCTTGGAAACAGAGACCTTGACATAGGGGCTAATACGGTGGTGGACACATAGCAGTGCTCAGGAACTGATAGTTGAGCTCCAGCTATCCGCTGCCAAATTTTTATGCACCCCAGTCAGGTGGATGACAGTGTCATGCCATGCCACAGTGACAGGGCACTGAAAAAGTAAGTTGAAGCAAGATTGTGAGCTCAGAATTCTCTCTGCTACTACAATACTGGGGCTTGACAGACAACTTGATTATGACCCTTGACCTTGAGGACAAGAATCAGAGAAGAGTATTGTCAGAAACAAATTGGTGGCAAAATTTTATAGCTATGTTAAATACTGATACCTACTTTTTTAGCATAGTGAGCACATACAGTTATTCAATACATTTAGTTGTAGCAGCTATTATTATTATCAAAGAAATCTTCTTAAACCCTTTAATTGTTCACAGGTATAAATGGCCTTATTCTGAAATGTTCTTGGAGCTTGGGAGCAGCAAATCTTTGACTCAGACATAAGCAACACTGACATTTTTTAGACATGTGCATACTGAGTAGTAATTTCACAGGTATACCAGTGGTGATGACAGGGTACATTTGAAACAGATATTAAATAGAGTAGAATACTTTTGTAATATCACTCTGAAAAACATGAATGGCCAAAGAATTAAATGTGAATATCAATGATAGTCAAACTCTTATAGAAATGATCCAGGATTTATTGCATGACAGACACTGTATAGGTGGGATTCTGTCCCATACTATGAATTTAGTCTTCTACCCATTTTCCAGATGAGAAAGTTAGGTAACCTGACAAGGTCATCTACTCAATTTATTCTAGTTCTAAATCTCCTACTACTTCCTTCTATTGATTAAGTTAATGGATATGGTTAGATCTGTGGTATAATTTTTTTTTTTTTTGAGACAGGGTTTCTCTGTGTAGCCCTGGCTGTCCTGGAACTCACTGTGTAGACCAGGCTGGCCTTGAACTCAGAAATCCTCCTGCCTCTGCCTCCCAAGTGCTGGGATTAAAGGCGTACACCACCACTGCCCGGCGATCTGTGGTATAATTAAAATACAAGAGTTAATATATTAGAACACATGAATAGTATTGAAACTTAGATTAGACGGAGTTGTTACCTTCTTGCTTTGACTGCTTTGTAGATTGCCTCTTGCTGCTGGTGGAACACAAGGCTTAATGACTGTGTCACAGAGCAAAGTTTGACAATGTAATTCTCACCTTTAGTGCAGAGAAATGACACCTGAGTTTAGAGCGTTCTTGAAGAGGCATGATAAAACCATTGTTACCAAAATGCTGAGGTGAGTTCCCAGGGAGATCTCAGATGGGCACTCAAGGACCGGCCTTCCATGGCCTACAGGGGGAAATCAAGGCTCCTTTCCCTATGCCCTATACAGTCTTCAGGAGCTGCTTCTGTACCCGTCCCGGAGATTTGAAGAATATATCCACCTTCTCTATGCTCTGCGACTCCATACTCCTGCAGAACATGTGGACCGTGGAGACCTGACCACTGCAATTGATCAAATCAAAAAATATAAAGGCTACATAGATCAGGTGGGCTGCTGACACATGTGAATCCTTCAACGTCCATGCTTTTGTGGTGGTCTCACTGGTAGACCCTGAGACGCTTTCTTTGCTGTGGTAGTCTTTACTTCAATCTTTCACCCTCTTAAAGATAAATCTATAGCCTTTTTTCACAATTTTGAACATGAAGGGCTTCTATTCCAAGCCAAATCACATGAAACAATGTTTTTAGATGACTGTACAGTCACGGTACCTTCCCCACCCCCAGTTTTAGGCAGGTTTTTAATGTGTCCCAGATTAACTTGAACTTGATATATAGCCAAGGACTTCCTTGAATTTCTGATCCTCCTATCTCCCTCATTTCTGGAGTGCTGAGATTACAGATTTTTGCCAGTATTCCTGGGTAATATGGTGCTTGGATTTGAACACAGGGTTTTTGTGTACACTGGGCAAGCACTCTGTCAACTGGGTTACACATCTCCAGCACCACCTTCTCTAGTATGAAGGTGTAAAATTTCAATTTGTGTATATAACCAAAAGAAAAAAATAAAATCTTTTGCTTCTAAGTTCTTAAAAAAAAGATATCAAGTGGCTTTCCTAACTCAGTAAGTACAGGATTCATAATTATTCCATATATATACTGTGCAGGCTGAATATTAACAGCACATCACACCCTAAAAATGCTTTTCTTCTGAACAGCCTTGTTATTTGCCTTCATTAAAACACTGGTCTAGAAAATTGATACTGTTAGTGAAGTGCCAAGTCCTTTGCCAGGTGCCACAAAACATTAATAAAAATGCCATGATTTTTGCCTAATATAACCTTGTTTCCTAGATAAAGGAAAACGTCAAGATGAGAGAGCAGCTATCTGATATACAGACACTCATCTGGGGCTGCCCGGTATGTGCACTGATGTTCTGGCTGCATCTCATGATCTCAAGTATAACCTTGTCACTGGCAAAAGGAGACACACAGATTCCAAGGCAGCTAAATTTATGGGACACCCATTACTGCCAAGAACTGCAGGCTTTCTTGTAACTTATCCCTGCTGTCTGCATTGTTAGAAAATGCACTGGGCTAGGCCCTAGCCTGTGGTGGGATTTTCCAAGGTTGTAGCTCCTTCTTTGTTGTTATGACTCCCTTTGAGTTGAGCATCAGTTACATGTTCTATGTGATCTCTGTCTGACAGATAAAGTCCTTGGTTCAGCCCACTGGCAATGTCCACAATGCTTGGAAACTCTCTGTTAACTCTCTATCCCTTCTGTATACTCATCTGATTGCTTTTATCTTTCTGACTCCTCTATTTCCTAAGGCTCTTGCCATACATGTCTACCCTCCATTCTTTAATAATGTCTCCTCTTGCTATCTGTTCTTTGAAAATACGCTATCTTCTATGAAATTGCCTTCCTTTCCTACCTCACTGGGTAAATACTATTAACCTTGAAAAATTAGGTCAGGAGTCTGTGGCGATGTCTCAGTGGGTAAGAGCTCTTGTTCCAAAAGCATGAGAACTTGAGTTCAAGTCTACAGGACTCACATAAAAAGCCAGGCATGGCCACAGGCAGAACCTAGAACACCAGTGCTGTGAGGGATTCTACGAATCTAAGGTAACTGCTGGGACTAGCTGGCTGCTAGTCTGGCTCTCCAGGTCTGCTGAAAGATCTTGTCTGAAGGGAACAAGGCAGAGTGATAGAACAGGACACCTGTTGTCCTTCTTTGACCTTTGTGTTACACGTGCGCACACACACACACACACACACACACACACACACACACACACACACACACACACATTTTAAAATGAACTCAATCATGATCCCTTCTGTTAAGTTTTCCTGGTCTCCAGCTGGGAGCTGGTTTTTCCTTGGTGTTCTATAGCCCCATGGACAGCCCTGTCATGTAGCACTACACCCATCTATTCACAGACTTTGAGCTCCACTATGTCTGAGTTTCGACTTGTTTTCTGGTGTCTGTCATTCAGCAGAAGTTTCATATAGATGATGAATGAAAGTGTTAATTGTTGGAAATACTTTTATTTGGTCCAGTGGGGAATTTTGTCATAATTTCTATCTTCATGTCTTGGTAAGGAAATGGAAGTGTGGATATTTGGACTGCGAAAGAATGGTTTTTAGAACTCACTTACAGAGCTGCATCTATGCATACTCAGAAGGCATCCCATGGGCAGAGCAATGCAGGGGCATTCTTCTTAACCTTACTAGTTCTTTTGCTTCTTTTTTTCTCTTTTTAAACAATTTATTTTATGTGCATGTATATCTGGGTGAAGGTGTTGGATGCCCTGGATCTGGAGTTACAGACAGTTGTGGGCTGCCATATGAATACTGGGAGTTGAACCTGGGTCCTCTGGAATAGCAGCCAGTTCTCTTAACCACTGAGCTATGGCTCCAGACCACTTTTTGTTTTCTTGACAGCTCCTTTGACTGTTTTCCTAACTTTGTTTTTGATACTAGGAAAGTATACACGAACAAAATATATCAATAGCTTTTAAAAAAAACTGGACAGCCTCAAAAATTGTTTTTTATTGGTTTGCTGAAGGTTGACTTTTCTACAACTGCACTAAGTTCTAGTCAACATCTCTGTGCTCTGGGATGAAGAACAGTTTTGCACTAGTAGCATTTCAAATAATCATACATCCTACTTTTTTTTTTTATTTTATAGACTTTATCAGAAGCAAACAGATACCTGATTCGAATCCAAGATGTAGTTCAACTTCACTGCTGTGATGAGAAAATGGATTTCTCTTTAAGGTGAGCAGCTGTTATCCATACCAAATCTGTGAGCACCTTGGAGGCAGTCAATGAACTGTCTTGTTCATTGCTCACTCTTGAGATTCAGCACCATGTCTGACCTTGTGGGCAGTCAAGAGAACCTTTGTACTGAATCATAGTTACACACATATGCCTCTAGGTCAGTGGGTCTCAACCCCCATAGAGGTCACATAACAGATATTCACATTATGATTCATAAAAGTAGCAAAATTA
Organism: Tokudaia tokunoshimensis; assembly: GCA_036184795.1. Classification (NCBI taxonomy): domain Eukaryota; kingdom Metazoa; phylum Chordata; class Mammalia; order Rodentia; family Muridae; genus Tokudaia; species Tokudaia tokunoshimensis. Next base: position 62,114,419 of record BTHU01000006.1, read on the forward strand.
GTTTTGAAGTAACCATGAAATACTTTTATGGTTGGGGGTCACCACAATGTGAGGAACTATACTTAGACGTCACCGCGTTAGGAAAATGGAGAACTAGTGCTCTAAACGACACTTTACCATCTTGCTTGCATGCCAGATGGCTCCTTGGTGGGATGAGAGAAAACTGTCTGCCAAGACCATAACCTTCATAGTAGACTTTCTCAAGGTCGATCAGTTTCCTAATGAGATCAGATTCAAGTATTGTGGGATGGATATATATATATATACACACACACATACATACCAATATTCTGACCAAAGCAAGAGGATCATTTTATTATCCTTAAGTAACTGTTCAAGTTAGCACTGAAAATGACTTTACCATATCTATTTTGGATAATGCTCAGAGATGTGTAAGAACAGATAGAAAGATCCCAAGGCCCATAAATTAGTCTTCCTGTTGCTTTTTAAGAACAAGAATGGACAAGTTTTTCTATAAAGGTCCAAGGAGCAAATATTTAGAATTGGTGGGCCAAATGAGGGCTTGTAGCAATGACCTTTCCTGTTGTAGCAAGGTTACTCTACTCATAAACAGTACTAATATAGAAATAAACAACTATGGCTACATGCCAAAAAAGCTTTATTTACAAAACATGTGATGTTCCATAGTTTTGTGACTTCTGCTTTAGAAAATGATCAATGTTTTCAGTATTGAGAGCAAAGATAAATTACTCAACAAACAGCAACCAAATGGAAAGTTATCTATTTCAATATTTTCAGCAAATATCTAAAGGCTCCAAGGCAGTGGGGTAGATGGGTCACCCCTTTCACCTCCACACTCACCTTGGTAGCTCTAGAATGAACATCAAAGGGCATAAGAAGACCTGAGTTTGATCCCCAGAATGGACAGCGCAAGGAGAAATCCTCTGTGAGTTTTCCTCTGCCCTCCACATGCTGTTGGCACACCCCTCCCTTCAAAGAAGCAAATCAGTATAAACAGAAAGTCAAATCCCGGCAAGAGTATCCTTTGCCTCATTGACTTAGCACTTTGGGTTTTTGTTGCATTGTTTCTGGTTGGCAGCAATGGATAAGTGCTTTAGTGGCAGAAAGAAGCAGGCTTCTAAGTCTACAATTCTAAACACCCGAGACATGCTAGCTGATTCAGGTTGGGATTATTCCATCTTTATATATTGCTTCTTGAGCAGTCTTTATTTCTTCATGTAACTACTGGCAGTGTGTTCCCTTAATTTTAGCTTGAGAAATTGTCCAAAGAAAACTTGGCTGGCTATGGAATTTTAAGTTGCTGAGTTTTTGTTTCTTTCAATATTTCCATTCTCTCTCTCTGTCTCTCTGTCTCTCTGTCTCTCTGTCTCTCTCTCTCTCAGTTTTGGCTTGGTTGGTTTTGAAGAGAAGTCCAATGCAGTTTTTATCCTTGTTCCTCTAGATTTTTGTTGACCTTTGGAGTTTCTGATAGAATGCATTATGTGTAAAGGTAGACTTACTCTGTTTTTGGCACTTTCTGGACCTGTAGTTTTCTGTCAATAGTTCTGAAAAACTCAACCATTAAAAAAATGTACTATATGTATGTGTCTCTGTGGAGTATGTTTGTCACCATGTCCAGCCTTAAAGAGTCCCAAAACAAACACACACAAATAAAACAAACAAACAAGCAAACAACAAGCCATCAGGGAGGTGGTGGCACAGGCTGTTGATTCCAGCGCTCAGGAGCAGATGTAGGCATTCTAAGCTCTTCACATGGCAATTGGAAGCTGAACTTCTCAATTACTAGAACTTAGCCTTAATTTAGTATTTGGATAAGAGATGAGAATACAAGAGTGTTTGAGGATAAAACTAAATTATTACTATTATTTTCCTTAGACAAGGTGTCTTAGTTAGGGTTTGACTGGTATGAACAGACACCATGACCAAGGCAAGTCTTATAAAGGACAACAGTTAATTGTGGCTGACTTACTGGTTCAAAGGTTCAGTCCATTATCATCAAGGTGAGAGCAAAGCAGTACCCAGGCAGATACAGGGCTAGAGAAGCTGGGAGGTCCACCTCTTGTTCCGAAGGCAACTAGGAGAAGACTGGCTTCCAAGGTAGCTAGGATGAAGGTATTAAAGCCCATGCCCACAGTGACATACCTACTCCAACAAGGCCACACCTCCTAATAGTGCCACTCCCTGGGTCAAGCATATACAAACCACCACACAGAGTCTCACTGTATAGCTCTGGCTGTTCTGGAACTATGTAAACCAAGCAAACTCACAGACATCCACTTGCCTATGCCTCCTGAGTGCTGGGATTAAAGACATATTTCGAAAGATATCATACCATGTTTATCCTGCAACCCTGCCATGCTAAAGTACACTAACCCCAGGAAATGTCATTCTCATTCCTATCAGACATTTTCATGTACAGCGTACCTGCCCTCCTTGTATTTATGCAGTGCTATAAGACCTTATGGTTTACTTGATAAATTCAGCTACAACTACTTGGTGAGTAGGGAGGGGGAAAGTGGAGAGTTGTCTGAAGCAGGCTGTAGTGTACACGCCATCTCTGTACTGGGAAGGCTGAGGCAGGAAGGCGAGGGTCAGCCTGCGCTATAACGGCAGACCTTATCTCATACACGGAAAACAAATCATAAAAGAAAGTTGATCACAGTCATGGAACTAGTAGGTTTTGGTCTGGAATCTACAAGGTCTCAGTGTGCAGCAACATGGTAGCAGTAACCAAGCAAGTTAGTAAGTGCTGTCCCAGGGTGAGGAAAGGTTTGTGTCCACAATGAAACAGTATTCTCTGGGACAGAGATCAAGTCACGGTCATTTTAAGAACCAGGAAATCTGGCAGTCTTTCCCCTACAGTGAACACATAAGACAATTTTGGGTATGTCGGGCTTAGTTTTGAGATTCAGACTCAGTATATAATCCTGGTTTGCCTGGAACTCCCTAGGTCGACCATGATGCCTGGAACTCAGAACTACCAATCCCAAGTGCTGGGATTAAAGGCATGAACCACCACCACAAGCTATGTTAAGTTTTTGTCATATACCTTGGAACTTTTGCATTGTGATTTCCTCACAAGTACCAATCATTGTGCTACTTTTGATCTTTATTATCTATTTATCTATTTATTTACCAGAGAAGATCTCACATGCCAGGCTGGCCTCAAATTTACCACTGAGGCCGAGACTGCCTTAAACTCCTGACCTTCTTGCCTCTACCTCCTAAATGGTGAGATTACAGGTATGAGTTACACACCTGGCTAAGTTTCTTAATTTTTAAGCTTCATTTTTCTTTCTTTGTGATCTTGCTCACAATTCAGAAGCAGAGCTCTGTAGTACTGGCAAATGGAAGTTGACCTTGACCAATAAAAAGATGCTACCCAATTCCCCAGATCTCTAAGAAGGCTCTACTATCTACTAAAGAAGGATACTTTCCTCTTGGCCTTCCCCCAAAAGTCATACTGTCATTTAACTGGATAACTATGCATAGGGGAAAGGATCTACTAAGCTTTCTCAAGGGCACTGGAATCTGGTTAGGAACTGACTCTTATTCTAGGGACTGTAAAAGCCCTTGCGATGATAGAGCTCTTAGCGCCTGTGCAGATTGGACTTGAGTCTGCTCACAGGAGAGTGGATTGTCTGCAACTGCCTGTTATTCCAAAGCGTGGATTCAGAATTTCTGAGTGTTATGTGTTCATAGGACATGCTTCCCTGTCTGTTGGGCTAATGCATCAACCAACAGTGACAATGTCCTTCTGAACCAGCTATGAACTTACAATATAAATATAGCAGCTCTGCCCTGTTTTGCTGAGTTTTTATTTGCAGACATACAAAGACCTACCACATAATATTGGGGAAAAATAACCCCTCTCTAGAGTTGGTTCCCTGTGGCAGTAAGACCTCTCCACCCTCGGCATTGGGCATAGTTTTCAGGGAAAGCTGAGCATTCACTACCGAGGCAAGTGTCAAGGCACTGCTTCAGAGCACCCGCTGAGCTTATTTCCTGTTATAAAACAATTAGTTTTTACATTTTAAAATGTAAGCATTTTAAACATTTTTCCTAAACTTAAATATAGAAAAAAATTAATTGCTTTTTTTTTTTATCAGTTATGTGGCAAAACCTTTCCCATCCTCTGGGAAACATGGTAGAATTCTTTACCCAGGGAAAGTGGCCTTTTCTCACAAGCAGTTGATCATTCACCCTTTCTGGCTTCTTTTTCCCTTCCTTCTGAGTTCTGCCTATTTATTCTCAGAGTAACACACCAACTTTTCTAAAGCTTGCTTCTCTGTCTGTCTGTCTGTCTCTCTCTCTCTCTCTCACACACACACACTGTAAGTATGAAGCAGCCCACTTACATCAGCATAAATCATAACCAGACACAAGGAAATGTTTACATGCAAGACCTGACTCTACCTGACTCTACAAGACCATCATGTTTCTATTTACCTATGCGCCCAAAGCAAAACCTAAGCACCAACATTTAGTGTCCTAAGCACACCAAATTTTGCTCTTCACCTAGAGCTGACCATTTTTTTAACAACTTCAATGAAAACAAAAAATTAACTTTCCGTGTGGATAAAGCTATCAAGCTACCTCCCTTTCAATTTCTCTCAAATGGAATTAGAAATTCATTTCCAACTAGTAAATTCTTCCTTTCCCAGGTTTCTACTTAAGGATGCCTCCAGTCATACCAGTTCTCCTGTATTTCTCAACCTGTCACCCCGAGGTGAAACAAAGCAAAACTGTTCTCGGGTCTCTTAAATATATCTGCACAAAACACCAAGCCTGACAAAAGTTATAAAAATATAGCCGTGAAAAAATGCATTTAATAAAGGAGGGAGCATTCAATGTTCAAAAGAAGGTGCATTTATTCTTTTATGTGTGTTTTGCCTGCATTGTGTATACCATGTGTGTGCTTGGTGACCACAGAGGTCAGAAGACACTGGGCCCCTTAGGACTGGGGTTACAATGGCTGTTAACTACCATCTGGGTGCTTGGAATTGAACCCTGGTTCTCTGCTACAGCAACAAGGGCTCTTAACCTGAGCCACCTTTCCAGCTTGTAGTGTTCATGTTTTGCACATTATTAAATACTTGTTTAATGGATGAGATCAAATAACTATATCAGGTACCTTGATGGCCTCTATTATTGGTCTGCGAGACACAAGATCACTTTACCAAGGATTCCATGAACTACACAAAAGGTCTATAGTGGAATCAGGTCTTAATCACAGGCAAATTAAAGATGGTTAACTGTTTGACAAGGTGCATAGCCATGAAAATAGTTCCCCTCTCCACTCTGACAGGCTCTACGAACAGACCCAAGACCTCAGCCTCTTCCTCTTCAATGACGTACTCCTTGTTACCAGTCGGAGTACATCTCATACTCCATTTGAAAAGACTTCTAAAACAACCTACCAGTTCACTGCATCAGTGGCCCTTCCCAGGATCCTCATAGAAGACATTCCAGACTCCAAATGTATGTATTTTCCTTCATAAGCTATCTTATACCAAACTCCTTAACTATAAAGATGTCTCAGTAGAGGAAAGGACAGAACAGCTTTCCAGTTTGTAAATAATTATCAATACTAGGATTTCATTGTCTCTGAAGAAACAAAAGTTGGCATTACCAGACACACACATCAGATAATGGAAAAGTATCCTTTAGTCTGAGATAGGCAAGGGCTACATCATCCTGAGGAGTTCTGTCAGACTGTCTTAAACTTGTCTGAAGATGCTACATCTATCTATCTATCTATCTATCTATCTATCTATCTATCTATCTATCTATCTATCTATCTATCTATCTACCTACCTACCTACCTACCTACCTACCTATCTATCCATCCATCCATCCATCCATCCATCCATCCATCCATCCATCCACTCACTCACCCACCCATCCATCCATCATTACTAGCAGTATTGGAGATTGAATCTATAGCTTCACACACTGAGCTACAGTCCCAGGTCTTTTATGTATTATTTTCTATTCTACTAGGATTGGGTAGTTATTCCAGACTTGATTGTCCTTTTCTTCTTTAAACTGGCATTTAGTTAGTTCCTCTATGAAAGAGCCAGTATTTGAAAAGTAGTAACTAAACATTCCTTTACAACCTCAATAGAATTATGTCATAAAAGAACTCAACTCAAACCTCTTGTGCTTTTTAATGTTCTATACTGTAACTTCTCTATTTCTCAAGCTTAACTGGACCTATGTCTCTTTCCTGCATTTGGTAGGACAGGTAACTGGGAGGAGCATTTCCCATTGCACTGCCTCTGCCTGTGTGCAGATAGGACCTCAGCTTAAAGCAGGAACAAGACTTTGTTTTTTGACTCATGATTCTCACTCCTAGAATGGTGTGCATCTCATCTTTAACTACAGGGTATAGCTAGGATAGGAAATGTGTTGCTTTTATTGTTTCTCTCCCACTGCAATCATCAGCCTTGTTTACAAGGGCATTCAGCTAGGACCACAGGTGGCTGGTTCATTCATACCAAGGTGACACAGGTTGAGTGCTTGGCCTCTCTACAGTCACCAATAAGATTTTTACTGATTCCAGTTCTTTCTAGAGGGACTGACTGAAACAATTAAGGAGCTTCACATTATCTAACATCTGGGCTTTAAAATAATTGACAAATAATTATAAGGATTGCTTTTTTCTTTTTTGAAGACAAGCTTCTAGACTATATTTGTACTTATTTTGAATCCTTGAAGGTTTTTTTTTTTTTAATTCTAAGATTAGGTAGTTAAGTTTGAATTTAAAAAGCTTTTTTGATTGTCTACAAAGATTAAACATTAGTGTAGCTCCAGTAGAATACTCGTATACTTTTAACAGAAGAAAAGCATTAATGTATCTCAAATGTTTTCACAGATATCAAGAATGCATTTATTCTTCGAGGCTCAAAACGTGAATTGATCTGTGCCACTGAGGTGTCGGATGATAAATTCCTTTGGTTGTCAGTACTCCAACATGCAATCAGAAGCAGTATGAAGTAAGACTAGATTCAAAAAAGACAAGAGGGTCCTAGGAAAGTCAGATAATGTATATTTTCTGCTTCAGAACATCTAGTGAGAATCACACAGATATCAGTCCCCGGTGATGAGGGCATGGGAGAGCTAGGACATCTGTAAGGTTCCTTCCAACTTTTATAATGTATGATTAATCGATGTATAAAATCAATGTATAAAAACAAGGAGTCTAAAATTCTGAACCACGGCTTTTGGTAACTACCGGTAGCTCATGGGCATTATTTAAGACAATTTGACATGATTAGTAACAAGAAAAAACATACTTTGTAGGTTTTTAACAAATGGGTAATAAGCAGAATAAAGTGTTTCTTTCAAGAGCATTCTAGAAAAATACTTGAATTTGAGATTCACTAATCAACATTTTCATGGAACAATTACTGATTTTAAGAACATGTCTATAAAATATAAATGGCAGTTTTCTCAAGCCCTAGTCAAATAGATCCTTAATGTGACTGTACTCCTTAAAAAGCATTAGAATATGCCCATGTCAAAGTATTAAAAAGTTTTCTGGATTTTGTTTTCTATAATTGTTCTTAACCGAGGACCTGGATTCAATTCCAAAAACCCACGTGACAGATTACATACAACCTGTCCTTCCACTCCCAGGAGAACTGGTACTCTTCTTTTTGCAAATGTAGTACAGAGATACATACAGGCAAAACACCACACATACAAATCAAAATAAATAATCTGTAAAAATTAATGGAAATCATTACACTTCAGATTCAGGGCCCAGAAACTCCTGAAATGGAATGGACCTGAATGCCCCCTCCCAGAGGACTAGCTTTCACGGTACCACAAAGTTCCGCACAAGCTTCCAGAGGAGGGAGGCGCCGACAGTCCCCTACCTAGCTATGATGTCTATGAAACACAGGAGGCGGCTTAGCGTGATAAGCCTAAGAATGCAGCAGCAGCCTGTGTACCTCAGCAGAAAACAATAGCCTCCCAATTAGATGTAATACCCCCCTCTGTCTCTGTCTCTCTCACACACACAGCATGCCCGGTCCTAGAAACCTAGCTAACTACTCCAGAGCTAGTGAAATCTTGGACCCTGGAGAAGAATCTACAACTATCACTTCACTAAACTAGCATAATCCCTAACTATAGTCTAAATATTTGTGCTTATATTCACAGATAAGTGTGGTCCTTATTCTTCAACAAGGAACCTTTTCTTTGCAACTGATGGACTCAGTGCTCAAAAATGCAACTAATCAAAATTGGAGCCCAGTCCCAATGAATTTATCTACAAAACAACCCCAGAACCTAAGGCTAAGGGAACATTTTGGGGGATGGGGTTGTAACAGCCAAAGGATCTGGGCGTTTCCTGTGAGAATGTGTCTCCTAGTAAGGTCAGAACCTACAGTTGTAAGCTCTCACCAACATGAGCTGACAGAGGATAGCTATAATAATAATAAATATATATATATATATATATATAAAATATAGAATTGCCAGTCAATCCTACACAAAGAACTATAGACAACCAAGGAGTGCTGAGAATGGGGGAAATAGACTTCCCCAGGGAAGAGAACACCAACTGCTTATCCAATGCTGAATGGTCAGCCCTGAAAACATGTACACAAATAAACATCTACAGAGTGAACATAAATACCAGGCTGTATTTATGTATTTAGGAATTTGATTGTATATATGTGTGTGTACATATACATAACAATAATAGATGAAAAAAAGCGACCATGAATTTGAAATAGAGCAAGGAGGGGTATATGGGAGGGTTTGGAAGAAGGAAGAGGGAAATGATATAGTTGTATCATAATCTTAAAAACTAAAAGAAGTACCTGGGCTTAATAATGTATGCCTTTAATCCCAGCACTCTGGAGGCACAGGCAGGAAGATCTCTGGAGTTTGGTGCAGCCTGGTTTACAAAGAATTCCAGGACAGCATTGGATACAGAGACCCTGTCTCAAAAATACATAATCAATTAAATAAAAAAAATGGAACTCTATCAAAAAAATGTGCCTGTAATGAAACTTAGCTGAATAAAAATGAAATTTTTGCATAGTTAATTGACTGGTGAAAGCTATAATGTATTAATTGGGATCAGGTTGTTGGTTCCTTTTTGTTTCGTGTTATGGTTATTAAATCCATTGGTACAGTGTAGAATTGTGAACTCAGGACACTTAACTACATTTGAATACTGAAGATATTTCTAATTCTTAGAAGTTTACTAAAATATATAGAAATTAAATATTGTATCTTCTTATCAATGCAAAAATTACACTTCTGACTCTGTTATAATGGATCTGTAAAAGTTTAAGATTTATAAAATAACCACTAAGAAGAACATCTGTTTGGTAGTTAGCAATAAATGCAAGTTAATAAATATTACCTAAATGTATCTATCATATGCTATAAAACTAATCCGAGGACAGTGCAGTACCCTGACAGGGGAGGACACACTCCCAAAGACTTTCTTTAGTGGCAAAACTTACCTATATGGAAAAAAGTGAGTGACAATATAGTTAATGGTAACACAGAAATCTGAAGTAACCAGTTCCCACGTGACCTGAAACCCTCAGAAGTTTAAAAACCTTTACTTGAAAATGCTATCTGTGAAGCTTTAGCATTTGCTTATACCAGTGTATGTACAAGTCAGGACAGTCCTGGATGTCATTCCTCAGGCGTCTACTACTACTACTACTACTACTACTACTACTACTACTACTACTACAACATCATCATCATCATCATCATTTTAAATAAAGACTAGGTTGGTCTTTCACTGGCCAGAGAACCAGAGGGGGGACCTGTCTGTCTAGCCTCCTAGCTCTGGGATTACAAGCACACCAACATGCCTGGCTTTAAAAGCCACAAACTAGGGTCTGTGAATTAAACTCAGATCCTCTTACTTGCAAGACACACATTCACCAACTGAAGTGGCCCTACCCACGGGAAAAGTTAAAGAGTAGAGTTGGCACCTCAGTCATGCAAAAAGCAGCAGTGTTTTCAACGGGTTCTTTTCACTCCTTATATAATGGTTTTACCATTTTCCTTCACGTTGAGGGGACAATGAAGAAAGACCTATCTTCATAATTTATAAGCTTATACCATTTCTGCTGAATTCAGCTGTCACTGGTGAATCTGGTCAAGAAGAGCACAGACCCTAACCCTGAGTTGTCATGTGGAACAGTTTTCTAGTGCTTCATGATTCCTGAGAATGGTGACTAAGGCTCTGAGGAAGAAGGGAAGAAGCTTCTGAGAAACTATATCAGGATCCCAAATCAAGGACTGAGTAGGGAGCTGTCTTAAAACTCTTTATAGAGCACAGAAGCTGTATATAGAGAGATGTTGGCAGTTTGGTATTAATTTCCTTTTGCAAAGATTTCTGAGTTTGTGCTTGATGAGAAGCCCCTTCTGTAAATCCAGTCACAGCGTGGTTTTGTCAAATACAAGGGGCCAGGATTACTGCCGTCTGACGTTATGGCATAGGAAGGTTGAGGCATGCCAACAAACACAATGTATCCTCCAGAGAAAGTCCTCCTGACCCTTTTATTGAAATTAAAAAATAAAAGATACTTAAATACAATGGTGAACATATAGGGTAAAACAAATCATAAAATGTAATGTTCAATTAAGCAGTGAGCTGAGTGTTGGGTTTCCAAATAGGCTCTAAACCCAAAACTGCTTAAGAATGGGCATGTTCACAGTTAACGGCAACTGGCTTAGAGGTGAGAGAATGGTCGGAGCTGTTCCAGTTGAACTTCCAGGGAAATTCTCTCTTCAAGAACATCCTGGAAAAGATGCAGAGTCCAAGTTACACTTCAAGTAGACAGAAATGCAATACTAGTTCTGCTTCATGATAACAATGTATTTGTCAAGAGAAAGAGAGTGATTTGTATTTAAAACATATATTTCACTTTAGAAAGGCAATTTGTATACTCATAATAGGGAAGCATGATCCTACTAATTCAACGAGATTTCTGCTGACAGAACTAGGTAATAAAATGCTTTTAGGTTAATTGTTAACAAAGCAAGTAATTGCAGTGGATGGGTATTAGAGCACAAATTCTGAATAAAGCCTTAATTAAATGTACATGAATTTGTAAATATGAATTCTATCCTCTGGTGATGGTATCTGATCCCAAGATCTCATTGTGTATTTCAGTTCTACAAAAAAAGATTTATTTTGCATTCAGGATAAATAATAATAATAATAATAATAATAATAATAATAATAATAATAATAAATAATGAGCAACAGCAGAGAGACTGTGTGTCTGTGTGTGTGTGTGTGTGTGTGTGTGTGTGTGTGTGTGGCCGTGTGTGTGCGCGTGCGCGCACACAGACACACTCAGCATGAATGTAGAGGCTGGAGAACAACTTTCAGAAGTCAGTTCTCTCCTTCCACCATGGGGCTGCAGGGATAGACACAGGTGATCAGGCTTACAAGGTAAGGACTTCCACTGGCTAACCCACCTCTTTGACACTACTGTGACTTAAGGTTTGTCTTATTTTTTCACACACAAGATGATTTAAATGTTCTCACTCTTTGTCTTATTTAGACTGGTTTAAGTTCTTATTACTTAATCCAAGTTGATCAAAGGATAAACTAGTAACGACCCAATTGCCTACATGCTACATGGAGCACAGCCATATATATTCGCTGGTTCTCAGTCCACTTTTCTTCTCAAAGTTTCTTCATGGAAGTTAACAATGTTATAGGAATAGTGATGTGATATCATGTGTGTATGTGTGTGTGTGTTTGTAGGATAAGACTCTGTGCACACAAGTAGAATTGTGTTGAGAAATTCCTTTTCGTATTAAAAAATTCAATGGCTCATACAACATTTTAGCCACACACATTTCTTCTGCTTCGAGAAAATTTTGTATACTGGCAGGAGCTGTTGGATCAGCCCTGATTTCCCTGAGATGTGTGGCAATCACAGAACTGAAGATTCAGAAGCAACAGTACCTTTAATTGCTGTTGCAATTCACTGTTCAGTCTGGCCAGAACGGTGTTGGTTTCCTTATTGCGTCTAATTGACGCCTGGATAGCCTTCTTATCTTTCCCCACAGATCTGAGAAGACACAGGATCAAAAATATCCTTCATTTCTTTGCCATCTTTAACCCCTTTCTCCCAATGACTTCAAAACAGAGAAAGAGAAGGAACTCCTCCCTTCTTAGCAGAGCTCAACTTGCTGTTTCAATGGCAACTGAGAAGACAGAAGCTTCAAAACCCCAAGATGACACTGTCATTTTATTACTGTCATTGTTCTGTTGAATGCATAGAGTGAAACAGTCTGGACCAAGCACTTGTAGACTCTAACCAGCTTCTAACAAATCTTCTCGGCTTGGTGGGCCATACCACCCTTGCTTGCTATGTATCTTTTCTCTTTCTCTTAGAAATTTAAAAGCTGGGCCAGTAAGATGGCCAGGTGGTAGGATCATTTCCCACAGACATGACTACAGTCTGATCCCTGGAATCCCCAGGGAAGGAGATCCAACTCCCAGAAGTTGCCCACTGACTTCCATATGCATGGCACATGTATGAAGTTGTAGAAGTTGGTTCTTTCCTTCTACCATGTGGACTCCGGTTGTCAGGTGGCGAGCACTTTTATCCAGAAGTCATTTCACTACCCTAAGAAAACTCTGGAAGATTTTCTGTTTAACTAAAGAACTAATCTGTCTGTCTAGTGTTTTTAACTGTGTTTTTGTTGTCAGTAATTAAACGTACTGAGGAATAACTTGGATTACCTGGGTATAGAAGGCTGTGATGCAAGAACAGCAGCTAAGACACCTGTCTTTTGTGTATGCTCATCCACATCTGGCCGTAATTCATCTTCTGACTTTAATCTTCTTCTAACAGGTTTTGGTGGTGGAGCCAGAGGTGTGGTGCCTTTGCTCTATAAGACAAGAGAAACGAGCATTCCTAGTGATATCCTAATTAGCAATCTGTGAACATAAATTGCCGTTTTTAAATCCACTTGCTATTAAAAAAGGTGGTTACTCAGCTTTTTTAAAAACAACTTATATATCTGTGGCAACAGTAAAGGAAAAACGGTAGCAAATGCTTATCACTGTGTAGCCCAGGCAGGGCTGTGACCCTCTTGCTTCAGCCTCCCTGGTGCTGGATGGATTGAAGATGTGAATGAACCCCAAGCACCTGGCTTAGCCATCTTTATTTTTATTATGTATGTGAGTGCACTGTAGCTGTCTTCAGACACACCAGAAGAGGGAGTCAGATCCCATTACAGATGGTTGTGAGCCACCACGAGGTTGCTGGGAATTGAACTCAGGGCCTCCTGAAGAGCAGTTAGTGCTCTTAATCACTGAGCCATCTCTCCAGCTCCCAATTTCATAAGTCCCTTATCCACAGAAAGCTGTCCACATTTTAAACAGATATTTCATACCACATTGGCAGGAACATTAGTAGCTGTCTTTTCTTCCATTTTATTGTCTGCTTGGGCAACCCGAAGAGAGCTGGAGGGGTCAGAAGCTTTTTCAGCCTAGGAATGAATGTAGTATCTCATTACTATATAATTATATGCAGTTAAGCACAGAACATATAACAAAGTAAGATGCTAGGAGCTATTCATTCTGACAGGAAATCTGAGGTGAGGATGAGAAACACTGAGAGAACCTTGCCAGATGACTTTCTCTAGCACTGAAGTTGGAAAACAAGATCAGAGAGCAGGAAGAGAATCTGCACCTGCTTGCTGTAAGGCTGCGACTGGGAAGAGATCCATCTAGCCAAGCACATGAGTGACAGTCTCCTAGGCACACCTGCCTCTCTCCCCAAGTCCACCACTGCCTTCCTAGGCACACTCCACTCGCCTAACAGGCCAGGGAGCTTAGGGCGTGCCAATAAGAGTTTCCCCGTGGGTCGGACCCATGAAATCTTTAGGTTATGCTGCATCTGTTAGAGGTGCAGCAGCTGAAGCAATCAGAATAGAGATGGCAATATTACTTTTTTCTTTTCAACCACACACATATATATTTTCAATGATTTAAGTCAGAGATTTGGATAGACAATGTCATTAGATTGCTTGCCTCTAAATCTACAGTTTACTGGAACCATCTATCAAGATTAGGTTTTAGAGTTTTGAGAGTGTGTGTAGTTTTTGTAACCATAGCCTCTTATCCTATGGAAGTCTTCAATTCCTACAACCAGAGGCTTAGCATTAACTTCCCAGAGCAGCATTAACTAGGGCCAGTTAGCTGTGTGTTTCACGTCACGCCTAGCCCTGGCCCTAACATCCGAATCTTACTAAGTATCATACTGTGACTACCAGATGTTAGTGGTCGACAAGGCAGCAGAGAAGCCTGGGCCTGGGGGTACACACCCTCATAAGAGTGTTTTACTCACTGTTGCCTCTGCTAATTTAATCTGTGTTTTCAAGAGTCTTCTTTACAGCACATGGGAGGAGACTGTGACAAATTAGCTGAACTCTAGAAAACTCACTGGCAAGACCTCAGGATGTTTCTCGGCTTCATTGTCTTGTTCTTCAGAGACATTTGATGCAGCAAATACTTCAAATTGGCTGAAATCTGCAAAATTTGGTTGTTCTGGTATCTGTTGAGGTGAGGTACTAGTGTGAGTTATTAGACCATCGGCATCCACTGGGCGATGGACAGAAGGACCGGGTGCCTATCCAATGATTTAGAATACAGAAACAAACGTTAGTATCACCAGTGCCACACTGTGGCCTTTTTCTTAGGGTAGCACAGGACAGCAAATATCTCAGATATATCTGCACACAGTTTATCAATCTCTATTAAACTTGGCTTTCTCTCAGTAAGATGCCAGGCACTAGGTAGACATTCTATCTACCCAGGCCTCTGTGGATGCCTCTCTTTCTTTAGAACGCCTTTCCTGCAGCAACTACCCCTTTATCTTCTGGGTCTTAACTTGGTCATTTCACTAGAATCTTCTCAATACGCTTTTTAACATTACTAGCCACCAAGGCTGTACACCAGTATTCTGTAAATATGTGTACCTCAGCACTTCAGTTCTAACCGAGCAGGGAAGTACAAGTTCAGGGAGACAGAGTACATCATCAGACATCTCCATCTCCTAACCCACTATTCTGCTGCACCCTTTAAGACAGCATCATTTGTTCCTTAGTAGCCCAAATTGTTATTGAAATCCGTATGTTCCAAGAATATACTGACTGAAGTGCTGACCCTGGAAATGATTATAAATAGACAGAAGGGTCTAGGCAAAAGTCATCCTGAGCACTACGGTAAGTGCATTTCAGACAAAAACACTGGAAACTCACCTGTGAGGGCTGAGGTCTTGGAGGCACTGCAGGAGGATGGGCAACAACTGCAGCTTGCTGTTGTCCTGTGTGAGTGCACGAGTCTCGTTAGTGATTACATAATTATTTTTACTGTACAAGAAACAGGTACATGACCACAGGATAAAACATTTCTAAGAGCACGTGATAACTTTTCCAGGGTAGTTACTATCTTCTAAAACGCTCTAAACAGGGCTAAGGCTACAGCTCAGCGGTTAGCAGTTGCATTGCATGCTTGAGGCTCTGGATTTGAACCACGTGACATGGTGTCTCACACCTGTAACCTAGAAGTTGGTAGGTAAGGCACTGGGATGAAAAGTTAGTTCCAAGTCAACTTTGGCTACATAGTGAGTTTGAGGCCAGATGGGGCTATATGAGACGGTGTTATAACAAAACCCAAACTGAAAGGTCTACATGTGCCCTAGTGCTCCAATGTCACGGCCTCGCCTCATACTTCATTTCTCTTGTTACCTCTAGACTGCTGACAAGCTCCTGCCTGTTCTCTGTTTTCTCCTCCATCTTTCTGAGTGTTCTTTAGCTACCAGATGAAAGTCTTCACATTATTCCTTTAAACTATCATCTCTTTGTAAACAATTTTCAATACTTCCATTTTTCTTGGCTCAAAGGGTCCAACGGTCTGTTGATTACTATTATGACCTTTAATCATACTGAATAAAACACCTGTCCCAGCTTTTCTATTTCAATCACCACGACTGCAATATTGCCAGTTGTGTAAACACTAATATCTTGGAGTCATGGTTCTTCCCCATCTTATCAGTTCCCCACAGCACTGATGCAACCACATCTTCTAAGTTTTCCTGTGGTATCTCTTACGTGCCCATCTTTATTATTTGTACACAAATACACCTTATAGTTAGGAAAACAACATTCTCCCCACTTAAAAAAAATATTTTTTAAATTTGATGTCTATTTTATTTTGGTTTTTCAAGACACATTTTCTATGTATAGCACTGGCTGGCCAGGAACTAGGCTCTGTATAACAAGCTGTCCTTGAACTCAGAGATCTATCTCCTGAACACTGGGATCATTTGATGTGTCAAATCCATATTTTTCTTAAATGTAAACAAAAAAAATGTATTTTGGATTAATTTTAAAACAATGTATATTATAATAACTAATGTATATCATGATTCCCTAGCCCCTCCCTACCTGTGGAAACGGCAAAGGTCCGGTTCATATCTAAGGATGATGATCTAGAATGAGCAGGCTGAGGCCTGGGAGGGGGAGGTGGTGGCGCAGTGTTATCAGGTGACGTTCCTGAATGAGACCTGCAAAATTCATCAGTCACAACTGGTTATATTAATGCCGGGAGCACGGTCCTTTTTAAGCATTCACACTTGACTGAACAGCCAAGGACCTTATTAGGATGACACCTTTTCAAGCAGTACCTATTAAGATACTACAATAAAAGCAGCACACTATCTATGCTGTGTCTGAAACAAAGAGCTGCTTCTGTGTCTAAAGCGGCAGGTGAGCAGGCAGCTCCCACTGGGCCATGCTTCTGGGTAGTTAAAACAAAGCTATCGTGGTACTAGCCACAGAATCTCACGCCTATCACCTAGATTCTCACTGTTCTACTGGCACAGGATTGCATTAACGTCTATTTCCAAGAAGTTATCAACTCTTTTTAGATCCTTCATAAAACACATAAAAACAAAACAACATGAACAATAGGGTTGATTCCTTTTTATTTTTTTAACAAGTAGAACCAAAATATTTGTCTTTTACATAAACTAATAGTTATTTA
Source organism: Tokudaia tokunoshimensis (assembly GCA_036184795.1). Lineage (NCBI taxonomy): Eukaryota > Metazoa > Chordata > Mammalia > Rodentia > Muridae > Tokudaia > Tokudaia tokunoshimensis. The sequence continues at coordinate 62,131,463 of BTHU01000006.1, forward strand.
ATAGCTTTCAGAGAGCAAATATTTGTGCTTGGTCCTAAGTAACTAAATATTAAAGCACGTAAGGAGATAGTAACAGTTTTCTTGATATAAATACTGACCTTTGACGAGTTACACTGCTTCCAATCTGCTCTGGGTCAGAGGGGAAAGAGTCTGAGCTACTGTACCCATCTGCTGGTAAAAGAAATCTTCTCATTAATAATACTCATTCCTTTGCATTTTACTCTCTATACCCTAAATGTTATAGATTGTGTCTCTGCTTCAAAACTGGAGACATTCAAAGACTGCAGAACAGGTTACCAGTTCATTCCAGTGTTACCAACTGTAAAAGTCACATTTGTCATGCATAGCTATATAGTAGACAGAATGTTACAATCTAGACAACATGAAACAAATAGTTCAAAATAAATCACAAAAATCATACGTATATTGTAATTCCTTCTCATAGAAAAATGTAACTATAGGTTGAATATCTCTGATATAAAATGCTTCGGGCCCAAAATGCTTCTGCCCTCTCCTGCCCCCTACAGATTTAAATTATTTGCATAAACATGAGATGCCCAGAGAACAGAGCCAAGTGTAAACATAGACCCATTCCATATCTATTACGATCATGTGCATAGCCAGTTTGTAGTGTGCCCTTGTAATGCAATCTGCCAGGAGCTCAGGTATGATGCCATTTTGATATTCAAAAAGTTTAGACTCTGAACCAGTTCTTATTTTAGATTTTGAGATTACTGTTGCTGACTCTGTATTATAAACTCACAAAATATAATTTAAAGCAGACAATAAAATGGTTAACCAGGAACATTGAGAATGTGAACAATCATTTTCTTATTTTTATAGTAGGTATAACTTGCTTTGTAGTAGAAAACAGCTGCTTTCACATAAAAGATTAGAAATAGTTAAGGAAAGAAAGCTTGCTTTATCTGGACATGGCAGCACTGTGTCCCATATTAGAGGACCTTTCTTTGCTCCTGTAGCCCTCCTGCTCTCTCTCGGCTGCTGAGGTCTCTTGACCCCTTTCTGCTATGCTATGCTACACATAGAGGGAACATCCCTCTAGTGAACAGTCTCTTCCTCCTGAGGCTACCAAGCACAGTCCCAAACCTGGCCAGTTCTCACCACCTGGACCACTCCCACTCTAGCCCAATCGCCCAGCTTCTTATGATTGGATGACTAAACCTCCTCCTATTTCAGTGCTTGCCTACTTTTGGCCTGGAACTAGAACAGAGGGTGAGTATTTTAAGAAGGTCTCCCGTCTCTCCCCCATGGAAAACTCTCTAATGACTTTTCGCACCATTCAGTAGGAGTGAGAATGTTCCCCTAGCCCCTCTGTCCTCTCACTTGCTACCCTGCCTACCAACTTCACTCTATTCCAGGCTACTGCCTGCTGTCTGCAGACCCAAGCTTCCTGCCTAAGGGCCGCATACTGGCTGTTTCCTGTCTTTAGTCATCTTTCCCATAAGTCACAGAGCTGTCACTCAGCTCCCTCAAATTTTAAGACAAATGTTATCATCTAATAAGGCCTTCTTTGTTCTCATTTAAAATGACACTCTCCTTCCCTTTTCCAGCTTTCAGGTTCTATTCATGAAATTAGCTTTCCTTTCACGTAAGTTACCCCATCTGACCGCAATCTAAACCCTTATAAACTCAATACAGATGAAGGCTTGTTCTGTTCTGTTCACTGCTAAATCCCCACCCCTTAGACTGGAACCTGGCACATAGCATCCAATTACCATGGCTGGATAAAGGAACATCCCAATGTTTTGTGAGAAACAAAGTAAGATCAGGGGAAGAGCCAATGGAACACACAGTGAAGGCAAATAGGTAGTCCGCCTTGAAGAAGGTGACGATGACAGGAGTATTCACCTCATACAGTGCAGAAGATTTTGAAGAATTATTGTCCCCTATTTTACACAGTGAACACTGTACTAAATACATACAGATTTCAATTCCCCAGACTTTAAATTTAGTTAGTAAACTCAAATGAGAGATATGATGCTATCTTTCACTTACCTACAGTATTTCCAGAAGGAAATTTTACTGATGAATTGATTTTATTTTCCTCTGAAAGGTCAGGCGGTTTCACAAGTAATGGGCTGGTGGGATTGGTGTGATCTAGTAGAGAATCGAGAGGGTACAATACAAGAGACAGACATTTCATTGATAAAATTCATAGAAGACTGAATTACAATTAGACTTCATTTAGATATGACAAAAGTGTCATATAAGATGACACTTTTAAATGATTTTAAATAAAACTGAATATAAACCTGTTTATGGGAAATGTTATCTTCCACCGTAAGAGATCATTTACTTGCCTGTCTTTTCACTTGCTTATTAACACGTTATTCCTATAGCACAGGGAATAAACCACCCAAAATCTGGGTTATAAATGACAACAATGCCGTCTTATAAAGACGTTTTATAAAGATTTGCTCCGAGAAGCCTTGATTAAGCTGGGACTGGTGCAGCACTCCTGGAAGAGCAGCACGTGGGAGGCCGGAGCAGGAGGGCTGCAGGCCAGCCTGGGTCACACGGCGGGAACCCGCGTGCTGCATATGACCGTCTGTAACTTAACTTACAAAGCATTCAGTGGCCTCCTCAGATACCAGACACACAAATGCTGTATACATATTCACACAGAGAAAGTACTCATATATGTAAAATAGCATACATGTAAAATAACATAAATTTAAACAACAACAACAAAAACCCAAACAGACTCTAGGATACCAGAAGTGTCTCATTTTCAAATGATCTTAAATTTATTTTGTGAAAATTTTCCATAAACATCCCTATTTTAGAGATTTATATGAAATAATTTCCTTTTTAAAAATATGATATTGTTTAAACATGTAGCCCTGCAGGCACACACAATTGTAGAGAAGAATGAGGTTAAAAAAATAAACAATTGCTAGTCAGGTATGGTGGAGTATATCTTTACTTCAAGAACTCTGGAGGCAGAGGCAGGTGGATGTCTGTAAATTCAGGGACAGCCTGGTCTACGAAGTGAGTTTCAGGCCAGGCAGGGCTATGAAATGAGACACTGCCTCAAAAAACAAACAAACATCAAAAAAAAAAATCATTTCTGAGAGAAACTTGACTGTCTGGAGAGCGATTCCTCCCCCTCCGCCTGCTGGCAGGCGGGGCAGGTGAGGGGCCAGCTGAGCTGGCGCTGCCTGGGCACGGTCCTTACCTCCGCCTGCTCTCTTCAGCTCCATCTCCTGCATGTGGATTTTGCTTGGAGTCATGCGAATGGGAACTGGGTGCACAATAGCGGTATCCTAGAGACAAATGAAGTAAAAGTGGCATCTGCATTAGGAATTGTGGGAACCTGGGGACTAACAACACCAAAAACTCCCACACATCTTTCTCATTCATAGTAATGCAAAGGTGACACCTTTAAAAATTAACAGCTCAGTTTAAGAAAATCAAGTTTACATGATGAATAATTTGATTTCATAAAGTAATTTGAAGGTGAATGATTAAAGAAATTAATGAAATCTGCTTATTAAAACCACAGTTCAAAACAGTATTTGAAAACAAACTACAATGATGTGATGAGATTATATAAATGTTAAGCTTTGAGGAAAATTAAAATATTTATGGGAATTCAAAAGCTAACCAGCAGACTGAAAATTGTTTTTATTAAACTGTTCAAGAAAAAAAATTTTAACCTATAAAACGAAAATAACTAGAAGTCTGTTCTACTGCAATTGTAGGTACAATAACTGCTTCCTACCCAGAAAGGAATATACTAGGGGTTCAAGAAAGACCCCCAAACTAACACGTCAGTATTCTATGACTATAGTACATGTAGCATGTCTATGCTGCTTATGTGATTTCAGGAGTAAAGCAGGTGATAGCAGTGACTTCTGCGAAGAAGGAAGAATAAAGGCAAAGAGGAGAAACATCCCAGAACCAGGGAGAAGGAGCCTCTCTGAGCTGAGACCCTCTGGAGAGCGGCCGGAACCACATCAAAAACCTGGCTTCAGTGACTCGGAAGCTCTGGTGAGGAGGGTGTGGCCCACAAAGCATATCACACCATCATAAAAAGCCAATAGCAGGCAGGCTCTGTCCACTTTCTTCTACCTACTCAAATCACCCAAAAGCCACTCCAATTGCACATTTGTATCATGTATTTGGGTATCTAATTAATATAATTCAGAACTTTATACTGTCATAATTAAGCTCTGTATTTGCTATCTGCCCTCCAACCAATTACTCCTTTCTATCTAGTCCACCCCTGCCAATCTCTATTACTAAGAGCTTGTCTCTTTGACCCATCACTTCTTCACACTGTTAGCTGAGTCATCTTCTACAGTGGCCTCTCCTTGCCTATGTCACCCTGGCACTCAGGGAAGTTGATATTAGTCTAGTCTACCAAGAGGTCTCCATCTGGGTTCAACTTCATTCATTAATTCCAGTCCCTCCCCCTCTCTGCTTGGAGGGAGGAAACTCCCACTTTCAATGAGGACATACAGGGAACTCACAGAGTTCCTTCCTGCCATGCTGCCAGTGTCCACTGTGGAACCTGCCAGCTTTCTAGACCCTAACTTTAAGACATGTCTTTCTTCTTTCTTTTCCCATCTCCCTCTTCCTGACAGCTGCCAGGAAGGGTCAAATGACCCTTTCACAGGGGTTGTCTGTGGCCATCAGAAAGCACAGTTATCTACAATTCAACACTATAAATCAACACTAGCAAAACTATAGTTATGAAGTAGCAATGACAATAATTTTATGGTTGGGGGTCAGTACAACATGAAGAACTGCATTAAAGGGTAATAACATTAGGAAAGTTGAGAACCACTGAGTTACAGTTTGCTTGCTTTGCCATTTTCCTTTTAAATGCTAATAAAAGGGTCTTTGAGCTTTAAAAAAAGGTTCATCATACAAATTACATACCTTCTTTTGACCAAAACTTCCCCAAACACTTGGCATGAGTTAGCCAATCCCTTCTTTGCCTATAGTTTTACCCAGTTATAGTCCATGATAATTATCGCAACTAGCATTATGATCATCAACTAACAATATTAAACTGGTTTATTTAAGGTTGAAATCTTGCTTCTGGCATCTTTTATTTCTATAGAGTATCAAAGAGATGATACCACCAAATCAGGTGTGCTGCCTGGCTCTAACAGGTGATCAAGCTATTTTTATAAGCTGAACTGCTCAGTTCTATAGCATCAACAACAGGTATAAATCAGGATAAAGACTGGTGCATTATACTAGTCATCAGTCTAGAATTTCCTTGGTGTGATGGTGACATTCACTCTAGCAGAAGCATATTCTACTGGAAGTTACTAATTATTTGATAAATCATTCAAGAAAAGAAGAAAAGTTTGTGGAAATGGGCTCACCAGAGCTTCAGTTTCACTAGAAATGACAGCCCCACCCCAACGTGTCTGTGAGCTGCTGCACTGTGTAAAGTGTGACACCGGGTGACAGGTTGTCAAATGCCACTAGACCAGTGTGGAGTCTTCACACACACTTACTCAGCAGATGACAATGAACGTTTTGATTTTAAAAGCACTTCATTAAAGATTCCCAAGCATAAAAATGTTAAATCCACACTAGCACAGTAGTGTACTTTTCTTTGTTCTCCCCCCTCCACGATGCCCTGATTCACTTAATTGCAACCCTGGTTTATACAAGCCTCGAAAAGGGTCATCTGAGATTGTGGCTACAGCTGTGGTCTATCGACAGGTAAGACTCAGGTATTAAATGAGGTGTAAAACACCAAATATAAGGGCACAAATTAACTGAAAGTAGAGTCTCCTAATTGAGACTCTAAAGGGAAGAAGGGAATGGGTTGGAGAACAAAGATTTAAGTTCACTACCACAGAAGAAAAATATAATATATAAATATTTAAAAGCATCACCTACATTTGACCAAATTCAGAAGTCTAAATTCAAGTTTAAAATCTCAATGAACATCTCTTATTTCCTCAAAATTTCATGCCACACTATAGATAGTGGTGGAAAGTACCGAGCTGTATAAAAAGTTTCAGGCTTTTTCCTGCCTCATTGAGGCAGCGTCTCTCTATGTAGTCTAGGATCACTGGTCTCAAGCTCTAAGGTGCTAGTATTACAGGCATGTGTCACCATGCCCTGCTGAGCTAGTTTTTAACACTAGTGTTGGCTCTTATAAATATGGACTTTATTTCTAAGATATGATAAGAACATCAAATATTTTTTCTACATTTCCTACCAGTCATGAATAGGGGTTAAGCATAGCTTGGGCTAAATAAGACTCTCTCAAAATAAAAGCAAAAGCATAAAATAACTGAACAAAATTCTCCCCAATAAGGCTCTTGAAGAGCGTCTGGAAGAGTGTCAATACTATCAATAATTATTTTCTGTCTTTTAAGGGTTAGAAAAAAAATCAAGCTTTTTATTGCTAATTCATTAAACATTTTCATGAGTTAAACTATGTTAATAACTATAAGAAAGGAGTAGAAGAAAACAAAGCTAAAAGCTAAAGGAAACTTAAAGGTAAACTAGATTATAGAATGTGTCATGTCCCAAGAGACCAGAAATGTGGCTAACAAGTAGCAAACATTTCAATGTTTTCTTATTTCTCTTAAGTTTTCAAAGATTAAAAACAAAGACAAATATTACTTAAACATAGTAAGAAAAGAAGCAAATGCATGGGTAATCCACATATTTACTGGCCTTGGAAATGATACCGTTTTAACATTTTAAAAATACCAACACATTATGTTTGAAAAGCTATAAGAACATCCTATATAAGGCTGTATAAGTTTCGCTCATGTACTGCTGGAGCAGTATTTAAATGGCACTTTCCCCAAGATTAATGAGCGCTGGCTGCCTTCGATCAGAAACATTAGGGAGATGCGTGTGCACTGAGGATGGAGCTCGGTGCTTGGGCATGTGTGTGGCGCAGACATGGACGCCATGTGCCTCTCTCTCTGCACTTTTCTACTCTGATCATCAAAAACAAAAACAAACAAAACAAAACAAAAAAAGCAAAAAAACTTTTACACTCGTCTTTCTACTTCCTTTTTGTTTTTACACAATCTGCTTATTAGTACGTGTCCTAAAGAGAGAGAGACCAAGGAAAGGAATGAACAGTGAGAATGACTTCTATCTATAGTTTAAAAGTTTTCAAGCACTTGAGGGACAGGTGGGGTGCAACTCTATGGGAACAGAATTAACTTTTTAAAATCAGGATATGAACTTTGTAGCATTTTTTAAAAAGTGACACAGGAAATCACAGAAAGACAAGACATGCTGCACGGAACTAATCTGTAACTATAAATCAGTTTGCTTTTGTTGTGCTGAACTGAACACACTAATTAAACAAAAGTTACGCTATTAGAAATATTTGAGAATGACACTGCATAAATATTTACATACAAAGTACATGTTACATGATGTGTAAGCATACAAATAAAATATGTAATTGAAACAAGTAGTATATGTTTAGTAAAACATACACTTAGCAGATGTAACATGGCTAACCAGATCGACTATCACAAAAATACTCGTTACAGACATAAACATAGTTTTCTCTCATCAAAAAAACCTACAAAATACAAAGAATGGCAAAAATGCTCTTCCACTATGGAGCACACCAAAAAAAAAAAATAAAATAAAATAAAAAAAAATAAAAATCAAAAGACCTGCCAAATTTCCCTCTAAGCACTACACTGAATCATGCATATCAGCTAAAAACCATAATGATGGATATTGGGTTAATAAAATTAATTTCAAACAAGCAAGCTAAGTGATTGACTTACAGGATCAGCTGGTGCAATGTTAGAATCAAATTGGGTCAGAGTTTGTGAGCTTGAAGAGCGTTCACTAAATGTCTCCCACTGCTGAACAGACAGAGGAGAGACAAGTCAGCATGGGGAGATGCAGTAGAAGATCACTGGAGAGACTTAGCAAAGTCATTCAGAGGCTGCACTGCAAGCTGCATTTCGCAGGATCAACAAAATTCTGTAGTTTGTAATTCTCATAATCACTTCATACTTATCTGTGCTGGGCCATCTTATGAGAAGGTGAATACCTTCATAAGCAAATGTACAGTAAAAATTTAATGTAATCTCTATGGATGAGATTAAAACTTGTACAGAATTAACACTCAAACACCGTAAAGGAGACAGAGCATAAGTGATGGAAAAATGGCAACCAGGTAGAACCGCACAGGGCCGTGTGGACTAGAACAACGCTAGACTCAGATCCTGGTCACACCCCGGTCACAGCACTGATCCACACACAGGAGCTGAGGAGCTCAAGCGCTAACTCGGAGCAGCCAGTGCAGCCCCTGAACGATGAGTTCATCATGTTCGTGCACATACCTTATACATATGCATACTTAGTAAAATATAACACAAAATGCAAGAAATTCTGGAATTAATAACATTTTAGCTTATTTATCAATTTGTAGCAAGTCAACCTCTGCGATCAGCACTACAAACAGGGCCATGCCAGATCACAAGACAGAGCTGCCAATCAGGCCCCTCCCCATGCTAGAAAAATGAGAATGCAGCCACGAGAGCCAATCAAGCATCTGAGTATGTGTTATACAGGAGATGCACGGGAAAAGCCACTTTCTAAAAGAGGTACACAAAGAAATATCATACCTCTTAAAACAGGTGGAATGACAAGTCAACATTAATTACAGTAAATTCCATTTGAGATCTTAGTAACAGTACAGATTTTTTTTTATTCAAGTTGTATTAAAACTATTATTAAATCTGATTCTTAAAAGTGATAAGTTGTCCTCTGAGGAGGGAAACATCTACTTACACATACACAATATATACACATGAATGCTTACACACAGACACAACTACCTCATAACCTAAGTCCTTCTTATAAATTCAGTTTGTAAGAGGATATATACTTTTATGCTTCAAAGTTCAACTTTCTATTTAAAATAGTGATATTCAATTTGAGTAGATATGTACAAATTAAGCTTTAGCAAATGAGAATATTGCTGAAAATTATCCACAAAAAATGGCTAATAAAAGCATTCAATAACTTTTCCTACAGGTCACAAAGAGAAAAAATGTTAGTTCCAAGTTGTGACAAAAGTTTACGACAGTTCACTTTTATTATGGGCTTTCACATCAGAAACTGACTTAACAAATTTGGTAATAGAATTAATTTCTTCCTCAACAACTACTGTTACAAGGATTTAGAAGGAACTGAATTATCTACCTCATGAAAAATAGCTTACATGCAGAACTCAGCTCCCTGGAAGGCAGTGGGCCTCACCTTCAGGCTAAGTGCCGTAGTTAAGAGCTCTAGGCCCTGGCACCTGACTACGGGCATACTCGCTGGGCTGTGTGGATCCGGTTGAGTTACACATCCTCTCTGTACTTCAATCTCACCATCTTTAACATGAAATTAGTAATGCCCACCTCACAGGAGTGTTGTAAGGGACTAAGACATTAAATTAGGTGAAGAGCCTTTTGAACAGACTGGCATACCAAAAGTGCTTTAAAAAGTTAGGGATTTTAGTGTTTTCTCTCATAGCAGCTCATCTATATCCAGTACTAAATAAACACTGAAATAATAATGAGTTTGTGGGAGATAAAATATAACCTAAATTTATATTCTGAGTAGATATTTTAATAGCTATTACCAAAACATCTTAAAATCATTGTCTTACTAGCTTTTTAAGCATAGTATAAATTCCATAGCAAAATATGCATAACAAAATTATGTCATTTATGATTTTATTGCTAGGCATTATAAAAAAAAACCTGGTAGGACTTTTTGAGAGGGATAATGCATGCACCTGGAATCAGAACTGAAACGTATATTTATCTCCATCTCTCCAGATCACGCTGATTTCTTTTAGAATGGATATGGACTCCTTATACTTTGGGAAGAGTTACTTTTATGTATAAACTGTAATAATTGGCTAAAAGCACTGTTAACTTAATATTGCTTTTTAAAAACCTAAGTGCAGCTTTATAAACACCTCTCTTAACTCTCCATAAGCTACCTCTCCTAGCAAACTCTTGCAAGCTTTCCTCCTTCCCTCCTCACAAGCATGTGTGCTGACGTGTTTACACCTGAGGAGGGGGCGGAGCAACGGCAGAGCTGCCTTGGCTCTTCTTGGGTCCTCAGAAGGCAGTACAGAGTCAAACACAACTTCTAGGTCGCCATTTCTCAGCAGCCCTAAACTAGCTGACTTTAACAAAATACTGTCCTGCTGTAAAAGACAGAAAAGCAAAACACTTACTTTCCCCTAGAAGTCAACAAATTTACTTTTGTGGATATAAAACTCAGCACAGAGTCTTTACAGAATGGGTGGGTGCTCAAGCCCTCCCACTTAATGCTAAGCGTGCTCTCTTACTGTTCTGTATGGCCTAAACCCCAGTAACTGGAAAGCAGTGTTCATCCCTATTCTGCTCTGCACACTACTGGTCGTATTAATATGGTAAAATTACTTCATTTTGTACTATTATTATTTTCTTTTGGTGTTTTGAGACAGTGTCTCTTTCTACACAGCTCTGGCTGTCCTGGAACTCTTTATATAGACCAAGCAAGCTGGCTTCGAACTCAAAAAGATCTTCTGCCTCCTAAGTGCTAGGATTAAAGGTGTGCGCTTACCATGTCTGGCCTCCATTTTGTATTAAATAAAACTAATTATAAGTAGTTTGTGTTGCATGAAAATACTTTTTTAACGCAGAAAGCTACACTAGTGACTTGTCTTTGGTAACACTTCATGCCAAGATTGCAAATACATCCTCATACACCCTACTTTTTAATTACATAGACGAGGTGGCTGATGAAACAGCAAAGGACTTGAGTCAATCTTGCTCTTGAATCTCCCTGGACATGGGATCTGGTTAATAAGTTCCTCCCTTTGACTTTCATTTGCCCTACCCAATTCCTAAGGCTTCAGTGATGGTGGGAAAGATGGTGGAAGCCATATGATTGTGTACGCAGTACAAAAACTTCAGAAGCCACGTGATATGATTTCTGTTACTGTCTTTCTGAGGTCCTCGACTGTATGTCTGGGAGGAATCCTATGCTGTATGCGTGTATACTGGAGAAATCCTGTGATATGTGCATGTGCTGGATGAATCCTATGTTGTGTGGGTGTACTGGAGGAATCTTGTGCTGAAACGATCCTGTTTGAAACTTCTTCCCGTAAACAAGCTAATTTCAAGCAGAGAAAGGGAAGTTTTGCTAACCTCACTGCTCTGATTCAGCTCTGGCCAAGTCTGGTTCAGTGACGGCATCGACGGTGACTTGCTCGGAGGTGCTTCTGCAGGAGAGCCTGAATAACCTACCTCACCTGGCTGGTCCCCCACATCTGCAATTTAGACACAGAAAGTTCCCATCAACAACATATTTTTGTTTGGGTGATTTATTTATGAGTAACAAATAATTTTTGCATAATTGGTAATTTATACTCTCAACTTCCTTCTCAAAGTAGATACTTTAACAGATAATACTTATTATTGATAGACTACTTAATATGATGGCTCCCAAACTGTTCATGAGAAGAAAGGCAAGTTAGAAGTAAACAAAAGGACATGAGATAGATAATAATGCAGTTCTCTGACAACAGGGACGAATTCTTCTCAAAGTGCATCCACAGAGCACTCTTCAGCAAGGAGACTGAAGGATTCCACTTCCGGCTCCAGTGAGTCTGAGGATACTGTAAAGCCAAGTGGAGCATTGCCCTACGTGCTACAGTCACGGCCTGTGAGGTCCCACAGTGAATAAGCTTTTAGTCAGCTTTTCCCAACACAAAATGCTTTCTAGCAAACAGAATTCTTCAGTTTTCCCTTGGAATTATTTTGAAAACTGCTGATCAGTAGCATTTTCTCTAAAGCCTTCCCGTTAGCATACAGCCATACCTCAGAAGGAGTAGCTATCCACGAGCAAGAGTGGAGTCAGCAAGCCCAGATGTCTAAATGTAGTCCAACAAGCCCAAATGGAAGGCTTGTATTTGTTTTAGGGTTTTGTTTTTGCCTGCGTCTCAACCCCAGGGCCTTGTGTATGTCAAATACATGCTCTTCCTATCACTGAGCTGTATAGTTGGGCCCTGAAACCTATGCTTTCTTATTTCACTATGTACACTAGTGTTTCTAGACTGGAATGAGATAGCTACAAACCTATGCTATAGTTTAAAAATGGATGTTTAGTATGTTTAGATATCATATTCTACTTTGAATTTCATTAAAGTATCTTGAAAATTATACTTAAAACAGAAGGAGTTTCAATGACAACTAAATCCCAATTTTCCAAGTTTTACAGAGCTCTGAATACATCCCCTATCATCAGGAATTACATAATGAAATATGATTCTATCATCTGTTCATTTGACCATGGGAGAATTAAAGAAACTAGTCCTTAGTTTTTTTTTTCATCAAAATGAAAGACATTTGCTAACAAATGTTGGCATTCTACTTTTAGAAATCTTTGGATTTCTAAATAAACAGCTCTACAATAATACCTAGCAGGTTACAGTTCCTAACTTTCCACTCTAGTCAGAAGGCTTCTGGTCTGTGCCCAATACAGTATCTAATGGATAGATGTAAACAAATATTTAATGAAGTTGCTTACTTTGAGTTAAACGCATTTCCATTTTCTCAGAATTACATTTAACCATTGATGGTTGTAACAGTGTTCAATGTTTCCCTTCTTCCTGTTCTGTTACAGACTCTCTGATTTCCCATTCACTCACCCCAAGGTTCTCTCTATAGTAACACCATACTCAAGTTCTAGTTTAGAGCCCAGCACCACACCGTAACTTTACATTTTAAAATCAGGTGTTGTTTCTCCTTCTTTCTAAGTCCTAGATCTTCATAAGAGAGGTGGAGGGCAGTACAGAACCAACAGAGGCTGGAGAGTATCAGATACTACTCTGTGACGACCTCCAACAGCACATCAACTAATACAAAAACGTACAGCAGGCAATGCCTCCTCTCAGGCAGTTTGGGGTTTCTGTGGGAACAAACACGGTGGACCCCTCCATCCTACCTCAAAGATAATAAAGAAAAATTAGCCTAGAGGAGAAGGTGCTGGCTGTACATTATGACAGCAACTAAACGTAATGGTCTAGGGGGATAACCATGACGTGTCTTTAGGAGAGTCTCCTGCTGGCTGCTGGGAAAGGAAGAGTCCCTTTTCTTCAGGGATGCAAACCCTGAGACTAGCCGTGCCCCAGCAGATGGCCCTACATGTGTGCATATACAACCAGCACAAAGTCAACTCAGTGGACCTGAGAGGCAATAGTAGGGGTAGGGGCTGGAGGGGAGGAAATGGGGGAGGATTTGACTAAAACACAATATATATGCCTGAAATTCTCAAAAAATTAAAAAAAAAGAATGACCTCATAATAAAAGAAAAATAAAAATTAAAAAAATTAAAATAGTACTGACTACAGGAAGAATTTCTAAACTAATCAGTTTAAACCCAGACTCTTATCAGACTAAATGTAATCTTATGTTCCAGTAAATTCTGGCCCATTTATACTGCAATATCATTTTAGGGCACTTACTACTTGCCATAGATTTTGAGAACTCATCTGACCTACTAGAGAGCTACAGTGGATCTAGACTCTGGAAGTTGAAAATGAGAAAGTTAGTTACCCAAGTAATGACATCTTATAATTATCTTCCCAGAAAACTATTGGCCAGGGGGCTTCCTTCTTGGATGTCTCCAAGACTGCTTCAGGGGTCTCAAACTCAAAATTATTTGTGTAATGTCATTAATTTTCAGTATGTTGATACTGGCCACAACAGAGCAAAAGCAATAAGAAAAGACAGCACATGACCAGCACAGGAAGGCAGGAAGCATCACGTGTGCTGTATCCTCCTACACATTAAGCAAATTTAAATATAAACAAATAGACAGTAAAGGAGTAAAAAAAAAATCTCACTGAACAATATTCATAGTGAAAAGTACAGACTAATTTTGTTGGATTTCAGAGCTAAAACCACACCCTGTCAATATTTTGAACGGCACCATAGGACTACCTAAATCATGTCTACTGACTATCCTGGTGCACTGACTCACTGAGTCGAGCATGCACCACGGGGCTCAGCTGACAGATGAACGGCTGATGTTTTCAGAGAACGCTGCCATTCTTTCTTTTTTTGGAATAAACTGCTGATAAATCATAATTATTTAGATCTGATTAGGCAGGTATGTTTTTCAAAATTAACTTTCAAGGAAACAGTAGAATCCTGGGAATTATGTACACATGCTATTAGCTTGAGGTCGTCCTAGGATTTACCAACTTCTCTGACAAAAAGGCTGTGATAGTGACATATATGTTTTCCTGACACAGTGAATATCCCAACATCTGAAAGATCTGTCTAACACAATGACTTGGGCTGTTGCAAATAACTATCATATTGTAATATGAAAATCACATACACATAAATGGTTTGCTCAACTACAAGACAAATAAATGGTTTGTAATGTTAAGTTGAAAACTCCCTATTCCCTCTCCCTCTCTCTCTGTTTCCAGACCACAACTAACTTTTTAGCAATCATATCTGGGCTTTAATGTGGTACCAAAGAATGAATATCCACAATACCCAAAAATACTTCACAGTAGTCTTTCTGTTTACTATTGAGACTATTTGTGTACCTCATGAGTTATCAAACTTTGTTTGTTCAAATATGACAAAGAGTAAGTATCTGAAACTCTGTAGGCCCTTATTGTAGCTACTCCTACTACAGTACAGTGGCTGCCACAGGCAAGAAAACGAGGCTGGCTATTTGGCCCAATTCAGTTTTACTGATGACTACTATTTGAACTTCACGTGTAATAAAATACTCTTCTTCTGATTTTTTTAATGATAAAAATACTCTGGGGACCAGGGCCATTAACAGTTTTTAAGAGTCTTTGCTAGAAGCTATGGTCTCATCTCCCAGCACCACATAAACCAACCGGGCATAGTGCTGCATGTCTACAATCTCAGTAGTCAGGAAGGAGGCAGGAGGAGGACCATCATAAGTTAGAAATTAATCTTTGACTACACAACAAATTTGAGGTCTGAATATTTGAGACTCTGCCTTTAAAAATAAAACCAAGCCAAACAAAAATACAAACTACCCTCAGTAGTAGAATACTAGCCTAGGATGTAAAAAGAACCAGGTTTGATCCCCAGTACTATTAAAAATCAAACAAAGAAACAAACACAACACCATTCTTGGTCTGTGGATTATTCATTCAGTCAAGCAGCAAACTGAATTTGGTTTGTGGAGTTTGGCTTTCTATAATTCCCAATTTACCTTAAATAATGAATAAACCCATCAAATTTATTACTGACCAGTCTGACAAGCTAGCTGGTGCCCACTGTCAGTGACTACAGAAATCCATGAAAGGGGAAGCAATGCCACCTTTTTCATAAATGTCATATTTTGGAGAACAGCTTCCTAAGAATACTTATGCCATAAGTAAAGAGTTTATTGTTGCTTTGTTTAAATGAAGTTAGACATATTTTTAAAACATGGGTATTAGGGAAGGAACAAAGGAAAATTATTATTATTATTAATTATTATTTAATTCAAATATACCAAGGCTCTTTGAGTCCATAACATTTTGAGACTATATGAAGGTTTTAAAATTAGTAAATTGAAAAGCTGCTGTCCTTGGAAACTTAAAATTCACTGCTGGGATAAACTGGCCAAACTGCCACTGTGTTTCCCCACTTTATTCACAGAACAACAAATGGCAGGTAACAAAGACCAGAGACCAACAAGTGCCTGACAAGCCCTGGAAACAAACAGTACCTCCCTCAACCCCGGCCCTCCCTGTAAACAGTAGAGCAGAGCATCCTGCACCCACTGAGGTCAGGCTTCACGGCCCTTCCAGGCAGGGTGTAATTTTACTCTGCTTGACACAGAGTTCCAGGAGGAACACTGTCAGCCTGCCTCCCTCCTGAAGGTTCCGCCCTGCCCCTGACAGCATCAGAGTTGTCGTAATTGAAAATAAGTGATGGCATTTTAATAATAAATTTTCAAAACAGAGATAAATGGCTAAGCATGTTCACTGCAATGCTGTTTTAAAGACAAACTGAAAAGAAATATAAAAATTCATCAACAGAGAACTGGTTAAGGTGCATCTCTGTATGTCATGCAGTGCCAAGGTATTTGTCTATATTATAAGAGAAAACACTGGGGATGTATAGAATGACTAGATTTGTGTACAAACTAATCTCTCTTGTATGTAGGCCATTATGATAAACATTCTGGGTGAATACAAAAGAAATACTAACAATGCTTAATTTGAGCAACCATAGTCTCCAGTATGAATGTACATGGAGTTTTAGTGGTCTAATCATGGAAAGAGCAATGTCTTCTCTTCCTTAAAGTATATTCACACTGGAAGGAAGAGAAGGAAGGGGTCATTCCTTTCTCTCTTTTGGCATTTCAAGCAAATAGTGCTGAGTTACTCCTAAGAAGACTGTGTTGTGCAGTTAGTATACAGCGGAAATCCACTTGCTCTGAAACAGTCATTTCAAAAATATGAACACTGACTCACATAGTCAATTTATGACTTGCAAGGTACTGACATATAACCAACAAGAAACTTCTAGTCTACTTTGAGAGGCACAGATGTAGCAAATAATCCCCAAAATGTATGTAAAATTGTAACTGTTTAATCAAAATAAGTCTCTGGACTAACTACCACTATTAAGGTGGCTTTATTGTGGAAATGCAGAGTTGGTTCAATATAAATAAGTCAACAAATCATATAAATGGACTTAACAACAAAACAATCACATGGTCCTCTCAATAGATACAGAAAAGGCCTTTGACAAAATTTAACATATTTTCATAATAGAAGTTCTAGAGAAAGTAGGACTATAGGAAACACACCTCAACATAATAAAGGCTATATATGACAAATCCACAGCCAACATTATCCTAAATAAAGAACATCTTGAAGCAGTTCCATTAAAATAAGGAATAAGACAGGATCACTGACTGTACTCTCTCCTTTTCAATAGAGTTATGGAAGTAGTAGCTGAAGCAGTAAGGCAAGAGAAAGAAATTAAAGGGATACAAACAGGACAATAACTCCTCAAATTATCTGCATATTATATACCATACATAAAAGATCCCAAAAATTCCACCAGAAAAACTTGTAGAAACAAGTAACAACTTTAGTAAAGGAGCAGGACACAAACCTTACTACATCAGTAGTCTTTCTATACACCAATGAGAAAGGCCGAGAGAGAGCATGCACTCACCCGCTTACAACAATATCCCAGACAACAAGACACCTTGGAATAAAGCTAACCAAGGAGCGGAGCCTGCCTTTCTGAAGAAAGAGACCGAGAAAGACACTAGGAAAGGGAAAGACATCTTGTATTCACGGACTGGTAGAACTGTTATCATGAAGACAACCATCCTACCAAATCAATTCACAGATTCTATGAAATCCCAATCGGAATACTCACAGAACTCTTCATATTAAAAGAAAAAATCACATCCTAAAATACTAGTGGAATTAGCAAAGACTGGGTTAGAATTTGCCCAAGGAAATAGTACTCTGGAGGAAAGTGACTGTGTAACTGCTTCTGGGTAACTTCCTGCCGTCTAGGTCATGATGAGAAAGGCAGACTACGTATATTCTTAGGATACCAAATATAATCTTGCAGATAAATGGCTAGTTAAGAGCTAAATTCTGCCAGTTTCCCCGTGAAGTATCATCTTTCAGTAGCACATCTGAAGAAAGCTTGGGCAAGAGCACTGAAGACGATGGACAGCTTTATGATTAGGTTCACGGGAATGTAACAGTCCACTACCTTTTATTCACTTTGAATTTCAGAAAAAGATACGTATACTAAACATATGTACAGTTCTCTTTCCTTTTTCAGAATGCTACCAGTAAATATAGATCATATTATCACACATAACAGTATTATATAAAATCAAATTCAAAATTTCCAGATTTGTTTAGTTATCAAAAAAACATTATAAAAATCTAATAATGAATCAGATTATTCCCTTTAACATGCTAAGATATATTAAAATATAAAACATTTATGACTGACACCATAATCTAGACAATACACCATGCATTTAGAAACAGTAAAATAGTAAGTAACATTGAGAAAAAATTCTTTCCAAGTCTCATGAAGGCCCCATGGCCTTCTGAAAGAAAAGCGTTTCTGTTTCCTCTTTTCATTTTAACTTGAGACAAGGTCTAATGCTGTAGCCTAGGCTGGAAACTTTCAGAAATCTTCCTGTCTCAGCCTTCCAGGTGCTGGGATTCTAAGTGTGACACATAATGCCCAGCCGCATGTACCACTATTAAAATTTGAATACTTAATAATCCAAATTCAGTGTCTATTCAACTTAGCCCGACAATAAATCTGTGCACTTCTATCCATCTAACCATCCATTCGTTCGTCCGTCCATCCATCCATCCATCCATCTATTCGTTTGTCCGTCCGTCTATCCATCCATCCATCCGTCCGTCCATCCATCCATCCATCCACCTACCTATTTTTGAAACAGTTTCACATGAAGCCCAGGGGTCCAGTCTGGAACTTGCTCGACAGACCAGTCTGGCCACAAACTCAAGAGCTCTGCCGGCCTTTGCCTCCCGAGTGGTAGGATTAAAGGAGTGCATCTCTATGCTTGGCCACATCTGTGCTCTTACTAAAATGCTTTAAGCTACTAAAAGTCATTTTACCATCTATCTTGATTTCCATGTCAGAGTGTTCACTGAAGCCCATGACCAGCTCTCATGGCTACCCATCTCACCTGCTGAATCTTCCAAGTCAATCAGTTTGGGCATCAGGCTTTCAGGGAGTTTTTCTGGTAAGTCATAGCCATTTTTTCTAGCAACTACCAGATGAAAAGCAGCACAAAACTCATCCAGTGTTAATGCGCCATCTTTATCAAAGTCTGAGAGTTCCCTGGAAAACAAACTCATTATCACCACATTTTGCTTTGGAGCCCCTTGTTCATCCAAAAATAAATAAATAAATACACACATAAATAAATAAATATAAAAAATTTCTCTCACAAGAAAATTTTAAAAAGACATTAATTTTAAAAATCCCACACGTATAAAAAGGTGTAACAAAGCAAATATGTCAGAATCGTAACAAAGAATCAAGGTGATAGACATCTGAGAGCTCCTGGTGGGCCCCTTTCAGCATTGTACATTTCTGATAGGAAAAACAGCCTGCAACATTAAAGTCATCAAAATTTTGATGCATTTTATTAATAGAGCTTATTTAGTTGAAGTATATAAAATAAACTTATGGAACTTATTAAAAATTCTGTTTTTATTACCAAAGTTCAACAGTTTTATACTTTAAGAAAATAGCCTAGCTAAAGTTTAATAGGAAAACACAGGCTCTGCCCTGCTGTCCTTGTCACCCATACCGAATCCATGTGTATGTGTGCTTTGTTTTTGAGACAAAGTCTTACTACATAGCCCAGGCTGGTTTGTTTTATTTTTTGGTTTTTTGAGACAGGGTTTCCCTGTGTAGTCCTGGCTGTCCTGGAACTCTGTAGACCAGGCTGGCCTCGAACTCAGAAATCTGCCTGCCTCTGCCTCCCAAGTGCTGGGATTAAAGGTGTGCGCCACCACTGCCTGGCTGTTTTTTTTTTTTTAATAAGATCAAAAAATTTTAACTGCTTTTTATTAGCTCTAACACATTTAAACAACTCCAAGAGTTGTAAGCATAGAATATGTTATCATAAACAGGCTGGTCTTGAACTCACAATCCTCCCATCTCTGACTCCTGAAAAGCAACTTGCAGTTATAATTTGTGTTCCAAGGACTAATTCCAATTACGTGGCAGCTATTGCGAGTCTTAGTCTACATATAACATGAGAGTTAAGCATTGTTCTTACTTTCCTAGCTAGATATAAACTTGATGAAAACTAGGAGAAACTGACACAGGCAAAGTAACAGCCTTTCTCATGCAGTGCACTAGCAACAGGAGGAAGCCAGCAAACACCACTTTAGTTTTAGCTCACAAGACTTTCTCTAACTAGTCTCATTTATTTCTTTCCTAGAAAGAAAGGCTCACTGTCCTCGGCCATACGGGTTCTCTACCAGCACTACAAAAGTCAAGTCCAGTCCTAGTTTTAATGTGACAGAAATTCTTTTGAAACAACCAACATGAACCAACTAATGATATACCACACTTACCAAATATGAGAAAGTTCAAGAATAGGAAGTTTTGATTTTGTAAAAAACTCTTTAGCTGCAGATCCTGAAATATTAAAATAGTTTTGTTTAATGTTATTCTGAACATACAGATCCAAGAATAGGAGGTAATATTGTCTTAGGCTGGGAAATAGAACATTACCTATAATGTTAAAAACCTGTCATGTTCTATTTCCCAGTGACTATAAAATCCTTTTAGACAAATAATGTGAGCAATAACTAAAGTCTAGGATCAACAAAACAATGTCTACTTGTCAATAATGAAATTGAGACTTTGTCCTAGCCCGTCTAGAAGAACTTCTGTTTTCAACGACTCACCTGGAATAAATCCGTTTAGATCAGGCTGAATGGTTTTAAACTGATTTACATAATACTGTCTTTGTTCATCTGTTATTTTCCAGGGATCATCATAACTACTGGATTGCCTACGAATTTCATTGGCAGTTGTAGCTGATGCTACAGTTCGTACTGTTGTCTGGTCCTGCAATGAAACATTTTTTCCTCAGTACAGTTTCTATCTATATGCTTACATGGACCAAGATTGCTAGGTTACTTTTCCTTGAAAGTAAACTTTATTTTTTTGAGGATATTTAAAAGGTAAGAAATTGTCAGCAAACCACATACTGTTACGGTCAGGTTAGTGGATGTTTTTGCACAATGAGTATATAAACATGTATAATGATAGCACTTATGTAAGCAACAGAAAGTTATGAGAAATGTGCTAAGAAAGCCAAGCGAACATATCCCCAGATGTAGAAATCTTTTAAAACTTCACTAGGGAATTAGAAACAAAAATAAAACAAGCTAAAATAGTGGAGCATTCCGTGGATAACAGACTTGAAGAAACACCACAGGGCAGAGTTCTGATTTTTTTTTTTTAAGTAAGAGTGAACTTGCATTTGTAAAATCTGCAACAGCAAAATATAAAAACAATGATTGCAGTGATACTTAGAATGAAGCAAACAAAAATGCAATTCCAATAAAATGTCACACCTGGACAGAAGCAGGATGCATGGTTAAAAGAGTACTGGTTGGTGGAGTATCTGCAAAACTGACCCAGTTTTCTTGAGGTGGAGGGGGGGATTGCCCAGACCACACCGCATCGCCAGCAGAAGAGCCTGAAAGCAGAATGGAGACCACACTAACTCACACCTCAACAGACAACAAGTTACCATGTTTGCCTTGCGGCTACAATGCACTGTCATGCACACACTGCAATAGTTTCCTTCTGATCTTTTATTTTAAAGAAAGAAACTCCTTTCTGTTCAACTGAAAATATTTCATTTTAAGCTTTTTAGTCATGTTGTGCTTTCCTTGTCAATATCCAACATTGTAGAAAATAGTTATTCATTTTATTATTGGGGTATCTGGCATCCACAAACTTTTGCCTAAGCATGACAGATACAACTGCTATTTCCAAAGCTATGTGTCTACCTTTAAACTTTATCTTTGACTCTGCTTCCATTAACTCAATTTATAACAAGCAGTGACTTGGGAATACTCCTTAGGGAAATATTATGAGTTTTCTTTAATTTACAAAGTTAAAAACATGGCATTTCTAAAGAATCTCCAAATACCTGCTTGTGCATCACCAAAAGGAGACCAGAACGGCCCTGGTCCTGCAAGAGGTCTCTCACTATTCCCCCCACTGGGATGGCGGCTGTGCTTCCTCCATGTGTGTGGAGAAGTAGGTGGGGACTGCTGGGGTGAAACTACTGGAGATGCAGGTTCCTAGGGGGAAAATGGTCTTTAAAGATTTCGTTTTCAGGTGTCATTTTCGTTATCAAATATCAACAAGTATCGGTAGGTAAACCTGTTTCAGGACATGTCTCTGATGACATTTACAGGCATGTGACTACCTGCTGATCTGCAGATGGACGAGGCTGAACTGCATCGTGGCTTCCAGGCCCCTTCTTAACTTGGCCTCTGCCAGGAGGAGGGGGAATCACACCCGAGTAGGAGCCCTGGTTTTCCGAATCGGAAGAAAATGAGGCTGCATGGCGAGATTCTTGTTCATTCTTTGAAGCAACAAATCGTGGAAGAGGGAGATCCTTTACTGTCAACCACAAAAACAGAAACATGTTCAGCATTTCTTACCTGAAATACTTGGAAACAAAACTTTCAAACTTCAGAGTTTGTAAAAAATCTGGAATATTTACATGAACTTTACAGGCTGACATCTCTAATAAAACGACATTAACAACAAAGAACAAAAAACAAATCTGAGAAGATCTAAAACTTTTGAGCATAATGTTGGTACTCAAGATATTTGAACTTTCAACCTGTATTAATTTAAAGTAGAAAGGGCGCCGATATGAAAAGGTGAAATAAGAGGTGAATTAGATATTAGAAATATCTATCACTACTAAATTTAGATAATTATATTTTTTGGAACATTGTAGAAGAAGCTTACCTAGAAAGACATGATAAAACAAAACTGTTCTTTGAGGGGTGGCAAGCAAGAACTATGTAAAATATCTATCAGTCTTGCAAAGTTACTACTTACAAGGAACCGAAGGTTTTGAGATTGCTAAAGTAGAAGAGTTTGAACTCAGGCTGCTTGTACTAAGTGCTTCAAGTAAGATATTATAGACCTGACTGAAGGATAGCTGATGCCCCTAACTTTGAGACTAGCTTAATTTGGATTAAAATTCCTTGTGTGACCGCCACCATCCCAGATGAGTAGATGACATTCTATCTGGCTCATTACTCTCTTACTGCCAACACTCTCCATCAAAATGTGAATAGAGGATAAAAACTGATGCTGTGTCTAAAGGCTAACCATACTCCTATACAACAATACAACTACAGAATCATTTTCAGGGTAAAGTATACTTTTGATCAACATAATTACCTTCACACCAGTTCATTTCATTTCGTTATCATTTTATTGAGACAGGATCTCACTATGTAGTCTCGGCTGGCCTGAAACTTGCTAAATACACCAGGTTTGTCTTGAACTCCCAGAAATCTGCTGCCTCTGCCTGAATGTTAGTCATAAAGACATATGCCTCTCAAGGCATGGCTCTCTGCTTCTCTACAGAGTCTCATCTGAAGGAATTGGTGCTTGTAATACAAGAAGATAGCAGAATAAGCCTGAGGGCCTCAGTGAAAACTTTCAGGTGACAGGAAGCTAAGTTAATACTTTAAACTGTCTCCATTTTGTCAGGCCTGTTAGTAAACGCCTATAATAACATCAGCACACAGGAGCTGAGTTCCAGGGCCCGAGTTTGAGGTCAGCCTACGCTACACAGCCAAGACTGACTAAAATATCTGAATATTATGGAAATTCACAATTTCTCTTTTCCCCTTTCTCCATGGAAAGTATAAAACTACATTTAGGCATCTCTCTTTCTAAAATGTTTATTTTCTTTTATATCAGCAAGTCTCTAATAATAGAAAAAAGTGAACTATTTGAGGCAAACATTAGAAGGTGGGCAAATGAGGCTTTAGTCTGCTAATAATTCTTTAATATTATCTCTATTAACCAGAAATTGATTGGTTTTGTTCTTTTTCAGACACTCACTCACTCACTCTCCCCTTCTACCCCCCTCCCTCCCCTGCATAGTGGTGTCTACACATACTTGAGCACCGCAGTGCACATGCAGAGTCAAAGCACACTTCTTGGAAGTCTGTTCCTTCTTTCTACCAGATAGGCGCAATGGTTTCAAATGGGTTGTTGTGAAGGTTTTGTCTTTTACTCTCTATTGTACTGCTAAGTGTAGGCCCCCAAGACCCGGAGTCTGCAAATAGCCCCTATGACCCTGCCCCCAAGTTAACTCTGATTAGTGAATAACAGCCAATAGCTGGGCAGAAGGATCATAGGTGAGGTTTAGGTTTCATGGGTTTGAGGAGAGAGGAGGACCATGAGGAAGAAGGTACAGTAGAGGAGGAGGAAGAAGCTGCCATGGGTTAAGGGTCAAGAGAGCGTGGTCCTGAGGTCTGCCAACTGGAGTCAAGAGCAGCCCCGTGGAACATAGTAAATAGTAACAACTTGGGGTTATCAATAGGAAAGTGGATTCTAACAGCATGAAGGAGGGCAGGCAGCTGCCCAGCTATTGTGCTGTTTAGGACTTAAGTAAATATAAAGGCTGTGAGTGTGTCTTTCATGTGGGAACTCAATACCAAAGGTGGACTAGAAACCCCAGGCCAGGTTTTAAATATTTCTACAACCGGTTATCAACACTTTTACTGGCATTAAGCCTTCTTGCTAATCTCTAACCAGAGTTTTGTTAATGTTTTCTGAATTAAAGTGGAGTTTTCTTAAACAAAACATCAGCAAATATAAAGAGGCTGGGTGGCTCAGTCCTATAATGCCATTGCTTGGGATGCTGAGAATGAAGAGCAGAAAACTTAAGGCCAGCCTAAGCTACAGAATGAGTTCAAAGCCAGCCTGGGCAACTTATCGAGACCCTGTTTCAAAACAAAATGAGGAGTAGGATTATAGAAAACACTTGACTTGCATGGGTAAGGCCCTAGACACACACACACACACACACACACACACACACACACACATTAAAAAACAAAGTATAAAATAATAAAGAAGCTATATATAGAGGTTATTATTTATGATTTAGCTTTATAAAAGTATTTACCTAACTTCTTTCTAGGTAAGTTTTAGTGAAGGCTTGTTTTAGCAAACAGATGTTTTAATATTGTCACCAAATATGTATCACTGAGGAGGCTAGAAAATGGAGGAGGCTAGAAGACATCTTGGGAGTTTAGAACACTTGCTGCTTTTTCAGAGGACCCTGGTTTGATTCCCCGCACTACATGGTGGCTCACAACTGACCCTGACTCCAGTCTCAGAGGATCCAATGCCCTCTTCAGACCTCCACAGGCACCAGGTACACTAGTGGTACATGGACATACAATAAAATAAATACAACCAAAACTAAAATTTAAAAAGCATGACATACATTGGTAGGTTAAACATTCTTTAGCATAACAGATATGTGTTGGTATGTTTTTCTAATATTTTCACATATTACTAATAAGTCATGACACTTCAAAGTCACAAAGGCCACTATAATATCAGAAAGACTAATAAACATATTGAATTTGGCTTCATTTGTAACTAGAAGAATATTATCATTTTAGTCACTTATGTATTACATATTTACCAGTGTTTATACTTTCCACACTTAATGGGAAACCAGACTGGGCAACCGCTACAAGCTTCAAAGCAATGTAGAACTGACTTCTTCCAAAATAACCAAGTCTTGTTGCACCACAAAGCTCCATGATCTACAAGAGAATACAGTATTTACATTAAGATTTATGGCAAAAGTTCTTTGTCCAATAGTAAGTGATTATCCTATTTGTTTCTAATAATCTGATATATTTCTCTACTATCTCAAGCAACAACCAATTCCCTCAAGTTTCATGTTCATATTTAAAAACAATAGGCATCAATCTTATAATAGTGAAGTCAAAAGATGTGCATAATTTTATTACAATCATAGTTTTTCCAGAGCTGGCTGTAGGTGGTACAAACCTCTAATCCCAGCACCTGGAAGGTGGGGCAAGAAAGTCAATATTAACAGCATACTACTTTTCTTTAAAACATGAAAGTACTCAAGGATCCACATTGATCACTGTAGTTATTCAACTACTATCTCTGAACTGGTATAGAGAATTTCAGATTATGAAGTGAAATTATGTCTCAAGAAGATGAAGTAGGCATCTCCCCATCCACACCCTATCTACAATCTGCACACCACTTCCCAGCTTTGCTTGCCTCCTGGGAGGCCTGCTCCCACTGAGGACACCCAGCCTGCAAGGCTCCCAGCAATCTCAGCAGCTGTCAGTTCGGCCCCATCCTTTCAGAGCTCCATCTTTCAGTCCACATCTCTATCCGCAATGGCAGATCTGTACCTTACACCCCAGTCGACAGACCTGCTCCCACCCGGGAAAACCAGGAGAGATACCATACCACCACAATCCCCAACCTGTCCCCTGCCCACCTGCAAGGCCAGCAGCCCTGAGGTCTGGCCATCCTTTCTATTTTCTGAGCTCCATCTTCTGGTTCAAACCTCTACCTACAATCATGGGTCTCCTATAATCCTTAAGGAAATAAAAGTAGTCAGCCATTAAAAGTCTCCCAACCACAGGTGGCGCACACCTTTAATCCCAGCACTTGGGAGGCAGAGGCAGGTAGATTTCTGAGTTCGAGGCCAGCCTGGTCTACAGAGCAAGTTCCAGGACAGCCAGGGCTACACAGAGAAACCCTGTCTTGGGGGAAGTCTCCCAACCAAATAAAAGTCCAGGGCCAGATGGTTTTAAGGCAGAATTTTACAAGACTTTCAAAAAAGACCTAGTACCAATACTCTTCAAACTATTCCACAAAATAGAAACAGAAAGAACACTGCCAAACTCCTTTTATAAGGCCTCAGTCACTCTGATAACTAAACCACACAAATTTTCAGAAAATAAAGAGAATTTCATACTGATTTCTCTTATGATGCAAAAATACTCAATAAAATACTTGCAAACTGAATCCAGGAATAAATCAAAAACATCACATGCCATGATCATGTAGGTTTCATCCCAGGGATGCAGGGATGGTTCAATATACAAAAGTCTATCAATGGAATCCACCATATAAACAAACTTAAAGGAAAAAAAAAATCACATGATCATCTCATTAGATGCTGAAAAAGCCTTTGACAAAATCCAACACTGTTTCATGTTAAAAGTCCTGGAGAGACCAAGGATATAAGGCACATACCTAAACACAATAAAGGCAATATACTGCAAGCCAATAGCCAACATCATATTAAATGGAAAGAAACTTAAAGCAATCCTGCTAAAATCAGGGATAAGGCAAGGCTGTCTATTCTCTCCTTATCTATTCAATATAGTACTTGAAGTTCTAGCAAGTGCAATGAAACAACTAAAATAGATCAAAGCAAAAACCAATTGGAAAGAAAGAAGTCAAATATTGCTATTCAAAGATGATATGATAGTATATATAAGTGCCCCAGCCCCAAATAAATAAATAAATATCAGTAGCCCTCCGTTATACAAATGATAAATAGGCTAAGAAAGAAATCAGGGAAACAATACCTTTCAGAATAGCCATGAATAATATAAAATATTGGTGTAACTTTAAGCAAGCAAATGAAAGAAAGACCTGATGACAAGATTGTCCAAGTAGCTTGTCACACACTAGCCCAAATTTCTATCTGATAAATCAGTTTCTGTTGTTACTTGAAACATTCAAATGAAGGTAAGATATAGTTGAGATAAAGAAAGTATTCACAGAACTTCAAAAAGAACCATTGATGGGTAAGTAATATCACAGCAGCAGCTATTTGTTTGCATGAAATAAAAGAAAAAAAGAGTTATGTTTGTTTCTTCATTAACACTGGAAGAGAGTCTTAGTTGTGCCACTCAGGGGCAAGCACTCCTGAGGAAATGTAAATGGGCAAAGAAAATCTAAAGCACCAGATGAAACCACTAGCAAACTATGAGGGAAACT
Organism: Tokudaia tokunoshimensis; assembly: GCA_036184795.1. Taxonomy (NCBI): domain Eukaryota; kingdom Metazoa; phylum Chordata; class Mammalia; order Rodentia; family Muridae; genus Tokudaia; species Tokudaia tokunoshimensis. Next base: position 62,159,107 of record BTHU01000006.1, read on the forward strand.
GCAGAATTAACAAAGGAAAGCTACATGTCTCCTGTAATTATTCCTTTAATTTACTTCCATTTCTGACCACCTAATGCCTCTCTGGGAATCATTACACATCTTAGATACTTTCATTTATAAAACAAATCATCTAAAATATTCTAGTTAATGTCAGACAAAAGAAAGACCTAAAAAAATCACAGTCATTTGCTGACTTTTAGGGAACATGCCAAGGACGGTTAGAAATCAGAAGAGAGTGTTCAAGAAAGGATCTTAAGGGAGGGGGATAGCAGAACACAGACAAATGGAACAAGAAAGGAGTAATGGGGAGGGAGGTTTATGCAGGGGGAGGAGAGAGAAGGGCAGAAAAGGGAGAGGAGGAAAAGTAAATAATGCTAGGATATCTGGAAAAGCCCTATGGAAATCTACTATTTAATCAGCTTTATATATTTTTTTCTCCATATGAAAGAGTTTACAAAGGGAATTATCCTCATTCTAGAAGCCATAAGTGGGGCAAATACAAAGCTCAGTACCATGTATTGTTTACCTCTGCTGGACCTGGTGGTAAGTCGCATTCCCGAGACCACACCCCTACCCTCAAAACAGAGGCTATTGTTCCTGGTTGTCCCAGAATGTGATGGTAAATCCTATTGCTGAAGACTCCAAATACACTGGTCACAGGACACACAGAGATTAAGTCACACAGGGTGCTGACAGGAAGCTTCCTTCTTGTTGGCTAACTCTCACGGCACTGGAAGGTGCAGTGGGGCGGGAATTCATCAACACTCTTACTCAGTGTGAGTCCTGGGAGTCGCAGTAATGGCCTGAGTTGCAACAGTGTCATGAATGCTATGTATTATAAGGGTAACCAACTGCTTTCTGGTTGAATTTAAGGCCCCTCAACAGGAGAAAATACATACCTGCTACTGTAAATCTGCACTAGAACCCATGCTTGGGAGCTCACAGGCCCTAAAGGAGGTGTCTATCACTATTGCTTTGCTAATGTTCACAGTATTAAACTGCCCTCTAAATCCTATCATTCTTCCTGCAGATTAGTGCAGCTCTCAGACCTTCTGTGCAATGGCACAACTCCCAAATGTAGGGAATAAGTGAGGTGCTCAGACACAAATAGCATCTATGCATCACAGATCCTTCCCAAGGCTCAGGCACCACCACAGAAGAGGGGTAGTCAGAGTCAGGACCAACTCATGAAATCATGGCTGACAGAATAGATTCAATCCCATCAACATCCTAACATGGAGCAGGAAAGCTCCATGAGTCTCGCTCTGACTGAGGGCCTATGGGTAGCTGATGACTTCTGAAGGAGGGAGACTTGGCTCTAAGGGCGTGGCTCCTATTAGGTCGCCATGCAACATTCACTGGATGACCCCAAATGCAGGAGTAAATGAAAGCACAAATTGTAATTGATGGCTTATTAATGGGTGAACAAGGTGATTTTGGATTTGGAATAAGTTAAAGGGAGGGTTGGGAGTGAAAGATCAAAATACATTGTATGACATTCTCAATAAAAATATTTTTTATTTTTAAAAAGTCAAAATCCACGGATGTTTTGATTTCTATGTATTAAAATTTACAGTTGTTAGCTACAATTATTAGCTACTTCCTAACATCCCTTCCTGATTTCCAACAGTCTTCACTATTATTTCAGTAAGTTTTATTATTCTAAAGTTATTGACCTCCAAACTGTTGTGGTATTAACTCACTCAATGACATTTACTTAGCACCAATTACGTCTCACTAAAATGGCTGCAATTCCAACAGGAATGGTAAGAATTTAAGAGTGGAGATGAGGGGGTGGCTGGGAGAGACGAGTACCCGTGGAGGAGGCGAACACGCAGGCGGGAGCTACATGCAGTTTCCCTGTTGGACTTTCAGAAAAGCTCTCCTGTTCAGAGAATGGGATCATTTTTAAACAATGTATAATCTCTGTCTTCTAGCTTTTGGGTTTGCCATACTGAAAATATATGTCTCACTAAACTAGAATTTGTTTTTGAAATGAAAAGCAAGTCATTCAGTCCTCCTAAAAAGTTACCTGTTTATTGAAAAACCATCATTTCTGCAGTAAACTTAAAACCCCAAGTTGCATGTATTCTGGACTCCTTATATAGTCTGGCCCTATACCACATTCGTCTAATCATCTTAGCTTGGTAAGACTCACATATACAAGGGTTAGGCAAATCTTCCTGGGCTATTGTCACTTACTTTCCTAGAATCATTTGAGACTTTACTCAGGAAGGCAATAACCTGTTCCAAGCTTGAACATGACCATTGCTGCTTCTGGGCTTCCCAGGGGTTCTGGCCAACACCCTGCCACAGCGGTTATGCTACTGAACCAGTTCCACTCTTTGGAGCGTTTTTTTTTTTTGTGTGTGGGAGGTTCCTATTCTTAAAAATATAAATAATAATCTTACATGTATTTTGGGAAGAAACATGATTTTTTTCTCTCTTCTATTGTGAATTATCAAATGTCCTAATATAGAATTATACTTTGATTCTTGAAATGAATTACTTTTATTTTTGATTACCCTTACAAATAATATTTATAAAATTTTTAATCTTAAAATAATGTAAAGTTTGGTTTTTCAACTGGTAATTCTACTAACTAAAACTAAAACAGCAAGCCTTAATCTTTCTCCACACTCTGTAATATTTTAACTAACTAGGATCAGGTGTTCCATGAAGTTAGCATTCCCCTATAACTGCAGATTGAACTCATAAATGCCTCAGCTGCTTGTGTGCGTGTGTGTGTGTGTGTGTGTGTTGGGTTTTATTTTTAAGCTTTTTATTTATTTAAGCTATTTATTTTATTTGACCATTTCCTACAGAATCATTCATGACTTCCAATTTTTGTATTTAGTAATTAAACGTCAATGAAAGTAGTCTCATTCTTACACTTTCTTCTCTAGAGTAATTTTATCCAAATACTAATCACTCAAATTTGTGGGCAGTTTCCTCTTCCTGCAGTGTTTGGTTACCTGACCACAAGAAACACTTGAAATTCTTCTCAGATCCCTTCCTTAGGCATCAAACTCTCCTGGGAAATCCAAAACCAGGCAGTGGTTGTTGATCCACCACTGATATCTAAGCCTTTAAGCTTTATTTTTTTAATACTGTAAAATTTACATGATCAATAAATAAATAAATCAAAGCTAAGAAATTCAAAGTTTCTTAAAAAAAACAAACCCATAGTAACTGTCCATTCCAGTCATTCTGCTGAATGCTGGCTATCAAGAGGGTAAAGACCAAAAGACAAGGTTAGAAATAGAGAAGTAATCTCTGCAAGCTGTCCTCTGACCTTCACACATATGCTGAGGAACATTCATATCCACACACAAATAAATGTAATTTAAAGTTAAACACATACATATAACAGCTGAATATTAGTGCTAAAAATTTTGGTTGACAGTAACATCCTTCTAAGCAGCACAGAATACTGATTGTGTGGAGAGAAGAGATCCAAATCAATGCTGGCTTCAAAAAAGGGGAAGACAGCCCAGTCCAGGCAGCAAAGGCAACTGTTGCCAGGACTGATGTTCTGTATCCAATCCCAAGGAATCCCACAAGTTATGCTCTGATCTCTGTAAGTCATGGCTTGTGTGTGTGTGCACACATTCATACCAAATAAATAAGTGTGAATGAATAAAGCATCACTCCTAAGACAGCCTGTATTGATTTCTGTTACAAATTCTCTGGGAGTGGAGACAGAATGGTACTTTTATCACTCACACAGTACTCCAAGTTATGGGACATGACGGTACATCCATGTGTGCAAATGCAAACTAAGGAAGATACCACACTGCCTCATTTGGTTGCTGTAGACAATCAATGAGATTGTACTCAATGGTATTCTGCACATAAATATCATCACTTATCATTTGCCACCCTGGTCAGAGTGAACTTTACACAGTTGGTACTTCAGAGACTCATTCTTGAAAACTACATATTCCCCAATAGCCCATGGGTTTACTCACTAACAAACATGTAGTTTATTATAATTATGTGTATACTTAGGCACTGAACTCAGGGCTTTGGGTATGCTAAGCACATACTTTATTACCAAGCTATATCCCCAGCTGGATTTTATTATAATTTTTGATGTGAAGCCCTTTGCAATATACTTCCATTATCTTCTAAGTATTGTGAACTTGTGGCTTAGGCAACACAACTGAGACCATTATGATATAACAACCATATACTACAGGCCTGTAAGAAAAACCAGCATGTTTTTCTCTTACATAATGAAATACCACTGTTCAGAGTTTGTTAGCTTCGTTCTTTGTACGGGATGGGCCTCTCTTGGTGCTAAGTTTGTTTTCTTTCTTCCTTATCAGCAGTCTCTAGTTGTAATCCTGTGCCTTGTATGCTATGAAACTTACTTTTTAAACTGCACAAAATAGTTTCTTTAATAATGATGCCCCAAATCATTCCCCAAGCAAAATGTCCGAGCATTTTTATGCCTATACATACAAATACAAGGATAAGAGGGATTAACATGCCATGAGCACACACGATGCTAGGTTAGTGCTGAATGGTCTAGAGTTTCTATCCAATCCTTAAAAATAATGAAGTAGCGGATCCGGGGAGATGGCTTGGCAGTGAATAGTACTAGCTGCTCATCTAGTGGTCCTAGGACTGACTCCCAACACTCACATGGTGGCTCACAACTGCCTGCAACTCCAGTTCCAGAGGATCTGATACCCTCTTCTGGCCTTCTTGGACACCAGGCATGCACGTGGTACACAAATAAACATGCAGGCAAAACACTCATAACAAAGTAAATCAAGAAATACGCCAGAGTGGAACTCATACGCTAACTCCATGGAGAAACAAGAGCATCATATTGGCCAACTTGCCAAAGGCCAGAGGGGAAAGCATAAGTCAAATGATGCCTTTCTCTAACACTCCACATCTTCATGGTTGCACTGTAGTATGGGAGAGCAGCCACGTACAGGAAAACACTGTTCCTATCCTCAGAATGGAAGACTACATGGAATGTCAAGAACTGAAATGTTCGCTGCAAAGTATTTCCTACCTGATGTAAGAAGAGACCAAGAGAAAAGAGATGTCCAATTTCCTGTATGGGTTATCTGTAGGTTGAATCATTGAGCATCAAAACTCAAAAACCAGACTGAAGAATACATGGAAACTCTCTACAATACTGAGATAGGAATGCCTGCAAAACTGTTAATCTCGCTCCAAAATAAAATTTTATGAAAAAGTTTAACATGGTGAAACCTAGTAGAGGTAGCGTTGGGAGTCAGGGGTCAGAACGCTTGCTTATAGGCTGCACTACCCTCCATCATTACACAGCCCAGTGTAATACACAGGTTTGTAATCCCACTATCAGGAGGCAGTGCGGGCAGATCAGAATGGCTATATAGCTACTTGAGATCCTGCATCAAGAAGATCTTCCTTTTCTAGTCATTATCAGCTTTAAATGTGAGGTGCGTCAGGAGTGGTAGTATAAAAATTTCCCAGAATCCTATCATCCCAGATCTTTAGAGGTTTAAGATGGGAGGATTGTGATTTCACAGCCTACCCAGAATATAGAGCCAACGTCTGCTGCCAACAATGTGGACGCCCTCTTTTAGAGAAGCCACTGAGAACCCATGCCTATGGTTGCAAGGAAGGAACAGACCAGTGAAACTGGCAAAGGGAGGATATTTAGAGAACAGCTGCTACTCAAGAATATTTACTCTATAAAGCTGTGTGTGTGCGTGTGCGTGTGTGTGTGTGTCTGGGAATTGGAGAGATTGTTCAGTGGTTAAAAGTGCACACCACTTTTCCAAAGGAAAAGTTTTGTTCCTAGCACCCAAGTCTGGTGATACACTACGACCTGTAACTCCGGCTCTAGGGTATCTGACACCCTTGGGCTGTTCTCTAAATATCTGGGCTCTACAGATACCGTGGCATACACTAATTCAGACAAACATAGAAATAAAAATAATTGATAAATAAAAATAAATGTTTTAGGGTGGAGAGACAGCTTAACAGTTAAAACCATGCAGAGGATCTGAGGACCCAAGTTCAATTCTCAATACCCATATTGGGTAGCTTACAACTGTATGTACTCCTGCTCCAAAGGATACAACTCTCCTGTGGGTTTCTGCACTTATGTGCATACACACCACACAAACACACACGCATATGCATAATTAAAATTAAAAATAAATCTTAAAAAAGCTGTTTGTATGTTTAGTCTGTTTTATGTTTCCATTTTGGAAAAATGGAAAAAAATACAACAATGTATTTCATAGCCTCTAGCAAATAGATAAGAAAAGAAGATCACATTTTATGTAAAATAATCATGTATACATAAAATAATCATATATACACATTAATTATTTATTGAACTTATAGAATTGTTCTAGAGATTTTCAGCTACCTAATATTCTAGATCCTCAGAAAAAATAATCAGGCTATTGACGAATCACTGAATATAAACTTACATAAAATCTTGTCATCTGACGGCATTAATGAATTATAATATATTAGTTTTACAATAAAATCTTATCTGGCAAGATGACTCAATATTGAGATGGCTAACCAGTAACCAGGACAATAATTTCTGAAGTCCACATCACCTCATCGGCCAGTGTCCCATGTGAATTCTAACAAGCACTTCACTTTCTCCCGTGGAGTGGGATGGCCTCTGCACCAGAATCCTGCTGCAGAATGCACTGAATCAGCATGGTTTCCCTCGAGGCTTGTCCTCCTTGCTCCTGCCATGCACGTTTCAGCTCAGCATCAGGACCTCAGGGGCCACCGTACTGTTAACTTACTGTACAAAGAAGGAGATTCCAGAGAACAGGAACTCCCAGCGCCTGGAATTCCCAATAAGGTCAATCTCTATCTATTTAGCTGCTGAAGGGAATGAGTAGAGACCAGCTCTGTCTGTGGTAGCCTCTCTCCTCTCTTACATAGACAGCCAAACTAACAATCCTGTAGTATAGCTCCAAGTAACTTTATATCTTAAAAGTCAAACTTCTGAGGCTCGGGTGCAGGGCTCCCATCCTCCAGCTCCAATCCCTCTCCCACTCTTACCTAGGGTTAATCATTCCTACCTCTGTAATTTCACCTTTCTCTCACACAAGATCAGATTCTAACCCAGATTTGCCTATTAAAGTTATATCTTTCCATCATTACCCACCATCACAATTCTCCTCTTTCTTGTAACCTTTTTAAAATTGAGCTCATCTTCCTGTACTTATGAGACAGGGCCTCACCATGTAGCCAGGCTTGCCTTAAGCTCACTATCATCTAGTCTTAGCTTCCCAAGTGATGAGATTATAGGTAAGGAAAACACTGGCTTATTTATTTGTAGCTGATAAAAAACAAAAATAAAAACACCCCCCAAACCCACACAAACAGAAAGTATATATACTAATGGCATAACAGTGTGCTTTGATAAATATAAGCATCATACAACATTTAAATCTAGCTAAATATTTCTATCTCCTCAAATGCTTATCATTTCTCTGTCGTGAAAATGTTCAAAACATTTCTTGCAGCTTTTTAGAAAATATAGTACATTAAAGTTCACCGTGGTTACTCTATTATGCACTGCTAGCATACTACAACTTCTCACGTCTAACTAACTTAAAGCCCACTGATCGGCCACCTTTATAGTCTCCCAATCTCTAGTAACTAGGATTCTACCCTCAACTTCTATACAATCAACCTTTTAGATATGATCTATGAGTAACCCTTTACATTTAGCACAGTTCAGAAAACAAGCACATAACCATCATCATTTACTGACATCACGATCATGCTTGCATTCCTAAGTGACTTTCACTGCCTCCTGGTGACCAACTTCATTGCCAAATCCCTCCAAAAATCTAGTCTAGTACAAATACAACTGGGCTGACCCTTCTGAAATACTTGCCACTTACACTACAGTAAGTGCCTCTTATCGCCTTTTACTACATCTCTTATCCGAAACCTTCAATTACTCATTGCTTTGCTGACACAGTTCAAGTGATCTGTGATTCCCAGCCCGAGTCAGGACCCCAGTGCTGTCTGTGCTCCTCCTGCCATGAAGCTCTCTTCACACATAGGAACATAGGTCGGCATCCTCTTCCTCACGCTCTCTGGCTCTCCATCTTTCTCTCAAAACCCTTCGCACAACTTCATCTTACTTTTCAACCATACCTTTTCTTCCTAAGAATAATTTCTCCAAGCGTCCCAAAGTATCTCCTTAGGTAAAATAAGCAGCCTACATTTTGTGATGTTGATTTACGATACATATTATTTTATAGATCACCTCAAAACAAACAAACAAAAAATCCCCAAATGTGAAAATTTTGTCAGAAAAATTACTACAACTTGACAATAACTTCTTGTTATATGTCAGAGAATTAAAGTACAGAATGAGAAAACATTTACAAAAAGTGTAAGTGAATACACATTCTAACTAGACCAATCAATTTCTCAATACATAGGTATTATGAAATGACACAGACAAAATAAATATATGTTCTCCTGCCAACTTGAAAATAAAGGAAACAATGAAGATGAACAGCACCACATGTACCAAGTGAATGCTGACTTCTTACAAAAGCAGTTGTGGGGGCTGGTGAGATGGCTCAGTGGTTAAGAGCACTGACTGCTCTTTCAAAGGTCCTGAGTTCAAATCCCAGCAACCACATGGTGGCTCACAACCATCTGTAACGAAATCTGACGCCCTCTTCTGGAGTGTCTGAAGACAGCTACAGTGTACTCACATATAATAAATAAATATAAAAAAAAAAAAACAAAAAAAACAAAAGCAGTTGTGTGGAAATGGACAGCATTTATCTTAATACCAACAAAAGCCACAAGTGTTTAGTTAATGAAAAAGAGGCTAAGCATTTGAGAGGGGGAGGGGTGTGAGGGTGTATGGTGGGGTGCTTGGGAGGGGTTGGTGGGAGAAGAGAGATGAGGCAATGGATATAACTGGTTTTAGTTAAAAATAAAATTAAAAACCATAAATATCGTCTGTAACTTTTCAGCGGAGAGTGTTCAAATACATTCTATTTTTCATTCCCTATTGATGCTATCAGAGGAACTTGCCAGAAGAACTCAGCACTGCAATACTGCTATGGGGCCTGGGAGTGCCTTACTAGTTAGAAGGCAGGCTTTAGTCTACCTGCCAAGGAAAGGCATCATGACGAATGTGGTTGAGTTGAGTCAGTCAACAGGAACTAGGTCTAAGGCAATGTATTAAACATGAAAATTTATGGACAGAGTAGACAGTTAACAAAGACTCCCTTTTAGCAATATGTGACTATTTTCAGCTATCAATCCTACTTACTTTAGGCAATAAAGCCATGAGTTGCCTACCCTGGTAAGAGCAGTATATATGGACCAATAAGTAGTTTAGTGGTTGTAATCTATATCATGTTTACAAGGTTATCGAAACAAATAAAACACTTGTGATAGTCTTAATGTGAAAATTAAGATTACCTTTCAAGTTTATTGGCAGTTCAATATAAGTACCATATTACCAATTAAAATAATTTTTTGTATTAGCTATATTAAGGAAGCAGCCCCCACCCAAAGTCCCCACCACAAAGCCTTATAAGCATATGCTAACAGAGAAAAACAAATCACAAAAATAAAAATAATTAAGAAAACACTATAAACCATTGCAACTTGAGCTTCAGTGTTCACCTCTGGACAATGCTGTGCTTTATAAAAACAGCTCAGAAAAGTCAGCCCATTGGGGAGAGAACACTTATAGCCAAACTTTCACATTGTAAGAGTGCTAAGGGTACACTACATCAATCATGCAGGGGACAAGAGATAAGGCAAGGCTGTCTACACACGCCAGCTCATATGCCCTTACAAACCCCCAAAGACAAACGACCCTCTGAACCCACAGTGTGTAGTGAAACATGAAAAGCCAAAACTGCTCATGTTTTAATTAAAAAGCAGACTTACTACTTTTCAAACCTGATTTCCATGGGGGCTTAACAGAGAACCACAAAATTTCCTTGTAAAAACTTTAAAAGTAATAGTTTAGAGTAAACCTTTCACACTGGTCAGGCATCATTCTGAGTACTTTATAGCTCATTTAATCTTTGTAACAGCCCACAAAGACATAGACTCTTGTGACTATTTCACAGAGAGACAACAGAAGCACTGAGAGGTTAAGTAAACCAGTGGTGAATCTGAAGACAGCACAGCCCAGGTCATTACTGCTCCTGCAGGGGCGAACCAGGAGCCCACTATTTCTCAGAAATGCAGACTAGAGAATGGCACTACCAGAGAACAAACAGAGTCAGGTCAGACAGTCAGTCCTAGTGATACTTCTGGTCTACACTCATTACCAGTGGCCAGCAGCAAACACAGACGTGGAAAATACACTTACCTGCAGTAAAGAGAAATCTACTCAACTCAGTGTTTGAGTAACACACTAACAACCTGGCCCATAAGCTATTTTAAGGTATGGATGATGACCATAAAGAGACGGCGATTCTAAGAGTAACTACCACCATTAACCGTGTTATAGAATGTGTACTCCAAGCTCACTGACATACCGACTAATCCAATCACCTTATTGTCTCTGAGACAGGTACTGTTCGCCAGAAAACAACTAAACCTCTGTAATTTGTTCAAGGACACACAGGAGCAAAATTCAGATGAAAGTCCACAGGCTTTATTATTAAGATCTGATCTAGAGCCAATGTTTTCTTTTCTTTTTGGCTCTGTTTCTCATATTTTCTTTAAAAGATTTATTTATTACTTATATGTAGCTGTCTTCAGACACTCCAAAAGAGGGCATCAGCTCTTGTTACGGATGGTTGTGAACCACCATGTGGTTGCTGGGATTTGAACTCAGGACCTTTGGAAGAGTAGTTGGTGCTCTTAACCACTGAGCCATCTCTCCAGCCCCATAAGTATTTTTTAATTCGTTATTATATTTGTTTACATTTCAAATGTTGTCCCCCCTCCCAGTTTCCCTTCTGCAAATCCCCTATCCCACTCCCCTCCCCTTTGCCTCTATGAGGGTACTCTCCTACCCACCCATCCTGATTCCCACCTCACCACTCTAGCATCCCCTTATGCTAGGGTATCAAGCCTCCACAGGACCAAGGGCCTCCTCTCCCACTGATGCCAGATGTTTTCATGATGCAAATGTTTTCTAAATGGAAGTTTCACACAAAATCTATGTTTACATCAAAAACTATACTATCTTTAAGAATCTGCTTCTGCCAAAGTATCAGACATAAATAGAATAAAGAAGTTAAACTCACTATGAGGATTTATGCCAAAATAATTTAAGTCACTTTCTTAGCCATCCTGAACATGGGCACTAAAGGTACATACAATATCATTTGTGAAACTCAAGTGTAAATACTTGTATTTTTCAGCTGTCTTAACAGTTTTTTGTATTAAATGTTTTATTGAAACACTTCCCATTATCTAATTTTTAATTTTGTATTAGGATCAATCTTCCTCCACAGGGAAGACCAATTTTGTTATGTTGGGAGAAGCAGCAAGGAGTAGCTTGGCTTAACATGCTTGTTTTATAACTCACCCTTTAAAAACATAGTTAGCTCACAGAGTAAAATACACTACTTGTCTTTAAAAATAGATTAAAAACTGGAAAACAAATAGTAAGTATAATGATGCAACTAATATGAATCCATAATCCTTAAAGACATGCAAATGGTGTGTGTGTGTGTGTGTGTATGTGTATGTGTGTGTGTACACATCAACTGCTCCTTGGCATTTAACTCAGTTAGAAAATGCTATTGCACACATAGCTTCAAGGTGGATTCAACCTCAGCCCCCTAAATGGATAGGAGTTTATTAGTGCCCTACTTTGAAGTTTGTGTAATTGCACTGTAGTAACTCTAGGCTAAAGGAAGCTCACAGTAGTTTTATTAAAGATCTAATTCTTATTATTCTTGCCTGTTGTTAGGCTCACAGTACAACTGATGTCAGTCACAGTATGACTGTGCTAAACTGTTACTCAGCTTCTGTCAAATGCACATAAACAAGCATTCAACTTACGAAGATAGCAATAAACAAGCAAAGTCCTAAGAGCTCCCAAACTCTATCTTCCCTTCAGGGGAATAAGAATAAGAATAAGAATAAGAATAAGAAGAGTAAGAGTAAGTAAGAGTAAGAATAAGAATAATAACAATAGTAACAATGGCACATGCCTATATAGTGTTAGTCCAAGAACTAGGCACTAGGCAAGGTACTCCTCAAATTCCTTTACGTCAAACAACCCTATGAGGCAGGTGCCATATTATTCCTAGCATACAGATGAGAAAACTATGCACAGAAAAAAGCCCAGAGCACTTTGATGCTTGTTTAATGAGTCTGGGAATTAAACCGCAACTTTAAAATTCTACCAAAGGTTTAATCTGAACTAATAAAAAATGGACAAATAACAACAAATGATGATGTGATTGTGAGAAGTCTATCGCTTGCGGAACGGAGTGCCGGTGCTTATCACGACCGTCCTTAAAGTGATTCTGCAGACCAGAACAGTGCAGAGAAAGTTCCTGTACAAGCCCAGTGCATGTTATACTTAGTTCAAGACCACAGGGCATGTGCTCTCTCTGACCCAGAGCACAGCACTGCAGCATCCGCCACTGTCTGCCCCGGCGTCTCCTCCCACAATCATGCCCGCACCACCTGTGCTATCAGACACATGGGCATCTATGCTCTGCAAACCAAGAAAGGAGCGTTGTATCACAATATACGTGAGAAACAAGTCTCAATGGAAAGAAATAGAAAATAAAACAATAAAGTCAATAAAACAAAGCTGTTTTCCATTTTAGCCAATGCCACTGTCTGCTAAAGGTGCTTGTAGTGTTACCAAGACTCTCCTGGGCTTTATTAAGGTAACCAGCACCTAAAATGTGCGAGCTTGCCGGAATACTCCAATGAGAGTCAAACTGTGAGAGACAATGTTCCACTGTGCTTTGTTGTCTCGCTGGGTACACATCCCACACTTGGGAAACAACACAAGCTGAGTCCGCTGCCTCCCTTCTGGCTCCAGTACACAGCCAGGTCTAAAGCACTGTATCTCTGTTGACATCTTAGAGACTGTTCTAACACAAAGAAATAAACCAGTTATTACAGTCAGCAACACTACAGGAACAACTCAACAAAATCATTTCAGTACTCACATGAATATTCAAAATATACAGGGTATTGGGAGGAAGACAGAAAGTTCAAAGGTTGTCTTACCTACTGCAAACAATATACAAGCCTCAAAGACACCCCAGGACATGGGGCTGTCATTTCATGCACTCTAGAGTGTACAGTCCCAAGTGTAACTCCTGCCATCGGGGGATCGGGATTGCATCCCAGTTCGTGTTGAGCATGTAGCCTCTTAGGACTTCCGGGTTTCTCAGCAGAAAAGTGGAAACACCTACTTCTAAATTTAAAGTTACAGATACATCAATTAGCTCAACATCCTCCTTATAGTAAGTGCTATCTAGTAAATATCTGCTATCTAAAGAACTAATTAGAGGTATATAATCCCTCTCATTCTTTAGCACTTTAGCAGAGTTCACTGGGATTTAGGAGGCCACTGCAGTAGTGAGGAAATGCTGGAAAACACAATGGCAATAAAGCACTGAGACTTGAGACCTTTCAAAGGTTCTCAGGACCTTGAGGTAGAATAGAAGGAATGGAAGCTAACTCTGGAAAAGAGAAAGGGCACAGAGACAATGAGGGCACTAAACACAGAGTCCTTCAGCACCAGGGTGAAAGACATAATACCCACCAAGATGGCACCCTGTGACAACTGCAAGGCGGGCAGGGGTAAGACAAAGAAAGACCCCAGAAAGGTCTGGATTGGTTAAGTAGGGTACAAGTGAACTCTACGAATCTCTTTAGGCCAGCTGTGGTAGCACAGGCCTTTAATCCCAGCACTTGGGAAGCAGAGGCAGACGAATCTCTGAGTTGATCCAGGTCAGCCTACTATACAGAGTTCCAGGACAGGCAGGGCTACACAGAGAAATACTCTCTCAAAAAAACTAAAACTCAAAACCAAACCAAAAAAAAAAACAAAACAGAGTATCTTTAAGGGGCTGGATAGCTCGGTGCTCAATGACCAAGAGCACAGAGTGCCCCTGTAGAGGAGCTGCACCTAGCTCATTTCCCAATACCCACCGCCAGCAGCTCACAACTCCCTGTAACTCCAGACCCAGGGACCCAATACCAACGGCCTTTGTAAGTACCTGTGCCCATGTGGATGTATTTACCCACACAGGCATACACATACATATACACATATTAAAATAACAATAAAAAAAACTTTGAAAAGAAGGCAAATTCAAAAGGTAGATGACTAGTACTTAGGGAAAATGGGGTCCATGGTGGGCAAGCAGAAACAGGAGTCATTGGCTCTTTGACTGTAAAAGAGAAGAGAACGGGACAAGGGGATGTGCAAAGTCAACAGAACTGCACGGGAAGCAAAAAGAACACTGCAGAAACTAACCACCATACTACACCACTGGCAAGTATGGCAATTACCGAGGGAAATGTGATCAAGGAAGTAAGAGACTCCTGTCTGTGGGCGGCGAACAGAAACCTAACCATAACCTACCTCCCTTCCTCAGGCCTCCACTCTTTCTGAAGGTGGGCTCTTCTACTGCAAAGGCTTAGCCACTTCTGCTTCTGTTCCTGCAGATTTGCATAGCGATTCTGACATGGCCCAAGTTGCAATGGCCTAGGCTAGGAACTGTGCTATCATGAAGTGACACTGTGTGCAAAGGCATCCCCCCCATACATTCATTTGTGGCTCTACCTGTACCCAGGTACTCAGAAACTCTCCATAGGTTATGTTTCATATTGTATTTGATGAACAAAGGCAGAAGTTACAGCATTGGGATACCAGACTCTACCACAGCTAAATCCTTATAACTGCAAATAAATTCCTACTTTCTGTTTTTTAAAATTTCTCAGTCTGCTATTACACTTTAAAAAGTCCTCAGAGGGAGAAGAAAGGACTGGCAAACAGACAAATGTATCAGCAAAGTCAGAGCTCAGAATTCAGGGCTGTTTGCTCCTGGTCTTGCTGCCTCTCTCCTCATGCCCAGAATGCTGACTGGGGTGGGGAAGAGCACCCACAGTGCCAGGCAGCAAGCCAGCCAAGCACAACTTCCCACCCGCCCACACTTTCGCCTCCCTGCCTGAGGAGGCCTGCCTTACTCCCTCATCCTCATCTCTGAGTGGACTGCAAGAGCCAGATGAAGCAACTGATCAGCCCTAAAAAGTTGTCTGTGTTTTCTAAATGCATCTACTATGCATTTCTGCTCCTCTCCTGTGACACCATGAGATCATGAAAGAAAAGGAATTTGAATTTTAGATATGTGAAAGCCTGTAATCTTAGCACTTAAGAGGCTGAGATAGGAGGATTGTGAATTTGAGACCACTTAGGACATCAAAGGAGGGAGGAAGAGAGAAAGAAGGAATAAGAAAGGAAGGGTGGAAGGAAGAATGGATGAGAGAAAAAGCAAAGAAGGGGGAAAAAGGAAGGGAAGGAAGGAGAGTAGAAGGGGAGGGGAGGGAAGGGAAGGGAAGGATGGAGGAAGGAAGAAAGAAAAGGTGGGAAGGAGGAAAACAAAAAAGAAATCTGAATTTTATTCACAACATTTTTCCAGTGTTATTAGCTCTGAATACACTGGAAATGCACAAGCAATGGACAAACTCCAAATGGGACCAACTGCACTGGCTAGTTTTATGTCAACTAGACACAAGCTGGGGTCATCTGAGAGGAGGGAGCCACAGTTGAGAAAATGCCCCCATAAGATCAGGCTGTAGGCAAGCCTTTACAGCATTTTCTAAATTAGTGATTGCTGAGGGAGGACCCAACCCACTGTGGGTGGTGCCTTTCCTGGGCTGGTTCTGGGCTCTATAAGAAAGCAGGCTGAGCAAGCGATGGGGAACAAGCCAGGAAGCCGTACCCCTCCATGACCTCTGCAACAGCTTCTGCTTCTGGGTTCACGTACTGTGTGAATTCCTGCCCTCACAGCTTTTGAGGGCGAGCTGTTATATGTGGAATTGTTGAATAAAATGAACCCTTACCTCTCTTAAGTTGTTTTGGTCATGGTGTTTCATTGAGACATAGAAACCCTAAGACAACGGATTGGGAGGGAATGAAGCTTCCAAGAACCCGTGATGTTGTTCAAATCCAGATCTCCAAAACCTACCAAAGTGAAGCCAGTTCATAAAGGGACGAGGAGCGCCCTGGCAGTGGAAGGAGGGTGTTCCAAGAGGAAGCAGCCTGATGAGAAGCAACTACCAGGAAGCACAAGCTCGGCAAACAGATCCCAGACTGCTGAGCTGAAGCCTACCGTCCACCTTAGGATAACCATCAGGATGGAGCTGGGCAGGAGGAAAGCTGTCGGGTGCCTTTAAGAAACAAACCATAGGCCACCAGCCTTGCAATGGTGATACTTTAGCCCTGAGTCCACAGACCCTGTGCACTTCAAAGACTGCTCCCACCATACATCTTATGAGAATTCTGACCTCACTCTAGGAGAGCTAATTAAATGGAAACCACCATTAACCTACTCCTTACTTACATTACACATCTACACAGAAATACTCACTTAAACTTAATATAAAGTGGGCCATGGCATCTCCCTCTCTCTGTCCCTAGTTCCTGCTAGATATCAACCAGGGTTCTGAACATCATTCTATCACTAAAGCACATCTCTAGCTAAGCCATGATACAAAAACAAAACAAAACACTTTTTAAAAGCAAAACACAAGAACAATCTTGAGGTAACAATGCCTTAATGCAATGTAAATATATTCAGTATGTTCACAATAGCTGGCTCAAGTCATCTTGGCAGCATCTATCGTATCTGCAAGTATACTGGGTCTAGCTGAAAGAACTATACAATTTGGTCTCAAAAGCTCAAGAGGCAATCTTCATTGAGTCAATAAAATTGACTATCATTTGGAATTTTTATGGTGCCTGGAGAGTTTAGCTAGGACCTAGCAATATATTGATGAAGAATGAGGATACTAAAAGTATAGAAATACAAACATAAAGGGCAGTGTTAGAAAGATACAGATGGAGAACTACCTGCTGAAACAATCATGGAAAAGTTCAAGAAGTGGAAGTCAAATAAGCAAATAAATGTAAGCATGGTATTTTATATACAAGTATTAAATTGTTATTTTGAATGTCTAATCTCATATAATTACTGTTTTATATATAAACATATAAATATATATACATATTGTTTTACATATAAAACAATACTGTTTGTACCTTGATTCAGATATAGAAAAAGTGAGTTGGTTTATAATCTTAAAAAAAGGAACTCATCGTGAGAAGAGATTTGCTCTATGCCTGAAGAATATAGTAAGGAATGACAAGGAATGTAAAAGAAAGTGCTAACAGGAACCAGTCCAAATTTAAACCAGAAAACATTTTTTTTTTTTTTACACAGACCAGCCAGGAGTCCCCTTCATTCTTCTCTAAGTCCTCAATACTGAGCGGTGTTACTACAAACAGCCTTCAGAAGCCTCAGGCCTCTAGCTACCTGCCTCAGGCCTCAACTCTTCCTTTCACTAACAAATGCATCTGGTTGACCTTATTCATACTTAAGGCATAAGCTGGTAACTATATATTAAGAACATAAAAAGCATGTTATGGAACACTCTGCCAAGTTTCAGTCTGTGAAGCTAAGCAGGTCCTCAAAAAAATTCAAACAGAGGCCTACAAGATGGCTCAGCACGGAAGGGCGCTTATCTTCAAACCTGATATTCTGAGCTGATCCCAGGACCCACATGTTAGAAGGAAACAGACTTCCCACACAAGTTTTTCTCTGACCTTCACACTTGCATATTCAAACACTTGCACACAAGTGCATTCCCACGAGTGCAAACACGCGCACACACACACGCACACACACACACACACAAATGTAAAGGGAAAAAAAATTAAAGGTCAGTAAGATTAGCTCCATGTGTAGAAGGCATGCTTAGCATTTGAGGTCAGGGGTGAGGGGTATAACCATGGAGATGGCTCAGTGGGCAGGTTATTCTCAGCACAACTACAGAAAGATCAGCGGCAGCAGCAAGAGGCCCTGCGAGAAGCATTCCCAGCAGCTGTACGAAGCCCTGCGAGAAGCGCTCCCAGTAACTGTTCTCCAGCGTCCACACACACCCTATGGCACATGAATGGATGGCCACACTCACACACATACAGTATAAGTAAGATTTTAAATATATGTATTTTTCTTCATAGTTACTGAGCAGATACTGATTTGCTTTGCGTCAGCTGATAAAATTGTGCTCTTCAAAAATCTATTACAATGTTAAGTGTTTCAGTTTTAAACAGTGTCTCTTTATTTAGTAAAATCATTAATTTATTTAGCAAATTACTGCCAATATCAGTGGGATCTAAACAAACACAGCAAACGGAACTATTTTAACTTCTATCTGTAAGTGCTCCCAAGACATACCAAACAAGTCAGGGCAGAATGGGCCTGTTATAACTTTCAGATTCTCACAGGACTGTACATAGAAAGGTCCTACCAATCACCAGTTACAGCATCAACGGGCTTTGTAAATGTCGAGTCATTTTTAAAATATTTGGGAACTCATATGAGTATTTGAAATATGTGGTTAAGGGCAAAGATAGGAAGTGAGAAGATAAGCATTTAATCATATATTTTAGCTCTTTGTAAGTGACACCAAAGTCCCTGAACACATAGTAGCTGTATTTAGCCGAACAGTGATCCTAGAAGCCAGAATAGTCAGACCTGTCAGCTGGCATCAACATATTCCTGTAGTTTTATGGTTCTCATGACACAGCACCCCATTTAACCCTAGAGCTGGGAATTGGATAGTGCTAGCCTCTTCAGGTTTCTAAGAAAACGTATGCTTTTGATGATTCTCAAGAGCTGGTAGATCCAGAAAGTCTGTGGACAAACTCCTTGGGGGTTAGTCATCCTTAGAGCATTACTGCTCCAGCTCTGCAGAGAAGACTCTACAGAAATACTATTCTCCATATAGTCACCCTAATCCCTGCACTTGGGAGACAGCTATGAGGATCACCACAAATTCAAAGCCAGTATACAGAGAGCTTCATGTTATAAGACCATTTCAGAAAAAAAAAATCTATACTTGCACCATTCATTCATTCATTCATTCATTCAACAAGCATTATTAAGCACCTACTATGCCCTAGCACTACCCCCACTGATGATGAATGCAGGAAGACATCTCTAACAGAAGTCTACACCCCTGAGGAACTACTGCCCTCCCACCCTGCACATGCTGCTACACCACCAGCGGCTACTGTCCTCCTTTCAAATGTCCACCTAACCTTGTTGCCTAGATGGCACGACCATGGTACCTTACTCTATGTATCTAAAACTCAGCAAGATGTCTCCAAACAAACACACCCCCCACAAAAAAAAAAAGGAAAAAGAAAAAAGAAAAAAGACAACCAAGACAACAACATCAACAACCCAGCAGCTCCTCCTTCTCCCCATCACTTGGGTTTGTCAGCGGTGTCACTACTCGGGGGCTCCCCACCTCACAATCACCCCCACCGGGGTCTTTGGTCTTTATCTGGGTACATTTCACTTTGGGAAAACAAACCCTCAACCTAACTGCACACTAAGAGGAGAAATAAAAGGACCACTGGCAGGCTCTAAGTCTGGGAGCAGCACCGTGTTCAAGTGAACACAAGCAAGGAAAGCTGTAATGCCAGTCTGAAGAACAACGGACAATCTTTCCTATTATTAAAGCAAAGATACTGCAAATTCCCGGGTTTTTTGCCGAGCAGAGCTGAGCAAGTGAGACTCATCTGGTCACAGTCTAGGAAGCAGACCACACGCTCCCAGCTTACACTTCCAGCTGGTGTTACCAATCCTTCAGAACTGCGATTGACAGGAATCAGTCTGAGCAGGTTCAGTTATCAGATCAGGGGAGACGTTAACAAGCACCAAGCAGAGATTCAAACCTGAAGCTGTCACATTCCAAAGTCTCTTCTACTTTGACTAAGCTCAATGTGTGTTGACATGGAAAATTACAGAGGTGTTTACCTGTTTTCCTATGAGACATAATATAGTACTCTTGAACAAAAACTCACTCTAGATCATAATGTAACAGTGCAACATGCACTCAAAACATCGAGCCCCTGGCCCCCAAGTCATAAGCTCAGCACAGAAAACCCTCACTGACGATTAGTTTCTAGGCACTAATTCCCCTTTTCAAGCCCACTGACATGTCAACAGTCACGTGTACTTTTTGCTTAGCTCGGTAGTGACAAATCACTCAGCACTCTTTACAACTAAGTTTTACACAAAGGAGCACAACTGAGATGCCTGGACCCAAGAGCTGGCTAATCATGAAAACTCGAGAATTAAATGGAGATGCCACATCAGTCCTTCAAAAGCTGGCTGTCTACAGAGTCATGATGGTGACAGACGGATTTTTCAGTCCCCAAGTAGTAGAGTATTGCATTAAGATTATAATTTGTCAGACATGATTATTTTAAATTCATATTTTTGGGCATTACATTTCTGTAATTTCCCATAAAATCATAACATCCCAATGAAATACATATAAGTGCATTAAGACCTGTGCGGGTGTGAATGAGATGTGCTCACTGAGTCTCGGGAGCTTGAATACTTGGTCCCCATGTGGCGGCTCTTAGGGAATGATTAGGAGATAAGGCCTTGCTGGAGGAAGTATGTCACTGGGTATGGGCTTTGAGGTTTCAAAAATTCATGCCATTTTGTGTTAGTTCTCTCTGCTTCCTGTTTGTGGTTCAGAATATGAGCTCTCGGCTGCTGCTCCAGCCCCGTCTGCTACCTCCGTTCCACCATCATGGATTCTAACCTTCCGGAGCCAGAAGCCTCACATAAACTCTTTCTATGAGTTACCCTGTGATGTTTTATCACAGCAATATAAAAATTAGTAATATACCACTCAAAGTTCAAAAACAGAAACTGGTCTAGATTTGGTCTATGTCCTAATTTCTAGCCCCTTCTAACAAATACTGTGCTTACACAGAGCAAGTTAACTGAGTCTAACGGCCCAAGCGTGGACCTGGGTGCTCTCTAGAGGCCAACAGAGGAGGGTCACTTGAGCTTAGAGGGGGAAATTAATACATACAGAGCACGCAGAACAGTCCCTGACACATAGACGAAAATGAATAAATATACCCAGTATCCACTGCTGCTGTGTCAGACCTGGTGCCACACTCCTGTTATCCCAGCATCTGAGGCAGCAGGACCAGGAATCCAGGTGACCCCAGCTACATGATGTGTGTGGGGCCTGTGTGGGCCATGTGAGCTAACAAGCACAGTCAGTTCTGATTGCACTAAATTATGCTGAAGCTTGATAAATAAAATTATATTCACAGTATAGTCTACAGTACACTTTCAAAATGACAAATTCATGCTTTAAAAAAAGAGTTGTGAAACAGAGGTTTTACACCATAGAATTCAACCACAATCCAACTTACAGAGTTAAAGGAAACCTACAGTGCTGTATACCACCAAGCCAAGTTTTCTTATCCCAAAGTGGATTCCCTCCAGGCTGCCCCTTCTGTCCTGGGATTAGAGAACCATCAATATCTGTTTCTATGGATCTTTTCCATAGACATTTTTTCTATGGATGGTTTTCAAATATTTCATATCTGCAATATAATAGGTGCTCTTTTGTGTCTGGCTTCGCTCATTTAGTATGTTTCGTACATTATCTTTGTTGCAATGTAAATCAGAAACGTGTTCCTTTTGATGGCAGAATATTATTTAGCTTTATGGGTGTAACATTTTATTTGCCAATTACTAATTGATGGGTACTTGGATTGTTTCTCAGGTTTGCTATAGAATAGTGCATTTGTAAATTTTCTAACAAAGAACTCTTGGAACATTTTCTCATTTCTCTTCGGTAGATGCATAAGAGTAAAGACTGCTTATTCCTAGGTAAGTTTATTCAAGTTTTAAAGCCAGTGTTTCACAAAACAACTATGTGCCAATTATACTCCCAAGAGCAGTGTGAAAGTATTGTATTCTCTTCACAATACCAACACTAAGTATTAGCAGACTTTAATTATAGCCTTTCTAGTAACAGTATATCACTGAGGTTTAATATGCAGCTCCCTAATTATTAATCACATATTCTACATGAAAGACCTTTACCATGTTTATAATATGCAAATATCTTTCCCAAGTCTATATCCTTTGAGCTTTCTTAAATATCTTCTGCAATATTAAATATTAAGAAGATTTTTGGGGGGCTGGAGAGATGGCTCAGCGGTTAAGAGCACTGACTGCTCTTCCAGAGGTCTGTAATAGGATCTGATGCCCTCTTCTGGTGTGTGTCTGAAGACAGCTACAGTGTACTCATACAAATAAAAATAAATAAGTCTTTTTTAAAAAAAGATTTTTTTTTGATAAAACCCAATTTATACTTTTTTGTCTTTCAAGGTTCATATGATGTTGGTGACATATCTAAGAACTCAGGCTAACCCAAGATCACTCATCTATAAGCTTCATGGATTTAAATTTTACAATTAAGCACATAATCTATTTTAAGTTAATTTTTATATATTATGTGATTTGTAAACAAAATGCTTAAGTACATTTTTCCCTAAGTACAAAGGTATCTAACCATTTTAGAAGCATCTGCTGAGAATACCCCTTTCCCAATAAAATCTCCTGGCACATCCCCCAAAAATGAACTAATAGTAAGTATAAAGGCTTATTTCTGAATTCTCAATTCTGATCACTGATCTACACGTTTAATCTTAGGCCAATCATTCTGTCCTTGTTAGCATGGCAGTGTAGTCAGGTTTTAGAATGAAAATGATCAAGTCTCCAATTTTGTTCCTGTATCTTTTCATAAGTCTTTGGGACTGGCTTAACTATTTCAACAAACCACAAGGATTTTGTTAAAATCTAGGTACTAATATTCAACCTTCCAACCTAGACACATATTCTGTTTAAATCTTCAGATTTTGTGTAATATTTTACAGTTTATCCCTAAAACTTTAGATCTTTGTGATGCTACAACCAATGTTTCCTACTATTGTACGCTGATTTCCTGAAACTACACTCTTAATCTTGTCTTGGGAGAAAGCAGAAGCCACTGGCTGAACATTTCCCCACAAAATCTACACACCTTCCTATTTGCCTCCCCGTATTAAAATGGAAGGAACGAACTCTTTCCTCCCAGAAGACTGTGTGGTGGGGATCCAGATCATTCCTACTTTCTTAATATGTCTTCTTCCTTCTTTTCCGCAACAGTCTGAATGGCTGACATTCTGCCTCTGTGAAGATTTCCTTTACAATCTCATTCGTCTCCCTCAACTCAGCTGGGTCTGCCCTGGGCCTTTTCGCCTTCGTGGGCAAATTACTTTTTAAAAAGCTATCTCTAGGCCTTTGGCTATTTAATCCTCAGGTCATTCAAGTCTGGCATCTATTGAAAGCAGTCCATGAAACAGGGCTATCAAAGCTACAATGACATCTAGTTTCTAAATCAATCCAATAGCTTCATCTCTACTCACATTTCTCACCCTCTCAGGCAAACTCAATGCAGTTGGCACTCACCGCCATGAAACACTTGCATGTCAGGCAGGATATGCATTCTGCATTCTCCATCTCCCTCCAACCATTCTGGCTGTCCTTAGCTCCGTCCTAAGGGTTCTACTTCCTAACTTCGAAATGTTCAGTGGTCCTTGAGACTCAATTCTAGACATTTTTTTCTTTATAATCTTCTCTTCAATATTTTCATCAGTTACTGTTTTCAATTTGCCAACAGTGTAAAAATCTTCAACTCTTCCTCTAAGACAGAAATATCTCCTCAAGATGTGTGGATCGTCTATGGTAAAGTTCAGAACACAGACTTCGTAATTTAAAATGAACAGAAGAGAACTTGTAAATTCACCATTACTCTTTTACCAAAATAGCACCCTCTAAAACCCACTCCTTCCCAATCATCCAATAATGGCAACACCAACAATATCCTTACGCTCTTCTCTCTCAAGTTCCCTATCAAACTCATTACCATGGCTTCCTACTTTTAACTAAACAATCTAACCACAATTCTTGCCCTGGCTGCCTCTCTCTAAGCCACTGCTGTTTGCCAAGTGGACTCCTGCTATCCACCAACCAATCTGCTCACCTTCCCCAGTACTGTCTTTACTTAAAAAGACATGGGGGTAGGGGGCCCTAAAGAGACGGCTCAGCTGTTAAGAGCACTTTGATTGTTCTTCCAGATGTGCTGAGTTTAAGCACATGGTGACTCACAACCCTCTGTAATAAAATTTGAGTACCTCCTCTGGTGTGCATGAATAATAGAACTATATACATATATATGATAAATAAATCGATTTTTAAAAGTTATGAGTGGTCTTTAAAAACAGAATTTAGATGTTACCCCTCTGAATAAAATCCCCACTCCCCAGAGTTTCTGGCCCCTTCCTTACTCCTCTCTTGTCCATTAGTGCTCCAGCTTCTCATCTTAACCACATAATCTCGTCATAGCTTCAGACCAGTCACACGGGTCCCTTGATACGCGGCCTCACTGCCTCCCCATCCCTATCACTGTCTGCCCATGCCTCCGCTGAGATGTGTTCCCACTTACTTCTTACGAATGGTCTTCTGTGTATACACAGTTCCTTTCAACATTACCACAGATACAACACACTGGCAGAGACGGCAGCTGATCTTTCACCACTACATATGAGTCATGGAGGTAGATAGTGACCACAAGGAAATACTATATAAAATTGATTTGAGAAAGATGTCTCTTCAGTATTTCACACCATAAGACTGTGTTAACCTAGGGAGCCTCTCAAGCTTTACCAGGCTAGGACAGGCTGGCAGCATCAAATTAAATGTAAAATGTTGCATAACTATGTTTTCTAAGCAGATCTCCAATGTGTCTACCAGAATTCCAAAGGATTCAACAACTCAAAAAAATACACTAACAAAATCTTTGTCCTTTAACAAAACAGACTTCAAGTTAAATATATGATAATTCTTGAAACAAAACAGAAAAGAGACGTATAATGTTTTTAAAAGCCCAAGTCCTGTAATTTACCAATATTAAAGAAGTATGGCAGGTGATTAGCTTCCATCAGACAAATTTCTTCTACAGAGGTAAACAGGGAAGAACTGAATGAAGAGAGATCTACCACAGTGTCCTGGTTACTTTTCCCTTGCTGTGATAAAACACCATGATCAAGGCCACTTACAAAGGAAAGCCTAACGTTCACCACAGAGCACAAGAATGCACAGGAGTGAACTGAGCGCTGACACCTTGATCCACAAGGAGGCAGAGAGAGACACTGCGCAAAGGGTCTCTTGAAACCGCAAAACTCGTTTCCAGTGACACATCTCCTCCAAAAAGGTCATCTCTCCTAATCCTTCCCAAACAGTTCTACCAACTGGGAACCAAGCACTCAGTCAAATGAGCCTAAGGGGCCATTCTCTTTCCAGCCACCACACAGAGGAAAGGCTGCAGAACATGCAGCCTACGAAGGAACGAAGTCTGGAAGCCAGGCTGCATTTCTCATTTTAAACACTCACTGGCCAGACACCCTGAAGAACTCATACAATCTTCCATCCGTCGTCACAGCAGCACAGGCTTAGGTTTTCCTCCTTAAATCACTCACAGAACGCAAAGAAACCAACTGAAGTGTTAGAACAGTGGGGCAGCACACACACCACGTTCTTACAGGTATGGCTGGAGTAGCCGCCGTGAAAAAGGACAATCATTTCAATCGGAAACCCAGAAAACCCAACCCAGCCACTTCATGTGTGGTGACTCAGGTGAACTGACGGTCAAGGTCACAAAACTGGCAGAGGCCAGCCTGGGTTTAGTGCTTCTTGTGCTCTTTTCTACTCTGTCACAATGCTTGCAGTAAGTTCTCAAACATTAAAATGCTGAACATGAAGGAAGGCAGGCCGCCAACTAGCATGACATGAATTTCCAAAGTAAGCATGACACTGTATGAAGGTACCAGCTTCTTTCATAAACAGTGCCTGGGGATGTTTAATTAACTCAAGTGTGCACTTTTATTCTTTAGATAGTGATTTAGAAATTATGAAAATGAAAATCCCAAGACTGGAGAGTATCAAACTGACATTTTATTAAGCTTCTAATATCTGATGCATACATAAGGTTATAGTTCTAATATCCAATGCATAAATCAGGCTATAGTTCCAGTTCAGACATTTTAAGTTTCAAGAGAAAAACTGGTTTATATTTCATCGTGTTGGCTCTCTTCCCATTAAGTTTATGAATCTTATTCAAATTTTCTACCAGCTATTGCTCAACACTCCAATCTAAAGCTTTTCAGCTTCGTCAAAAGGGCACACCGCTGGCAACCTCAATAAAAGGACAGTTAGCACTCAAAGTTTTTATCACAGAATCACACATTCAAGTCTCTGTAAGTTTTGACATTTCCCAGATAAAGAAGAGTTTTTTTTTTAATGCAAGCTAAGAAGATATACTGATTAATGTGGTAAATAATATATATACTTTTCTTATTCTTTGAAAAATAAATTGCTTCTGTAAAAGTTAATTTTAAAGCTGTAACACTGAAAATCTTCAGCAGATAAAAGAATTGATAATTAAATACTATAAGTGAAATCTTCCATTCCTACTCTGGGACAAAACATCTCAAACCATTTTATCTCCTCCTCCTGGTCTACTGACACTATCTTCAACAACAAACTCTTTACCCCTGAATAGGTTGTCTCTGCTATTCCAGGCCAGCCTCAGCTGCAAAGGGAGGCCATGTGTCAAGAAACAAACATTTAGGTGCTAGAGAGAGAGCTCAGTGGTTAATAGCACTGGTTGTTCTTCCAGAGGCCCTGGGAACATTCAGCCCCTGTGTAGTAGTTCACACTAGTCTGTAACTCAGGTTCCCGGGCGGGGGGTGGGGTGGGGGTCTGACATGCTCTTCTCACCTCTATGGGCACTAGGCATGCTCATGGTGCACAAACACGTATACTAATAGAACATTTATATATACATGATAAATATAACATGATAAAGTAACAAATACTAACAAGTGTAATGATAACCCTTAAGATGTCTGACAGTATAAAACGGTGTCAGAGTCAGGCGGTGGTGGCGCACACCTTTAATCCCAGCACTTGGGAGGCAGAGGCAGGCGGATTTCTGAGTTCGAGGCCAGCCTGGTCTACAAAGTGAGTTCCAGGACAGCCAGGGCTACAAAGAGAAACCCTGTCTCGAAAAAAAAAAAACAAAAACAAAAAAAAACCCAACAAACAGACAAAGAGAGTCAGTTTAATTGGTTGCATTTCTCATGGGGGCTGGAGAGATGGCTCAGTGGTTAAGAACACTGACTGCTCTTCCGAAGGTCCTGAGTTCAAATCCCAGCAACCACATGGTGGCTCACAACCATCTGTAATGAGATCTGACGCCCTCTTCTGGTGTGTTTGAAGACAGCTACAGTGTACACTTACATATAATAAATAAATCTTTAAAAAAAAAAGGTTAACTTTAAAAAAAAAAAAAAAACGGTGTCAGTTTGTACCCAGGAAAGCAACCACAAGAATCTACCTCTCTCTGAAGTGACTGTTTTGAGACATCATTACAAATTAAACTCTTCACTATTCAAACAAAAAAGACTACATATAACTCAAAAGCAAGCAAATCAAAGTCTGAATGACTTAACTCCAGTGAAGAACCAGCTTCAAGGACGATGGGAAGGGAAGGACATTCGCTCTTAACTTCTCTGCCTCCAAGTTCCCTGTTGATAAGAATGATGCCCGCTTCCCAGGGCTGTGCAGGGATCAAATGAGCTCCTGTGCCCACTGGGCACTCAGCGCCGGCTCCTTCAGCTCCAGGCCCTCTGTTCTTTGTTCTCTACCCTCATTTCTCCAGATGACTCAGCCCTCTCTCGTGACTTTTATTAACAAATGTTGAAAAATACTGGACCAATCAAGGTCCTAATATGTATGCAAAACGGTCTGCTCCCTGCCCTCGAAGCATGTGAGGAAGAGACTGCCGACATGCGGACAGAACCAACTTTCACCATAAATAAAACGCCCGTTTCCTATGAGGGTAAGCAGCTCCCAGAGGCCTGCAGTCACACTCAGCATTCCTCTTTACACCAGGCCCCCGTCCTGCCCCTTTTCTAATTGGAGTGACGTCCAAGAAGAATCCTTGCCACCAGCTCTCCCATCCGAATTATGCCAAATAGGCCACACTTAGCCAAGTTTGCCTTCAGAATAACTCCTGTAACTCTAGTCATTTCCTATCTTCTGTCAAGAGTTCAGGCCAGGTCTCAAATCTCAACAATACTGACATTTTGAGCCAGATAGTTGTTATACAGGCTGTCCCAAGCTCTCTGGGCTATTAAATAGTATCTCTGGCCTCTACCCACTACATGCCAGCAAAGCCACTCCCTCCCCGACTTTGTAACAACCCAGAATATCTTTAGACATTGACAAATGGCCCGAGAGTATAAAAGCACTCCCCCATATACTGTCCTCTCTCACCCTGTTTCTCACTGTTCTTAAATATTTTATTATTTAAAAAGTAATGTATGGGCAGTTGTGAGGCATACATCATAACTGGTCTCCTGAGGTCAGAGGACAACTTCCATCATGTGGGTCCTGGGAATCAAATGGGCCATTAGGCTTGGCAGCAGATACCCTTACCCATGGACCCATGCCACTAGCTCCATGACCCCATGCTTTGTGTGCTACTGGCCCAGTTGCTCACCATTTCCTATCTTTGGTACAAAATCAGCTCCAAGACAACCAGCCTCTGCTCTGTCACTGACAAAGCCTCCCAGGGCACCAATTTTATGAATCATCTCTCTTTGAAATACCCTTCATAGTTAGTTCAGAGCTTCCCATCCAGTCTTGATCATCTGTACTCAATTAAGTACTGTCCCACAAGGCAGTTCACACAGTAGAGTAGTAAGGATCCTGGCT
This sequence comes from Tokudaia tokunoshimensis, assembly GCA_036184795.1. NCBI lineage: Eukaryota > Metazoa > Chordata > Mammalia > Rodentia > Muridae > Tokudaia > Tokudaia tokunoshimensis. The sequence continues at coordinate 62,188,020 of BTHU01000006.1, forward strand.
GCTCTTCAGAAGAACACCTACCCTTATTTTCCACTCTAGGGTTGTCATCTGGTTTGGGCGTCCGTTACCCAGCACCCACGCCAGACCTCTGTAAGAGCCTCCTTCCCTATCCTTTCCGCTCTCTACCACTCAAAGCCAATATCTTCCATTGCTTCTCCACTGCTGCCTACTGAAATATGTATGAAATCTCCTGCCTCCAGTCTTTAATAGGGCCTCTTCCTAACTCTGTTTCATTATCTCCAAACATATTTTAGCTTAGGTAAAATCTTACTACCTACTGGTCCTTGAAAAGGCTCGGAGGTGGTCCACTTTGGTCACACCTTTCCCCTGCCTGGAAGCCCATCTTCCCTCCCCAACCCACCTTACAAGTCCATCTGAATTGTATCCTGTTTTTATTTGCTTTTGTGCTTGTGAACACAATGTGGCCTCTCCCAGGTACACTTTTCTTTACACCTGAATGGTCCTGTAATTTACAAAGCCCTCAGAGCACCTTGTGCTTCGGTTGATTCCCTCTAATATCTAGCTCAACCAAGGGAACAGAACTCTGGGCTATGTCTGAGTTACCCCAAACGCTTCTCACTGAAAGCCATGTTTTCAGAAAATCTCAAACTCCCATAAGAGAAACTAAATCCACATTCCCCTTCTGTCTCACATTTCTATGTCTTAGGCCAAATTTTAAGTAAGCTGCCTTCAAGATTCCAGATCGCTACTCAGTACAGGTTGGCTATCCTTTATCAGCAATGCTAGAAACTAAAGTGTTTTGAGTTTCAACTTTTTCCCCCAGATTTTGGAAGGTTTGTGTATACACAAAGATATCTTGGGGGGTGGGATCCAAGTTTAAATAGATTTCTTTACATCTCATATGCACCGTAGTTCCACAGTTTGAGAGAAAAATTTTTAAAAAAAAAAATGATAATTCTGAACAAGAAAGTTTCATAATGTCGAATTTTCCACGTGTGTTATTTTGGCCCTCGAAGTTTTCAATTTAGGAATATTACAGATATTCTGATCAGAGATACTTAACCTGAACACATTACTGCGAAGGTCTTGCTTAGGGATTAGGGAGATTCCTACGGTTTCCAATGTGTAACTGAATCCCAGATATTTAAGCTATTTATTTAAGCCATCTATGCGCAAAGACAATAGAAAGTTATTTTCAAATACCAATACAATTGAGTAGAATATAAAAATAAGTTGGATTCAATTGAATATATCTCAGCTGGAGGTTAATGAATACTCATTTCTATGCCCTAAACAACAAAATATTTAAACACCCTAAAGTTTTGTGCACCATTAGGACGACAAAAAGTCATTTTCTGTCAACTCCGAACCCCAAAGACATAAGCTAAAATAGATTATGGGGGGCTTCTCCTTGATTTTAAGTCCTTGAGGAGAGGTCTATTTCCATAATGAGCATGTTTTGACCAGAACCTGTAGGTTTTGTACCCAATACATTAGACACTAGCCCCACATCATTTAACCCACCAGACACTTACAGGCTGTTTTGTGTGAACCCAAGCTAAAACTGGTTTCCGCACTGTAAGAGGGCCATAAACCAAAATCAGGGAATCCACCCGAATCTGAATAGCTGCGAAAGCCTAACATAGTCACTATGCCATTTTAAGCAGCACAGATCTGAGACTTACTTATCCTTCGCTGATACCAAAAAACTCACCTTTTCCCCACCACACCCCAGATTTAAAAAAAAAAAAAAAAACAAAGTAAAGAGAGAAAGAACTCATTCCGTAAACCACTGTAGGCACTCAGGGGTATGGTCTATATCCGAAGTGTGTGTAGAAATGTTTATATCACAAGGGTTTTTGTAAGAAGAAAACTGACTTTTACTCCAAGAACTCGAGGCCAAGGAGGCAGAGTGCTGGCCCAAAGTCCCATTTCTATTGAACAGGAGACTCCTGGCCCAGCCCCCACCCACGTCCCAGCACTTGAGCTGTTAAGGGAACAAGAGAACCCTGGGTTCAGGGCAAGTCTGGGATATAAAGCAAGACGCTGTCTCAAAACAAAGTAAAATAAAACCTCTGGCCCAATATTCTGCTTCCACTACATTATACCCACTTCCAGGCGTTTGGAGATTCGGATAACTTGGGATCAATATTAGGATGAAAACTTTCAACGGTTCCTTCCTCCCATACCGTTTAAACAGGCTCTTACTATAGCTGCTATGAATCATTAAGCAGTAGTGTTAAGGCTCATCACAAATATTAGCACTCCTAAGAAGTCTCCTGTAAAAGCAGACAACAAAGAAGGTTTTAAAACGTGCTTGCTGCTACAGGGCAGAGCTACAGGGCAGAGGAGAATATCCACCTTCTGATTCCAGCTGTTCAATATGTCCCAAACCAAATCCACCAACTCTTCGCGGAAAGCCCACTAGAAGATACTGTCCACGGTATATCGGCCGCCCATTCTACGAGCAAGTTCTTTTCATATCTATCTACACGCCAAGTATTAGCCAGAAGTTCAATTTTCTTAATCTCCCCTAAGAGCACAGCTTCCTTAAATTAAAAATAAATAAATAAATAAAAACCAAAAAAACAAAAAAACAAAAAAAAAAAAAACCCCAAAACAACCTGCTTCTTGGATACCTTAAGCTTAAGAAAACTCACTTCATCGAGTCTGCTCGGCTCACTCCAAAAATCCATATGGCATCTTGCCTGCCTATACTCGTAACTTTCCTATTGTGCGGGAGCCGAAGAGCTGTGTGGATACAGGAATACACAGCAGAAAGCTAGGATTCACACACAACCCGGGAGCCTTGCTGGCAAGTTGTTCTTGCCGTGCACAGGCTGACCGAGGGATGCAGGCTAAGGCTCCGCAGACCCCCGCCCCCGACCCGGGTGGCAGGGCGACCCCTCCCCCGCCAGGGGTCCCCGCGCACCCGCACCTGCGGCCTCTGCCCGTCGCCAGGGAGCCCCCGGGGGATGGGGGGACCCTGCCCTTCTGGAAACGTCGCCCACTCCCGCTGCCCCAGGCCCGCGCGGCCGGGGACGCGGCGGAACCTACCTGGAGGACCACGTCGTTGGGCAGCTGCGCGGCCCGGAACAGCTCGAGCACTCGCCCGTTGACCACCACCTTCTTGGTGCTCTCGATGTCGCAGTAGGAGAAGAGATCCGAGTAGTATTTCTGCTCGGCGTCGCTCAGCGTCAAGCCTTCCATCTTCGCCTCGGCCCGGCGGCCGCCCCGCCCCGCATGCACCACCCGGGCGCCGGCCCCGCGACCCGGGGCGGCCGGCGGGGGACTGCGCGCGGCACGGCCTCCCCGCGGGGCCGCGAGCTCGTGTGGCCCGGGGCAGCCGGCGGCGGCGGCGGCGGCGGCGGCGGTGCGCTGCTTAGCGCGGCCGCAAGCTCGGCGTGGGGGGAAAAGGAGGCGGCGGCTCGGGACTCGGCCGCGTCCCTCGGGCTTCCCGCCTCGGCTTCCCCTTCCGCCCACGCACCCCCCTCCGAGAAGTTGTGGGGCTTCCTAAGTCTAAAGTTTCGGGGGCTCGGGGCTGCGCGTGGCCGCCGCTCCGCCTCCCTTGGCCGCCATTGACGGCGCCCCGGCCCGGCACTGACAGCGGCGGCCGCGCTCCAGACCCGGATGTGAGGCCGGGAGGAGAGAGCGCGAGAGGGAGAGGGAGAGAAGAGAGCGAGCGAGAGAGAGAGAGAGAGAAACACCCACCGGGCTGGCTTGGCCGCTCCCGGGAGAGTGGGCCGCAGCGCCCCCTGCTGGCCGGAGCCCCGCGGCGCGGCGAGTGGCCCCGGGCGCCCTCCGCGAGGACCCCAGACGAGGGACACCCAGGGGACCGGCGGGTTTCCCAGCGATCGGGAGGGGAGGGTTCGGGTCGGACTGCGGGCTCGTGTGCGGCAGCTTCTGGCATGCAGCATTTCCTACCCGTTTGCACTTAACCGAGAAGAAGTGCATCGCTTTACGCTGTCCACTGAAGCTGGGAAGCTTGCTCAGGTGTGGACGCTGAAACCGAGGCTGAACTCTAGCCCCAAGCCCGGTCGTCTATAAAACCAAGTTTGAAAAAATAGAAAACAGAAAACGGTCAGAGATTTTTTTTTTTTTTTTTGGTCACCGGGAACCAAATACTGTCGATTTATGCCATCCACTCTATAAACCTGTGTAGGCCTTCAGTCAACTCCAGGGCCTCCTGTTGCTCTGTGGGAAAAAGGGGAAAAAAAACCAAACGTGCTGTCTTAATCTGCATCTATCTCAGGAGTTCATAAACCCTTAACGAGTCTTTAATCTTTTAAAACTATTTCTTTTCTGAAACTCTATGAAATCAGGCTGGACTTGAACTCTTGATTCCCTCTGTCTTTGCTTTCCTAGTGATAGGATGCTATCACCAGCCAGCCCGCTGTCTTGTCAGCATTAAATATGACGTATTTCAGAAACGGGAGCCAAGGAAGATTACACAGAAGATTTTTCAAGTTTGGTTTCTATCCTCTGTTACATAGAGCCCATTAAAAGGACATCATTATAGGAATGAACGGACATAGAGGGCTGGGGATATAGTTCATTTGTTAGAGCTCTTGCGTGCACAACACCCGGGATTCTATTCCCAGCACTGCATACACCGTGTGTGGTGGTGCTTACCTGTAATCCCAGCATTTGTAATCCAGAGGACAGGAGGATCAGAAGTTCAAGGTCATGTTCAGCTTCATAGAACACTGAAGGCCAACCTAGACCATAACTCAAACAGCCCAGAAAACAGAAGGGAGAATTCTGGCACCAAATGCCCCGTTTGAAGACTGAGTCTAAGTGACCTCCTGTGAAGCTCTTTATAGATGCCACTTTGTGTCAATATTTTCATATTATTCTACTTCATATAATGCTTAATACCTCTTATAAATCATACTCATAATTGCAGATATTTGTGTATTTTTAAATGATAGGTTCAGTGAAGTAGGGATTGAGTCCTGTTGTCACTGGTCCCTTTCCCCTGCCACCTTCTCATGGCCTAGCAGCTCTGTCTTGCCCTAGGCCTTTGTTCCTGTCTGAAACCTCACACAGACATTCATATGGTTGTTTCAAGGTCACCGTCTTGGAGAACAGTTCCTCTGACACCTGATCTCCAGCTGTTGTACTATGCTTGATCCTCTTAATCTGAATTCTTTTTCTTTATTGCATGCCTAGCTGACATCCAAATAGGAATTTCTGTATATACTCATGACCAACAATTACTGAGTATCATTGTGGCCCAGGAACTTTTCTAAAATGTTATACTAATTACCACATTGATGACGACACCCCTGTGAAATAAGCCTTAAAAGTGTTTTCCTTTTTTGAAAAATTGGGATACTGACACAAAAATGGTGTTAGCAACTTTGTAAGTTCCATGATACTAAATATCTAGATAAGGGATTCTAACCCACTTAACTCTAAAACCAATACCCTTTCTTAAGTCCCCTCAGCCACTAGCTCTGAATTCAGTAGGAAATGATTCGTTTCTTCATTGCCACACTTCCAAGGCCTGTCCCATATACAGGCGTACCCCAATCACGAGTGATCAAGTGAAGTTATGTATTGATGGGCTGAGCGTCTTGGACTCTAACTTCCTAGCTTCACATCCTTAACTTCAGTAAACTCCAGCTCTGTGCCTCTCTTAAAATCTAAAGTAATTGCAAGATCTCTTCACGAACAAGCTCTGAAATGACCCATATTATTAGTTCATAATATGTCCTTTTCTCCTCCCTTGCCAGTCCTCAAAGAAACCGATTCCTTACAGTCCTCAGACTCTCTAAGTTCCAGCACAGTTAGTGGGTTCAAAATTATACTTTGAAGGGCTGGAGATATGGCTCAGAAGTTAAGAGCATTTGCTGCGCTTGCAGAGGACCCAAATTCCATTGCCAGCACATATACAGCCTCTCCCAGTATCCTTAAAGTCAGCTCCTGGGGTCTGATGCTCTCTTCTGGTTTCAGTGCACATGGACGGTGCACATGCATTCATGCACTCAAAAACTTTCATATGCATGAAATAAAAAGTCAAAATTACACTTTGAAAGCCATGTATGGTGTATACACATACAATCCCAGGGAAAGGAAGGATTTTGAGTTCAAGCCCGGCCTGCGGAGTGAGACCCTGTCGGAAACAAATTAACAAACAGTCACCTATACTTTGATCATGTTGTCCCAGTGTTAAGTGAGCTGCAGGATTTTCTTTTCGGGGGATCACAGAGTCTAGGGGCCTTGTGATCCGACTTTGCCTCCCACCACTTCCTTCTTCCATTGTCCTTCCTGTTATTTATGGCCAATTACTCAACGATAAATTAGCCCCAGCATGAGCTTTATAGGGTGTGAAGTTCTCTGTCTGTAGCTGTATTGCTCTGTAAAGCTTTCCTAAAATATAACATGCCCTGAAACAGGCCAAGATGAGGGCAAACAATGCCTAACACCAGACCAGGCATGGTGGAACATTCTCGAAGTCCCAACAGTGGGGAGGGAGGCTGAGGCATGAAGATCGTAAGTTTGAGGCCAGCCTGAGTTGCATAGAAAGATCCTGTCTGAAAAAGATATATATTTTTTTAAGTTAAAAAAAGAAGCTAATGAGGCTGGAGACATGGCTCCAAAGTTAAAGTCACACACTACTCTTGTAGAGGACCTAAGCTTGAGTCCCAGCACCCGTGATAGGCAGTTCACAACCACCTGTAACTCCAGTTCCAGAGGAAATAATACCTCTAGCTTCCAGACACCCACACTCACATCCACACAGACACACACACACACGTATGTAAATTAAAAATAAATCTAAAAATAAAAACGGTAATAGCACGAATCTCAAAGGAAAGCAACACAGTTCACTCCCCCTGTTTGCTGAGAAGCACTTGAGTAGCCTCAGTTGCCAACAACTACTGCGATTGACCCATGGACCCACTTCTAGGAATGCAGGTATCCTGGACAACACTGATCTGTAAGGTACACTGTGATGGAGTGAGAAGGTGCTCTGAAGGATGAGGACATCATCAAGAAGGAGAACCACCGCTCTCCCTGCCCCCACCAAGCATCCCCCAGTGTGTGGTGATAGAAGGTTTAACTTCTAAGTTTCAGAAGGAAGTGTGGCTTCTCTCTGTATCCTTCTCTTAACTGATATTTCACGATATGAAAGGAAAGAAATGCAACTTCTCCAACTTGCCATGTGACCCCTTTGAAGTCCAGTCTAATTTCTTTCCTGTGCATTTCTAGGCATATCAATTTTTAGTGACATCATCGGAAAGCCATTTTAAACAGATGGTCTATATTATGTCAAAACAGATTTTCAAATGCTGGTTTTGGAGCAAGATCAAACAGTTGGTTACTGCTAGAAAATGTTTAGACTCTTTTTTTAACTGGAAATCTCTAATCATTTTTTTTTCTCCTGGTATTTCTTTTCAATGAAATATCTGAGTGGGGTCCTGTATGTTTACAAAGAATTTCTCAATGATTTTGGAAACAGCAATATTACTTTTGTTCCCACTAGAAACGTATATGAAATGACAGTGTTTCTCGCAAATCCTCATGAGTAATTATAAACCCATCTAACGGACGGATAGTGGAGTTTCACTGTGATTCAGACCTGTACTTTTCTAATGATGTTAGGCAGATTTTCATGTATCTCCTTGCTGCCAGATTATCTGTTTTGGTGAAAGCCAACATTAAAAATGTTTCCATACATATATATATATATATATATATATATATATATATTTATAATTTTTTTTGTTTTAGCTATCTGTGTGTGTGTGTGTGTGTGTGTGTGTGAGAGAGAGAGAGAGAGAGAGAGAGAGAGAGAGAGAGAGAGAGAGAGAGAGAGCACGTGCATGCATGAGTGCGTGCTCCAGTGGAGGCCAGAAGAGGGAATCAGCTCCTTAGAGTTGTAGTTACAGGCAGTTACAAGCTGTCAGATGTGGGTGCTGGGAACCAAACTCTGGACCTCTGCAAAAGTAGTATAAACTCTTTTGCTGTTGTTTGTTTGTTTTCCCTTTTCAAGACAGGGTCTCTCTGTGTAGCCCTAGATGTCCTGGAAGTCACAATATAATCCAGGCAAACCTTGAACACTGTGCCACAAGCCCTGGCAAGACTAGTACAACTCTTCTCTGCCAAGCTGTCTTTCCAGCCCCTTGAGCTGTTTTTTTATCGTTGAGTTTTGAAAGTTCATTCTTTTTTTTTTTTAAGATTTATTTATTTCATATATGTGGTTATACTGTCTCTGTCTTCAGACGCAGCAGAAGAAAGCATCAGATAATCATTACAGATGGTTGTGAGCCACCATGTGGTTGCTGGGAATTGCACTCAGGACCTCTGAAGAGCAGTCAGTGTGCACTTAACCACTGAGCCATCTCTCCAGCCCGAGTTCTTCATTCTTGATGTAAGTTCATTGTCAAGCAGGTAATTCACAAGTTACAGTCCACGAATTGTTTTCTCCACCCCACCCCCAGGGTGTGGTGTAGATGTATGTATATATGTTGAAACCAACTCTCCTGTAGATGAGGATGACCTTTCTTTTTTATTATTATTTTTTATTAGATATGTTCTTTATTTACATTTCAAATGTTGTCCCCTTTCCTGGTTTTCCCCCCAAAATCCCCTAATCCATCCCCCCTCCCCCTGCTCACTAACCCACCCACTCCTGCTTCCCTGTCCTGGCATTTCCCTATACTGGGGCATCGAGCCTTCTCAGGACCAAGGGTCTCTCCTCCCTTTGATGTCCAACAAGGCCATCCTCTGCTACATATGCATCTGGAGCCATGTGTCCCTCCACGTGTACTCTTTGGTTCGTGGTTTAGTCCCTGGGAGCTCTGGGGGTACAGGTTGGTTCATATTGTTGTTCCTCCTAAGGCGCTGCAAACCCCTTCAGCTCCTTGTGTCCTTTCTCTATTGGGGACCCTGTGCCCAGTTCAGTGGTTGGCTGAGAGTGGAGGATGACCTTTCTGATCCTCCTGCCCCTGTCTCTAAGTGTTAGGGTTCCAGATGTAGGCTACCAAGCCTGATACCTCACAGCTTGTCTTTGTATTCAATAAACACAGTTATTTAATTACTTTCACACTCCTGTGACCAAAAACCCTTACAGAATATCCTACAGGAAGTATGGTTTATTTGGACACTGTTCAAGTGATACAGTCTATCTTGGTAGGGAAGGTGTGCCTATAGCGGGCAGTTCTGTGAGTGGCAGTGGGAAGCTTCCATAGAGGACTACCCATATCTCAGCTGCTGTAAGTGAGGCTGGCTATCACCCACCAGGCCTGCCTCTCTGCAACCCACTTCCTCCCGACCTATAGGTTTTACAACCTCCCTAAACTGTGCTCTGTGGGAGGAGCATGCTACATTCAAACTGAAACAGGAATACATTTTGAGCTAAGCCTAAATTAAGGGCAGCTTTAAGGACATTTGAGGACTAGAACTGTATTGGTGAGAGTTTGATATGTTTGCCTGGTCTTTTGCTTGGTGTGAAAGAAATGGACTCAAGATGATAAGAAACATTAAACCTGTGGGCAATGATGTTGGCTTGGTGGGGAGGCTGGAAACTTGAAAGGAGACCATTTTTCCCAGTCCTTGGGGAAGACAGGACTTTCGGGAAAAGCACCTGATGTGGGAAGGATTATTATGTGTAAATATTTACCAGGAGACACCCACTATGAGTTAGGAACAAAATGACCACATAGACAAAGTGACCTGAACAGTTGAGTGAGACAGCATTCCAACCAGCAACCAGGATGTGACACATTGACTTAAGGAACTACATGGCTATTGTGGCTATAATAGGCCCCAGACCCTGTGTGTCCATTTAACAAGGCCAAATCTCTAACCTTACAGTCACAGAAACTTGGAACGAGCTCCTGCTGATGGAGCATCAGCCCAACATTGGGGTGACAGAAGGGATTTAGATTACTAACATCAAATCTGTTCCATGTGGACATTCTTGCCTCAGCAGCATCAATATCAGGCCTAGTAGCCTGATCACCAGCCTGAAGTAACCTCACTTCAGAACAAGAGATTTGTCTTACTGGACCCCTCACAAGCTGCACCTCTGAAAGCTGTGGACTTGAGAGAGTCATAGAATAGTCTTTGAAGGGACAGACGTAGATCTACTTGCATATGATATATTTTTTTTGCCACACTGCAGAACACAGTATACCCTAAGTTAATGACCAGATATGTTATCAAGACACATACACACACACACACACACACACACACACACACACACACACACCACACCACACCACACCACACACTCTGAAGTAAAACCTCCTCTATGAGAGGAAGAAGCTAGAAATGGAAGGTTGGTCTTCACTTTAGCCTCATCCTCCCGTCTTGTCCCCAGTTACAGCCATGGGAGGTTGTGGTTTCAGAGGGGAGTGTATTATTGGCCCCACTCAATTTCCAGCTATAAATGCCTCTCAGTCAGTTAGGGCTCCTTGTGCTAACATTAGTAGTGAACAAAAGAATCAATGTCCTGAAGGGGAATTGAACTTACTCACCAGGAGGATATAGCACTTACTTTTCAAAGCCGAGCAGGAAGCAATGAACTTCTCACCCAAGTGATGCAGTAGGGTGTCTGTGAGTGCCCCTGAAAATGACATTTTGCTTGGCTGAACTTAATCCATCTTCAGAAATGTGCCTTAGTCTCATCTGTGCATTCCCATATAAAATTTAGTCTTTACAAGAGCTCTGCTAAATCCACTTAGCAGGAAACCCTGGCATCTCTCATATAGCTCTTTCTCCTCCTCCATCTTTCAACAAGAATCTTAGTAGGTCGATTTAGCCATAAGATCCCCACTAAGCCTAATTTTCCCTCTAAGTAACTCTTCCACCAACTAAACCTACTCTAACAACTACCAACTCTTACAGGCACATGAGACAGTTGGGAATTAGGTACAATCTCTCTCCTCTACTGTAAAATCCCTTTTTACAGATCTCCTATGGCCATCATGATGTTCCTGAATAAAGTTTGCCTTACTGTCCCTCGACATGTATCAGTGAATGTACTGTATTGGCTGGTTTTGTGTCAACTTCACACAAGCTAGAATCATCAGAGAGGAAGGAGCCTGAGTTGAGGAAATGCTTCCATGAGATCCAGCTGTAAGGTATTTTCTCAATTAGTGATCAATAGGGGAAGGTCCAGCCCATTGTGGGTGCCATCACTGGGTTTCTATAAGAAAGCAGGTCAGGGAAAGCAATCCAGTAAGCAGCACCCCTCCCTGGCCTCTGCATCAACTCCTGCCTGCAAGTTCCTGCCCTGTGTGAGTTCCTGTCCTGACTTCCTTTGGTGATGAACAGCAGTGTGGAAGTGTAAGCTGAATAAACCCTTTCCTCCCCAACTTGCTTCTAGGTCATGATGTTTTGTGACAATGGCTCCAATCACTTGGATATAAGATTCTAGGATGCCCTGAGACCTGTCACAGCAAAAGTGTGGGGTGAGGACATGGGAAGGCTAAAGTGAGATGTAAGGTGCCTGGACAAGAGACAATAAGTAACAGAAATGGCCTTGAGGTGAACTGTGATGTGGGCAGATCAAGTTTATTCCGCTACTCTTCCTTTTGTCAATTTCCCAGGATATGAGGACAGTCAGAATTGTAGGAGGAGACTGTGTAGGCTGGCAGAATACTCATGTGGGATGCGTGAGGTTCCAGCTTTTATCCTCACACTGGGTGGAGGCAAGACAGGAGATTGGAATGGATACTGCTAACCAGGCATTGTGTCAGGTGACGGTAATTCTAGCATTTGGAAAGTGAAGTAGAAGGATTGGTTTATGGAAGAGCAACCTAGGATTGTGTAGGGAGGCATTGTGACAAAAAGAAAGGGGAACAAACTGAAAGCAAGCAGGCAAGAAAGGAGGACCAATAGGTCCTGAGTTGTTTCCATATAAAATAAAAGCAGTGGACCTGGTTGACAAAAGCATGCACTCTGGTGAATACTGGGACATGTTGCTCCTACCACCCCAGTCTGGGCAGTGATAGGGGCAGCCGGCACCCATGTCTTTTCTGTTAGCTTCAGGGAAGAAACCTCGCAGAAAACCTGTCCAGGAATTCCCCAGAAATTGCTCTTAGGTGAAGGGAGTTGCCTCACAAGTGCAAGGACAGCTGACTCAATAACTATTTAGAGGGCTTAGGAGCCTAACATTCCCTGAATAGTTTGGGGGCATTGGGCTTGGTCAATCAGTCAATTGATGTAGAGTATCTCTACATAGCCCTGGTTGAACTACTCATTGCTATGTACACCAAGCTGACCTCAAACTCACAGAGATCTGCCTGTGTCTGCCTCCTAAGTGCTGGGATTCATGGTGTGTGCCTCCAGGGCCATCCTGTTTAGCAATTTTGAAGTACTACCTCAGCTCCAGAGATCTCAGGGTTGGTGGAGACATCTTCCCCTTCTGCACTACATCTTTCCCTCTGTCCAGTTCTGTGCTTTCTTGGCTTCCTTGTTGCTATTGTTCCTAACAATCAAGGGACTTCCCAAGTTTTTCCAAGATTGCTGTCTCAGGATTTGTTTCCCAGAAACCTGACCTAAGTTAGTGACACACTTCTGCATTCACTTATTGGGTTCCTGCTTGCAACCCCTTAGATTTATTACTGTAATCATTATTACAGCATTGCAGGACTGAATGTTACATAAACAGGTTAATTCATCTGGCTCCGCTGGAGAAGCTATACTGCTACTGCTGCTGCTGCTGAATCAGACTGATGCTGGCCTACAGGTTTGAAAGCAAAGCAACAGCCAAATCCAGCTGCTCAGGTGAAAGGGCAGAGTCAGATCAGGACAGTGAGTAGATGAAGGATGAAATGTTCAGAAGGGTAAACAAGACAGGCAGGTAGCAAGTAAGTGGACTGTATCAACCGAAGACGCTGAGCTAAAGTCCCTGGGGCTGTCAGATCCTTAGACCCTTGACACACACTCCAGATGATTTAGAAAGCAGGCTGGCGGGGCCATCACAATGATGGTGAGATAGGAGAAGCAGTTATAGGGACAGGCCCCAGCAAGAGCCATAGCTGTCTGAACAACACTCATGATGTCAGCTGATGCTCTGTAGATCAAAGGCCTTCTGCTCAATGACCTTTAGATAACCGCGTGAGTCTCTGAGAGAGCTTTAGCACTGGGAAGAAATCAGTCATCTTGTGCACCAGGAGGAAAGAAGTTACCCTTTCTCTACTATTTGTTCTCTTTATACTATAACCATTTGTTGTATTATTTTTTAAATTATATTTTTTGGGGACCATCAATATCACGGTGTATGTTGTGTGACCCTATTCCTTAGAAGATATAAACAAACATCAACTCACCCTAGATAGGGAAATAAAGACAGAACACATAACAGTACTATCCAAATCCAACTAGGTGAACCAATAGTCTTACCAGAATATGGTTGAGGGATTCCTTACAGGAACAGAAATGACTCAACCGTGGAAACCTGGAACAGATTGTTCCACTTGCAGACAGCTCAGTAGGTTGGAGCACATTCTTTGGCTTGAGAACTCTATTGGTCTGAGCCTTTTCTCCAGGCAGCTTGGTTGGTTTCTGCTTCTTCTGGACAGCTCAGCTCATCTGAGAGCATTAGCAATCTTTACTGCTTATATTTGCTTGGGGAGAGTAGGCCTAGGGCAGCAAAGGGGTCACTTAAGACCATCAGAAAACACAGGTATTTACATTACAATTCACAACAGAAACAAAATTACAGTTTTGAAGTAGCAAAAGAAATAATTTAATGGTTGAGAGTCAGCATGACATGAAGAACTGTATTAAAGGGTCGCAGCATTAGGAAGGTTGAGAACCCCTGGCCTAGAGAATCTGGTCAGTTTGAGGGACTTCCTGAAGCCATTGAGCTGTGAGCAAGTTTCCCTGGAAACATCCTGTGTGTTAATGAGCTCCCCCTTAGAAAATTCTATTTTTACCTTCCTCTAAAATCCTGTCATCGTACCCTATTTTACACCCCACACACATACACACAACATCCTATGTCTAATGAGTTTTCCTCCAAGATGGAAGTTTTCTATCTTAGAGAGAAATACTATACAATAGTGCATGTGAAGGTCTGAGGGCAATGTGTACGAGTCCATTCTCTTTCTGCTGTGTTGGTTTTAGGTTATCAGGCCTGGTGGCAAGGACTTTTATTGGCTGAACCATCTGGGTTACTCCTGCTCTGTTGTTATTTAAAAGTACACACTCTTTGCTGCTTGGAAGGAATCTTGCTGAGCACTCTATCTCTGGAGTCCTCAGGTCTCATTCCTCATTGCCCTTAAGATGTGACGGGTTCACACCCCAGAGCCATTACATATGGTGACCTCCTTTTGAGAGGGTCCAGGTGTGGGGGTCACACCCTTTCCTCTGTCCATTGTGTCTGGTAAGTTCTCAGGGCTGTTTTTGTTTTGTTTCTTGTTTGTTTTTCTGGTATAATAAGTTTATATGCTTCCTACGGTCCCAGTTTGCCCTGATGAATTTTCATAGGGAATGTTTTACAGGGAATAGTCATTTGTCGGTCTGTGCTCCAGGAGTGGAGTCAGACAGATGGTATGATCACATGTCCACGCAAGTACAGTGTCATCCTCCACCCTCAAAGCACAGTCACAAGCCTCTTGTAAAACAATCTCTCAAGGCAAGGCACAGTTTGAAAAATTACTGTTTTGCACAATATGGAGTAACTTAGGGGAGGGCACAGCCTGATAACAAGCTGCAGTTAACTCAGTCATGGGAAGTGAGACTAGGAGTGTGGAACATAACATGGTATCTGTCCATACACTGGGCACATAAAACATTAAATGCATAGTTTCCACTTGATGTAAAGTTTGGAATAAAATATAGTTGGCTGGTTGTTTTACTATTGTATGGTTTTTGTTTTTGAAAAAAATGTTTTATTTTTATAAAAATATAGACACTTAGGAAAACTCAGAATAATGCAGACATGTATAAAGAAAAAGAAATAAAAATTATCTGGAATCCTGCAATCTACAGACAACTTCTATTAATATTCTATTCACCTTCAATGAATATTCTTGGTAGGATTTACTTAATGCTAAATATATTAGATATATAATATGAAATAAATCTATTTAATCTATATGAACTTATATATGTACATACCACTGTGTATTACATATTCATATCAAATAAATGGATATATTACATATTAATATATATAGTGACAGAAAACAGAATATCATAATAGGTAATGCCTTCATTTATTTGATATATGCTTACTTCTTTCTTCTTGTAGTGTGTCTTATTTGATTAACTATAGAGTGTAAGTGTAAAGTCTGCTTTTAGATTTAACATGAATTATTTCTTTCCTTCTTTTGAAGCTATCCATATAAATGATTTAATTAGAATAACAACAAAAATCACATCCACCAGAAGATATACAAGGCAGCCTTATATTGACAATAGGATTTATTTTCACTACTTAACTAGTAAAAAAAAATCATGAAATTATTGTGTTTTGGATATTGCAGCTCTAAATCTTTGCTTTCTCAGTGAAATTGTAACTCTCAGGTAAGTTTAGGATCTTGAATTTTCATTGGGGTCACCAGGAACAAAGGCACAGAAGTCTTCACACAGCTATTAGCACTCTAGAAATAAATTAATTCTGTAGAGGTATAATTCTTGTGAGAGATTACCCAAAAAAGTTTTAAATACTTAATAAGAAGGCAGCAAATTGAAACAAAAACAAGATAGTCCTACTACGAAGTCATAGTCCTCTGGACATGAAGCTCAGTTCTAGGAGTTATTCACCAAGTAGTCTAATGTAATTTTAACTTCTTTCAGCTTCACTATCTTCCAGCACATAATGGGTTGTTGCATTTAGTTCAAGAGTAAGAGCTGATATATGTCACAGGTTGTTAGATAAATTGTGTTTAACTGCCGGTAGCCTTATCAAAGACAAGTATGATCAGTTGTAATAAGGATTCTTCATACTTGCTTTTTGTCCAAATAATCCAAACACAGGGAGGAGATCCATTATTAAAACATAAACAATTGCTTACAGTATGTCATTATCACCTATAAGATATATTTCTTCCAGGCTACTATGTTATTGCTAGTTTGCAAACCCATTGGTTAAGTAAAACAGGACCATATCTAGTAAATTATCAACTGAGAACTATCACCTAGCTACTACTAGTAGGTACGGATTACCTACTGTTTAAATATTGTTTTTCTTCATGTTGTCCTTGTACATTTGCATAATATAGGGAAATTGAATGTTTTATATCATTTATGTATTTAATTTTCATTTTTGATATTGTGTGTGTTGGAAGGGGAAGAAGAGACAGATATATAGGTAGATGCAGCCACAGCATGTATGTGGAGTTGGAGTTGGTTTTCTCTTTCTACTACATGGGTTGAGGGGATTGAACTCAAGTCATCAGGCTTGGATGCAAGTACTTTTATCCACTGAACCATCTTGCCAGCCCAGAATCAAACATTTTAATATTACATGTAGCTTTAAGTTTTTACTTGGATGAATATTATTTTCTCAGTTGTAGCATAGGAGCTTGAACTTTTTATTAGGCATATCTCAGGAGCTTTTGGTTGAAGTATAATTATTGAAGTAATTCAGTTTCTTGTATTACATTCGAAGCCTTTCATATTTATTCTGTTCTTCTTTGCTTTTCCTGGGGACATGTGGGAAGAGGAGGGCAGCGATCAGCTGACATGATTTCCGAGGTATGAAGGAGAGAGGATGTCTACAGGCAGGAGTCCCTGCGCTGTCTCTGGCTCCAGGCCATAGTAGCTAGTTTAACCAGATTCCCAAGTGTATGCTGAGGGAGCCCAGAGTTAGCTTGTCCAGTCTGGCTTGTAGGAACATTGTGCTGATATCACCAAAGGACTAGCAGGCTGACTTCCAAACGAAGTCTGTACTAGCAACCTCTTTGATACACCAGCATTTCCATTGTTGGTTCTATTGCCCCAAGTAGGAATTTAGCAAGGTTATTCCTTGTAGTTAAGAATGGCATCTAATCAGGGAATCTGGTTAGCTATTACCATACAAGAAATTAATACCCAACTCCACAGCACAAATCATGACGTGTGTGTGTGTGTGTGCGTGTGTGTATGTGTGTGTGTGTGTGTGTGTGTGTCAGAGATTTCTGAAGAGCATGTCTTGGCAGTTATCTTTTGCAGTGTCTCGTTTGTGCGGTCACGCCTCCAGGTTCACATGGGTGAACCCTCAGGATAGCTTGTTCGTGTGAGTGGCAGCAGCTAATGTTGGCTGTGACCCAGGAGTTCATCTAGAGTGTCTCGTACCTGTCCACATACTTGGGCTTCTTACAGCTTGATTGGTGGGGGTTTAAGGGAAAATTTTCTGAAGTATGAGATTCTAAGAGATCCAGACAGGTTACAGCATCATCTTGTCACAAAATCCATCCATTAGGTGAGTCATGAAGACCAGCCCAGATTTAATTAGGGGAAAATGCATCACTCTTCATGGGAGAGAACACTGTTTTTCATTGTGATGTATATGATAAGAAAGATAATTTATCTTCCTAAGTCATTTATGCTATAACTAACTCTCCATCAGGTTGTCAAGGTCCACCTCTTCTGCAAACTTTAGTGATCTAGGATGTCCATATATTCACAGCGCTCCACAGAGAAGAAGGGAGGTATTTTCGTATTTGCAATGAGGAAGTGAACCAAATGAACCAAGTTAGTTTCCAACCTGCCTGAGATAAGAGCTGATCTCCCCAACTCCTTTCATCCTTGTGTGCCCACGCACTCGAGGTCACCGGCACCTCATCAGTTCCTGCAGCAAGATGTTACATGGTGTTCTGGAAAACCTCAAAAATGCCACTGCTGTCTCTCCTACTCTCTGCTCTACAACCGAGTTTCTTTCTGCTTGTCCGTTGTCTTTTCTCTGAATCTTACCTCAATGTTAGACCCCCAAACTTCATGTTCTATACTTTTTGTCCTTTGAGCCTGGGTCATCCTGTTTGGCTTTTCTTTATTCTTTCTGCAGATTCAGTGTCCCCTGTCCTATGTGAAGCTCCACCCTCACTCCTGCCACATGGGTAGCACCCTGACCAAGCTATCTTCTCCCTTCACCTCGCCAAAGGGAAGAGAGGGAGTTGGACTCTGAGCTTCAAGACAAAGTCTATGTTATCACCTTTACTGCCCACTAACCAGTTAAGTCTGTGGTGGGGTTTACCTGTCCAGTCCACTTTGTTTTCTGGAAATTTCAGACAAGAAGTAACTTAGTGTGCTCTCCTTTGAAGTTAAGAAACCTTCTCTGAGAAGGCACTGTAGCAGGAAATAGTGAGAGTTTGTAAGTGTGGGTGTAAGACACACCTTTCCTTACATGTTGTCTTAAGTGCCTAATATGGATTAGAAGAGTCCCTTATGCAGGTCCTGGGATGGCTCATCAACTAACAGAAAGAAAACCCATAGAAAGTTCCTGTATATACCCACACAAGATCAATTTACAGATTAATTGTGATTTAGCCAAATCCGAAGTTCTTGGGACAGAATGTCCTTGATTCCTACAGAATTCAAGTCATCACAAGGGACATAGTGCCTACTTTCTTATCTACAGAGATAGATTGCAACACATCCACCCTATCACCAATTCCAGAAGTGCTGGCCTGACTTCACACTAGATGAAATGACTCCCAAGGCCTGGACATACAGCTCCATTGTGTAGCCTCAGAGTGCAGAATAATAATAGCTATTGTCCACTGCTGGGAAGGGCTAGGTATATTTAAGCCTTACAATTAGTCTGACAGAAGGTGCTGTTATTCTTACTTTGTGAATTGAGCATCCAAATCTTGGAGAGGTTGAGCCCAAGGACTCAATCTGAGTGGTAAAGTTGGGATTCTATCCACTGCATTGGGGGAGACTGGGTAATGATTTTTAATGCTTCCATCGGTGTTGAGTGAAGGAAGCAGCTCCCCTTGAGATGTTTTGCCAATTTAAAAAAGATTTTTTTAAACAAAATTCTTGAAAGATTTAATTTACTTTATAACAGGAATAGGCATACATAATTTATATATCTTCAAACAATACTCTAATAATCACAAAGGAGCTCTGTGAGTTATTATACTTAAATGGCAAACATCACTTAGGTGGTGCAGTATCCCACTGGAATATAGCTTCCCCCCTGGAAGCAAATAATGAATTTAACGCTTCTCTACAGCACAGTCAAGGCATTTTGCTTTATGTTGTTCTGCAGGGCTTGTAAGAAAATTATGAGTCCCAAATAAAACTGATACAAATATTTAGAGATGCTATCAACAGCAGTGTAATTAGCTAAGTGCCATTAATCATATGTTTAAATAAACAATATACTTAGATATATGTTTATGATTACCAAAAAGCTAACAGTAGCCAAAACTAGTAATTATCACGAGATAATATTGATACCCAAGTCATAACAGAATGGCCTTTGTAATATGGGAGAATTTCAGCTCTGCCTGTGGAGATGCATGGAGGTGCTTTGTTTGAATCACAGCATGCCAGTACTCTTAACATAAAGTCTTCCTTATCTTCAGCCTTGGCACAGTAATGGCTGCTTATCATACATGCCTGTAAATCCTCTCTGCCTGTCTTAGTTTCATTCCTGTTGCTGAAATAAAGCACTCTGACAAAAGCGTCTTAGGGGGAAAGGCTTATTTGGGTCACAATTCCACGTCTCAGACATCACTGTGGCAAAGTCACACAGCCATGAACTTGAACTAGTCAGTCACCTCCACAGTGAAGACCAGAGAGAGAATGAAGTGTTGCACGCTTGATAACACTCAGTTAGCTTTCTCTGTCTTTATACAGTCTTGGGCCTCCTGCCTACGGAATGGTACTTTTAGACTGTGTCTTCCCACATCTGTTAACATAATGAAAACAATCTCCCACAGACACACATACCCACAGACCAACCTGATTCTGAGTTGACCTATAGCCCATCCTTGCTACTCTCTTCCCAGGTGATTCTAGATTGGTCAATAAAAACTAAATGTTAACTGCCCTCAACTTCAGAGACAGAATAATAGTTACACAACAAGGCTTCTGAAAACCATCTGGAAGGATTGAAAAATGGGAAGCTTGTAAGAGACTGTATTCCTTTCTTTTCTATTGCTGTGATGGGACACCATGAACAACACAAATCCTAGAAGGAAGAGTTTACGCTGGCTTCACAGTTCCCAAGTTCTGCCCATGGTAGAAGAGTAGAGGTCCTGACCAGACCAACTTAAGGGAGAAAGGTTTGTGCTTGCTTATAGGTTATAGTCCATCATCAAGCAAAGCCAAGGCAGATACTCAAGGTAGGGACTGAAGCTGAGATCATGGAGGAATCCTCTTATTGGCTTGCTCAGCATCTTCTTCAGCCCTGGCCCACCTGTCCAGCAGTGGCACTGCCCACAGTGGACTAGGCCCTCCTACATCAATTCACAATCAAGAAAATGCCCCCACAAGGGTGTCTAAAGAGCAGTCTGACAGAGTCAATTCCTCAATTGTGGTTTCTATTTCCAATGTGTCAAATTGACACCTGGGGCTACTATGACAGAGACCTGCTGAGGTCTAACACTATTTAGTAGGTATTTCCCAGAAGAGGAAATAGCTCTTTATTCCAGATGATAAGCTCTACTAGAAGAAAAGGTACCATATGAAGTTCACAGTAGGGAACCAGTAAAATTTGTTCAATAAATACTAGTTTTTTATTATAGTTACGATTGATAAATATAATTATTTGAAGTGACCAAGTGGTGGTAGTCAATCTATGCATTATTCCAACAGTCTATTCATCTTCTTTCTCTTCTGTCATAATTTCTGAGCCCCACTGATGTGCCAACAATTACATCACTGCTAGGAAAACTGTACTTAGTTTTGTCTTGAGTTCTGTGATTATTATATCCACTTTTGTGAAACCAGTCTGATTTTACATATGTACCAATACTGTTGGTAAATTATAGATGTGCTATGTGGATAACTCATGAAATTTTGCTTATAGCTGAATTTTTTCTTTCATTTTTTAAAAAAAACTTTTTCAGACAGGATTTTTTGTAGCTCAGGCTGGCTGACCTTGAACTCCTAGTTTTCATGACCCTACCACCCATATGCTAGGATTACAACAGGTGTGCTCCATTTCGCCCAGCTTACAGTTGTATTTCTGACTGTGGGGCAATACTGAAGTTTGAGAGACAATTTTCTATATCAGTGGTTCTCAACCTGTGGGTCAAGACCCCTTGACAAACCTCTATCTCCAAAAATATCCACATTACAAAAACAGTAGCAAAATCACAGTTATAAAGTGGCAACAAAAGAATTTTGTGGTTGAAGGTCACCACTACATAAGGAGCTGTATTAAAGGGCCGCAGCGTTAGGAAGGTGGAGAACTACTGGTTGGTTATCAGGAATCCTAGAAGGATCATAGAAGGAGCAGCCTGCAGCCACCTGACTCCTCAAAAGAGAAACCTATCTAGAAAGATTGGATGTTTGCATTCTAAGGCATTAATGAGTACATAATGTAGCAGGATACTCGTATTTTAAAACTCTAAATATTTCAGCAAAGCTAGGCTTGCTAGTACATGCTTATAATTTCCGCCATTTAGAAGGTTGAGGTAGGAGGACGAAGAGCTTGAGGCTAGCCTGTGCTACACGGTGAGTTCAAGGTCAGCCTAGGAAACCTAGAGTGATCTCTGTTTCAAAAGAAAAATTTCAAAAGGCTGCAGAAATACAGTTTAGTGTAAGGTGCTTGCCTGGAATTCGAAAGGACGCTGGATCTGGTCTCTAGAAGAGCTTAAGAAGTTTGAGTGTTGAGCCTGTCAAATATGTCTGACTTCATAACCCCAAGGAAGGGAATGAGTTATTTAAGGAAAGTTTGGCAATAAAACCCCTGTTCTTACGAAACCAGTGCATGGAGCTTATGTCGTAGTGCATGCTTGTAATGGCAGGTCAGTGGCGGCTAGAACAGGAGAATTGGGAATTCCAAACTAGTCTGAGCCACATAGCAAAGTCTCCAGGCCTGAGCTAAGGGAGACCTTTCTTAAAAATAAAAACCAACCACATAAAGACTAAAAACAGGGAAGAGACTGGAATTAGGTCTAGAATAAAAAGCATGGAATCCTTAGGATCTGAACAGCTTTAATCAACATTGCTAAGGCCAAGAGAGAAGACCACGCCCAGGCCGTAAAGGGCTGAGGCTGCCGAGAGCTGGTTTGTGCAGCCCATCCTGGCTTTGGATTTTATTACATACTTTTGTATTTTCATTCTTTAATTAATCGGAGGGGTGGGAGGGCGGCTTGAAAGACTATATTTACTGTCATGAATATGTCGTGCCAGGAAATGTTCGTGAACCCCAAAAAACCACCAAGGAGCCCTTTCGGATGCAATGGCATTAAGGTCTCTTTATTCAAGCTGGAGCTTGGGCTCCCCGCCAACCCTGGCCCAACAGGATGGTGGAGCCCTGAGCTTAGTTTTAGGCAAGCATTTATAAAAGCAAGAAAGGGGTATCTAGGGCTGAAGAGATGGCTCAGTGGGTAAGAGCACCTGAATGCTCTTCCAAAGGTCCTGAGTTCAAATCCCAGCACCCACATGGTGGCTCATAACCATCTGTAAAGTGATCTGACACCCTCTTCTGGTGCTGTCTGAAGACAGCTACAGTGTCCTTACATAAAATAAATAAATCTTAAAAAAAAAAAATGAAAGAAAGGGTTATCTAGCCTGATACACATCTGATTGGGGGGCCATTATGGCTTTTCACATAATTAGGTGGTGCTAGGAGCTAAAATCACAAACTTAACTTTTGTTTTCCTCCTGATTGATGGTTGTTAGGAAGTGAAGTGTCAGGGGCAGGCTTGTAACCTGGAGGTGCAGATATTTTGGGGAACAACCTGGAAACTGGTGCTGGACATGGGTTTTGTTGGGGGGTAGCCTGGAAACTGGTGCTAGGTGCTAGCCTGTTCATTTATTTGAGTTCAACCTTAGATCAGATTCTGTAAGATGTTGTTTGAACCTAAAAGATTTGGTCTCTCAAATAGTCATTTTAAAAATTGACATTAAGAAAATATCAAGCTGTATTTTTTTTCCCTCTAAAGATTCTTTCAGGTGAAGTGAGGAAGTTCCCTCAAAAAGCATTAATATGTGTGTATTATGAGTAGTTATTAATAATTGAGAGTTCAATGGCAAGTCTCCTGAAGAATTTCACATACAATTAATACTTAAAATTCATGTCACATTGTAAATTATTATAGCAATGAAATTTTCATTGCCTTAAGTACTTGCCACTTTAGCCCCTTAAAATGCATTCAATTAACTTTTACACATTTAAATAGATTATTTCAATTAAATATATTCTAGAGGCAGCAAGGGCAATGATATAAGATGTTAATCTTACAATAAAAAGACACCAGAAGCTAAATACGCTGTTCAGTATTATAAAGAACTATAAATGTTCAATGTATACTTTATTAGGGCTCTCTAGTGTACTGACTCTTAACCTGTGGGTCACGTGACCCCATTGGGGTTGAACAGCCCTCTTACAGGGATTGCCTATCTGGTATCCGTCACATCATATACTTACATTATGATTCATAACAGTAGCAAAATTACAGTTATGAAGTAGCAACAAAAATAATTTTATGGTTGAGGGTTACACAACATGAGGAACTGCATTAAGGGGTTGTAGCATTAGGAAGGTTGAGAACCACTGTTCTAGAGGAACATAATTTATAGAGTAAATTGAATGTATATGAGAATTTATTAGAATGGCTTCAAGCTGTGGCCCAGCTAGTCCAACAAAGGCTGTCTACCATTAGAAGGTCTGGGAATCCAGTAGTTCAGTCCACAAGGCTGGTTTGCCTCAGTTGGTCTTCAGTAGATGCCAAAATCCCAAAGAAGAAGGCTCTAATGCCAGCAAAGGAATGGATTTGCCACCAAGAACAAGCAGGCAAAGAGAGCTTTCTTCTGCCAGGCCCTTTATACTGGCTGCCACAGAAGGTGTGGTCCGGATTCAAGGTGGATCTTCCCACTTTAGAAGAGCTGGATTAAAAATGGGTCATCTCACTTCAAATAATTTAAGAAAAAGCCTCTCAGGTTTTAGTTAATTTCAGATACAGTCTAGTTGACAAACCAAGAATAACCATCACACATACCAAATAAAAATAAAAATTTAATAAAAGTAAAAATTTTTTTGAGGGAGGGTTTCACTATGTATGTAGCTCTGACTGTCCCAGTACTCACTGTGTAGACAAGGTTGTCCTAGAACTCACAGAAATTCACCTGCCTCTGCCTCCTGAGTACAGGGATTGAAGGCATGCTACTATACACCTCATATACCAAAATTTTAAATATTCTTACTTCCTTAGAAGTCTACATTTTTCTGCCAACAAGACGACTCAGCAGGTTAAAGTGTTGCTAACAAATCCTGGGAACCTATTTAGTGAAAACAGAGGACCAGCTTCTGTGAACTGTCCTTTGACCTCCTATGGACTGTGGTATAGACTCATATGTGTGCACACAACACGCAAATAAACAAATGTAATTTAAAAGACTTTTAGTTAGAAAACTCCTTTAAACTTTAGTGAAAATTTAAACAGTGATTCTGTGTAAAATGACAATTACATTTTGTTTAATCTTTCATTTGAAACAGCATAGATGAGGTAGTTCAAGAGGTTTGATAGTCAATCTTTGATCTGTTCAACCAAGCAATTATTGAGCACTCCTTTCCTGCCAAACTTTGCAAAGAATATTAAGATACTGTCCACCCTCAAAACCTTTATAGTCCACCAAGGAGACAACTGTGATACAATTTCTAACACAAAGTTAATGTATTCTTTAAAACAACCAGGCATGGTGGCAGATGCCTATAACTTAGTCATTCAGACACCAGAGGCAAAAGGATCCTGAGTTCATGGTTGGCATAGGCTACAGGGGAGACTGTGTCTTAGTGAACAAAACCACAAACCAGATGGTATGAACTTCTGTCCTCAAGAATATCAACGTGGTTCATAACACTGAAAAAACTAGCTGTCATAAACTCTACTTGACTGATGGTATCAGTGGTGGACAGAGACAAGAAAAAAAGAAAAGAGAAAAAAAAAAGGAAATACTTAAAGTACAACCAGTTCCTCCAACCTTTTTTCCCACTGAGACAGGGTTTCCCTGTGAAGCCCTGGCTGCCGGGACCTCACTCTGTAAATTTAGAGATCTGCCTGCCTCTGCCTCCCTAGTACTGGGACTAAAGGTGTGCCCCACCACCTCCTGGTGGAAGAAGGCATTATTTCTTCCTTTAGAAGTTGTTTGTTCTGCTGTAATGTAAACTGCCATTGTCTTTTATTTGTGTGTGTGTGTATAAATGTGTATACTCTCGTGTGTGTGTGTGTGTGTGTGTGTGTGTGGTAGTACACATGGATACCAACAGACAACCTCTGTGTCATTCCTTAGTTACCATCCATCCTTTCTGAGCTGGTTTTCACTGACTCAGAATTTACTAACTAGATTAGACTGGTGGGTGGTGTTTTTTTCTCCTGCTGGGGAGTTACCCATGAGACACTTACTCTATGGGCCCAGGGAAAGCATCAGTGGCTTTGACAAGAGTGACCTTCAAGTCTTAAAAAACAAACAAACAAACAAACAAAAAAAATCGAGAAAAATCTTATCACCACAACCTACATATGAGAGGAGGTGCTATCTATAAGAACTCGAGTGGGAAACTAGTGCTGGACCACTCACTTAGCTACATGACCATCCAAATCAGTGATTTTAAAAGAAAATGTAAGCAAAGCTGGAGTTTATTTAGATTTTCTCTCAGACCCAGTGACTTTTCCAAGAACATGGACTATCAAGTCTGGAGGCAGCCTGAGTGTCTGGGCCACTTCTGCTTTATAGAAGCAGCTTTCTTTTCAAGTTTTACAACAGAGTTGGCATAAAGCTAGCTTTAGACTGCAGTAGGCAAAGACCTGGTGGGAGGCAAGAACTCGGAGGCAGAGGGACAATCTGAACAAAGGCAAGAAAACATTAAATAAACATTTACAGACAAAACTGACCTCCGCCCCATCCCGTCACTAAAGTCTGAGGCAGATTCAGGGACAGAATGTGCTATTCAGTGTGACAGATCTGGGGCTCTCACAGATGGTACTGGAGGGTGAAGGATCTGGACAGGAGTCGGGGGGGGGGGCAAGCTGTGGAAGGTTTTAAAAAGCACAGTGGAAACTTTGCACATTCTTTAATAGAGATAAGATGCTGAAGACTCTTATCTCTATTATGAGGCAGGTTCCACACGATAAAAATTGTGCTTTCAGCAGGATATCATGAGAGTCTGGTGCAGAAAGACTGCACAGAACACCTCAAGCTCAATGTAACATGGACTCAGCCTCATTTCCTAGTCTGAAATTGTGTACTGCTGACACAGCCTCTCCCTTAAAGATTCCCATGCCATCCTAGTTTGCTCTCTGTTGCAGTGATGAGCACTATGACCAAAGGCAACTTGAGGAGGAAAGGGCGTCGCCTCACACTTCCAGACCATTTCGATGGAAAGTCAGGACCAGAGCTTCAGCAAGGAACTCGGAGGCATAAACTGAGGCTGTGGAGGAGTATTGCTTACTGACTTGCTTCCCATGACCGTTCAGCGTGTTTTATTGGTGTTTTCTTTGTTTTTGTTTCTTGAGACAGGATTTTTCTGGTCCTAGAACTCATTCTGTCCTGGAACTCATTCTGTAGACCAGGCTGACCTCGAACTCATAGATCCAGGATTAAAGGCATGCACTATGTTTGCCTAACCATTCTGCTTTCTTACACCACCCAGGACTGCCTGCACAGGAGTAAAACAACCCACAGTGCACCGGGTCCTCCTTCATTAATCATTCCTCAAGAAAATGACCCCACAGACTTGCCCAAAGGCCAATCTGATGAAGGCATTCTCTCAAATGAGGTTCCCTTCTCCCAGATGACTCTAGTTTGTGTCAGGTTGAACAACAACTAACCTGCACACATTCATCAGGCTGGGGAGGGCTCAGGGGTCTGATGTTTGCAGCTAGGAGTTTCCTTTGTTTAGGGCAGGAAAGGGCCAATGAAGACAAGGTATTAGGGAAAGGAGAGGGTAATGGAATGGTAAAGCACAGAAGTTACTCTTTGTCCCTCAGCTCCATCTGCAGGACGTCTTTAATCATCACAGAGGGAACCCTGTGCACACTGGGTATCCATGTTCAGTTTCCTCTCTGGTAGCAACATGTCTACCTGTTTTTCCTGTGACTTCATCCTTTCTTGACATTTTTATACAAATAGAATCATATACCAGGTAGCCATTTGTGCCTAGCCTTTTTTCACTTAGCATAAAGCATGATGTTTTTATAGCATGAGTCTATAGAGTCTATGACTCTATAGCATGAGTCAGAACCATTATTTTACATATGAATAATAGTCTACTGCATCAGTTGTACCATGGTGTAGTTATCTATTCACTGATTGCATTAGCAACAAGTCCTTTAGGCGGTTAAGAATAGTGATGTTGTGAACATTTTTGTGTATAAATGTAGTTTTAATACTCTGGGTATATGGGAATAGTAATGTTATGTTTATTAAACTACTTATTTCTCACAAAAGCTATATCTTTCCATATTCTTATCAGCAATGTGTAAGTGTTTAACTTCTCTATATCTCCACAAACATTTATTTATTTATTAAAGTAATCCTACTGCTGGATATAAAGAGATATCTTATTATAGTTTGGCTTTGTTTCTGGTAGTGGTGTTTGAACCTATGGCCTTGTGAACCCATGTCACTGAGCTACATTTGTAGTCTTCTTTAGCCTGTGTGTGTGTGTGTATATGTGTGTGTGTGTGTGTGTGTGTGTGTGTGTGTGTTTGAGACAGTCTCATGTGTCTCAGGCTGACTTCCAAATCACTATGTAACTGAGAATGACCCTGAACATTTGATCCTCCTTGCTCCAAATGATAAGAGCTAGGATTACAGGCTTCCACCACCACACCTGGACTGAGTCCCTCTTCCCAAATGACTTTTTAAGTTGGGCCAAGTTGAAAAAACAAAACAAAGAAAAAAAAAAAAAAAAAAAAAGAAAAAAGAAAAAAGAAAAGAAACTATATTATGAAAATTAATAAGCACATTCAATGTAATCTGTATCAAAATGACACATGATATTCATCTTATAATTAGAAAAAAAAAGTCCTAAAGTTCACATGGAAGCACAAATTCACATCATAGCTCATCACCAAAGGAAGTTAAGGGTAAGAAGTCATATAGGGCAGGAACCTGGAAACAGGAGCCTTTGAAAAGGCCAGGGAGAGGTGCTGCTTACCAATAGCTTGCTCAGTCTGCTTTCTTATAGAATCCAGGACCACCAGCCCAGGGGTAGCACCATTTGGCTCCCCCCAATCAATCACTAATTAATAAAATGCCCTGATCCCCACCTTTGGCAGGCAAGAGAACTGGCTCTAAGGTCATGAAAACAGGAGAGCTGGTCCTGCCCCTCACTGGCTGCAAGACTGAGGAGAGTAGTCCTTGTACCCCACCTGGTCAGCACAGTACAGCTGACCCTGCTGGCATGAGTATGGGTGAGCCAGCCCCTGAAGGCACATGAGCAGGAGAGCTGGCTTTCCCCCTTGTAGGGTGTGGCTTTGGGTGAGCTAGCTGGGGCAGAGCTGGAGAGCTGTCCCTTGAGATGTGGGTCCTCGAGAGCTGGTGGGCTGACCAGCTCAACTATCACCCAGGCCCAAATCCAGGGCTTTGAGTTGCCCCCCTCCCAACATCCACTCCATCTATAACTCCTGAAGCATGTAAAGGGGCAGGCCCTGCAGATCCAAAGCTGTTGCCCGTGACACAGGGCAACAGTAGGGTGTCCAAGAGGAGTCCCAGTGAGGATCCAGTATTTATATTGTGGCAGAAGCTAGAGGACTCCAACCAGAAGCCAGGGACATGGAACCAGACCAGTGACTCATTGCAGTGAACATTTGCAAGTGTAGAAGTGTGAACAAAAGGGTATATTGTAGGACACACTGTCACACACTACAGCTTCCACAAGATTTTTTTTTTTCTTCTGGGGCAGGGATGTTTCAAAGGCATGAAGGGATGAGGAGAAGAGGGGAATTGGGTGCATGATGTAAAATTCACAAAAGAATCAGTAAAAAGTTAAATAGAAAGACAAAGAAAGTGCCCTGCAGTCTTGTGCACAGCCCTATCTTATCAAGACACTTTCTTAATTGAGGTTCTCAATTCTTAGATGACTTTAGCGTGTGTCAAATTGACAAAAGTAGCCAGGTCAACATGAAACAAGAGGGCTATGCAGGGAGAGGAAACAGTCTGGAGGCAGGCAAAAACAAATGAGAGATGGTAACAAGAGACAGAAAAACAAATATAACAGGTTTTCTTTCTCATATGGAATTTGTAAGTATGTGTATATGTAAAAGTAGGAGAACTATTTGGGAAGTATAAAGGGACTAAGAGAAGAAGAGAGTAGTGGTAAGTATGAGATAAGTACAATAGTACACATATATGAAAGTGGCCTAATGAACCCCCTCATTTTGTACACTAAAAAACATATGAAAATATTAATCACAAGACAGTGGATAGTAGTTTGCATAGAATGAGTTAAATAAGCCACATTATTAAAGTTTACATGTTTGTTTTTCAATTTGGCTATAGAAAAATATATACACATACATATATATAAAATAAAAATATTACATACAGAGATCATGATTCTATCTCTATAGGATAATGTTTGTCTATACTTTGCAATTAAATAAATGAATAAAACTTGTCTTAGTATTTTATATGAACATTATTACTGTACAGTTGTTTTTTTTTTTTAAAGTCAACATCATACCTTATGTTGCTTTGAACTTTCCATATTGGCACACTGTTGCAAGCTCTCCTTGATAATAAATACTTCTGGACTATTTACTAAAGCTTTATTCCTTGTCTTTCCAAATTAAAGTTCCACCATAACTGTCTAGTAGTTACGGGCAAACTGGGTTTACCTGAAAGGGAGGCTGGAATTAAGGTAGGGGGCAGAGAGAAGAATGGAGCCAAGACAAAAGTTCTGATCAAGGCTCAAAGTATATTTTTCGGTTTTGCGTTTATGTAGGTAAAGACCCATCCTTAGTTTCAGCTGGGTTCTTGTTTCAAAACAAGCTTCAGCAGGCAGTCTTGTTTTTGCAGGAATACTATGGATGTGGTAAACAGGGGACTCCACTCCAGGTGGGCTAGGCAACTGTGGCAAAACAAGGTCTGATCAGCCCCCTCAAGGCTAGGGGAAGGGTACATTCCACATTGTTTACATTGTACATGACAGTATTTCTAACGGAAACAGCAAACATCTGAATAAAAACTGAAAGTCTATGATTTGAATGTGAAGAATAATCTTTCATGATTTCTTTCATCAAACTTTTCCTTGGAGCTGGGGATGAGGGTTTAAGTCCTAGCACCCTGGAGGCAGACGCAGATGGATCTTTACAAGTTCAAAGCCAGCTGGTCTACATGGCAAGCGCTACATAGCAAGATTGTGTCTAAAACAAAACCACAAAGTATTTTTTTTAATTACAATATGAAGTTTATTATTCCTTCTGTATACTCACTGTAGAGTATGTACAAATAGCACATTTTTAAGAGTAAGTCATTTACTTATATATGTATATATATGTATATTTGTGTGTGTATATATATATATATATATGTATATTTGAGATAAAAGATCATATAGGCTAGACTGACCTCTCCTTGCCTTGTTCTTGAGATTGACCTTGACCTTGGACTTCTAATCCCCCTGTTTCCACCCACTTAGTGCTGGGCATATATATATATATATATGAGAGTAAATTATGTTTCAATGTAACTTCTTTTGTTTACGTAGTTCAAATCATCTATTGTAGTTTTTCCCTTGCTCACAGACTATGGGAAAATTGCTTCATTGTAACTGAAGTGATTCTACTGAAGTGTAGGTGGCCTTGCAGCGTGACCTTGCTTGAGGAAATTGGTAAGTATGGTATTTTTTTTTAACACTAAGTTTTTGTATTATGTATATTTAAAAAGACATAAATTATAATTTTTCAACTCCTATCTGAGTGGACAAAAACAGACCTGGAAGGATCTTACAGTCCTTAATCAGAAGATTTTGCAAGTTTGCCAACAGTTACAGAACAGCTACCCATTCAGGTTCACAGACCTTGACCCTGTAGGGCAACTAGATCACAGCTTGGGGACAGCTTAGAGGACCTGGCTACTCCCACATCCCCTGAAAACAGGTCTTTGTGACTCTCCTACAATCACATTTTTGCTTCTCACAGATTTTCCTTGGACCTCTCTAAGGCCTCCACCAGTTTCCACTCACCTTTCCAATCCCTCTTCTCTCTCCATCTCCCTCCCCCTCCAGTCCTGCTCCTTCCCTCCTCCCCGCTTCTCCCTCTCTCCCTCCTGGTTTCTGCACAAGGTCAACTCTCTTGCTCAATGATAGTCCATTTTGGGACTCTGTCCGATCTGGCCTTTTCCAACCTCAACCCAGATGGCTCATTCTCTACATGCACCACCTTGAATTTCCAAGGAAGATTTGATTGGCCCAAATGATCAGTTTCACCACTGTTGTGAAGTAACTGCTAATCATCCTGTTTGATGAGGGTTGACAAAGATTAGGCCATATTTGGGAGTGGGGGGCTGAGACTCACTATGTTGACTAGGTTGACCTGGAGTTCACAGAGATCTGCCTGCCTCTGTGAAGGTCACCAGTGACTTGGACATTCTTAATTGGGGGTGGGAAGAGAAATTTCCCTCGTGGTTACATTTGCAATTCCTATAAAAGTAATTTGGGTTGAATTTCTTTTCAACACTCTGGGTAGGGCAAGTACATGTGATGGAAATAAAAAGAATTTGAATAATTTGAATTATCAGTGAAATGTAGGAAGCAATAAAGAGAAACATGTGTTCTGACTCAAGATCTAGAATCAAATTTATCAAATTCGGTAGAACAAACTGGCCTTGAAGAATCAAGGTGTTTGCAAACACCTTGATTTTTTTTTCTTTTCTTTTTTTCTTGTTGTTGTGAGCCTCATGCTCTTTGCATACAGAACCCATGGAGTCTCTGTTTTCCTAGGAGACCTCAGTATTTAGCACGCTGGGGGCGCTTTTTCTCTTGTTGGGTAAGATACTCTGGCATGAAGTCAAGATACCTTAGTACTGACTGAGTAGGACTGAGAGAGGTAATGGTACTTTGTGTCTGCATTCCTAGAAGCCTGCCTCCAGCTTTGGTGTCTGCGCCTGTTTCCTCCTCCTAGGCGTGTCCCGGGAGAATGGGCGGCCCCTTTCCAGACAGCACTTAGTCTCACTTGCCCCCCACGCCTCGCCTTGTCCCCTCCCTCCTCCACTGCCGCCTTTCTCTTAGCCCGGGCCACTTCCTTCTTCTGCCTGTTCCTCCCTAGGGCGCGGAAGCCGAGTACAGGGTTCAGACCCACGCGGCTGCAGCTCTTCAGTGAAGAAGGAAGCAATCAGAGAGGTGAGCTTGTCTGGGCTGAGCCCGGGGCGGAGGGCACGGACCCCGGGGTGCCGAGGTGCACCTAGAGGGCCCTTGGGCACGCGCCCCCTGTGCCCCAGTCGCGGGTTGAGTTGAACCCCACTAGGCCGGCACACTTCCGCACTGGGCTCACGTGACGTTTTGCCGGCCGGGGGCGGACCGGGAAAGGAGCAGCCCTAATCGATGTTTGCAGCGGTTTTGCACTTGGCGTCGGTTTGGTTGGGTTGGGGGCTAGGGCTGAGGTTACGGGGTGGGGAAGGGCTGGAGGGGATCTCGGGGGAAAGATGTGGGGTGATGACATTGCTCTCTGCAGTGCGGAGGGCAGGTGAGTGAGGGAACGCGGGACTCTTGGGGCTCCTGGGCTGTGCCTTCGGGTGCGCTGGCGGTGGGGGACCGAGGGAGGGTGACTTGCGAAGACAAAGGCCTCCGGGACGAAGCGCTTGTGGTCCGGGGCTCTGCAGCCCTATGCATTTCAGGGTTGAGGGAGTGGTACACACAGGCCCCAGGATTTGGGGATCCATATTTGGCAAGACCCCAAACTTGTAGGAGGGATGACCAAATATGGAGTCTGCTCCAGCCAGCGAATAGAGAGAAAGGTGAGCCTTTGACCCGCGCCAGCTGTTAGTGATAGAGGCGAGGCTGGAAGATCGCCCAGCTCGCGTGTAAAGTTGGCTTCATTTCCTTGGCCTATTGCCTCTAGAGTTTTTAAAACATAACTAGAGAAGGCTCTTGACATTCCTTTCCAAATGTGTATCCATGAAGCTTTCTAGCATGAGCCACAGCCCTTCACTTTGTGAGTCCCATTCAGACAGCCTAATTAGAGTCTGTGACAGTTACACAGTCCGGCTAACATCTGCTGCTGCCATTCTTCTGGCCCAGCCTCTCACAGACGGGCTCTTTTTCATAGGCTTGTTCTGCTTATGACCTCTCATTGTTCTTGATCTCTCTCCAGTCGAAGGTTTCTCTCCTCCTTTTAGACTGCTGTGAGTCTTCTGAAGATTGTATAATGTGAATACTTTCTTCTCTGTTCCCCTCCCATAATAAGTGATTAAAACCTACCAAGTTGTGTGTGCAGTAGTAAACCTATTATTTTCCTATTCATAAGAATCCAGACAGGGAGCCTTTCCTAGCTTTGTAAATGATCTGCCTTAGTAAGCACTCAGTATATGATATTACATAACGATACACTATTACATTAGGTTCATTTGCTTAACAGTAAAAGAATGGGAAGAACTGGCAAGATGGTGTGTTGGGAACATGACTTATGTGACATTAACCATTGTGAGCTTGTTTCATTCTCAATAAAATGAGATAAGTAATAGGTACTTTGTAGGGTTCTTTCATGAATTAGGGTGGCTGGATGGATCAACGGGTAAAGGCACCTGCTGTGAAGCCTGATGACCAGATGTTGATCCCCGTGACCCACATGGGAAAGTCCACAAGTTGTATCTGACCTTCACATTCACACCCTCCCCAAAATAAATAAATGTAAAAAAAAAGGTTTTTTTTTTTGTTTTTGTTTTTGAACAAAAGGATTATGAATTAACTCAGCTAAGGAACCTGGTTTGTAATTTCTGGGATTACAGTCATAGGTTCTACCACACCCGACATTTTTATGTAGGTTCTGGGGTTCAAACTCAATAACCTCATGCTTGTAAAGCAAGTGCTTTACCAACGGAGTCATTCCCCTGTCTCCCAATCTGTGTTTCTGTTATGTCTGTTCAACCTAACCAATAGAACAAAACCAAACACTAAGATTATGTATATAAATATATTACGAGGATGCTAGTTATGTTTTGTTATTTGCTTTTAAATAAGAGGTTGTTAAGCTAACTGTTTGGAGTGATATTCTTTTGCATGTAAGAGAAACTCCTACACACACTACATGTTATAAACAGGGAAAATATCATTGGTTCATAAAATCAGAAGTTCCAGGATCGGGGACAGGCTGAGTCATTTTTATGCCTAGATTTTCTTTCTGCTGGATTGCCTGGTTGGGTCTTCCCATAGGGCCTCCATTTACACCAGGGTTGGAAAGGCACAGGTTAGAAACAGTGGAAAGTGTATTATTTACTAGTAGTCTAGCAAACTCTTGAGGCTGAACTTGACTGTTTTGAATGAGAGCACTTGTTCTCAGACCTCCACGTGTGTACCCCCACCCCTAGTTAAATAAATTTTAAGAACACCTTAAAAATAAAAATGCTCTGTATTGACTCAGATTAGGATCCTAATGCCTTTAACCTGTCCTGCCGACTCTGGGTCACTTCTGGAGCTGAGGGTCATGCTCTGTCCACATGCACAGTTCTGTTGTCCCCAAACAGAACTCAGACTGCTGGTGCCAGAATTGGAAAACAGTTCTGGCCCCACAAGACAGCAACTGGTCACCACTGACACAGACAGGCTTGTTCCCACTGCTGTTCTATATCCTCTGGGGATATCTTAGCTATTTAGTATCACTTTTGAACTGTACCTTGAAATTACATAATTATGCTCTCACCAATACAAAGGTCCCCAATATAGTTGGACGGCATAATTTTTACTGTGTTAGAATTGCATTTAATTGAAGACTTTGCATTTTACTGTAATGTCGGCCTCTTCAATTATAATATTTATGCAAATCAGAGCAGATGGTAGTGACACTTTTCATTATTAGCCCATCAAAAACCTGGGGTCCCAGTCACTACCATTGAAGCAGGAGGTATACAGTTGTGTAAAGGCTACCAGGAGTTAGTAATACTCCGTCTGGATGAAGTTGTTTCTTCCCAGTCATCAGAGCTCCACCTTTAGCTCCTTATTCAACCTGCAGAGATTCTGCTGTGAAAGTAGATTGAATCTATGCCTCTGTGGCTCAGTTGCTCACACATGCTAGTCTCTACTGGTTCCATCCTCCCATCCACTTGCTAGTTCTTGTTAGTTCATGAAATAGCATTTGTTTAACCTCTCCTCTTGGTGCCAGGCATGATCACAAGGATTATTTAAGTCAGATCCCCATGGAGAGAAACTTACCTTGTATTGAGGAAAGCCCAGAAATCAGTAATTCCACCCGAATGAGATCCAGGCATACAGTCCTGGGGAACAGCCAGTAGAGGGCTCTCCGCAGGTTAGGGGAAGCTCTCTGGAAGATGGTTCATCCACGCTGGGAATGATTTATGAGACATAAAAGGGGGGATGGCAGTAAGTTGAGCAGAAGAAAGAAAGCGGAGAGGGTTTCAGTGTTGCCAGCAATATTTGATGAATGGAGACTCATGTAGCTGTGGCTTAGCATTCAACGGAGGAGACTAGAACAGAGGTCAGAATCTTGCCTACGGAAGACATAGCAAGCCACGGCAGGACTCAGCAAGACTTAGCAGGTTCAGATCTTATCCCGGACTCTTCGATGGGACCATGAATGGGCCTCATTACAAGCTATGCAGCGCAGTCAGTTTTCATGGGCAGAATCCGGAGAAGGCCATAATGCTCCTGTGTGGGAAATGGATGTTATTGCAGCACTGACATGAGGGTATTCAGATGGCCTTGGTAGGAGTCTATATCACCTTTAGACCTCAGGGTCTTGGAGATCAAGGTGCATAGTTTATCTTGGCATCTCCACCTCCTAGTTCAGGACCTACCTCAGCTGTGCCTTGTGTTTTCTCTGTCTCCAAAATATTCTATTTACTCTTACCGTTGTCTACTTGATCTACCTTCCCCATGATCTCCGAAGAGGGCCTGCCTGTACTGCCTTGGACCTACCATCCAGGGAGTGCTCCCCACATTTCTTTTCATCGGAGGTCTTTGTCTTGAGCGTGGATCCTGTTACCTTTTGCAGTTTTGGTGCTTAGCGGAGCTCTGCCACAGGCTCTGTGTGGAGTAATACCGTTGAGGGCAAAGGCCATTTTCTCCCCAGTAACCCGTAAGTCACAGGAGCAGGGCAACATAGAGGGGAAGTTCCATAAGTAGAAGGAAAACAGAGTTATATTAGTGCACTCTACTTCATACTAGTAGAAAAAAGACATGGTCAATAATAGTGACACATGCTGCTCGAAAAAGCGAAAGGACCCCTGGGTGGCTGCCTGCCTGGTGGAGTACAAAACAGCTGTAATAGAGACATCTTTTCTCTTTTAGTCAGCAATGAACGTGGAACATGAAGTCAACCTCCTCGTGGAGGAAATTCATCGTCTGGGTTCCAAAAGTAAGTATTGTGACGCAGAATGTTTCTTCTTAGTGTACGACCAGCATTCCAGAGAGGCCACTAAAGACTGAGGTCAGTGAGTCAGTCTGCCCATCGCTGAGGTGGTAACGGCTCTTAGCCACCAAGGGCTGTCTGAGACCTAGGGCTGTTGGGGTATCAGGTTTCTGAGGCAGAGAATAGTTGAGATGTTTTGTTATTTTTTTTTCTTTTTTTGTAATTGAAAAATCACTGAGCTTCTGGGTTGTTTTTTTTTTGTTTGCCTTAAACTCTGGTATTTGATTATATTTGAAGTAGTTTCTTGTTAAAATCATGGTTTTCTGATTTATTTTGCTACCATTTTATGAATTTACAAGTGACTAGAGATTTAGACTGAATCTAATCAAATTATAAAAAAATTGCCCAATTAGTCTGGCCTCTCTAGAGAAACAAATTTTATAAAATGAATCTACATATGTATAGAAATGGATTTATTAGAATGGCTTCAAGCTGTGGTTCAGCTAGTCTAACAATGGCTGTCTACTTTCCAGTGGAAAGTCCAGGAATCTGGTAGTTAAGTCCACAAGGTTGGTTTGCCCCAGTTGGTCTTCAGTAGATGCCAAAATCCCAAAGAGGAAGGCTCTAATGCCAGCGAAGGAATGGATTTGCCCCCAAGAACAAGTAGGCAAAGAGAGCTTTCTTCTGCCATGCCCTTTATACTGGCTGCCACAGAAGGTGTGGTCCGGATTCAAGGTGGATCCTCCCACTTTAGAAGAGCTGGATTAACGTGGGTCTTCCCACTTCAAATAATTTAATTAGGGGAAAAAAAAATCCCTCACAGGTGTACCCAGCTGCTTAAGTTTTATTTAAAGTTAATTCTAGATGTTGTCAAGTTGACAACCAAGAAACCATCACAATTATCTTCATTTTCTCTAAGTTCTTGAGATGTGTACAGTTCTAAACATAAAAGTAAAATAAATCAACTTTTAGATTTTTTTCTTTTCTTTTTTTTTTTTTTGGCGTCTTTGTCTTTAGTGCCCAAGTGGCTATTGTGATGACCTCAACGTGTAAAACTGGTGTGTTGGTGTCTTTCTCCTAAGTTGTACTGAGGTAGTGTACATGTAGCAGGAAGTTTTGCTACATTTGAGATGTGCAAGGGCAGAGGAACATAGTAATGTAGGACAGTGGACATATTCAGCAGTAAGTAGAATAATGGGATTCAAAGCTTTAAAATTATCATGTAAATGAAAACGAATGTTTCAGGGTAGCTCATAATCAAACACTCTTATAATCTCAGTACTTGGGGGTGGAGGCAGGCGGATCATAAGATGAAGGCCAGCCTGACCTGTACCATGAGAAAATAAAGTTACACCATATGGCTTAATTCTTCTTAGAATTGTTTGTTTGTAAATTACAAGTAGGATAGACATACTTTAAAAATTCTATTAAGCGGTTTATTCTTAGTATCTCTTGTATTCGTTTTCTTCCTTTCCTGTGTATATGTGCATGGCTGTGTGTGTGCCTATAGAAGCCAAAGGTTAATCTCCGTGCCATTCCTTAGGACTCTTCTTTGAGTTGTTTTTGGAGACAAGGTCTCTCATTGGGATGTAGGCTCACCAAACAGACTAAGCTGAGTGGCCAGTGAGCCCCAGGATCTTCCTGTCCTTACCTCCTCCTCACCATGCACCCCGCTTTTCTAATTTGGGTTCTGCTGATTGAATTCAAGGCCCCATGCTTGCCTGGCCTGTGCTTTCTCCAATCAGCTGTCTCCTCAGACCCCTGCATTTGTTTTCTACTCTTGCTGTAGCCAGTTACCACATAGTTAGCAATGGTAAAGCAAGATGTTTAATACTAGGACATATCTCCTATTTTTTTTTAGTTCAGGCATTTTATAGCCTTGCCGGGCTCCGATCCAGGTGCTGGCTGGCTTCAGTCCTTTCTGGAGGGAGTGAGGAGACAGCAGTCCTTACCTTCTAGCTTCTGCTTCACTTTACATTCTGGAGCTGCCTGCATTCCTTGGCTCCTGGCTCTCCTTCTCTGTCTTCCAAACCAGCAACAGTGTGGGGAGTCACCTCACACTGCATCACTCTACCTTACTCTTGTGTTCTTAAGAACTCTTATGATTCCCAAATAATCCAGAATATAATGCCCCATTTTAGAGTCCTTATTCAATCACATTTGAAAAATGCCTTTTACCATGTAAGGTAAGGTACTCACAAGTTTTTACAAATTTGAACATGAGTATCTTTGGGTGGCATTATTCTTTCTGCTCCCTTGGGTAGTTCTGGGATAGAATTCATGCTAACTGAGAGGCTAGGCAGGTGCTTCACCCCTGAGCCAGTCCTAGCCTTCTCCTCCTTCTCCTTCTCCGCCTCCTCGTCGAGTCTTTTCTTGTCACTTTATTTTGACAGCCTAACCAAAATGTTAAGATAGAGCCACGTGGAACTGTTGTGGAGCTCACAGCCACACGAGTTTAGTCATCTTGTCACTGATTACTGCTGCTCTCCCACATGTGTAAAGCCCTTCAGAAGTGTAAGTGACATAGGTACATTCCTTTTCCCCAAGCATCTTATTTCTTAATTGATGTAGGGAGTTAAAAATTGATGAGGCAATTATCGGGGAGGGGGCAGGCTTGCTGGAATGTGAGGTGTTGGCATTCAGTTCAATATGGTCCTAGTGCAATAGATTATGGATAACTGTAGAGTTGGGTTCACTTGCTTGGTTAAACCAGGAGTCAAGTGGGACTTGGAAATGAAGGGTAAACAGGTTAGTTGAGGAAGGGACACATGAGGCGAACTTGGAATGGAAATTAATTGGTATTTGCATATAACACTGAGAAGACACAAAAACTTGTAGTTTATTAACATGTAGGTCCCTGGTCAAATAAAGTCTTTGTAACTGCACTTTTCTCTTCCCTCTTTACAACACCCATTTGATGCAAGTCTGGGGAGTCTTGTTTTCACCACCCCTTATGGTGTTCCTCTCCCACATCCCTAGGGTCTCTCTAGCTCCAGTTGGGTCGCAGTACTTGGAATTACCATGTTGTTTGGATTGTTTAGAGCAGATTTCCAAAAATCTGTAGACTGTTCCTCTTCATGCAACCTGGTGTTCATTAGTCTGGTTCAGCTGTCTTTAAAATTCTAACCTTTGCACCCCTTCAAGAGTGTCTGTGCTCTACCCAGGCACTCTGAAGTTCCTCTTCAAAATGAACAGCTTTACAAATGAGAAGACAAGATAATTATCATACCATCCATATGCATGAAAATACTTAAAAATTCATAGCTTCACCAGGACACCTTGACTTTATTGTTGGCAAAAGATGGCTTCCTGAGTGGGAAATCGTATATGGAACTATGTCATCTTTTGACATGTTATCGTTAATTATTTAAGTTGAGCCTGGAGTGATTTTGACTAATCTGCATATGATGTATGGAGCTCTGGCTAGAAATTGATGAAGGAAATTTTATCTGTTTCTTTTAAAGTTCTAATCTTTAAAGTCTCAGTTTTTCATACAGTTAGCAAAGATGAAGTGAAGAATGTGATTTCTTGAATATCTAAATCCTTCCATCCAACAAGGAGATACTGAATCAAAAAAGAAATTCTGTTTCAGTCCTTAAGGTCTTCTTGAGGCAGCTGGAAGATGGGCATACTGGAGATGTACTGGGACTAGGTTAAGAGCATGGGCTTAGATAGTTGTGATGATACATGCCTGTAATTCCAGGCCTTGGTAGTTCAAGGCCATCCCGGACTACTGAGGCCTTGTCTAAAAACATTTTTAAAAGAAAGTGAAACAGAAATATGGACTCCTGTGAGACTCTCTGAATCCAGTTCCTCTCATACTTACTGGGTGATCTTGTACATTTTATCACATTTCTCTGTCTTGGTTTGTGTAATAGTAATGTTTCAATAATTCTGATTTTTTTCCACTTTAAAGTCTCTAAAGTAGAGACTTTATCTTAATGTTGCTTTGTTTTATTTAACTTGGGCAGTTTAATTGGACATAAAATAATGGCGCTTTTTCAAAACCAATAGTGTCTTTTCTTATACGGAATGAGAATTGAGTGCATTTTAATGACTGTAAATTCATTTAACAGTTCTAGGAACCTAGCAAGGACTCAATAAACGTTAGTTATTATTACCAAAGTTTTTGGTATGTGCTTTGATAAATACACAGATTAGTAAGATGAGATAGCTAGTGATTAAGGAAATTCTCAAGGAAGTCTCAAGGAAGGTTACAGTTGATTCTGTTCTTGAATGAAGTATTTAGGTAGGGAACAGGGTTGTCTTAGTTGGGGTTTCATTGTGTGAAGAGACACCAAGACCAAGTCAACTTTTATAAAGGATGACATTTAATTAGGGCTGTCTTAACAGTTTCATAGGTTCAGTCCATTATCATCATGGTGGGAAGCATGGCACCATAGAGGCAGACAAGGTGCTGGGAGAGCTGGGAGTTGTACATCTTGATCCAAAGGCAGCAGCAGGAGGCTCTCATCTGTAGACAGCAGCCAGGAGGAGGGTCTCTTCAGCATTGGGTGGAGCTTGAGCATAGAACCACAAAACCCACCCCCAGTGACACATTTCCTCCAACAAGGTCACACCTCCTAATAGTGTCACTTCCTGTGGGCCAAGCATTCTAACACCTGAGTCTATGGGAGGGGTCAAACCTATTGAAACCACTACAGGGGACTAGGATACTGGGCTGATCCCTCAACATGGGTACAGTTACAAAAGCCAGATCTTGGACAGCTTGGGCAAGAGCAGACTGTTCATTATGACTAGATCCAAACATGGAATGAAGTCACAGAAGACCAGGCAACCACTGAATGCTCAGTCCAGGGGGACAAAGAGAGGCCATGTTCTTCACTTTATTTTGTAGGTGACTGGTGACCATTGAAAGATCAACATAGAATAGTATCCATCAAATTTGCATCTCATAGAATGTCTTCCATATGTTTTATTTCCAACTAATGTGAATGGTACATTTGGGGTAAACATTGGGAGAGGGAGGCTGGTAAGGAGTAGCCTGTTACAGCTTGAAGTTGCCTGGTTGAGAAACACTAAGGGTTTCAACTCAGCAACGCATGGTCACTGGAGATGCGTGGCTACAATTACAAAGACACAAGGAAGGGGTAGGCACCTGGACGTTTGTCAGACTGAAGGATGAGAGAGAGGGAAGAAAAACTCTAGGATTATACCCAAATTTCTGCTTTTGGTGCTTCTAAAGAAAAACTGTATTATAAATTGGGGTTTACTATTCTGGGAACTTTTTAACCAGCTCTACTGATATCTCTGAATTCTGGTAACAAGCAAGTTCACTTTCATCATCATTTGCTGGATGGGATAACAGGTCAGCACTTGAAGGCTATCCAAGGCCACCTAGCATCTTTACATGTATCCACCCATCAGCAGTTGGGTAAACAGCAGAGCTTCTTTCCTCTACCTTATTTTTTAACACATATTTTATAAACTGACATCCAAATGAAATAATCTTGTAAAAATAATTTCTGGGTCTCCGCCCAGGAACTAAGATTCAGTGGTCATAATAGAGAGAAGAGTATGACTTGTTTGAAGTCCTGCAGTGAAACCCTGGGCACTCTTGAGTATGTTCTGAACATGCTCTTTCTGTTCCATTTGTTGTCTTTATTAACCTGACAACTAACAAATTCATTTTTATTTATTTTTCAAAAGATTTGTTTTTTTAACATTTTTATTTTAAAATAAAATTTGTATGGGTGTTTTGCCAGCATATACATCTGTGCACCTCATGCGTGCCTGGAACCCAAAGAAGTCAGGAGTGGTCATCAGATCCCCTAGAACTAGAGTTACAAATAGTTGTAAGTTATCATATAGGTGCTAGGAAATCGAACCGCAGGCCCTCTGTAAAAACAGCCAATGTTCTTCACTTCTGAGCCGTCTCTCTAGTCCCAATTAACAATTTTGAAAATCAAAATTGAAAAATTTATCTACAATCTTAGTACCATAGCATATTTACTTTTTTTTTTTTTTTAAACTTTGAGGCTGGCTGGGCGGTGGTGGCGCACGCCTTTAATCCCGGCACTTGGGAGGCAGAGGCAGGAGGATTTCTGAGTTCGAGGCCAGCCTGGTCTACAAAGTGAGTTCCAGGACAGTCAGGGCTACACAGAGAAACCCTGTCTCGAAAAAAACAAAAAACAAAAAACAAAAAAAACAAAACAAAACAAAACTTTGAGGCTGGGTCTCACAGTGTAGCCCTGGATGACTTAAAATTTGCTATGTAGACCAACCTGGCTTTGAACTCATAGAAATCTACCTACCTCTGCCTCTTGAGTGCTGGGATTAAAGGTGCGTGTCACCATGACTGACCACATTCACATTTTATAAACGCTTCTTTCTTTCCTTTGAGTTTTTGTCTAGAAAGCACACTGTGTTTACTCTGTTACTTCAGGGTAGGGAGAGGTTCAGTGTTAAATTCTAATCTTGGTTACCCCTGGTTAGATGTTTCCAGATGTTGCCATCTATGGAGGCAAGACATTTACTAATGTTCTGTTTCTCCACGTAGATGCTGATGGAAAATTAAGTGTGAAGTTTGGGGTCCTCTTCCGGGATGACAGATGTGCCAATCTCTTTGAAGCATTGGTAGGAACTCTGAAAGCTGCAAAACGAAGGAAGATTGTTACATACACAGGAGAACTACTTTTGCAAGGCGTTCACGATGATGTTGACATTGTATTGTTGCAAGATTAATGTGGTTGGCATAGCTTGGTGTATCTGGTAAACTGGAATAATTAAGTTAAAAGACAAACATGAACTTCCTTACGTATTTTTATAGAACTTTGTAAACAAAGGGGGACTTGTTGAGAAATCCTGTTTTTATACCTTGAAGCAAAACATTACAATGTAAAATAAACAAAACCTGTTATTTTTCTTAAGAAGGTAATTGGGAAATGTAGGTGATGAAATGTGTTTTGGAGATGTGAAAAGGCTTTTGTTTACTTAAACCATTCTTCAGACAATTTCTACAGGCACTTGACATTCTGTCACAGCTGGAAGTGAGCTGATGATCAGCTGCCATGAACAATGTTATGTTTATGTAATAAAAACCGTGTGACTGCCTTTAAGTTTCCTGGTGACTGTGTTTTGTCATTTAAGTATGAATATGCCTCTTACAAATGAGTTTTTGTATCAAAATTAGGTCACTATCATGGCCTTAATTTAGAAAAAAAAAATCTTAACACCACGAAATTAAACAAATAAGAATGGATAGTATTATTGTAATGGATGCAAACTTAGCCCTGAGGTAGGGGATAAGGCAAAAAGTAAATCTCTTCACTGTTCAGTTAGAGTCAAACACTATTTGGCCATGTGTGATTGCATATTGTAGCCACAGTTCACAGCTGAAGATGATGGAGAATATCAAGCAGGGTAAAATCAGTGAAGGCTACAGTATCCAAAGTGTGCATCATAGAGGAAGCTGAGAAGTGATGGGAACTGATTAGAAGGAGGACAATGGGACAAATGAGATGGATGACCACAGCAAAGGCAGGGCGTGCATTAGCAAGGCGGGGTCTTGTTAAAGGTAAGCCATGAGGCTGGGTCAGGAAGGACATGTTACAGAGAGGTGATTCATAACAGATAATCTCATTGGACACTCAGAAACCAGAAAGAGTAATCAACCAAAATTGGGGCCAGAAATAAGGCATAGTGGCACACGCCTGCAAATGTCATCAACTGGGGTTGAGCTAGGAGGATCAGGGATTTGGGGCCAGCCTGGGGTCCACAGGCAGACTCTGTGTCTAAAGAAAAAAGTTGGAACATGGGCTTCTCATGAATAATGTGATGTTTTTGTGAATTGAAGGTGAGAGCAAGTGCCCTGCACAGATAGTTAAGTTCATGTGCCTTGCACAGGTAGTTAAGTTCATGGTGGGTGAAGAGATGGACCAGCAAAGAATTATACAAGAATCCTGTGGAAGGAGTGATTGTCAGAAGGCAAAGGAGAATTGTCTTCTAAGCATACTTGTAAGAAAAACTAAATTGGTTTTCTGCTGTGACAGGACCATGACTCAAACTTGTCATGGCTATTGTTTTAAGAAAGTTGGTTACTTAGCATTCTTATCTACACTGATACCCACAATGCAGTCTTCTATATTTCCCTTTAGATTCCAGGTGGCCTATTGTTGTTTTTATTTTATTTTATTTTATTAAAGATTTACTTATTTATTATATGTAAGTACACTGTAGCTGTCTTCAGACACTCCAGAAGAGGGCGTTAGATCTCACTATGGATGATTGTGAGCCACAAGGTGGTTGCTGGGATTTGAACACAGAACCTTTGGAAGAGCAGTCAGTGCTCTTAACCGCTGAGCCATTTCACCAGCCCCCCTGTTACTGTTTTTAAAAAACAAAATCCCAAACGTTTGATTTACCAAACACGATTCAGGA
The DNA here is from genome assembly GCA_036184795.1 of Tokudaia tokunoshimensis. Classification (NCBI taxonomy): domain Eukaryota; kingdom Metazoa; phylum Chordata; class Mammalia; order Rodentia; family Muridae; genus Tokudaia; species Tokudaia tokunoshimensis. The sequence continues at coordinate 62,232,980 of BTHU01000006.1, forward strand.
GCCAGATGCTGGGGTGAAAACCTGCTAGCTCAGAGAGGCAGAGAAAGCACCCAGCTGACCTTACTACTCCACCAACCCTACTAGAAGAAAAAAGCTCCTCTTTCTCCATGCTGTCAAAGACCCTCCTTTCTCTTGGATTTTCTTGTTTTCACTCCCAATCAACTGGTTGGTTGTACCATCTATTTATTTAGCCACATAACTTTACTTAGCTCTTCCTTACAGGAAGCTCTTGGGTTAAAGGTGTGTGCTAGGGCTGAGCCACACCACAACAACCTGTTTACAATAAACAGAAAACTCTTGGATAAAATGTGTGTTCTAGGATAAAATGTGTGTTCTAGGATAAAATGTGTGTTCTAGGGCTGAGGCACACCACAATAAGGTTTTTCCAGTTCACAATCACGGGGTTCACAATGTGATCAAGTATCCTGCAACAGTGGCTTTCTCATTCTCTCCTCTCTCCTCTCTCCTCTCTCCTCTCTCCTCTCTCCTCTCTCTCTCCTCTCTCCTCTCTCATCTCTCTCGTTTTTGTTATTTGAGACAAGTTTTTTCTGTGTAGCCTTGGGTGTTCTGGAACTTGTTTTGTAGACCAGGCTGACCTCAAGTTCCAGGCTTCTGCCTCCCTAGTGCTGGGATTAAAGGCATGAGCCATTGTCTGGCTACTCATTTCTTGCGTAACAACTTTATATATGGATCTTAGTTGGATCATTCATAGTTATAAATTTTATTTATTTTTAGTCAAATTTACAGTGAAATTTCTTTCTTGGCTACAAACAGGGTTCCAGTTAATTACCTTAGTAATATGCTCAGCTTGCTTTCCTATACAACCCAGGACCCCCTGCCTGGGGTGGCACCATCCACAGTGGTCTACACCTTCCCGTATCAATCACTAATCAAGAAAATCCCCTATAGATAAGCCTACAAGCTAATCAGCCAATTTGATAGGTGTAATTCTTCAATGGAGCTTCTTTCTTTCCAGGTGATTAGTTTGTGTTAAGTTGACAGAACTAAACAGCACAGAAGGATTTTAGGTGTAGGGTTGTCACTTCATAGAATGGCATAGAAATAAGTAACTTGGGGAGGATGAAAGAGTCAGTCTCAAGATCTGCACTGCAAAGGAAGGCTGGGAAATTATTTTGAAGTGTTTTGTTTGCTATTGAGACAGGTTGTTAACAGTCCTGGTTGTCCTTGCCTGTAGACCAGGCTGGTCTCAAACTCACAGAGATCTGCCTGCCTCTGCCTCCCCAGTGCTGGGACTAAAGGCACATATAACCACACCTGGTGCTGAATTACTGTGATATAACAATTCTACGTTTATGTCTTAACAGTGGATCATAAAGAACTGCAAGAAACAGGTTGATAGACACCACTAATGATGCAGTAACTTTTCAAGTTCTACGACAGGATCTTAAGTATTGAAATTATATGGCAATCTAATTATAGCTTGTTGTCAATATGGTAAATGACTGCTAATTGAATATTGGCTAAAGATACATATAACTTTTGCATATGCAAATTTATTTTTTGTTTCCATCATAGATGATCCAACCATGCCTTGGTGTCCTGGAGTTATAATTTAAAAACATACTAAAAGAGTTGATTTGAGGGATTTAATTGTACCATTTACATCCAGGTTTCCCTGGTGTCTGTAATATTCCCCTGGCTCTAGACAATACTGTGGGGAAAGCCCCTGAGCTAACAAATTTTAAAAACATGATAACCTGAGTTATCGGGTTTACTACCATGGTCCTCTGTGTCTAGAGAAAGCCAAGAGAAACGTACCATCTTTAATTTACCTATAGGCAAATAATCTTGGGGTTTCCTTTTCCTTTAAAAAAAACAGTTATAAATAACTCTTCAAAAAAAAAATCAGCTCCTCAGGAGGCTTTGCTGGTGAGAAATCAAAAAACAAACCTGCTTTTCTGGAAGATGACTCAGTGTGAAAACCCCACGTCCTGTAGGCTCTCTCTCTCTCTCTGGCAGCCTCAACAACATTTCTTTAAAAAAAATTTTTTTCCTACATATCCCCTTTGAGTTACTGTTTGTTTAGATACTTTTATTTAGACAGAATGGAAATCCAGTTAGCAATGTAAAGGGGTTAACTTGCAGGGTGGACATGGGACATTTAGGAAGATAGAAGATCTCATGAAATTCATAAAGGAGCCATGACAGAGTAGCTTGAGATGAGGATTCCCTCATCTGAATGACTTTTGTAGCCCCCCACCACCACCTTCCCATCATTTTATAGCTTTTCAATACCTAAATACTCTGGAGATCTGATTCTGTAGGTCCAGATGTAGCCCAAACGTGTCCATGAGTATCCTTCCTCGGCACCTGGGCTGCCACATTGGTACCACTTCGCCATTTTCATGGATTTTAGCTTTCTCTTTGCTTAGCTCTCTCTTTTCCCATCTTTTCCTTTCTCCCATCTAACTCAGTTGTAAAAGTAGTGGCTTTTGTATGCCTGCCCTTGCTCTGAGTAACGACTTGGACACCTTTATATTTATTAAAAGCTTCAGGTACTATAGCTAGGCAGATTCTGAGCTATTCTAACTAGACAATGCTGGCCTGGCCTACTTTCCAGCCCCGTGATCCATTAACTGCCATCTTAGTCTCTCCTGACACCTCCTTTTTCATCCATGTCCCAATAGCAATTCTTCTGGTCCCCACTTGAGACCCTCTCTCTGCACAGTAGCCCCGTCTTTTGTTCTCCTGCCCAGCTATAGGCTGCTTAGTTCTTTTTTTAACCAACCAGAAGGTGATGGAGCACCATGTTTTACAAAATACTGAGTCATACCAAAGTCTGGAGTGCAACCAGATCTCTGGGTACAGAAATTAGCATTCAAATGCACAGGGCACATACACATCCTCCAACAGTCAACTTAGTCGTTCTGATTGCTGTTTCCTACAGTGTATGCCTCTACATCTGAGTTCAAATGCCTGAGCAAAGTATTGGGCACCAGGTACAGCACTGCCATTAGACGGGAAAGGTAATTTCTAATGTTTCTGCTGTACAGTGGGCGACGATAATTAACTATCACATTAAGTACTTGAAAATAATGAGAAGAGAGGATTTTTTTTTTAAAAAAAATGTTTTCACCACAAAGAAATGAGAAGTGGCTGAAGTACTAATCATCTTGATTTAATAATTGCACAATGCATGTATCAAAATATCACAATGTACCCTATAAATGTGCCGTGTTATCATTTGTTCATTAGAGTCAAACCAAAACAGATGCTTAATAGAAGTCCAAGAGGCTTAGTTTGTCCGTAACTGACAACTTTATCTGCCAAGCCACTTGTGGGTCAGGGCCAGCCAAAGATTGATTGGGCCAGCTGGCTACCCCTGTTCTAATTAGTTATGGCTGTAGCTGTGGTGAGGCTAGGCATATAGTTTAGAATGGTGGTGAGGTTAGGCCTACAATTAAGAGTATGGTTAGACATACTAGAGATCTTGAGTTTCTTCTATACAGGGTCTCAGTGCTGAGATATTTAAAAGGCCTGTAGACTTAGCAAGGCAGAGTGGCTGTATTCCAACAGGCCTTTCCTTATAAAGTCTTTGTGATTTATGAGAGTAGCTTCTAATTTAGAGGGCATGGTCACTCCTATTAAGCAAGAAGAAGAAGAAGAACAACAACAACCAAACAAACTAAAAACCCTTCCCAGTGGCTGCTATATTTTCTGTATCTGTGATTAAGAAACTATACAATATAGAGAATACCCAAATGAGTTTACATCTTAGTCACAAAGACAGAATTTTTATTTTAAAGATAAAAGTGTATTAAAGTCATCTATTTCTTCAGTATATAGAAAATGTGGGACACACACAGTTTCCTGGGTCCCTTAAAGTGTCCCTTCACTGCACTTTGGTTCCTTATGGGTGCTCTCAGCCCACAGGTTAGGAACAATTTTGTGGTTCAGTAGCACATTCCTGGAATGCCAGATGTGGAGAAGCCTGCATTGGGTCTGAGGCTTTACTTCTTAGAGCGGTTCTAACATATCTTTTATTTGAACCTGGGCAGGTCTACTGGCTAGCTTTACTTCAACATGAAAGAAGCTAAAGCCATCTGAAAGGAGGGAACCTCAGTTGAGAAAATGCCCTCATAAGACCCGGTTGTAAGGCATCTTCATTAGTAATTGATGGGAGAAATACCCATCCAACTGTGTGTGGTGTCATCCCTAGGCTGGTGGTCCTGGGTTCTATAAAAAGCAGGCTGGGAAAACCATGAGGAGCAAGCCAGTAAGTAACACCCCTCCACGGCTTCTGCATCAGCCCCTGCCCTGTAGGCTCCTGTCCTGACTTCCTTTGAGGATGAACAGTAATATGGAAGTAAAGCCCAATAAACCCTTTCCTTCCCATTTGCTTTTTAGATATGGTGTTTCGTTGCAGTAATAGAAGCCATAACTAAAGCAGCAGGCTTAAACTACTCCAAAAGAAACGGCTAGAATATCTAGTGATTTCTGGGGCTATTTCATAATGGCTATGAAGTAGTTATGAGACACATTGAATGGAATGTGGAAAGGGAGGGAGAGCTATGGGGATGACTTGTTACAGAGATCATGTCATTGAGCTCCTGGCTTTCTCCCTTTCTCCTCTTTCGTTTCTCATTTGTTTGCTTTTTGTCTGAGACAGGGTTTCACCCTATATCCCACCCTGGCCTCACACCTGCAGTGAGCCTCTTATCAAATCCGCTTAAGTTCTGCAATTACAGACATGCTCCACCATGCCCAGCTTCTTTCTTTTCATTTCATCTTCTGCAATGTCAGTTTCATTTATTTCTGAGTCTGGTTTTCTTTCTGGTCAAAAAATAGCTGCCAACTACATTTAGGGTGGTATGACTGAAGAAAGAAACACTTAAAAACATCACCTGTCAATAAAAAAGCTTATGGCCAATGAGCTGAGGCAGGAAATAGGAGGTGGGACATCCAGGAGGGATAGAGAGAATTCTGGGAGTTAGAAGGTGGGAGATGGGAGAATTGCCAGTCAGATGTGCAGAAAGTAGCAGGCCAGGAATGTGGAGGAGATGGACTTTAATAAGCAGCTGAATTCAGGTTAGGATAAAGGGGAGATTTGCCCCCAGGAACTCTGAGAAGACAAGGAGAGAAAACCAGCCATGTAGCTGAACCTAGGTTAGAACAAAAGGGATGATAAGAGTAAATCAGAGAATAAGCTGAAGCTTATGACCTAGGCATTTATAAATAAATAATTAGTCTCAGAATTGTCATTCTGGAAGCAGGGGCTGGGAGGAAGAACTTGGTATATTTTTTTAGCATATGACCCCTTGCATAAAAATGGAGAAGAGGAAAAAAGAAAGAGAGAAAGGGAGAGAGGGGGAGAGATCTGTGCATGTTTATGTGTGTGCATGTATGTGTGGGTACACATGAGTATATGTATAAAGGCCCGAAGTCAACATAGGTGTCATTCTAATTTGCTATCTACCTTATTTTTTGAGATAGGGTCTCTCTTGGAACCTGAAACTTCACCAACTGGGGCGACAATGTTATGCCCAGAACTCAAAACCCCAAAGACCACCAGGACTCGACTCCGATGCAATTCACATGAGGGTTTATTCAGCACAGAGCTCGGGATGCAAACCTCCCTGAAGCTGCAGGTTAGGAGAGCATGCCGAGTTCTAGGGTTCTGGAGTTTTTAAAGGACAAAACCGCAAGCGGAGGCCACTCAGCCTTCGCATTATATGATTGGGTAAGAGGTTTATGGGGAAGTTGACTTTTAAAATGATTGGTTTGTTTTAGGTGCCAAGGCCGCAAACGGCTCTGGCCGGGCCATCTGGAGGACATCTGGTCATTAATTAACAGCTGCTAGGGAAGAGGAGCAATTAGCACTCTTTGTGGTATTTCCAGGATCTGTGCTATGTGACTCCCAAGGGTCATTGCTAGGGTTGTTAGGAAACTTTCTGAGTGCAGAAAAGAATGCAGTATGACCGGTGACTCCCAGCAGCTGCGGCTGCCTGATACGTTTACCCTGGGTCCTGGATTTTTTTTTGTTTAAATTTACGTTTCTGCCCCCCCCCCCCCCTTTTGGTCTCTCAACATGGACGGCCAGCAAGCTCTAAGGATCTTCATTTCCTTAGTTTCGGGATTGAAAACATGCACTGTTGCCAAGAACCAGCCTCGGCTTGGAGAGTGGTTCTGAGAAAAGAAATTGTAGATCCAAGCTGTGTTCTGCTTGATACAGCTTTTCCAGTCTGCTTCTCTCTATGTTCTGCTTTCTCTCTGGAGATTTCTCTGTCTATTCTGCTTGCTTGCTATTCTAAGAGATCTCTCTGTCCATGTTTGCTTGCCTGTGTCAGTTCTCCAAGCAGTTTTTATCTCTTTTTATCTTTTAAAAAAAATTCTCTGGATTGCTCATCTCCTGCAGTCTTTTATTTTGCATATCAATCCAGTCACTTACTCCAGGTTTCCTTTTGATTATCCTATGAATTGGCATCCCTAGGCCCCAGTCCTTTGATTCTTAGAAGATACCAAGCATACATTTTTTTTCTTAACATTGCAAAAGAATTCAGAGATCTATCTGCCTTCCTTAAGCACAGTTGATAAACTAGTTGGGTGGGACCCTGCCCTGAAGTATCCATTTCCCCCGTGCCTAAGCCTAATCTTGCTCTAACCTAGGCTAATCCTGAACTCAGGAATCTGTCTGCCTTTGTAACCATAAACAAAAAAACTTAGCTTTGTGGGATCTCCTGAGATTACTATGCCCAAAATCTCTTTATCTCCTCCCTTAGTAAGTTTTTAACAGGCTGGCTCACAGTGCAGCTGCTTCTGTTCCTTTAGATTTGTGAAGCCCCTTATGTAATTCATATTGAGTCATTATTTTTTGCATAGTTGAGAAAATATGTATTTTCAAACTCATGTATTTAGAGCTCTTTCCCACAGCCTTAAGCACTGTCCTGAAGGCCCCAGCATTGACCATTTTGTTGGGACATAACCAAACCCTCGACCTCTGGACTTGTGCTGTTTTTCATTATCATGGAGTCATTAATGTTAACAGGGAGGACATTCCTCGGAAGGAAAGAGTCCTCCATTGCTAGTATTGGTTCCAGAAAATATGTACACTATTACACAAACAAGCCTTACGTCCCCAGCAGCCATCTTTTGTTGTGTGGTGCTGAGGATATGAACCCAGGTCCTCATGTTTGTGTGGCAAGCACTTTACCTACTCAGATACTTCTCCAAATGCTTGAATTTTAATTTAGGGTAATCAGATAGTGAAGAGGTCAGCTCAGAAACTTTGGAAAGGTCATGGAACACTTGCCCCTCTGGAAGGGAGAGGCTAATTAACATCCCTCAGACCATGGGGATGGAGTGGGGTGGGGGAATTGACCTGCAGGTGGGGGAACTGACCTGCAGGTGGGGATGAATTCTGCAGGATGGGACCGTTGGCCATCTACAGACAAGGGAAGACCTGGCCACCTCATTCCCTAAAGACCAATCAGTTTTAAAAGTCACACAGTTCTGCCTAATGGCCACTGCCCTGAGGACTGAATAAAGACCTAGTGGATGGGCTGCATGTGGTTGTTCTCTCCCCATGTGCAGAGCAACCCCAGCATGCTGGATTAAATAAAATTGTTCTTGCTTTTGCATCGATTCCTGTCTCCTTATTGTTCATTCAGGGATCTCCGGTAAGTTAAAGCTCGCCAGAGTCTTACAATAGCATGTAAGTTTTCATTGTGGGAATCTCAAATATCAAAATTTTAGTTCTGACCCTCCCATCCTCCATGCTTCTCTGAAGCCATTCAATTTCTTCAGTGAAGAAGTCAGCCATTGTCGACTTTAACTCATGGGCGCTGAGATTCTGGAAGCAATTACTGAAATGACTAGAGCTCTGCTCCAGTCAGGAGACTTTCCTCTTTTGTGTTTGACTTTGCTCATCACACTTGTCTGGTATGTTTCAGGTTCTCCAATAAGAAACTACTTCCTCTCCAGGTTTTCAGAGACCTTGGTTGTCTGTGTATAGTGCAAAGGAGGAGTCCTTACCTGGATTCATCCTCAGCTCTATGGACAGACGACTAACCAACTCCTCTTATTTCCATCAAATACCCTTTTGTTTTCTTAAAGGAATGGCCATGTCTGGCTGAACCTTTCCCAGGCCCTATAATTAGAGGTTGGTGAACTCCTGCTGGTGTTCTTATGTACAAGTATGCGGGGCAGCACTCTCAGCTGTCACCTCTCTGCTCTCTGGTTGCCAGTCTCTACAAGGTGAGTCATATTGCTCCTCTGATATTATCATCTCCTTTCAGACTCTTTGTCCTTGTGAATTCCTGACTTTATTTACTGCAGTTAAGAATGGGTTAAAGAATAAAAATACTTTAAAGCTGATTGTTTCACCATATTTGACTGAGAAACCGCCCTCTGTCATATCTATATCTATATCTATCTATCTATCTATATATATATATGACATGTGTATAGACATAATATATACACATGTATATAGACATAATATATACACATGTATATATTATGTCTATACATGCACGTGTATGTGTGTATTTATACATTGCTCTATTTGCTTTTTTTCTCTAAGACTCTCAAATTACAAATGCAGGAAATCCAGAGCTCATGTTCATCTCTACTGTGAAATCACCAATGGTGGAGAGACATGTCCATTGACTGACTCCCCAGCATATTTGAAACCTGCGGTCTTTTCAAAGCCAGGTTTGCTTGACTTGTGTTTCTCTGAACAGCTTCTATGTAGAGATGAGTTTCAGGGAGGAAGAACACCAAGAAAAGCACAGAAAGGTCTGGGCCCTGAGGAATATGGAACTCGGGCCCATGGAAAACACTGAAGCGTAAGAAGCAAAAGAGAAAGAACAACATGCCAGCAGGAAATGATAGATATTGCAAAATAAAAATAACACAACAACACAGGAAACAATGTGGGGGCTGATGACAGATTTATTGGTACAACTTTATCTAATTGCTAGGCAATTTAGTGACAATTATGTGCCATCTTAAATAGGTACCAAATTAACTTTGTAAATGCACTATTTGATTAGAATAGTAAACAGTTTGTACATGTATTCAATATTTGTTTGTTGATATTCTAATCAGAGGAAAGAAGCTTACTAATAGCTTCTACAAGAGGAGAAAAGGGCATTCTATAAAGCATCCAGGATAAAGATAAGGTGCTTTGGATATGGGCTCAACCATAAATCTACAGTGACTATAATAGCACCAGCATATTAATAGGTGCTTAATAACTATCTGTTGGATGGGTTGATGGATGGATGGATGTGTGGATGGGAGATGAATAGATGGATGGGTGGATGGATGGATAGTTGGATGGATGGATAGATGGGTGGATGGATGGATAGGTGATGAGTTTAATAAAGTTTTGGTGCTGCTATTAACACTAAAATCTCATGTATCTTGATTGCTTACAACTTAAAATAATAAAGGGAGTATATGGGTTAGTAATTGTATTTATCTGATTGGGGAATGATTCATAGGATTTTTAAGAAAATCAATACATTGGCAGCTTTTATTATACAGTATTTGGATGACAGATGATTACCTCCTTATTGAGAGACAACGTACAATCCCTGTATTTTAAGAAACAAAAGATAGTATCATGTCTGGACTTTTAGATTATGCTACATATTTAGAAAACAAAACAAGCCTTGACAATATTGTTTTGAAAGTGAGAAATTATGGATGAAGCTAATGCCATCTAGGCCCAGGTGGTATGTAATCAGAACCCCCTCTCTCCCCCACCCTACAGGAAGTGTGTTACAGGAGAGAGGACAGTAGGTATTTCCAGAGGGCTCTGTCATGGCCCAGGCCTGTCTGAGGGTTTCTATTGAGTAGAATGTTCCCATGTACTTAGAGAATAAGAACAATAAAGGCAGATTTGGATGAAGAAAAAGTTTGGAGAGGGCATTGAGAGGCAGGTAATGACAAAGAACTAGAAAGGAGAATACAGAATGGGAGTAGGGTAGGGTAGAGGCAGAGAGAGCAATCAAGTGGGAAGAAGGCAGCAGATGACCCTACAGAGCAATTTGTCTGACCGTTCTAGACCTACACAATGGTTTTCAAAATAGGGTCCATGGATATTTTCTCCTTGAGATTCCCATACTGATGTAAGAAGCAAGGTGTCAATCCCACTGGGTGAGAGTGAGACCACTTCCATAATTTTTGAGCCACATTTGAAGGAAGCTTTATTAAGTACTTGCCAGGATGATGGACCCTGACTAGGTCCATCCCTGGGATTCCCAAAGAATGGCGGCAAATCACATTAGACTGATGCTTACAAAGGTAAACCCAGAAGGCTATGTACCTCTGTGTTCCTTCAACTGGGAGCAAGCACACAACCTGGAGCACTTCCTACTTCTGTGCCTCCCACATATGATCAAGCACATCTGGTGCAGTTGGGGCAACCAACCTTGTTTACAAAAATGAAAACACATGGCTTGCTATCTTATATGAACAGTAGCCCTAGAATTCCAGGAAGTTATCTGTCCTTGGGCAAGGGGGACTTATAGGTTAGAGGCACTTTTTTGTTTTATAGATCTCTTAGATTCAGTGATTAAAACTTAAAATGCAACTTTAGCATTCACAGTATTTATTACTTTTGAGTATGTATGTGCATGGAAGGGTGTATGTGTGTATAATATATATTATACACATGTATGTGTATAATATATATTATACACATGATGCATACTCCATTACCAAAATTTACTTGAATTGTTATGTTATGGTAAGAATATTAACTTCTGTTCTAGAATCAAATACTTAAAAGCAGAGAGAGGTATTGTGAAATGGGAAGAGCTGGATGCACATGCTGACAGACCCAGGGTAGTGGTGATGGTGGTGGTGCTGGTGATGGTGGTGACAGTGGTGGCAGTAGTGGGGAGTGAGATGGTCAGGACACAAACAGTGAGGTGATAAGTCAGTAGCTTGGGAAGTACACTTTCTGTCACTCCAGTTTTCTCAGAGGTTGTCAGGGTATCTAATTGAGTGGAAAATCCAAGCCAACATAATTCATACGATTCAGAGAGGTTGACACTGAGGGAATATTAATCCGAGTTCCTAGACCTTAAATGAGACAGAAGCATTGATAGCCCAAGATCATTTATATTCCTGGTGTGACTGTTCCCCACTGGGTTAGAAATCTTTAGGGCTCCCCCATCCCAAATCTAAAGGGACATCATTAGAAGAGATAGACAAGTGGTCTTGGCATGATGATCTAAGGCTGGGAGTTATTTCTGAATGGGGTTGAATGCTTTGAGTGTGCTGTTCTTCTTTGCTTTGTTTTGTTTGTAATGAATATTTGTTGAGGAGAAAGGAGTAAAGGAGATTAAAAAAAAAGATTCCCCCCCCCCCACGAACAACCTCCTACTCTGGATTTTTAGGTTTGGCTAAAATCCAGTATGATTCAAATCTTAATTTTTGGGCTAGACTCTAGGTTGATTTCTAGTATAATAAGTCAGATTCTGAAAGACTAGAGAAGAGCAGTTAATGGGTTCCTCTCTTTCTTTCTTTTATAAATTAAATAGCAAAAATGTAAGCATTGGCCACATGGATTTCCACCCTGTATCTAAAATGGATGACATTGCCAAGTTTGTGCCCAGGGGAGGTGTAGATCATTAAAAAGAGGGTGAACACAGTAGTTTTTCCACTTTCAGCTGAGACAGGAGGATTCTGATCTCTGCTATTGCAGACTTTCATATACACCTACCTGCTTTATCTTCCCTGGAGCAGAGATCAATGTCCCATATTACACTGCATCTGTAGTTTTAAAACTGTATTTTTAAAAGTAAAGAAAAACAACAAATGAAAATATTTCTTCATTATTATTTATAGAGTCACAAATAGCAAAAACAAAAAACAAAAACAAAAACCTAAGGATTTCTTTAAAGAATTTTTAAGCATGGAATATGCAAGCGCTACATTTGTTTTCCCTTTCATCCATGCAACCTTGTTCCAGAGAGTGTGTGAAAGGTTCCTGGCACACTTTTTTCACTAGTATGGTCACAGCCCATCTGGGAGGAAAAACTCAGTGAGCCGCACTTTTACCTCAGGTAACACACACATACCTTGGGAGTCAGTCAGGTTCTCCCAAGACTCTCATGTTCTTTCCTGAATGGTCTGAGCTCTCTCCTCTCTTATGATCCCAGGAAGAGTCAATCTGCTTTAGGAAGATAAAGCAGGTGTATATGAAGCAGTCTCAACTGCTGTCTGTATCAGAGCTTTGTTTTCAAGAGAATGGAAATACATTTATTTTAAATATTAGTGATTTTTCTAGAAGATATGTTTTAAACTCCATCAGCGTAAACCTGTGGAGGTATACATTTGCATACAACCACCCACACACATATCTACTATGCAAAGCAAGACATGAAACATTTTTGCTGAGCCAAGTGTAGTAGAACGTATATGTGATCCCAGCTCTCAGGAGGTGGAGCCAGGAGTCTGAGGATAGCCTGGGCAACATTGCAATACCTCATCTGGAGAATTGTCTTTTTCTCTGGCTACAGAATGTTTTCTCACAGCCCTTACCTGTGAATATCACCCCTCTAAGTCAGCACCACACTGATACCTATCACCTACATTTTAATTTTGCTTCTTCTTAAAATTCCTAAAAGTGGAACTTTACATCCCAGATTCCTTTGTATCTTCCCCATATACTTGTTCCAATGCCTGAGATGTTCGTCCACATTGTTATATACAGTCGTGGTAATCTGTTCTTTTTTATTAGCATGTAGAATTCCATCCTAATAATAGTCTACAATTTATTTATGTATTTTTATGGCTGACCAAATCTTAGAATGGTCACAATTGTTACTAAAACAAGTTGTGGTAGCTGTGTGGTATTTACTCAGAAGTACATTGCTAGATCCTATGGTAGGTGTGTTTACCTTTGGAACTATGTTTTTATAAAGGAATTTCTTTTTTTTCTTATAAGGACAACATTTAATTGGGGATGGTTTACAGGTTCAGAGGTTCAGTCCATTATCATCAAGGTCACCACCATGCTGATACTTGCTGGAGCATGGCACTGTCCAGGCAGACATGGGGCTGGAGGAGCCGAGAGGTCCACCTCTTGTTCCGAAGGCAGCTAGGAGAAGACTGGCTTCAGGCAGCTAGGAGGAGGGTCTCTCAAAGCCCAGAGACACACTTCCTCCAACAAGGCCACACCTTCTAATAGTGTCTCTCCCTGGGCCAAGCATATTCAAACATTCAAAGCCCCCATAGCTTGTTCAAATACATGAGTCTGTGGGTGTCATACCTAGCCATAGCATAATAAAAACGCTATATTTCATCCAATTTCCAAAGTCCCCATAGTCTATAACAGTCTCAACAATGTTAAAAGTCCAAAGTTCAAAGTCTCTTCTGAGGGTTATCCAATCACTTAACTGTAATCCCCAAAGTAAGATAGGGAACCAGCTAGGCAAACTCCAGACTCTGAATCTCCATGGCTGATGTCAAAGCCGTCTTCAGATCTCCACTCCTTTTTCGTCTTTGTTGATTGCAACAAAGTTCTTTCTCCTGGGCTGGTTCTACTCTCTGTTAGCAGCTTTCCTCACTGGATATCCCACTGGCATCTTTTGGGGTCTCCAAGGCAACTTCAGTGTTACAGCTTTTTGTTTAAATGACTGGGATCCACACACGATCTTCTGGGCTCCTCCAAAGGGCTTGCATCACTTCTCCAGCTCTGCCCTCTGTAGCACTCTAGGATCTGGTTGACTCTACTTCATTGCTGTTGCTGTTCTTGGTGGTCATCCAATGGCAGGGGCATCTCCAATAAACTGGGGTCTTCCACTGCAACTAGGTTTCACCAATAGCCTCTCATAGACTCTCTTCATGGTGCCAAGCCTCAAATCCTTTGCTTGATCCCTTCAGCCCAGGGCCATTAACTGCAACTGAGGCTACATCTTCACCAATGACCTTCACTGGCCTCTCACAGTGCCAAGCCTCAGCTGCTCTCTCCATGATTACTTCATACCTTCAAAATCAGTACCACTGGGTAATTCTTACACATTACCAATCCATCTGCAGCATGAGGTTACATCCTTGGCTATCTCTGGAACACAGCTTCTATGTGCTCTTAGAAAACACTTCCTAGAAGATTTCACCTCAGTGATGCTGGTCTTTTAATCACCACTAATTTCCTAGCTCCAGCTAATCAGCATCAATTGTCCCAGTAGTCCCTTCTATTCTTGACTCTAAAGCCAGAGTTATATGGCTGACACTGCCAAGTTCTGTACTTGCTAGAGCTGGAACATGGCCCCTTGTTCTACTATATTATCAAGAGCTTTCTGTTTTCCAACTCCTTCATTGCCTAAGCTTGGCTGTCTATAAAGGAACTTCTATTGTGAACTTTTAATAAGCTAGTTATTTTTCTTGATACATGTTAAAATTTTAAGAAATCTTCTTTACTATTTTATGCCCTAAACATTTTCAATTACTACTTCAGGAATATTTGGAATATACAGAAATGACATGAACTTTGAAATGGGACTGATTTAATGCTAGTTTGAGATCTCTGAGTCTCAGATTAATAAACTAAAATTTTATGTTAACAATGTGATGAATTTTTACAGAGATAAATGTTGAGAGAAAGAAACTAGATTCCAGAATGCTCATTGTACAATTTCTTTGCAACTGGACTTTCAGGATTGTAGTTACCTTTCCAAAAATGAAGTGAGTCTATGGGCTACACCACCTTAAACACACTCAGTCTAAGTACACTGGACTAGTTAGAGTCAGGAGAATCTTCTGAGTTGCTGAAATTATTTATATCTCATGTATGTATATGTACAATATACAGGTTATGTGCCACCTCATGATGTCTCTATCAAGAAGGACTGCATCACAATCTCATATGTATAAGATGATGTTAATATCATAACTTAGTTTGTATATCTATGATGTTCACACAATGATGGAATCATGATAATAATGTGCTTCTTAGACATCCTCCTTGCACATGACTACATATGCATTCACATACATATATTTATGAGTATCTATGTATACAATCACAGCATAATACTTGGCTACTTTTTAGGGTGCTTATGTTTCTTGATTCGATTGCTGACTACACAAATGTGATTGGGTTGTAAAATTCCATCATGCTTTATGTACATGGCAGATGAACTATAAATGTGTGCTTTCGTAAAAATGGATATGATAATGGGCATAATGCCTGCTTCCAGGTTTGTTTCATGAAGTTTGAAAAGGGTTACTACTACAAGAATTTCTCATGGTGGACATAATGTCTATATACTCTTCATAAAGACCAGTGACAATCTAAAGCTTGATTCCACCAAAGTTCATCTTGGGGATCCAGTGAGTACTGAGCTGTCTCCTAGGTTAGGGATTACTGTCAGGAGAGTGGATGACCCCACTTTCCAGCAACTGCATTGGAAAGTCTTCATCTGGCATGGGTGATGGCTTCCTAGAGTTACATAGATTGAGCTTGTAAATTCACCTTTCCTGTCTATCTATGGAAGCTAGCAGCTCCAGAGATCCCCAAGAAGCAACTTGGAACGTGCAATTAGAACAGAATTGCATACAAATGGTTGGGAGTCTCATCCTTTGGAAGGAACATCAACAGTCTGCAGGCCTGCTCTTGATGGCCTCTTGGGGTTAGGTACAGCTGATCTGAGGACTGTGGTCTATAGCAGTTGTGAAATCCTATTTCTCTGAGGTACAACCCATCTTAGACTTAGAAGTTGCAATATGAAATTCAGCTACTTTATGGAGTCTTGGCCCCATCATGTTCACATTTTATCAGAGGAGAGCCTTCCAGTAAAGACACAGTGCTTCAGAGCAGAACTAATGAGTAGGTGGGAGTGATTGTTGACTGGAAGAAGAGTACTTTCCAGACTTGTATACACCCTATTTGTGTTTGTGTTGTATGAGTGTGTGGTTTGCACAAATGTGTGCAGTGTACACAAGCCCAGAGGGCATCGATATCCTGTTTTGCCATTCTCTGTCTTGTTTCCCTTGAGACAATCTCTTACTGAACCTGGATAGGCTGGTGGCCAGCGAGCCTGAGCACTCTTTCTGTCTACACCTGTCTATGGCACCAAGAATATAAACGCACAAAGGATTTGAATTCAAGCCCACATGCTTGTATAGCAAGTGCTCTTACCCACTCACCCATCTCCTCCATTATATCTTTATTTAAATAAGGAAAATTACCTTTCATAATGTGTGTGGGTCTCATCCAATCATTGAAGGTCTTAAGAGTGAGAAATGAGGAAAAATTTCTCATTTTCCTCATTGAATTGAATGAGTGTTAGTTACACCAAAACACCTTCATAGCTGCCTCTAAACTAATGTTTATGCTATAGCATAATCAAGTTGATGCATAAATTAGAAATTATATCCATTTAAAGCTAGATTTATGCTTGGCTAAAAAGGCCCTGATTACATATTCACTGAGAGCCCATTCATCTTTGAAAGGTGTTTTTATTCTGTTTCAAGTGATGTATGATCTTGGGGTCTCGTGTCACATGGGGCACAGACAGTGCTACTAATCTTGGCTGAAGATTCTTGGTTATAAAAGGAGATTAGATATCTTATGTTGTATCAGAGTCAGCTAGATAAGCTCCAAAATCTCATTAAATTGTATCTGCAAGAAAGCTCTCTCTTATGAAAATACCAGACGAGGTGGTTTGCTTCAATCAGTAAGGGCACAAATTTTGTTGTTATTTGTTGGACATAACCCTGTGGCCATCGTTCTGGCTGGACTCCACCCCTGCAGTCACCTGGCTACAGCCAGGCTTTCCCCTCCTCACAGTTACCTGGCAACAGCCAGGTAACCCAGCCCACTTTAAAAGGAGGCTTCTTGGCCCCTCCTAGCTCTCTTGCTTTTCTCTCTTGCCCTTGCTCTTGTCCCCCTGTTCCCCCACCACTCCATTCTTTTCCCCTCTTTCCACGTGGTCATGGCCAGCTCTCATCCCTCTATCTTTTCTTTCTCTCTTTACTTCTCTATCTCCTTTTCTCTTCCTACTTTTTTATAACAAAGCTTTGAAACTATGGACTGTCTCTTCTTATCAAAACCCGCCGTGTAAGAGCAGTGAAATAGGCCTCAGCGTCTCCAGTCGCCAGAAAGGACCCAGGACTCCCCGCCTAGGCAGCCCCTCTCTCTACAGGTACTTGGGCGCTCACTGTCCATATCCCCGTGCGCCGGACACGCGGGCGGGGTGACTAAAACTGGGCAGCCTCCCCTCCGCCCGCTTTCTCTACGGCAGGTACGTGGGTGGGCCCTGCTCATTTTTTCCCACAGTTATTGCTGTTTGTGATGTGTTTCCTCCAAATAATGTCGTAAATGGTGGGCGTCCAGAAAGCCTTGATATTATCCGTGTTTGTACCTTTTAATGGTTTAACCATTTGTACCATGTTTAACCGTTTCATTAGATGATTTCATAAATAATCTCTTGATTGCCTCTCTACTTTTTTTCTTTTTTTTTTTTTTGGTTTTTCAAGACAGGGTTTCTCTGTGTAGCCCTGGCTGTCCTGGAACTCACGCTGTAGACCAGGCTGGCCTCGAACTCAGAAATCCTCCTGCCTCTGCCTCCCAAGTGCTGGGATTAAAGGCATGCCTCTCTACTTTCCTACATCTCCCAGAATACTAAGACTGAGTGAACAGGTCTTTTTTTGTTACAGTTACTGGCAACGAATAAAAAAAATTAACTGGATGATGGACCCTTGGATTACATCTGACTTACTGAAGTATTTGATTTTGATCTATGTTTGAACTACAATATTTTAAAACAGTGTTTAAAAACAGTGTTAATGTTGATATATTTCCTTTCAAAATACAGGCGTTTGTTACTCCTTCGTGTATTGTGGTGGGTGTCCCTGGGCAGGACTCTTTCTGACTTTCTGTCTTTGTCTTTATCACTCCCAGTCGACTCCAGTTTTGCTCCCACTTCAGAGATGCCTGGCCTGGAGTTCTATCCCAGTACCTTCCTTGGGGTCCATTCCTCTTTCTCCAGCTCAGGTTTGTGTCTTATGCCAACACCTTGGGTTCTTGCCCATCGTCCTCTGTCCAGAATAAGACCAAAGCCATGTTCAGTGATAGCTTGGCCTTATCTATTACTACTGTCATCCCTTTCTTCCTCTGTGGGCCCCGACCTGCCAGCCTTCACCCTGCTGTGGGGAGAAAGGTCCCCTGAAAGAGTCCCTCCAACACCTGTATTTAAAGGTACTCATGTTGCTTGTCACTTCCTCAGTAAAATTCTGAGTTCTTCTTTCATTTACAATCAAGTTTTGTCCCCTCGCAGGCTCAGAGTGGCAGGCAAGACCCAATTCATGTGCATTAACAGAGTCTATGCAAGCACAATCTGCCAGAGTTCGAGGACCTCTGCTGGGCCCCTCACCACCTCACATGCTTTCTCTGTGTGTACTTCATTTTGTCTTTATGGTTTCTGAAGCAATTCAAATTCTTAGTTTACTTCCTAAGACCAAAATAAAAATTGAAGTTGCAGAACTTAAAAAAAAAAAGATTTCTGGGCAGGCAGTGGTGGTGACTGCCTTTAATCCCAGCACTAGGTTAGGCAGAGGCAGGCGGATCTCTGTAAATTTGGGGCCAGATTGATCTACAGAGCACATTCCAGGACAGCCAAGGCTGAGAGAAACCCCATCTTAAAAAACAAAAACCAAGCAAGCAAGCAAGCAAGCAACCAACCAACCAAACAAAAAAAACAAAATGTCTAGATTTTCTTAAACTATAAACTGACCAGAGATCTGGTAATGCTGGGGCAGGGTTATTCATGACAAGCACCAACAGGAGGAAAGTAATGGTAGTTTTGGTT
Source organism: Tokudaia tokunoshimensis (assembly GCA_036184795.1). NCBI lineage: Eukaryota > Metazoa > Chordata > Mammalia > Rodentia > Muridae > Tokudaia > Tokudaia tokunoshimensis. The sequence goes on from BTHU01000006.1 coordinate 62,251,771, forward strand.
TTGTTTCCCAATTGACAGGAGTCACCCCTTTGGTAGCTTCCCTGTTATGCCATCAACACTGTCTTCTAAGCTAAATTGTATATTCTGACATAGTTCGTAGATGTCCTCTGGCCAGGGCTGTGATCCATCGTCTGCCACTTGGGCTTAAGGCCTTTCTTTCTGTCATCCTCATAGCCAGGAAGATGCAGTTTACATGATGCTGCAGGCTGCCAGATTCATGAGTGGAGTTATCCAACGGTTTCTACAGGATTTGGAGGAGAAAGGCTCCATTTCCCAGCAATTCGCAGTCATATTTCCCTCTCTTTTCTATCAGTTTGCTACCTTCCTTCCTCCTGTTTCTTTTCCTTTCCTTCTTCCTTCTTTTACTTTGCTTTCCCTTCCTATTCCTTGCCTCTCCTTGTCCTGATCCACGCCTCTATCTCCTCTCTCTCTTTTCCTCATTTTCTCCATCTGCCCCCCTCCTTCCTGTCATCCTGGCTTCAGGTCTATCTCACCAGCAAGGCGGAGAGAGCAGGAGGAGAAAGCCACTCCTCCTCCTTTTCTAGCACCCTCCCCACTCTTCCCAATCTCTTCTCTTCACAGAGAAGGTGTGCTGTAGATGGCTCTGGAAGGCAGGAGGGTAACAAAGTTCCACCAGGCACTGAAGGGGAAGTCCTTTCTGACCCGACCTAACCAGACACAGGTTCACACTATTTGTGTCAAGAGTATGAAGGCAAATGCTTTCAGTTTCTTTATGTTTTTTTCTGCCCCACAGTGTACATTTCCACAGGTACATCTTAATTAGTAACTTATATGCTTGTTAAAGGGAAGTGCCCAACCAAGTTAAGGAATGGAGTTCTCAAGATTAGTCTTCTTTAGATTAGTACATATGCCAGGGATTTTAGAAATTAAAGAAAGAACTTTAAAATAGATACTAGAGTGTTGCACCTTGTTCTACTATGTCCAGACAGCTTTCCTGAGTCAATGGAAGATAGAACACTCCCTTTTCTTAATGGGACCTCCTCTTCTCCATCTGATCGGGGGAGCCCAACCCACACTTTATCTGAGGAATGTCACATCATCCCTGGTGAAATTACAGGTTCAATTTCTTGGAATGCCTCTCCATGCAAAGGTATCCCCAGCCTCAGCCGATGAAACTTCACCCTAAGAAGAACCTTTCTCACACTCTGAGATTCATATATATAGCCTTGGCTCACCCCAAATAAATGTATGTGTACAAGCTCACCTTGAATAAAGGTGTATGCAGAAGCTAAGATCATCTTAGCTGTTTCTTCTTAGATGGGTAGAGAAGGCCTTTGTCTAAAAGAGCTAGCTGTAACACTAAGATCCTTGGAGAAGGCCCAGCTCCCTGCACTCACTCCCAGAGGACCTGCAGAGCTCATTCTGGACTCCATTTAATCCTTCTAGCCTGGTGTGAAGCCGTGTCTGGACACCCTGAGAGGGAGGAAATGGAGGAACCACAACTGGACCCCAACATGCATACCACACTAAGGCTGCCAAAGTAGCTCAGCAGGTAAAGTTGCTTGCCCCAGAGAAGGGCAACCAGAGTTCGGTCCCAGGGCCCACATGGTGGATAGAGAGAGCTGACTTCTGAAGGTTGTCATCTGACCTTCACGGGTGAGCTGCAGGATTTGCACACATGCACACTTGCACACATGCATATAAAAAGCAAAAATTGGGAGAGGACACAGTTCTGTGGTAGAATCCTATGTAACACACTCAAAACACTGGATCTCTCTAGCACTGAGGAGAGGGAGGAGTTAAATACATAGGAAGCCACATGGTGATCTATCCTAAGGCCGTTCACCTATACAGCCCATAGCCACAGACCCCTGAACTCAAGGCATCCTGCTTTTCTCCAATATTAATCTCTACCCATGAGTAAAACACGAAGTAGACATTCTGTGTCCTTGTTAGAATGATTTTATGAAATTAAACCAAAAGGGTCAAAGACAAACCAGCTTTAACAAGTCAGCTTGCCTTGAAGAGTGTTAATGTGTGAGAACCAATCATGAAAAAGGTCAAACTGTTTCCTTGATTTATAAACAGTGTGGTGAGGCTGTGAACCAGGTTCCTACCTTTTTGGTTTGAGGTCTCCTATTTTGCAACCTATTTTTTTTGTGTGTGTGTGTGAAGATTAATCTGTACAATTTTAAATTGTGATGTAGTTTTATTTTGGGGCCAACAAAGCTACAGAATCCACTCATAATTATACCAGCTATGAAATTACAGTTTGGGTTATAATTAATATATATGACATGATATAAACTGATAAAATTAATTCATTCATTCATAAAGTTCACGTGTTACCTGATTTATATCAAGAATAAAATGTAGTGTGAAATTTGGGTAGGTAAAAGTTTGCCTTTTACTATAAGGTGATAGTGGATGTCAGATGTGGATAGTCTGTAAATATGTTGACTACTTATTTGTAGTAGTCAACAGTGTGTATGGGATTTGGGAACTGAGAGACTATTTTCCTTAGAGTGTTTTAAGAACCCCAGAGTATACAAGTTTGAAGATTACTGCTACTAAGAACCAGTTGAACTACTTAGCCACTTAAAGGAAGAAGAAACAATTACAATGATGAGGAAAAGTAGTGGAGCTTTTTATAGAAATATGTATGCACATATGCATATAAAATGATCTTTCTATATCCAGGCACATCCATTTTTGCTTATGTGTTTAGTTGAAGGGGTGAATCAGGACAGCCTGCAAGAATTAGACAACTGGAGACTGACTGTGACAGGCACAGTTGCACTCTCACATCTAGGAGGTTAAGGCAGGAGCAGAGTGAGTTACAAACAAACTCGGGCTACATAACAAGACTCTGTATCCACAAAATGAAACCTGAATGTGAACAAACAAGCTGGGCCAGGTGGGGCAGGCTTGTAATCCCAGTTACACAGAAGACATATGTCTTATATGTTTTATTATATTTTTAAAAAATATAATGTACTTGCACTTGTATGGGTTATTTTTCCCTTTTTAAAAATCGAAAACAGATTTTTTTCATGCAACATATTATGATCATGCTTTCTTTTTTCCCCAACTTCTACCAGATCCTCCCTAACCACTCAAATTCACATGCAGATGATGATGACGATGATGATGATAACAGCAACAGCAACAACAAAGAGGGGCCATTCCTTCCTCTTGTGTCCCCATCTTTCTCTCTCCAACCCGGAAAGCCCACCTCCTCCACTTCGCCCAGCGATTAGCTTCTTGTCATTTTTAGTTAGCCAAATCAAAAAGTTAGAGGAAATTCCCCTATAGACTTTCACTCTTTGAATATTGTACAGTTGTAGGTATCTATATTTGTTCCAATCTATTTCAGGAGGAAGGTTTTCTGATGATGGCTGAGCAAGACACTGATTGATTATATATCAGAACTTTGTTAGGAATCACTTTATTGCTTCATTCCTCCAGTACAACAGTGATATTGCTTTTACCCTAGGTCTATGACCTATGTAGTCTTGGATTATGGAACACATGAACAGTATCATGCATGGGTTTCATCTCATGGAGTGGGCCTTAAAGCTAGTGATTGGTTATTCCCCCAACTTTTGTACCACTATTGTAGCAGCATATCTTGCGTATGGGTCACCACTGTGTTGAAGATTTTGTAGCTGGCCTGGTGTTTACTTTTCTCCTCTGGTAGAATGCAGAGTCCCTTCCACTACCATAAATATAAGTCAGTAGCGGGGAAGGCTCTAGGTAGGTCACTTGACTTCTCTGTGTTCAATGAGTTATGTGGTTGCTGTAGTTAGCGATAGTACCTTGCCACCCGTTTGTGGTGAGCAACAAATAGCATTGGTAATATCCTGGGTTTTTGTGGGGTTTCCATGGGACTCCTTTGGCTGATAACTCAATTAGCTGTAACTGATTCCCTGCCCTGGAGGTTTCATTTGGTGGTAAGAGATGGCTTGTTAGGGTGCTATCTCCCTCATTATTTGGTGATTTTATTTAGACTTCTTAGATATAATATATTTTAAGAAGTTTCTACTGTAGTAGGCTTACATGTGACCCCTCAAATGGCCTCAGCTGAGCATTATTCCATTGTGCAAATGTGGCATGCCTATTCATCCTCTGATGAACATCTAGGCTGCTTTGAATTTCTGACTATTGTGAACAAAGCAGCAATGAACATGGATGAGCAAGCGTCTCCACAGTGGGATGTAGAGCCCTTTGGGTGTATGCCTGAAGGTGAGTGTAGCTGGATCTTAAGGTAAATCTAGTCTCTGATTCCTGAGGAACTGCCACACTGATTTTCATAATGATTGTACAGGTTTGCAATTCCACCAGCAATGGATTAATGACCCTCTTACTCTACATCCTTGCTGGCATGAGCTGTCATTTTGTTTTATTGATCTTGTCCATTCTGACTGGCGTAAGATGAAATCTCAAAGTAGTTTCAATTTGCATTTCCCTGATGACTAAAGTTGTTGAACATTTCTTTAAGAGTTTCTCAGCCATTTGTGTTTTATCTTTTTGAGAATTCTTTTATTTTTTTTCAATTGGGCATAGAGATTTATTTTTTTTTTCATATGACATATTCTGATTACGGTTTCCCCTTTCTCAACTCCTCCAAGATTCTTCCTGCCTCCCCTCCCATCTGAATCTACACCTTTTTGTTTCTCAGTTAAAAAACAAGCAGACATCTAAGGAACAGTAAAATACTGTAAGATAAAACAAAAGCAGGCAACCCAGATGTGGAGTTGGTTCCCTTTCTGTAGTTTGCCTCTTTATCCAAATGAAGATATCCCTTGCCATATAAAAGCTTTTCAGTTTCATGAGGTCCTATTCATTTTGTATTGATTTTAGTGCCTGGATTAGTGTTCTGTTTAGTAAGTCTTTTCCTGTTCCAATGAATTCAAGGTTATTCCTTACTTTCTCTCCTATCAGGCCTACTGTGTCTGGTTTTGTGTTGATTCTCTCAATCCATTTGGAGCTGAGTTTGTGCAGGGTGATAAGTATGGGTATATTCAGATGCATCTACATGCAGCCATCTGTTTGACCAGCATCATTATTTGTAGAGGCTGTATTTTTCCCACTGTGTATTTTTGACTTCTTTGTGAAAAGAGGGTCCATAGGTGTGGTGTGTCTTAGTCTTCAATTTGATTTCATTGATGTGTCCATTGATATGTTTGATTCCATAAAAACATGTCTGTTTTTGTGCCAATACAGTTTCCATTTTGTTTCTCCAACTGTCTAATACAATTTGAGATCAAGTATAGTGATACCTCCAGCAGTTCTTTCATTATTCAGGGTTGTTTTAACTCTCCCGGGATTTTGTGTTTCCATATGAAGCAGAAAATTGTCCTTTCAAGACCTGTAAAGAAGTGTGTTAGAATTCTGATAGGAATTGCATTGCATTTGTAGATTACTTTTGGTAGGCTGGCCAGTTTTGCTATATTAATCCTACCAATCCATGAGCATAGAGGATCTTTACATCTTCTGCTTCTTCAACTTCGTTGTTGTTGTTCTGTTTTTCAAGATATGGTTTATGTAGTACTGGCTGTGCTGGAACCAAGCTGGCCTTGAATTCACAGAGATCCACCTGCCTCTGCTGTCCGAGTAATGGAATTAAAGGCAAGCACCACCGCACTCAGCTTCAATTTCTCTCTTTAATGTTTTAATTTTTTTAATTACACAAGTCTTTTACTTGCTTGCTTAGAATTAGCCCAAAGATATTTTATTTATTTATCTTGAGGCTATTGTGAAAGTCATTGTTTCCCTGATTTCTTTCTGGGCCCATTTGTTATTCACACATAGGAAGGCTACTGAGTTTTGTGAGTATCCAACCACTTTGCTGAAGTATTCATTAGACACAGAAATTTCCTGGTAGAGTTTTTAGGGACATTTACATGTAAAAATCATATTATATAGAATAAGGATACTTTGATTTCTTCCTATTTGTATCCCCCTAGAATTCAGTTGACTCATTGCTCTGGCTAAGACTTCAAGTGGTATATTGAATAGATATGGAAAGGGTGGACAACCTTGCCTTGTTTCTGATTTAGTGGAATTGCCTTGAGTTGCTTTCCATTTAATTTGATGTTAGCTGTGGGCTTGCTTTGAGTTGTCTTTATGTGTTGAAGATTGTCGCTTGTATTCTTGGTCTCTCCAGGACTTTCATCAGGAAGGGGTATTGGGTTGTCAACAGTTTTTTATGCATCTAATGAAATGATTATTTGGTTTTAGTCCTTGTATAGGAGATTTTAAGCTGTCTAGATTGCCTCTCTGAACTAAACAGTGGTTTAGTTAGTGATGAATGGTTATTTATAGAAAAAGAAGGGCTTTCTATAGGTGATAAGGTGAATCTACTTTCATAATCTGGTAGTAGGTCTCAGTGGAAAGACAGTGAACTCAGGTGTTGTATTAAGGATGATTAGGTCATCCACTCACACACTCACATACAGCCAAATACATAATAAAAATAATTAACAAAAATCATTAGACCTGAAAGAGATGGAATATACTTAAGTGTAAAAGAATGCTTTTCTCTTTACTTCTTAAAGTCAGAGAACAGCAGTTCTCACAATTTGACTTTTGTGATAATTAAACTAATTATGCCTCACTTGCTTGCATAAATATTTACCCAATTTAAGGAGCATCGTAGGAGCTGACCTTGACCTCATGACTTCAGAACGGAAGCACACCCACTAGACTGCGGCTGTTTTAATGATCTGTGGGCTTGTTTTGCTGTGCTATTTAAAATAAAAGAAGATGGCCTTTCATTTACTTTCTAGGATATTCCAAACATCTTGAGGTTTAGAAAGTAAACATTTTCTTAATGGTTCTCAGCCTTATGAGCTGGGTGAGTCAAATCTTTTGCAGCCAATTTACACAAACAAATAGTCTTTATGTTTCAGCTCTTGGGATGGTAAATATAATATCAACTTGATTGGGTTCAGAACTGCTCAGATAGATGGTAAAATATTGTTTCTGGTCTAACAGAGTATCTCTAACAGCATCGAAACCTGCCAACTGGGTAAAACAGATCAGCCTTACTAATGTGACTGGCCTCACCAATTTGGAGGGCCTAGACTGGGTATAAAAGTCAGAGGAAGGTTAGATTTGCTCTGTGCTTAATTGGGAACATTTATCTTCTTCTAGGTCATCCAACCAAAGCTCAAGAAGCAAGGCTGGTGACAACTTTGGCCCTGCTTATCATAGTGTGTCTCTCCTTTAAGGGTCTAAACAAGTCAGTTACTTGCTTCTTAGGAGCAGTGACCTTCAAACTAGACTATATGTACAGGTATAGGAATACATTCTAAGGGTCACAACTCCTCAGCTTTCAAATCCCATACATACTGGTTCACCCAACAACCAGCCATCATGTTTATAAAGGTCCCTCATTTTGACATCTAGTTTCCAAAAGTCTGTCTCCAATTTAAAGATGAAAGACTCAGCCAGAATTTCAAAGCTATAATATATAATCATCAATATATTTTTAAAAATAGATGTGTTTTCTTTTATAGTCTATGATGAAAATGGGAAAACTAATTATATAGTAGTTCTTGACTTTGGTTTTTCTAGATATCTGTCTCACAGGATGTGCTTTATATTTTGTCTTTCAATGGTTTTCAAAGTATTCCTTAAAATATTCATGAATTTATTTACTTGAATCAGAAATTAAAGGAAGAGTTTTCTTAAGAAGGCAAGCCTGCTCTGACTGCCTTTGCTACTTACGTGAGATGACAAACATGGATTCAGTGAGCCTTTGTTGCCTTATACCATTTATAATTTGATTAAAAAACACTGAAAACAATGTGATAATAAAATGTGTTAGAAATAGACTAGGTGTGGTGACATATGTGTGCAATCCAATCAAGATTCTAAGACAGTAAGAGACAGTAGGACATTTGTTCCAGGCCAACATGCACTACCTAGTAAGACATTTTACACACACACACACACACACACACACACACACACACCCCTAAAAAGTATATAACTTTGTCGAAGTATGTTAGAATGAAGACTTTTTGCTTTTCCAACCCCTTTAAGCACCTGTAAAGTCTCTTTCTGTCTGTCTGTCTCTGTCTCTGTCTGTCTGTCTCTGTCTCTGTCTGTCTCTCTCTCTCTCACCAACACGCCGCCCCCCCCCCCCACACACAGAGCCAGGTATACTGGGATAAGTGTGTAAATCTTTGGCACTGCAGAACTTTAGGCAGAAAGACTGCCAAGTGTTTGAGACCAGCTTTCACTACACAATGAATTCCAGGCTGGCCATGACTATGCAAAGAGACTGGTCATACTTCCTTCAAACGAAGCATATAATTAGTAGTTAATTGACAAATCTTATGTAGTTTTTTAGAAAAAGTCATAATAGCTGGATAAGAAAATTCACTTGTAAGTCAGATAGCTTCCAATTCTTTTCTTTCAACAAAGTTGAAGACAAGCCTAACCAAATTGTCATTTGATACAATATGAAAATAATGTTATGACAAACCACTCGGTGATTTATGATACAAAATTTAGAAAGAGCTCAAGGAATTCTGTGACTTTCTTTTAGCAAACCTTTTTCTATACCCTTATATTTATTACATAAAAATATTTCTTAGTCTGTATATTATAAAATTAAAAAGTAGGGGGAAATTAAGTCAAACCTTTCTCTGATAAGTGGTATTCATGGTTTTTGTTTGAACTAATTTTGAGAATGAAGTATTATTCCTCTCATTAATAACTGTACTTTCAATGAAAATTTTATTTGTATTTAATAATGTTCAAAAGTGTTAGCAGAAGGATAATAGAGAGTACGGGGGGATGAATATATCATGGTACCATATATATATATGAAACTATATCAAATTTTTAAAATTTAAAAAGTGTCAGCAATATTGATTTTTAGACCAACAGTATACTTGTAATGATAGAAAATATTAGCAATTAGGGTATTTAAAAGTTCATTAGAAATACATAATTGTGTGTATAGTATATTTAAATGACTGCTCAGATATTATATTTCTTAACCATTCAAACATAGAAAGTTAAATTTGAACAGACTTTCATCAAGACATTCACATTGAATCAGCAAGGGAGAAAGTAAAATTTCTGACTCATAAAAGTAATTTTTGATCAGGTTTTTAAAACACAGTCATTTATAATTACCAAACTGCTAAGATATTTAGGTACCATAAGCTAGTTAGACAAACAGATAAACAATGTAAGTCTTAATGGATGGATCAGCATTTGACACATATGAGAAATTTATGCCCAATATGAGTATTTAAACTTACAATAAGTACAGTTTTATAAAGTCTTATGAAGTTGTGGAGTAGAATGTAGTTTGAAGATTGCTACCATATCTCACTGTCATTCATGAAAGTTGGCTCTTTCAATTATTCTGGGCACCAGGCCAGAGTCAGCTGGGCACAGTCCCCACACATGGTGCTTCTGTGCTCAGCTCATGCAGAGCTGGGGCAGTGCCAGGCTCCACACTTTCCTAGGAGTGGAGTGGAACTGTGAATATGCTTCCTGGGGCATGTGAATATTTATACGGTTTGCTTCAGAGGCTCCATACAGAACACAAACAGGAAATCCACTTTTTTTTTTATCCAATTTAGGAACACCTGAGATTAGACCAATGGGCATGCATAGTTGTATAGTTCTAAGACTGAACTCAGAGAAACTGATTGTTAGCTAGATCCCATCAGATATTAGACAGATGACTTTTAAAAAGTTACTAAATCTATCTGGATAGAACATTTTTCATATGGAAATTAGCAATAATGCTAGTGCATGCCTGTCTTAGGGTTTTATGGCTGTGAAGAGACACCATGACCAAGGCAACTCATAAGGAGAACATTTAATTAGAGCTGGCTTACAGGTTCAGAGGTTCTGTCCATTATCATCAAGGTGGGAACATGGCAGCATCCAGGTAGGCATGGTATAGGCAGAGCATCTGAAGGCTGCTGGTGGAAGACTGACTTCCAGGCAGTTAGGATAAGGGTCTTAAGCCCACACCCACAGTGCCACACCTACTCTAACAAGGCCACACCTTTTAATAGTACCACTCTCTGGGCAAACATACACAGTCACAATACCTCATATCATATAAAATGCCCACAAAAATCTCAGACATGAGGAAAGTATTAAACACAAGTTAATTCTCCATTTATTCAGGAAGCAATGGAAAAATCATGAATATCTACAAACTGAGAGGAGACAGATGCAAGAAAAAATACCACAAAAATGCAAGTCCAGGCTAAGGAAGATTGCTGGTAAAAAGTCCTTGCTTCAAAAACATGAGGGATTGAGTTTGAACCCATGTAAAAATGCCAGATGTGACCAAGTCAGTTCAGTCAGTCAACTGGTTCTCCAGGGAGGGAGCAAGGATTGAAAAGAAAAAGACAATTAGATGATACTTTAACATGACCCCATCCAGTTCTGAAGCTGAAGGTGGGTTTATTTTTTTCCAGTCTGTTTTCATATCATTCTAGGTACAAACAAAGAATATGGTCAATCCTAAGGCATAAACAAAGTAGTCAAGAAATAAACAAGATAATAAAGTAATCAAACAAGGCACTGTGTGTGTCTAGAGGTTTATCAGGATGACCAAGATACAAGGAAAACAATACATTCCTTGACTGTATTTACCTTGAGCCTACTTCGTAGTCCTAGCCCAATGTCAAATTTTTGCCAAATTCCTAGAAGCAGGCCCCAAAAGCTCTCCACACATGTGTGTTGGCATATGCTTTAGAGAAGTGAGACACAAGGATCCATGGAGTCCATTAGCCAGATAATCTTGCCTTGCTGTTAATATCCAGGTCAATGAGAGATCCTGTCTCAAAGGAATGAATGGCTTTCCTACGGATGACACCCAAGGCTATCATATGGTGCGTGAGCACACACACACACACACACACACACACACACACACCCACACACCATAAAAACATACCCTAAAACTGAAAAGAAATACAAGGTTCCAGGGATTGTAATGGTTACAACTGGAAATTATGTTTCTATTTTTATTAGAGTTAGATTTTGCTCTCAGTTCCCTGGTCATGAGCTTTTAGTTTATTTATATATTATCATAGCAAAACACAGTATTAGAGTTCAGGGAAAGCTTTTTGTAACAAAGCTACCAATGTATACAATAACTCAAGTAAGGTAGCAGTATAGTTCTGTCCAGAGTCAGTCAAAGCCAGGATGAAGCTCTGTCAGTTACTGTCATCTCTTTCCCAAAGCTCCTACCCCGCACATCACAAAAATGGAAACAGCATACTTGGAAACAGCATACTTGCATTCATTGTGGAGGTTATCACTCTGGAAAGACAGAATCACTTCTAGTCACATGTATCCAAGCTAGTAATGTAGCATTAATTATAAGAGTGTTAAGAGATACATCTGATATTTTGGCAGCCATATGCTTCATATAGCATGGGAGTTCAAATTCTGTCATTAAAGAGAATAATGGATTTTACTGGACTAAAGTTAGACTCTGTTACAATCCCCCCTTCTGGGTTTCTGAATATAGACACCTCTCTTCCTACAAAGCCATCCTATTCACTTCTTCCCTAAAGGATACAGTTCAATCACATTACCTGTTATTATAGTCAGTTCAAAGTCTGACACCTCTGTGTGATGCACGGTGCCCCTTCACCAGCAGGACTGTACATCATTTGCATTGCTGAGCCATGAAAAGTGTGATGGCCTGTATCTCATGCTCAAAATAATTGCAGCAAAAATAGGGTCATCTCAGTACCCTGCTTTATTACAAAGAGGACCGAAATATGTGGTAGTCATAAGCTAATGTGAATTAATTTCTTCCAGGCAGGAACAATGAAAACCTAGGTTGTGATGATGAAGCCAAGGCCACAGTTAGAGCTGGATCTGCTCTCTGCAAGGAACCTTGCTGTTCGCTACTGTCTTTGGCTCCCACCTTTGCTTTTGTGATGTATTAGCTTTAGAGTTTGTATCTGAGTTGGGTACTGGACAGTGCCCTGCCTGGGGCAGACATCTTATACAGATGGTGGTGCAAGTTTGAAAACCCAAGTTCCTTCAGGAGTCTAAGAACAATATGAGTCTCACACTCTGATCAGGTCTCCCTGAGATACTTACCTGTACAAATGAGTTCTAGTATCTGGAAGATGAACTCAAGCATGACTTTTGCTCTTTCAATTGGCCTCAACTTCTAGGAAGTTCTAGGACATTGTGGCAGGGAAGAAATCATCAAAATACTGGCAGACGTATGGCCTCTAGCTCATTTCTGCTTTCTTCTTCTCATGACATTGCATAGGCATGGCAGAAGAGCTCATAGTGAGACTCCTAGCTGTTAAGGAGCCTGGAAAAGTCATTGTTAGAGTTTCTGTCCTTCCAAGCAGGAGGATAGGTTGTGTGTTGAGTTTGCCAGTCCAGAATATCCATCACAGGGTGTATAGCAGAGTATATCACTTAGATTAGAGAGTTCAGTCTTTAGTGCTGGGGTGTTGTAAAAAATTTTAATCCCAACCTGGAATTTATACCCAGCCTTTGACCATTTAGTTCCTAGATTAAAAGACATACATAACCTTTATATTTACAATAAGCCTTAAACAGCTCTAGAGCTAGGCAGATACCTTCCCTCTATGATATTATAATTTACTTTCCTACAGATAACCCCCAATTATTACTTAGCACTTACTATGTTTCATCTGGGATGCTCTTAACTCCAATTGGCCAGCTGTCTTGTTAGGGTTTTCCTGCTATAAACAGACATCATGACCAAGGCAAGTCTTAGGAAGAACAACATTTAATTGGACTGGCTTAAAGATTCAGAGGTTCAGTCTGTCATCATCATGGTGGGAGCTGGGCAGCATCTAGGCAGGCATGGCGCAGGAGGAGCTGAGAGTTCTACATCTTCATCTGAAAGTTGCTAGCAGAATACAGGCTTCCAGGTAGCTAGGATGAGGGTTTTATAGCCCACAACCACAGTGACACACCTACTTCAACAGGGCCACACCTTCTAATTGTGTCACTCCCTGGGCTGAGCATAGACAAACCATCACATCAGTCCTTAGGGCCATGTTTTTAATGGCTCACCTAATCCATGACTTTGCCTTCCTCTTCCATCTTCTTCTCCTTGTGGTTCTCCTCAGACCCCAAGCCCAGGGAAACCTAAACCCCACCCATGTCTCTTCTACCCCAGTGTTGGCTGTTAGCATCTTTACCCATCAGAAATAACTTGGGGACAGGGTTACACATCTACAGTCAGAGTCTAAGTCTTGGGGGCCCACACTTAGCATTACAATCGACAGCAAAACCAAACTTCAACACCGGGGAATGACTATAACATCTTTGTATCACAAGCATGAGGACTTGAGTTCATTCCTCAGAACCCATATTAGAACAAAACAAACAACTGGATGTGATGGTTCTTGTAATCTCAGCACTAGACAGAGACAGGCAGATCCCTGGGGCTTGTTGGCCAACCAGGCTAGACTATTTGGAAATATCCAGGCTGAAGAGAGACTGTATTTTAAACAAAGTGAGAGCTAGTACTCTTGCTGTAGTAGAGCTCTTGTTGGCATGCATGACTCTAGGTTCAATTCCTAACACTGCAAAAACAAAACAAAACAAAACAAAACACAATAACAAAAAATGCAATGTGTCTGTCTCATAAGGAATGTAATAGGGTTGTCTTCTGATACTCACACTCATGCACAACACACACATATACACACGCACATGCACACACACACACTTGTATACATACATGTAATAGTACACATGCACACACACACCACGAAAGAAAATTTTGCTATTTTAGTGATACTGATTTAGCAGATCTTGATGTGCTACATAAGTCCTATATAGCAATGTGTGTGTGTATGTGTGTGTGTGTGTGTGTGTGTGTGTGTGTGTGTGTGTGTGTGTGAGAGAGAGAGAGAGAGAGAGAGAGATTTCCAGTTCCCCTTTGCATTCTCAAAGGGAACTTTTGTGAATGTCAGTATGCAGTAGTAGATGTCTTTAAGACCTCCAGCAAGGCGGTAGGTGCAATCCTAAAGGGTCAGTACGGACCAAAGTCACAAATCTGAAGAGGATTAACGACACCCTATCCTTCCCATCAGATCGAAGGAAAATGAAGGCCTCCTGAATCTTCCTACTCAGTCTGAGCAGCAGTTGTTTGCCTCCTTTTCGATAAGTCATAAGACTATGAGATGAGTGTGCTGTGATCCTGTTTTGTCACCCTAACATTCTCTCTACATCCTAATCATCATTGTCGTCATTGCTGCTTGTGCAGGAATGACTGACTACTGAGGCTGCCATTAACACCCTACTCCACTTTAAAGATGAGAGCCATGTGACAGTGGTGTCTATTTGTTGCTCTAAAGTTGCAATACACTAAAGGGCAACCTTGAAAGATGGGAAACCTTAATTTGACTTCCTGGATACTTTTACTGTTAACACACACTTAGACTTAAGTACATGGATCATTTGTTCTTGACTTTTCATGGACTAACGTTTATATAGCTTAATCCTAGTTGATGGTTGATACTGTGTCTTGGGAACTTTTCTAGTAATCATGTGACACTATATAAATGATAGGTTATGCATAACAAAAGTACCAGCATATTTTTAAGATTCCTATATATGTTTTTAACTTAGAATGAGTGTTCCTTCCCTACAAACTACTCTGGTGAAAATTTGTGGTTTGTTTTTTTTTTTTTTTTTTTATTTTTTGAGACAGGGTTTCTCTGTGTAGCCCTGGCTGTCCTGGAACTCACTTTGTAGACCAGGCTGGCCTCGAACTCAGAAATCCTCCTGCCTCTGCCTCCCAAGTGCTGGGATTAAAGGCGTGCGCCACCACCGCCCGGCGTGGTTTGTTATTATGTGTGTCTGACCTACCCACCTCCTTGCACACATAGACACATGTGTTAATCCTAGAGGCAATATGACTTCATGTCTTGTGTTTGGAGTTTGAACCAAACACCACAGTGACATAGCTGTGGGTCTCAAAAATTATTTGGCTTCTCTAAGCTTCAGCTCGCTCATTGGCAATTACCGTTACATATTAGCTCTTAGGTCATTAAGGGGCTATGTGAGATAATGTCCTCAAAGTGCTTAGCATAGATCATGGCACATAGCAACTGTTCATTAAATTCCTTTTATTCTTAGCCACATCATGCAATTTTAATGAACCCAACTTGTTTTTAAATTTTTAAAGGGTTTATTTTTGGGAAAAAGGACATTCCCATAGGCACATGCCAGTATATTATTATCAGATCACTTATAAATATCTCATGATGAAATAATGGGAAAATAGTGTTTACTATTAGCCCCAAAGTTCAAGTCTATATTTCGTAATTTAACTTAGATGCTTAAGGGCCAGAATGAGATCTTTTGGTACACTGTAAATTCATTAAATTTGTTAAAATTTACATTGCATAGTCAATGACACTATGAGGATAAAAAACACACATGCAAGGGGACAAAACATGACAAAATAAAAGGGTTTTTAGGAATAGAAAGGGTTTTTAGGAGAAAAAATAGCTAGAAGCCTATTTGAAAGGTCTGTATATTAAGTACAGATCTTTTTGTCTCTTTCCATGAGGTAAAAAAAGCAAAGGAGACCTTTTCAGAAGACTGAGGGAACAACTACAGAAGGGGAAATATCCATTCCCAAGGAACTTAATCCTCCTTCCAAAAAATCAGAGGGATGATGGAAAATGTTCTTCCCAGGGTAAATTCACTTATTTGTTTGAGAATATTTGGAGTTGTTGGGGTATACTGTGTGAAGTTGTGTCTCTGCCCTTCCTCACCTACATAAGGCATTCTCTGATTGATTTTAATAAAAATATGATGGCCAATTAGCTGGGCAGGAAGTGGAAGGCAGGACTTCCTGGTAGGGAGAAAGGAACTCTGGAAAGAAGAGAAAAGGTTTTTTGTTTGTTTGTTTGGTTTTCTGGTCAGGAGACATGAGAGAAAATGATTGTGACTATGAGCCTGGAAGGTATAACTTGCCATGATGCCTGGGTGGGGTTATGTGGTCAGGTTATCTTAGATGACCTAGTTGAGAGTCTGCCCAGAAAAGGCTCTACCCACCTATACCACTCCTGGGCATATACCCAGAAGATGATCCAATATGTAATAAGGACACATGCTCCACTACATTCATAGAAGCCTTATTCATAATAGCCAGTAGCTGGAAAGAACCCAGATGTCCTTCAACAGAGGAACGGATACAGAAAATGTGGTATATTTACACAATGGAGTACTATTAAAAATGATGAATTCATGAAATTCTTAGTCAAATGAATGGAACTAGAAAATATCATCCTGAGTGAGGTAATCCAATCACAAAAGAACACATATTGTATGCACTCACTGATAAGTGAATATTAGCCCAATAGCTCAGAATACCCAAGATACAATTCACAGACTACATGAAGCTCAAGAAGGAAGACCATTGGTTCTTCTGAGAAGGGGAACAAAATACTCACAGGAGTATATGTATGACATACAGAATATTAATAAATATTTTACATGGAATACATGTTAATCCTATAGTGCTTGCCATACACATGGTTATGTTTTGTTTTTAATAAAGAACTTTATATTTTTCAAAACTCCATAAGAATGAAACTTCACAACCAGTTAGAAGAAGCTGTGGATGTAAAAGAGGGTTTCTGTTGAGGAAAAAAATTCAGTGAGACTGACAATGCAAAACCAGTAATGCTTATCACCAACTGTCTAGTATAGGCAGACCAGCATCTACATCTCTTAAATTCTTTACCTATGTACTCTTAGACTGTGACTACATTTGGAGATTGGGTCTTTACAGAGACTGTGGAGTTAACATAAGATCATTGGATCGGGCCATGGTCCAACGTGACTGATAGCTTTACTCAAAGGGGAAATTTGGGGGCAATAGAGTAATAAAGTTCAGTTCCCAAATTCCACATGACAAGCTGGGTAAGTGCCCTGAAACCTCCTGTGACCATACCACAGAGGTATTCAATCCCTCCTCCCCTCACGTAAATATTTTTTAGGGTACAATTAGGGTACAATTGGGCACTAGAGAAAATGCCAAGTAAACATAAAAATGACCATCTATAAACCAGAGAGAAGGGTCTAGAATAGTTCTTCCTTTCATGGCGGTCAGGAGGAATAAACTTGATTGTAAATTCATAAAGACCAGAGACATTCATTAAAAAGACCAAAGGAAATTATTTTGGTTATTCTTGGCTGTTTTATACATTGATTTTATTTTCATGATGTGTGTGTGTGTGTGTGTGTATGCAAACTTAAATATAATTGAATATATTTTCAAGAGTTGACAAGTCTAGTTTCTTCATATGACTTCATTTTCATTTTTAAAAGCCCTAATCTCACTCATTTCTTTCTTCAGCTAAAATTTGGACTCATTTGAAGATCTTTCATCAATTTTACATTACAGCGGTGATGAGAATTACAACAAATCTAAAAGTTAATATCAAATATTTCCATCTTTGTAATAGTTGGGCTTCTTCTCTATTTTATGTGATGTATGTGTCCTTTCTGGTTGTTTCTGTTTTTTATTTTCTTCCTGGAATTATATGGCTCATTGGTTAAGAGCACACATTGCTTTTTCCTGAGGACATGAATTCAGTTCCCAGCACCTATGTTGGTGGCTAACAACTGCCTATAACTTCAACTCCAGGAAATCTAAACTCTTCTAGCCTCTGCAGGTTCCTGTAGATACTCATACACAAATGCACATACATACATCCTGAAAAATAAAATAAAATTTATAAAATTTTTTCTAAAAGTTTGGCCACTAAGTTTTTTATTTTATGTATAATCATTTTCCTCCTTTAATTCATATAAAGGCAGAACTATAATACATTAAAAAATCTTGATGCCAATATAATTTTTGTTCCCCTGTTTTTAAATCTGTTTAAAATGTTAACATACTAACTTGAGGGCACAAATTTCATCCTCACATATACAGGTGTGCCAGGGGTGTCCCCTGAGAAGCTGAAATTAAAAATGTATTTTGAATATTGCTTCACTTTGTATCTTGAATGCCCCACAAAGTCCATGTGTTTAAGGCTTGGGTCCCAGAGTAGTGCTATTATGAGTGATAGGACATTTGACAGGGGACCCTTCTAGGATGCTTTTACATCCTTGGGAGCAATGCCTTCAAGAGGGTTGTTGTAGGGGGTGGTTCTGCTGCTAAGGTCCTGTTCCCCAATTGGTTCTTGATCTGTCAATAAAGAAAGCCATGGGCCAATTGCTGGGGGAAAGGTACAGGCGGGACTCCTGGGTCCCTGGAGGAGGAGGGGAGACACAAGAAAGGAGAACGGGGTTAGCCATGCTTTGGAGAGAAGAAAACAGGGCAACCATGTGAGATCACAAAACAGAGTAGCCACACAGGCTGCTCCTACAGGCAGGTAGTGAAGGGAGTTTAGCAACTGAAGTTTAGGGCAGGCAGGAGAGATAGAGATAAGATATTTCCAAGTGGGAGATAGTAGCACCCAACAATTGTGCCAGAAGCAAGTTGTAATCGAGCAACTATGTGTCTATGTCTTTTGTCTGAGGATTCAAGGGAAGTCAGGTGGGGGCTGGTAGCACAGTCACCTCCTGGAGTAAAAACGGGTAGAGCTTAAAACTATGTGCAACAGGTTGTGGTACTGGCTTTTGATATAAGCAGTTTTATTCTTCTTTGTGCTCCTTCATGATGAACTGCCTTCCTACAATCCCCAGGCAACAAAGCTGTCCATGGACTGGAGGACACTCTACACCCTGTGAGCCAAAATAAAACTTCTCTATAAATTTGTTATCTTAGATCTTTTGTTATAATGATGACAAATCAATGAATATGGGCATAAAAGATTTACGTGAGTGTAATCCTTGGGAAAAATAAAATGAGGAGTAAATGAATTGGTAAGGCAAAGCATTCAGATGATGAGATAAATCTGATGCTCATAAAACTGCAGAGAAAGGAAACACATTAGATGGGGGGGGGCCTCTACATTGTGTTGTCTTGTCCAGCCCTACAGAGTGCCCTGAAACAAGTTGCCTGTAGGAGAAGTCTCATGTTGGGCAGAAATGAACAGTCCTGTAGTGTACTTAGTCCTTGGCAAGGGCTCTGCTCAACAGATGAGGCGGAGCCCGAAGGCATCAGTAGCTGGAGGCTGTCAGCTACCTGTATTCTATGCAGATGAATAATAAGTTCCTACCTTCCTTCCTTCCTTCCTTCCTGCCTGCCTGCCTTCCTTCCTTCCTTCCCTCCCTTTCTTCATTTTTGATTGTTCAAATTTGTATAATACAATTAAAAATGTCCTTTTTCTTTCTTTCTAAAACAAAATCTTTTAAAATTGCTTTATTCATTTCTTTGTTTATTGCATTTAAATTTTATTTAACTTTTTCTTATATTTTGATATTTTCCCCTACCTCAACTCTTCCCAGATCCTTCATGCTTCATATACAACTAACATCATGTTCTTTTTCACTTTCTTAAAAAAAAATACAAACGAACAAAATAAAAAAATCAAAACAAATTAAAATGAAAATAAGTACCCAAACAAAAAAGTACACAAGAAAACATGAAGTACATTTTTGTGTTGGCCAACTACTTTTGGGTATGGGGCCTACACTTAAGTATGGTTGATATATTTAGTGACACTCCATTGTAAAAAACCTAAATTTCTCTATCCAGCAGGTAGTTTTGCAAATAGCTCCTTGGTTAGGGGTGGGAATCTGTGTTCACTCCCCCTTCCCAGTGCTGAGATTTTATCTGATTCCAACTTGTACAGATCTTGTGTATGACGTCATGGTCTCTGTAAGCTCACATGTGCACCGGTCCTGTTGTATCTGGAAGATGTTGCTACCTTGGAATCATGTACCAACTCTGGCTCTTACAATCTCTCTGCCTCCTCTTCTACATAGATCTCTGAACCTTGAGGGGAGGGCTTTGATAAGAATCTCATTTAGGACTGAGCACTCCAAAGTCTCTCACTCTCTGGCCACTGTTCAGTTGTTGATCTTCTTAATTACCATCTACTGCAAGAAGTAGCTTCTCTGAGGAGAGCTGACCAATGCTCTGATATATGGATACAGCAACATGTCATTAGGAATCATTTTAGTGCTTATGTTCCTTTAGCAGAATATTTGTAGGTTTTCCCCTCTCTAGTGCTCTTGACCACTTGAGCAGTGTCAGGTATGGGTTTCATATCACAGAATGAGTTTTAAACCCCATTGAAAATGTTTGATTATTCTCAAAATACAAATATATGTGTGCCGTTATTGCAGTATGTCTTATAGTATATCTGTTGCAGGTCTCAGGGTTTGTAGCTGAGTGAAATTATTTTTCTCCTCTGGTAGCATGCAAAGTACCTTACAGCACCATAAATGCTAGTCAGTAGGTGTAAAGCTTTCTATTGCACACTATAGATCAATTTCTCCATGTTTAGTGACTTAAAGAACTTCTGTCTTCCTGAGACAGTCTTACTATCAGATAATGGAGAGTAACTGGTGATCCTGGCAACAGCCTATGATGTTTGGTTGGGAATGTATAAAGGACCACATTAAAATAGCATCCTGCTGTATAACTTAGTCTGGCCCCAAACTCATAATCCTCCTGCCTCAGTCTCCCAAGTGCTTGGAATACAGGCTAGAATATATTTCCATTTGTAAAGTAAAATATTACTTCTTAAACTGGAGTGTGTTCATTAATAGGAAATAAAATATTTTAAAACACATTTTTAAAAGACAAAAATTTTAAAATGAATGTTCAAAATATTAATCTCAAAAAGTTAGACAGGAGCAACATAGCAAACCAAACAAACTAGAAAGAAGTTAATAATATACATAAGAACAGAACATGAAAAATAATAGCTATGTAGCAGAGGAAAAAAAACAGATTATAATCTAATTATTTAAAACAGTTAACAAAATGAACTGTTGGTGAGGAGAACTGGCATCCTTAAAATTAAATAAAACTAGCATAACCCACATATGTTAGGAATTTAAAAATTCCTAACAGAACACCATGAATAAGTATATGCTGTAATTATGAAAACATATTAAATGTCAATTTTCTGGAAAAAACATATTGTACCAAAAGTCGTTTTAAAAAGAAATAGAATACCTAGAACATTAAAAGGAAGAATCTACCAATTTATGGTATGAGAACTTTGGAATTTTGGTTCTAAGCAGTGACCAAGAACAGAAATTAGTGGATAATTTCACCTGGGGACATAGGCACAAGTGTGATTGGAGATATGATTTAAATATAACATTTTTTTTTAGCAGAGAACACACAGGAGAATATTTATCTTTCTAGTAGTTTTTAGAGTGGGTGAGTGTTGTGCCTGCTATATTGAGTTCTGGTCCAGAACCACTGAGTCTCAGAGTCTGTTATGGGCTCAGTTATCCCCTATAGCTCCCCAAATATGTTGAAATCCTAACTTCTATATCTGTGAATGAAGCCTTATCTGGGAATAGATGATCAACTTAGAGTGATGTCATTAGAGTTGTTGTTCAATCAGTATGACTTATGTTCTCGTTAAAAAGGACTGTGAGCACAGACAGTCATGTAGGGAGATGCCATATGAAGAAGCAGGATTAAATTGAGAGGGAGATGCTATGCTTCTGACAATTATGAAACTGGATAAGGTGCAGGGAGTAGATTCTCCTTCATAGCCTGGAGAAGGAAGCATCTCTTTCCAGAATTATGAGATGACATGTTTCTGTTATTCTTCATATGTGTTTCTTTTTTTGTTTTTGTTTTTGTTTTTGTTTTTCGAGACAGGGTTTCTCTGTGTAGCCCTGGCTGCCCTGGAACTCACTTTGTAGACCAGGCTGGCCTCGAACTCAGAAATCCGCCTGCCTCTGCCTCCCAAGTGCTGGGATTAAAGGCGTGCGCCACCACCGCCCGGCTTTCCATATGTGTTTCTTGATTAAGGCAGTTAGAGAAAAACCAATAGTGTATTCTTGATCTTTGTTCTGAGGAGAGATGAAATCCCCGTATGGTATTCCATACTAGGGCCAAGGCCAAAGTGGTTGAGAGTGAGTTCTTGCCGACTTTGTTCTCTGTTATACTGAACAGTTTCCTGGGGCTGGAGGCCTAGGGCGGCAGAATTGCTCAGTCTATTGTTACTCTGCTGTGTGGGCTTCAAATCGGTAGAGATCACAGCCAAGTCACTGAAGATGTCTGTCCAGTGTCAGACCTTAGTGAATGGAGATCTCACTCACCTTGGGCTAATAGGTTTGGCTTGTGCCTAAACTTATCTTTTCCCTTCCTATATAAATCTGCAAAGATAAATCAGCTGTAATGTATGAAAGAGGTATATCCTTATATCACAAACACCAAATCTGCAGAAATTCCAGGATGGATGTCAGTATATTTTTTCAAATTATGTTAAGTATTTTAATTGCTTTAGCCATAGTCTCTTATATTCCACGCTCTCCTCAAACTGGTTATGTAGCTGAGGATGAACGTCTAATTTCCAACCTTCAAATCCTAAGTGCTGAGAAGACAGTCATATACCACCATGCCTGGCTTTATGTGAACCCACAGGTTCAAGCATGATAGGAAAGGACATTGGAGCCACATCCAAACCTTAACTTTTATACTTGATATTAGTCAAAAGTTTGAGAAGCAGTCAGAAGGTTCTCTACACTTTAAACTTTTAAAAATTGATTACTTTTATTTTACATGTATGGGTATTTTACCTGCATGTATGTCTGTGTATCACATGTGTGCAGTTCCCTTGGAGACCTGATCAGAACATCCAATATCCTGGAACTGGAGTTATAGATTATTGTTATCTACTTTGCAGTTTAGAAATACAGTTCTTCTGGAAGAGTAGCCAGTGTCCTTAATTACTGAGTCACCTTTCCAGTCCTTGTAACTTTTTATTTTAAAATAATTATTGGTGCATAGGTCCATTTGTTCTGAAATCTCAAATAAAGTAGTTGAGGTTTGTGTTCATTTGCTTAGGCTCTCATAACAGAGTAGCACGAACTGCAGCTAAGACAACAGAAATGTGTTGTCTTATAGTATGCAGGCTAGAAGTCCAAGAGGAGCCAGTTTCATTCCTTTGGAGGAAGAATTTGTTGTCTGGGTTCTTGTGGTTTGCTAGTTTTGACCATTTCTTACTGGAGGTGGATTTAGGCTCCTGGGATACAATCTTCAAAAACAATCTATATTGCCTTTGTTTAAAAATTATGGTTAAGTTCTTTTTTTTTTTTAAAAAAGATTTATTTATTTTATTTACATGAGTACACTGTAGCTGTCTTCAGATGCACCAGAAGAGGGCATCAGATTCCATTATAGATGGTTGTGAGCCACCATGTGGTTGCTGGGAATTGAACTCAGGACCTCTGGAAGAGCAGTCGGTGCTCTTAACCACTGAGCCATCTCTCCAGCCCTTGTTTAAAAATTAAATTCATAGCTGTTGGGTCTTATTTGGCCAGATGCTGAGGCCTAGTGAGGGAGCCTGAGCCTTTGCTTGAGTTTACAGACCTGTCTAGGTCACTTCCATACTGGAGCGACTCAGCATGACCTGCTTAAGCGGCCTTTGCCTACCTAACACTGATGTAGAATAACTTCATTGGCTCTGACAGTCACCCCATACCCTCTGTCACCCTTCCCCTTCTACATCACCTCAGCAAAAAAAACCCACCTCCTTTCTCAGCCCCATATAAACTAAAGACTGATACAATTAAATGAGTTCCTGTTTTGACAGACTCCCAGCTCGGGGTGGTTATTCTCTGGGTGGCAGGAGATCCGAGCCTCGACACTCACCATCCTGCTCAGCCCCAAGGAGACACGGCTGGACCAGGTTCTCTCCTCTCAGCCTAGACCTGCTGGCAGAGAGCCAGCACATAGCTGCAGGAGAAAAAGTAATAGGCTTTATTGAAAAATGTAAATTATGCTAGATATGCCCTCCCCTCAAAACACAGATATACACTGGCCTAGACCTACATACATAACTTTTATACAAGGCAGGGCTCAGTCTGCTGAGGAACATAGGCTCAAGGGTTATGGAAAAGGTGTTCTTGGTCTCCATCTTCTGGCACTTGAAAACTGATGATAAGGCTGAGGAGAAAAGAGGTCCTATATAATGTTGTTGTGACCTCTCATACTCCTTAGCCTGCTTTTGAACTTTCTGCATATAGTACAATTAGTTCTTAGGATTTGCCTGTCTCTCCCAGCAATGCTAGTGTTAGAGGAGATGTATAGCCATGACTGAGTTTTTAATGTAGACACTAGGGAGTCAAACTCAATTCATCAAGTTTGTTGAGCGAGTGCTCTTACTCTTGGAGTTAATTATCTCCCTAGCCCTTTCATGGAACTCTTAAGACCTCTATGTTGGGGTAGCGTGGTGCAGCAAATAAAAAAGAATGGCGAGTTCTGAGCTTGACCCAGCTACTCTCAGGCCTGGAGGTGTTGCCAGCCAATTCTTATCTTGTGGATACTCTCCGACTCAGTGCTCCAAATCCTCCACGGCCTTTGGGGTGCACATCTGTCAAACCCACGCTTTGCCACCATACCTTTCTCTCTTGAACCCAGATGAGCAGCCATGTGAAGGAAAACACAACACAAACTTAGTTCAGAAACAACGGCAACTCAATCACTGGGTGCAACAACTAAAATCCTAATCTTGTAAGCCATATTAAATCTGAATCCTCTGGAGGTGAATCCTGATGGATCCGCCATTGAAACCAGGAGACACTAGTAGCTACATCTTGTCCTCATGCTATTCCTGTCCAAAAGGACTATTATTCCACCTCAATTACAATGCAATGTAATTATTACTTATCAAGTATCTAAAGAGACAAAGTATGGATCATGGGTTTCTTTCAGTTTTAAATTATTCTTGCTCTGTTTCAGTTCTGAACATAATCCATTCTCCCCCTTTCTCACTTCTTGACCTAATCTTGTCTCTTTTACTTACAAAATAAAACTATATTCTACTATTTTACAAAACCTTCACAAAATTGTCCTAGTATTCTCTAATTGATGTAAGTCAGTATTTTTTCATTTTTGTCATAGGAAAGAATTCCCTGGGGAGGTAAGCAGTGCATGCATTCTCTGTCTGTCTGTCTGTCTCATTCCCTTTTCCCCTCTTTCCTTTCCCTCTCTGTCTTTCTCAGAAATGCAAATATGTAGTAATTATAATATAAATATTATAAACAGAAAAAAATAAATGTGGATTAAAATATTCAGGGACTAAATATGCTGGGCAGGCCTCCAGTACTAAGCTATAATTGTAGTTCTAAGAAGCTATTTTGAAAAAGCTGAAGGTCAAGCTATTTTCAAGGTTTACTAAATTACAACCTCTAAAGGGTCCTATCATTTTGTTCTTTTACAAGATTCTCACATTCTTACTACATGTATATTTAAGTATATTGTTTCTCTCTCTCTCTCTGTTGTGATTTTACTCTTCACATTTTCAGTTATCAATGGTCAGTCTTGGTCTGAAAATATAATATGATACAATATATAAGGTGGAAGCAAAGAGGGAGGGCAAAGAGAAGAAAACAGAGAGGTCCACATAAGTTTAATTAAAATACCCTGTTACAATGTTCTGTTTCATTCTTAGTTGTCAATTTTACTATGCCTACTTTATAAATTAAACTAAAGGCCAGTCTATGTAGGTATGAATACTATACATGGTATTATGCAGTCACTGGGGGCTTGAAATATATGCATTTTTCTCTCTCTGCTCTTTTTTTTGATATACGGGAGCTCACAGAACCACAGCTGTATTAGTCAAGACTATCCAGAGAAACAGAATTAATAGGACACATGTATCCTATGTATCTATAAAGAGTATTACTTCATGTGGTCACAGAGAGGAGAAGTCTCATAACCTGAAGGAAAGCTGGAGGTATGATATCATCAGCCTGATGGCCAGAAAAGGATATATTAGTCATATGAGTCTGCGTCCCCAACACCCAAATCTAGATGTACTAATTTTCTTTTTTTTTAATTTTATTTTATTTTCTAAGTTTTTTATTTACATTCAAAATCATTTCCCCTTTCCCGTTTCCTCCCTCCCTGAAAGTCCCATAAGCCCCCTTCCCTCCCTCTTTTCCCCAATCAACCCCCTCTTGCTTCTCTGTCTTGGCATTCCCCCATATCCAGTCTTTCCAGGACGAGGTCTCTCCTTCCACCTTCTTGGAAATCTATTGATATGCGAATTGTGTCTAGGGTATTCCGAGATTCTGGGTTAATATCCCCTTATCAGTGACTGCATATCATGTGTGTTCTTTTGTGATTGGGTTACCTCACTAAGGATGATATTTTCAAGATTTGACCATTTGCCTAGGAATTTCGTGAATTCATTGTTTTTAATTGCAGAGTAGTATTCCATTGTGTAAATATACCACATCTTCTGAATCCATTCCTCCGTTGAGGGACATCTGGGTTCTTTCCAGCTTCTGGCCATTATAAATAAGGCTGCTATGAACATAGTGGAGCATGTGTCCTTATGGCATGCAGGGAAAGCCTCTGGGTATATGCCCAGGAGTGGTATAGCTGGATCCTCCGGGAGTGTCATGCCCAGTTTTCCGAGGAACTGCCAGACTGCTTTCCAGAGTGGTTGTACCAGCTTGCAATCCCACCAGCAGTGGAGGAGTGTTCCTCTTTCTCCACATCCTCACCAACAACTGCTGTTTTCTGTGTTTTTGATCTTAGCCATTCTGACTGGTGTGAGATGGAATCTCAGGGTTGTTTTGATTTGCATTTCCCTAATGACTAAGGATGATGAACATCTCTTTAGGTGCTTCTCAGTCATTAGATATTCTTCAGGTGAGAACTCTTTGTTTAGTTCTGTACCCCATTTTTTAATAGGGTTACTTGCCTCTCTGGAGTTTAACTTCTTGAGTTCTTTGTATATATTGGATATTAGCCCTCTGTCGGATGTAGGGTTGGTAAAGATCATTTCCCAGTTAGTTGGTTGCCGCTTTGTCTTTTTGACAGTGTCTTTTGCCTTGCAGAAACTTTGTAATTTAATGAGGTCCCATTTGTCAATTCTTGATCTTAGAGCATAAGCTATTGGAGTTCTATTCAGGAAATTCTCCCCTGTGCCCATATGTTCAAGGTTCTTCCCTAGTTTCCTTTCTATTAGTTTCAGTGTGTCTGGTTTTATGTGGAGGTCCTTGATCCACTTGGAATTGAGCTTAGTGCAAGGAGATAAGGATGGGTCAATTTGCATTCTTCTGCATGTTGACCTCCAGTTGAACCAGCACCATTTGATGAAAAGGCTATCTTTTTTCCACTGGATGGTTTTAGCTCCTTTGTCAAAGATCAAGTGACCATAGGAGTGTGGATTCATTTCTGGGTCTTCAATTCTGTTCCATTGATCTATATGCCTGTCACTGTACCAATACCATGGAGTTTTTAACACTATTGCTCTGTAGTACAGCTTGAGGTCTGGGATACTGATTCCCCCAGAGGTTCTTTTACTCTTGAGAATAGTTTTAGCTATCCTGGGTTTTCTGTTATTCCAGATGAATTTTTGAATTGCTCTTTCTAACTCTATGAAGAATTGAGTTGGGATTTTGATGGGGATTGCATTGAATCTGTATATTGCTTTTGGCAAGGTGGTCATTTTTACTATATTAATCCTGCTAATCCATGAGCATGGAAGATTTTTCCATCTTCTGAGGTCTTCTTCAATTTCTTTCTTCAGAGACTTGAAGTTCTTGTCATACAGATCTTTCACTTGTTTGGTTAGAGTCACGCCAAGATACTTTATATGGTTTGTGGCTGTCATGAAGGGTATCGTTTCTCTTACTTCTTTCTCAGCCTGCTTATCCTTTGAGTATAGGAATCTACTGACTTGCTTGAGCTGATTTTATATCCGGCCACTTTACTGAAGTTGTTTATCAGCTGTAGGAGTTCTCTGGTGGAGTTCTTTGGGTCGCTTAAGTATACTATCGTATCATCTGCAAATAGTGATAGTTTGACTTCTTCCTTTCCAATTTGTATCCCTTTGACCTCCTTTTGTTGTCTAATTGCACTAGCTAGAACTTCAAGTACTATGTTGAAAAGATATGGAGAGAGAGGGCAGCCTTGTCTAGTCCCTGATTTTAGTGGGACTGCTTCAAGTTTCTCTCCGTTTAGATTGATGCTGGCTACTGGTTTGCTGTAAATTGCTTTTACTATGTTTAGATATGGGCCTCGAATTCCTGATCTTTCCAAGACCTTTAGCATGAAAGGATGCTGAATTTTGTCAAATGCTTTCTCAGCATCTAATGAGATGACCATGTGGTTTTTTTCTTTGAGATTGTTTATATAGTGGATTACATTGATGGATTTCCTTATATTGAACCATCCCTGCATCCCTGGGATGAAGTCTACTTGATCGTGGTGAATGATCGTTTTGATGTGTTCTTGGATCCGGTTGACAAGAATTTTATTGAGTATTTTTGCATCGATATTCATAAGAGAGATTGGCCTGAGATTCTCTTTCTTTGTCGAATCTTTGTGTGCTTTTGGTATTAGCGTAATTGTGGCTTCACAGAATGAGTTGGGTAGTGTTCCTTCTGTTTCTATTTTGTGGAATAGTTTGAAGAGTATTGGTGTTAGGTCTTCTTTGAAGGTCTGATAGAATTCTGGACTAAAACCATCTGGACCTGTGCTGTTTTTGGTTGGAAGACTTCCAGTGACAACTTCTATTTCTTCAGGGGTTATAAGATGGTTTAGATGGTCTATTTGATCCTGATTTAATTTTGGTATTTGGTATCTGTCAAGGAAATTGTCCATTTCCTCGAGATTTTCTAATTGTGTTGAATACAGGCTTTTGTAGTAGGATCTGATGATTTTTTGAATTTCCTCAGTTTCTGTTGTTATCTCTCCCTTTTCGTTTCTGATTTTGTTAATTTGGATACTGTTTCTGTGCCCTCTGGCTAGTCTGGCTAAGGGCTTATCTATCTTGTTGATTTTCTCAAAGAACCAACTCCTCGTTTTGTTGATTCTTTGTATGGTTTTATTTGTTTCTACTTGAGTGATTTCAGCCCTGAGTTTGATGATTTCCTGCCTTCTACTCCTCTTGGGTGTATTTGCTTCTTTTTGTTCCAGGGCTTTCAGGTGTGCCATTAAGCTGCTAGTGTATGCTGTCTCCCGTTTCTTTTTGGCGGCACTCAGGGCTATGAATTTTCCTCTTAGCACTGCTTTCATTGTGTCCCATAAATTAGGGTATGTTGTGCCTTCATTTTCATTAACTTTCAAAAAGTCTTTGATTTCTTTTTTTATTTCCTCCTTGATCAAGTTAGCATTGATTAGAGCATTGTTCAGCCTCCATGTGTATGAGGGTTTTCTGTTGTTTTTGTTGCCATTGAAGACCACCCTTATTCCATAGTGATCTGATAGGAGGCATGGGATTATTTCTATCTTCTTATATCTGTTGAGGTCTGATTTGTGACCAATTATATGGTCGATTTGGGAGAAGGTACCATGATTTGCTGAGTAGAAGGTGTATTCTTTTGCTCTAGGATGAAATGTTCTATATATATCTGTTAGTTCCATTTGGTCCAAGGCTTCAATTAGATTCACTGTGTCCCTGTTTAGTTTCTACTTTCCTGAATGATCCATTTCAGAGAGTGGGGTGTTGAAGTCACCCAATATTATTGTGTGAGGTGCGATGTGTGCTTTGAGCTTTAGTAAAGTTTCTTTTATGAATGAGGGTGCCCTTGCATTTGGAGCATAGATATTCAGAATTGAGAGTTCTTCTTGGTGGATTTTTCCCTTGATCAGTATGTAGTGTCCTTCTGTGTCTTTTTTGATGACTTTAGGTTGAAAGTCAATTTTATCTGATATTAGGATGGCTACTCCGGCTTGTTTCCTGGGACCATTTGCTTGTAAAATTGTTTTCCAGCCTTTTACTCTGAGGTAGTGTTTGTCTTTGATACTGAGGTGCGTTTACTGCACGCAGCAAAATGGTGGGTCCTGTTTACGTATCCAGTCTGTTAGTCTATGTCTTTTTATTGGGGAATTGAGACCATTGATATTAAGAGAGATTAAGGAATAGTGATTATTGCTGCCTGCCATTCTTGACGCTATCTTTATGTTTGAGTGGTTATCTACTTTTGGGTTTGATGCAAGAAGGTTACTATCTCGTTTTTTCCAGGGTGTTGTTTCTCTCCTTGTATTGGTGGTTTCCACCTATTATCCTTTGCGGGGCTGGGTTTGTGGAAAGATATTGTGAAAATTTGGTTTTATCATGGAATATCTTGGTCTCTCCATCTATGGTGACTGAGAGTTTTGCTGGGTATAGCAGTCTAGGCTGGCATTTGTGTTCTCTTAGTGTCTGCATGAGATCTGCCCAGGATTTTTTGGCTTTCATAGTCTCTGGTGAGAAGTCTGATGTGATTCGGATAGTTCTTCCTTTGTATGTTACTTGGCCCTTTTCTCTTACTGCTTTTAATATTCTTTCTTTGTTTAGTACATTTGATGTTTTCATTATTATGTGACGGGAGGTATTTCTGTTCTGGTCCAGTCTGTTTGGAGTTCTGTAGGCTTCTTGTACGTTCATCGGCATCTCTCTTTTTAAGTTAGGGAAGTTTTCTTCCATAATTTTGTTGAAGATATTTACTGGCCCTTTAAGTTGCAAATCTTCACTCTCATCTATATTTATAATTTTTAGGTTTGGTCTTCTCATTGTGTCCTGGATTTCCTGGATGTTTTGGGTTACACGTTTTCTGCATTTTGCATTTTCTTTGACTGTTGAGTTGATGCTTTCTACGGTATCTTCAGCACCTGAGATTCTTTCTTCCATCTCTTGTATTCTATTGTTGATGTTTGCATCTATGACTCCTGATTTCTTCCCAAGGTTTTCTATCTCCAAAGTTGTCTCCCTTTGTGATTTCTTAGTTGTTTCTACTTCCTTTTTTAGATCCTGGATGGATTTGCTAAGACCCTTCACTTGTTTGTATTTTCCTGTATTTCTTTAAGGTATTTTTGCATTTCCTCTTTCAGGATTTCTGCCTGTTGACCCAAGTTCTCCTGTATTTCTCTAAGCGATTTTTGTGTTTCCTCCTCATGGGCTTCTATCTGTTGATCCAGCATCTCCTGCATTTCTTTAAGCAATTCTCATGTTTCCTTTGTAAGGGCATCTATCCGTTGATTCATTTCTTTAAGCAATTTTTGTGTTGCCTCCCTATGGGCATCCGTCTGTTGACCCATATTTTTCTGCATTTCTTTATGCGATTTTTGTGATTCCTTTGAAAGTGCATCTACCCGTTGATTCATCTCGTTAAGTGATTTTTGTGTTGTCTCCTTGTGGTTCTCCATCTGTTGATCCATGTTCTGCATTTCTCTAAGCGATTTTTGTGTTTCCTTTGTAAGGGTTTCTAACCGTTGATTCATGATCTCCTGTAATTCTTTATTAGATTTATTTGTGTCCTTCTTGAAATCCTCTAATAGCATCATGAGAAGTGATTTTAAATCCAGATCTTGTCTTTCGGGTGTGGTGGGGTATCCAGGATTTGCTGCTGTTGGAGAGTTGGGTTCGGATGGTTCCATATTACTTTGATTTCTGTTAGCAACATTCCTACGTTTGCCTTTTGCCATCTGGTTACCTCTGGTGTTAGTTGGTCCTGCTGTCACTGGTGTTGGTTGGACCTCCTGTGAGCCTGCAAAGCTATTTCTGACTCCACCTGGATTACCGGGATTCCCCTGGCACCGATTTCTGGGGCCTGCCCTGCTCCTGAGTGACTTTGGAGTCCTGATGTGCCTTGCCCCAAGTGATGTTATATTGGGGAATCCCTGCACAACCAAAGGCTCAGGGTAGTGGATTCCCGGAACAGAGGTAGCTCCCGCCCTGTGCAGGGGTGTGTGATCTCTCCCAGAGGGGGGAAGTGAGGGGAGTCCCTCTGCAGGGCAGAAGTCCCACAGCAGAGCTGGCGCGTCGGTTACTGCAGACCTGCCCAGCTCTTGGGAGCAGGGTACACACAAGCTGCCTGAGACCCAAGCGATATTATGCCTGACTGTCTCTGAGCCTGGAGGTCCCAACTGCCCTGATGCTGGAGCAAAGATGGTGGAGTGCACTCTGCACTCTCTCAGAGCAGGTCACTCTGCAGGGTAGATGGCCCACAGCAGAGCTGGCGCCCAGCTTTTGGGCGCAGATGGAAGCCCCAACAGGCTGTGTCCCAAGCGATGTTATATTGGGGAGAACCTGGGTACCTGTCTCCTTAGTGCAGTCGATCCAGGAACAGAGGTCGCCAAAGGGAAGCTGGTAGGCCACTAATTTTCATTAATAGAAGAAGATAAATGTTCCCAATTAAGCACAGACCAAATCTAACCTTCCTCTGACTTTTATACCCAGTCTAGGCCCTCCAAATTGGTGAGGCCAGTCACATTAGTAAGGCTGATCTGTTTTACCCAGTTGGCAGGTTTCGATGCTGTTAGAGATACTCTATTAGACCAGAAACAATATTTTACCATCTATCTGAGCAGTTCTGAACCCAATCAAGTTGATATTATATTTACCATCCCAAGAGCTGAAACATAAAGACTATTTGTTTGTGTAAATTGGCTGCAAAAGATTTGACTCACCCAGCTCATAAGGCTGAGAACCATTAAGAAAATGTTTACTTTCTAAACCTCAAGATGTTTGGAATATCCTAGAAAGTAAATGAAAGGCCATCTTCTTTTATTTTAAATAGCACAGCAAAACAAGCCCACAGATCATTAAAACAGCCGCAGTCTAGTGGGTGTGCTTCCGTTCTGAAGTCATGAGGTCAAGGTCAGCTCCTACGATGCTCCTTAAATTGGGTAAATATTTATGCAAGCAAGTGAGGCATAATTAGTTTAATTATCACAAAAGTCAAATTGTGAGAACTGCTGTTCTCTGACTTTAAGAAGTAAAGAGAAAAGCATTCTTTTACACTTAAGTATATTCCATCTCTTTCAGGTCTAATGATTTTTGTTAATTATTTTTATTATGTATTTGGCTGTATGATGAGTGTGTGAGTATGTGAGCCACAGCCTGCTTGTGAAAACAACTTTTGGGAGCTGCTTCTCTTCTTCCACAGCTCACACTCAGATGGCCAGGTTTGCACAGCAAGCATTTTTATCATGGAACTATCTTGTTAATTATATCCAGTTATCATTTCCCATTGTAGGGGTGGGGGATGAACTTGGCCATTTAGAGTAACAAATAGTTCTCCAGTGCTTCTTATCACTCTGGCTCATTCTATTACAGCTTCTGGGCAATGGAAAGAAACACAGCTCACTGTTATCCCAAAAGAAGTCATTATGTTAGTAAATTATGAACTAGTTTCTTAAAGTGAACAATCTATCTCAAGAATTTATGTTTAGAAAAACCTAAAGCAGGTAGAGAATCTGGTAGTTTTCTGAACACAGAGGGAGAGGAGAGTTAGAAATACAATGGTCACAGAAGCTTCAAAGGTACCAGAAAGAATGGGGTGTGCATGTGTGTGTGCGTGTGCATGCATGTGTGTGTGTGTGTGTGCGTGTGCGTGTGTGTGTGTGTATGTGTGTGTACACTGGAGTGTGTTCCTGCTGCTTTTTCCTCCATTGGAGCCAGGAAAAAGCATTTATCAACCATTTTTCTATTCTCTAAGGAGAAGTACTGGGACTGCCTATTGGAGGGAGAAAAAGAAGAGAAGATAAGATCTTAACTATGGTCACAAGAGCAGACATTTGCTTCTAACCTCAAAAGCAGGGGAAGTGGTATCATTTCAGAGTGTTGCTTTTAAAAGTTGAAATTATACCCAAGGCTAGAACAATGTACATATCTTCTGAGACCTTTGATTATAAGCAACAATTTTGATCAAAAATGTATTGGACTAAAAATAAATCCTGTCCTCTAATACTTTCAAAACCTGTTGAAAAGAAAATTTCCCTAAGTCTTGAATTTCAAAGCTCTGTGTCTCAAGTCTGCTTAGGGAGGCTCTAGGGATGAAGTCAATATAGGAAAGCAAATGGTAATAGGTTCATGTGGTTTGAAAAAAACACACAGTTCCATACCTTCTGCATATACTGATGAGCCACACAAATCTCACAAAGGTTGGAATGGAAATGTGCATTTGTGCCAATTTTCTACCACCATCACACCTTATAAGGAAAGAAAAAATGATTTGGTTCCAATTCTGGAGGCTTCAGTCCATGATGGCTTCATGTCATGGTGGTCATGTATGGGACAGCAAAAACCTTTTGCTTCAGGCCCAGAAAGTAAAATAGATTAAGGAAAAAGAGACTGGTTCCCTATCACCTGCTTTGAAGCACATCCCAAAGTCCAGGAGACCTTCTACTAGGCTCCACCTCCAAAAGTTCTACTACCTTCCAATAGCCTGAAAGTTGGAATTGGCTTTTAACACAAGGGCCTCTGGGAAATATTTAGATCCAAACAATAGCAGTATCATTTCTCTCAATTCTCAATTGAGAGAAGTATCACTTCTCTCAATTTCCTACTTCTGCGATCTAGGATATGTAAATCATCATTATATACCTAAAACTTTCTCTGCAAATTATAGCATCTTCCAGAAAGCAAAACTCACATCAACAGGTACAAATTATAAAGATGTACAATTACTTTTGTCCTAAAAAGAAACTTTCTTGAGTCTGAAGAGGTGGATTGGTAGTTAGAGCACTTGCTTCTCTTACAGAGGACCCAGATTTTCCAACACACTCACAGGGGCTCACAACCATCTAAAATTCCAGTTCTGGGGGATCCAATGCTCTCTTCTAGCCCCTGAGGAAATCAGACATGCATGTAGTACATATACATACATACATACATACATACATACATACATACATACATCCAGGCAAACCATGGATTGAAACATTGGAGTTTGGAGTTTGAGTGATGGTTTGGTTGGTAAAGTTCATGTTAGGCAATCATGAGGACCACTTGGATCTTAGCAACCTTGTAAAAGCTGGCTTGTGCAGCATGTCTATAAGCCTAGGGTTGGGGAGGCAGAGACAAATGATTCCCAGTCAGCCTACTCAGTCAGTGAGTTCCAGCTTCAGTATGAGAGCCAGTTTCAAAAATATAATGTGGAGGATGACTTAGAAAGACATCAATACTGACACCCCTGGCATCCACTGGTGCGTGTCTACACACATCTATGTAAACACTTATATAAACCAACCCTATACACATTCACACCCCAAAACATTGATATTTGAATGTGTATACATTCTGTGTGACTTAAGTTCTTAAGGTATATGGCAAATATTAATTTCAAATGAAATAAGGACCTAGTTATGAAAAGAGTGTAGAAAGCTTACTTTGAAAAGGAAATAAAGTTGTTTTTTTAGCCTATTGTATTATCTCCATTTAAAGAGGTTCCAGAATTTCTTTTAGTCCTTTCTCTTTTTCCTCCCTTTTATTCTACTCCTTTATGTGCCTGTCTAGATCCTATTTTCCCTTTCTTTCAGTTGCTTTCATATAAACATACAAAGATGTCCAAGTCCTGGGCAAATCTACAAGTTGAGAAGAAAGAAGTATAGCTCAGAAATATACTTTTGCAAATGATTAAAGGATGGCAGAAGTAGATTCCCCCTGCCCCCCACTCTCTCTCTCTCTCTCTCTCTCTCTCTCTCGTGTGTGTGTGTGTGTGTGTGTGTGTGTGTGTGTGTATGTATGTATGTGTAGAAAGTCTGTGGAGGCATAACCACAAGATCTGGAAATGCAACGGACAAGTGGGTCAAGAATGAAGTGAAGGCAAAATAGCCTATAGTCTTTCAATCATCTTTACTAGTTTGTTAGTTAAGCCCCTCCTTCCCCTCAATGTCCTCGCACCTTTCTGTGTTTCCCTTATCCATTTGGCCTTATCCAGGTTTACCTTCTAATTATTTGTAAAGATGTAAAAACAATGAGCCAGTATGCAGAATTAAATACTACTATTGATCCTCTAATAAAATATGTCCCATGCCAATGTTTTGAAGTTGTCATTTTATCTGTGAGTCTCTGTGTGTGTGTGGAGCCTGGTGGGTGGGAGGTGTTGTAGATGTTTCACTGTGTGAGACATGTCTCTTCATCCAAAGCTCTTTCCTTCTCCCTGCCCACATGAAAGCCCAGTTTCCTTCCCTTCCTGTTTTCCTCATACCTACCTTTCTACTTTTTTACTACTGAAATACCTCTCCCCTATCTCCTTCTCACTTGTCACATAATACTGTCTTCTAGTGGCTATAGAACTGAAGTTGACATCTGCTTTTAGCAAAGAAGAATATCTTTTATGAAAAGATCCACTCTTTCTAGATAGATTTTGAGTATTTGATTTTTGTTACTGGGAAATACCACGTTGGCCTATTTTAAATATGGTTTTATAATCTAAGCAAATATTTCCTTATTACCCCAAAAGAAATGTGGATGTCAATGTTTCTGAAGATTGCATGAGCATATAAGTAAGATCTGAGATGGCTTCTCCCTCCCCGCCTATCATCCCATCCTCTGCATTTCATCTGTGGAAACCTGACATTATCTTTGGCTGTCAAGTGTCAGGCTCAATCTCAGCACGTCTGGGATTCCTTCTGTCAGGCACCCATCCAGGACTCGAAGGCTTGATTATTACCCATGACAAGAAAGCTAGTAATGGTCTGAAGAAACTGAGAAGGTCCCCCCCCCTTTGGCTGCCTGACTGAATCCTGATAAAAATACTAGCTTCATAAAGTCAGCATTAGAAATATTCCACTTCTCTTTAAATCAAACTTTGTTACCTGCCCCATTTATCGAATAATTTAGAAATCTATGACCTTTTATTAGACATTAGAGGTGTGGGTTATTTTATAACCAGAATATTCTTTTATGTTTTGCTCAATGATTTTCTATTACTAGGTAAAAATAATATTCTTGAATGTGTAATTTCTTTTAAAAATATAAATCTAATCAGAATTAATATTCAAAGAATAACTTCTGTTTTGTGCTCTTGGACTTCTGGGGAGATTTACTTGAAACTCTGGACATGCATTTATTCTTTGGACAGCTATCCCTTATGTGGTGATTTGAATAGGAATGGCCACTCATGTGTTTGAATGCTTGGTGCACTATTAGGAGGGGTGGCAGAGTTGGAGTAGGTATGGCCTTGTGGGGGCAGGCTTTGTGGTCTTATAAGCCTAAGCTATGCACAGTATAACACAGTCTCTTTCTGCTCTCTCCACATCAAGACGTAGCACTCTCAGTTCCTTCTCCAGCACTGTATCTACCTGCATGCTACTATGTTTCCTGACATGATGATAATGGGTTGCAATTCTGAAACTATAAGCCAGCCCTAATTAAATGTTTTCCTTTATAAGTGTTGCTGTGGTCTGTTCTCCCTCTCTCTCAACTCTATCGCCTTCCCTTCCTAGGAGGCCTACCTAGCCTCCAGAAAATCTAGACTAGACCCTGTTCTGTCCATCCCCTGCCTGTCTGATCCACCTGGGGTGCAGCCAGCAGAGGTGAGCTGCCTGTATCCCTCCCTGTACCCTGCCAGAAACATCCAGGTTAGACCCCTCCCCACCAATCCCCTGTTTACCTGGTTCACCTGGGGCACAGCCAGCAGAATGGAGCAGCTTTCTATTCCCTGAGCTCCACTGTCAGGCCCAAGGCTCTGCCTGACTCTCTGAGGAGTCCTGTCAGCATCAGGTATATTCAACTAATACCAGGCACAATCAGATAGCTAAAGGCCAATACAAGAACATGACCAACAAGAGCCAGGGTAATATGGCAACACCAGAGCCCAGCTATCCTACCAGAGCAAGCCCTGGATATCCTAACACAGCCAAAGCACGAGAAGATGACCTTAAATCCAATCTTATAAAGATATAGGCCTTTAACTGGGAAATGAAAAAAATCTCTTAAAGAATTACAGGAAAATACAATCAGCGGGGCAGTGGTGGCGCACGCCTTTAATCCCAGCACTTGGGAGGCAGAGGCAGGTGGATTTCTGAGTTCAAGGCCAGCCTGGTCTACAGAGTGAGTTCCAGGACAGCCAGGGCTATACAGAGAAATCCTGTCTCGAACCCCCCCCAAAAAAAATACAATCAAGCAGGTGAAGGAAATGAATAAACCTGTTCAAGACCCGAAAATGGAAATAGAAACAATAAAGAAAAACACAAACAGGGTATCCTGGAGATGGATAACCTATGGAAAAGAACAGGAACTACAGACCAAAGCATCACTAACAGAATACAAGAGATGGAAGGGAGAATCTCAGAATAGAAGATATGATTGAAGAAATTGATATATCACTAAAGGAAAATGTTAAATTTAAAAACTGTCTGACACAAAACATGCAAGAAATCTGGGACACTAGGAAAAGACAAAACCTAGAGAATAATAGAAATAAAAGAGGACTGCTAGCTACAAGGCCCAGAATGTATTTTCAAAAAACTATAGAAGAAAATTCCCCCAACTTAAAGAGATACCTGTAAAGATATAAGAAACTTTTGGAATATCAAATATATTGGACCAGAAAAGAAAATTTTCTTGCTACATAATAATTAAAACACTAAATGACCAGAAAAAAAAAGAATATTAAAAGCTACAAGGAAAAATGGCCTAGAATCATATAAAAGCAGACCAATCAGAATTATACCCGACTTCTCAACAGAGACTCTAAAAGCCAGAAGGGCCTGGGCAGATATCTTGCAGATCCTAAGAGACCACACATGTCAGCCTATACTACTACACACAGCAAAAATTTTAATAATCATAGATGGAGAAAACAAAATATTCCAAAGCAAAAGGAAATTAAAAAATATCTATCTACAAGTCCAGCCCTATAGAAGGTAATAGAAGGAAAATTCCAACTCAAGGAGGTTAACTATATACAAGAAAACACAGAACATAAATAAACACCAGCAAAAACAAAATAAGGGAAGCTCACACACACATATATACACATGTGTACACACACATACAAAATAACACCATCAACATCAAAATAACAGGAATTAACAACCATTGGACATTAATACCTCTCAATATCAATGGACTCAATTCTCTAATAAAAAGACACAGGTTAACAGACTGGATACATAAATAGTATCCACCATTCTGTTGCATACAAGAAATACACCTCATAAACAAAGGTAGAAATTACCTCAGAGTAAAAGGCTGGACAAAGGTTTTCCAAGCAAACAGACCCAAGAAGCAAGCTGGAGTAGCCATTCTAAATATCTTAAATAATAGACTTTCAACCAAAAGTAATCAAAAGAGATGGGGAAGAACACTTCATACTCATCAAAGAAAATAATCCACCAAGATGACATCTCAGTTCTGAACATCTATGCTTCAAACGCAAGGGCACCCACATTTGTAAAAGAAACATTACTAAAGCTTAAATTACACATTGAACTCCACACATTAATAGTGGGAAATGTCAACACCCTTCTCTTACCAATGGACAGATCATCAAGATGGAAACTAAACAGAGAAATAATGAAACTAGCAGATGTTATGAATCAAATAGACCTAACAGATATCTATAGAACATTTCACCCAAATACAAAAGAATATTCTTTCTCAGCATTTCATGGAACCTTCTCCAAAATTGGCCATATACAAAGCAAACCTCAACAGATACAAGAAAATAGAAACAACCCTTGTATCTTATCAGACTACTATGGATGAAAACTGGAATTCAACAGCAACAGAAACAACAGAAAGCCTACAAAATCATGGAAACTGACCAACTCTCTACTCAATGACAACTGGATCAGGAAAGAAATAAATACTTTCTAGAATTCAATGACAGTAAAGCCACAACACCCAAACTTATGGGACACAATGAAAGCAGTGCTAAGAAAAAAAGTTCATACTACTAGGTGCCTTCATAAAGCAATTGGAGAGTTCTCATACCAGCAATTTAAAAGCATACCTAAGGGCTGGAGAAACGGCTCAATGGTTAAGAGCACTGACTGCTCTTCCAAAGGTCCTGAGTTCAAATCCCAGCAACCACATGGCCGCTCACAACCATCCGTAATGAGATCTGATGTCCTCTTCTGGTGTGTCTGAAGACAGCTACAGTGTACTTACATATTATAATAAATAAATCTTTGGGCCAGAGCAAGGAGCCTGGAGTGAGCAGAGGTTCTGAGTTCAATTGCCAGCAACCACATGATGGCTCACATCCATCCATACAGCTACAGTGTACTCTTATAGATAAAAAACAGTATACCTAAAAGCTCTACAACAAAAAGCAAACATAACAAAGAGGAGTAGACAGCAGGAAATAACCAAATCCAGGGCTGAAATTATAATAAATTAGAAACTAAGAGAATAATACAAAGAATCAATGAAAACAAGAGCTAGTTCTTTGTGAAAATCAACAAGATAGACAAACCCTTAGTCAACCTAACTAAAATGCAGAGAAACAGTACCCAAATTAACAAAATCATAAATGAAAGGGGGGGCATAATAAACACTGAGGAATTCCAAAGAATCATTAGGCCTTACCTCAATTTTGTACTCATAAAATTGGAAAAAAATGTAAATGAAATGAACAATGTTCTTAATAGATTCCACTTACCAAAGTTAAATCAAGATTGGGTAAACAATTTAAATAGTCCTATAACCCCCAAGAAAATAGAAGCAGTCATCAAAAGTCTCCTAACTAGGGGGTGGCGGGAAAGCCCAGGCCCAGATGCTTTTAGCACAGAATACTACCAGACTTTCAAAGAATAGCTAACACCAATACTCTTCAAACTATTCCACAAAATAATAACAGAAGGAACATTGCCAAAATCATTCTATGAGGTCAGAGTCACTCTGATGCCTAAACCACATGAAGACTCAACAAAGATAATTTCAGACTAATTCTCCTTATGGATGTTTATGCAATAATACTCAATAAAATTCTTGCAAACTGAATCCAAGAACACATGAAAAAGATCATCCATCATGATTAAGGTGGCTTTATCTCGTAGATGCAGGGGTAGTTCAACATGCAAAAATCTGTCATTGTAATCTACCATATAAACAAACTGAAAGGAAAAAACACCACACAATCCTCTCATTAGATGCTGAAAAACACCTTCGACAAAAGCCAACACCTCTTCTTCATAAAAGTCTTGGAGAGATCAGGGATACAAGGCTCTAAACATAATAAAGGTAATATACAGCAAACTGATAGTCAACATCAAATTAAATGGAGAGAAATTTAAAGCAATTCTACTAAAATCAGGGACAAGACAAGGTTCTCCACTCTCTACATATTTATTCACTATAGTACTTGAAGTTCTAGTTAGAGCAATAAGACAACAAAAGGAGATCAAAGGGATACAAGTTGAAAAGGAAGAAGTCAAAGTATTGCTATTTTCAGATGTGTGATAAGTGACCCCCCACCCCCAATTCTGCCAGAGTATTCTGATAGCTGACAAAAAACCAAAGTGGCTGGATATGAAATTAACTAAAAAACAAACAAACAAATAAAAAAAACCAGTAGCCCTTCTTTATATGAAAGATAAATAGGCTGAGGAAGAAATTAAGGAAACAACCCTCTTCACAATATCCACAGACAATATAAAATATATTGGTGTAACTCTAAGCAAGTGAAAGACCTGTATGACAAGAACTTTAAAAGTCTCTGAAGAAAGAAACTGAAAAATATATCTCTCATGCCCATGGTTCTATAGGATTAACATAGTGAAAATGGTTGTTTTACCAAAAGCAATTTATAGAATCAATGCAATTCCCGTCAAAATTAAACATTTTTTACAGTCCTTGAAAGCAATTCTCAACTTCATATAGAAAAACAAAAATCCAAGGATAGCTAAAATAATTCTGAACAATAAAAGAACTTCTGGAGGAATCACCATCCCTGATTTCAATGCAGGGAAATAGTAATAAATACAGCATGGTATTGGCATAAAAACTGACATGTTGATCTATAAAATCTAATCAAAGTCCCAGAAATAGACACACCTATGGACACTTGACAAAGAAGGCAAAACCATACAATGGAAAAAAGAAGCCATCTTCAACAAAAAGCACTGGTCTAACTGGATGTCTACATGTAGAAGTTTGCAAATAGGTCCATATTTATCACCCTGCATAAAACAAGGCCAAGTGGATTCAAGACCTCAACATAAAATCCAACACATTAAATCTAATAGAAGAGAACCTGGGGAATAGCCTTGAACTCTTTGGTACAAGAGACAACTTCCTGAACAAAACACTGACAGTTCAGGCACTAAGATCAACAATTAATAAATGGGACCTCATCAAACTGAAAAACTTCTGTAAGGCAAAGGACATCATCAGTAGGACAAAATGGGAGGACAAAACAGTGGCCTATAGAATGGGAAAAGTCCTTTACTACTCATACATCTGACAAAGGACTAATATACGAAGTATATAAATAATTCAGAAGATTAAACCCCAACAACCCAAACAGTCTAAGTGAAAAA
The DNA here is from genome assembly GCA_036184795.1 of Tokudaia tokunoshimensis. Classification (NCBI taxonomy): domain Eukaryota; kingdom Metazoa; phylum Chordata; class Mammalia; order Rodentia; family Muridae; genus Tokudaia; species Tokudaia tokunoshimensis. Next base: position 62,294,063 of record BTHU01000006.1, read on the forward strand.
TAGGATGCAGAACTCAATAGAGAATTCTCAAAAGAGCAATCTCTAATGGTCAGGAAGCACCTAAAGAAATGTTCAACATCTCCAGTCACCAGGGAAATGCAACTCAAAACTCTGAGATTCCATCTTACACTAGTGTAAGATAAAAAAAACCTCAAGTGACAGCTCATGCTGGCAAGGATGTGGAACAAGGGGAACACTCCTCTATTGCTGATGGGAGTGCACACTTCTACAGCCACTTTGGAAATCAGTTTGGTGGTTTCTCAGAAAATTGGGGATAGTTCTTCCTCAAGACCTAGCTATACCACTCCTAGGCTTCTACCCAAAATATGTTCCACCATCCCACAAGGACATTTCTCAATTATCTTAACAGAAGCTTTAGTCTTAATAGCTAGAAACTAGAAACAACCCAGATAGTCCTCAACTGAAGAATGGATAGTGAAAAATGTGGTAAATTTATACGATGGAATACTACTCAGCTATTAAAAAGAAGAACCTCATGAAATGGATGGAACTATAAAATATCATCCTGAGTGAGGTAACATAGAACCAGAAAGAAACACACGGTATTTACTCCCTTTTATGTGGTTATTATTCATATAGTACAGGATAATTATGCTACAATTCACAAAGAAGCTAAGTAATAGGGAGGTTCCACGGGAGAATGCTTGAATCTCACTCAGAAGGGGAAATAAAATAGGCATTGGAACTGGATGGAGAAAGGGAACAGAATGGGAGAAGGCCTGAGGAGGGAAACAGGTTGTGGATCAGATGTGGGGTAGGCAAATAGCAACTGGTAGTAAAAATAAACTTGAAATATTCCTGGTAATAACTATCACTTTTTAGAGCTTAGTTTATGCTAGTACTATAGACATATATCTTATCTGATACCTAGAATGGTGGCTCAGGCCTATAATTCTACTATTGTAGAATTATACTATTGTAGCTAAGGTAGAAGAATTGTTGAGTTGAAGCCCAAGAATCTGTTTCAGAAACACACAAAAAACATCATCATTAATAACAAAAAATTCCATTAACTATCAACCCTAGAATAATAATTATTATTCCCATTTTGTAAGTACTTTGTCCAAGATCATATTAGGAAATCTGGCTCCATACATGAGTTTTTAACCAAAAAAACTAACAATTTGAGATGGAACTTAAATTCAGTGTTCAGTCTGAAGACCTAGAAATGACAGTTCTACGATAGCTGTGTTCAATTTACAGGTCCCAACCCCTTTGGGGTTCAATGACCTTTTCACAGGGGTCACATATTAGATTTACTGTATATCAGATATTTACATTATATCAACATAGGTATTAATATCAATAGCAAAATTACAGGTGAGTAGTAGTAATGAAAATTTTATGGTTGAGGGTTACCACAACATGAGGAATTGTTTTAAAGGGCTGTAGCATTAGAAAGGCTGAGAACCACTACTCTAGAAAATAAGCAAGACTGTTTGGATTTAAGAACAAGAAGGAATACCCTCTATTTGGACAGGATTTAAAAAAGAAATCTATACAAAATGAAGCTTTAAACTAGCTAGCTCCTTCTTAGATAAGTCCATTTCACAAAGACAACCTACAGGTTAATAGGGCAACCCTTTATCTTAAGGAAGATCATTCTTTTCATCAATATACACTTCAAAGTGTTGTAGAATTAGTGAGGAGTGGAGTTCTTGCTATGAGCCTCTTGAGAATGTCTTAAATAAACCAAACGTGAAGATTTTAATGGTAAAAAATAATGGCCCAAGGCAGAAAGACCATAAAAACAATCAATGTCTAAGCCTTTAAAAGTGAAGCTACCACAATATGTAAGCAGGATGCAGTCATGCCCACCACCCACGAGAGGTAGTAGAAAGAAAAGTTATTAGGATACAGGGGAAGTAGACCTGTTCAGAAATAGTTCTTGGGGGCGAGTCCAATCTTCATTGTCAGGATATCAACAATCCAGTCCTGTAGCAAACACCAAATATGAATCAGTAGCTACAGTCCAGTCCACTCCACAGTCACCACACATGAACCAGCAAGGGCAGTTCAATCCAGAAGAAACTGCAAGGCTTGCCAACTGGTTGAGGCTGCAGAAGTGGCAGGAACCTCCAGAGCAGTTCTTTGGTGAGTTTCTCTCTATGGCTCCCCAACAAGCAGAGATCAGCAATGTAATGTAAGGTGAACCAATACATGTTTGCCGTTGGTAAATAACAGCGAGGCAGAGCAAAGCAAACCAATGCTTGAGCTCCCACTGTCTGTGTGGCCATATTTATAGTCCTCTTGAACATCAGACATCCTTTCATGTGTTTGCTATAGCAAAACATCTTTTCACCTGTGTCTCCAGCAAAACATTGTTTGACATAACTGATTAACCCCCCCCCAAAAAAAACCCCCAAAACCCAAAACCAGAAAAGTTTCTACTTCACAAAGAACTGACCTGAAGCTCAATGGAACACAGAAAATACCCATGTCTAGTGTTTCAAATGTAAAATAACAATATATCTGGATTGTTCCATGTTATCTAGTACAGTGAAATCTACTCCCACGTGCTCATGAGAGCCAATAGTAAAACCTGTGTCCTACCTGGATTCAATGTCTCCTTCTATTGCTAAACTTGTGTTAGCCACAATAAGAATCCACACCATGGCCACTTGGGAAGGCTTATTAATCAGGGGCCCTGATTACTATACTAGGACATGTTGTGACTCTTAAAATATACAGTGCTTTTAGATATAGTTAGGCACATTAAGAGAAGCATCTCCTCTTTATTAGTCTCCCTAAACTATTTTTTTTTCAGAGAAATTGCTCCAAATGGAAACAAAGAAGGAAACGTGTTCTTGGCAACAAATTCTAGTCATGTCAGTCAAAAGTATTCCAGAAACAAGCACTGCAGAATCCTTAGCATTTAAATAATGGGTATCCTTGGAGCAGACCTTCAGACCCAACCCTTCAAAACACTGACTGTGATTATTCTAAACATCAATAGTGCTTTGAATACATAGGTTTAAAACACCTCCAGCAAAGTTTTTTTTTTAAAAAACAGTTAACAATTCTTGAGATTTAATTATCTCAAATCATCAATGATTACCTGAAGCAACAATTTCAAAAGAAAAAGCCAGAATAACTCCTTGTCATTTTCCTCTCCAAACTAAACTTAAATCTTTGGGAATTGGTATGTTATTCAATCAGCCTTCTATTGTCACGATGAAATACCTGAAAAAGTCAATTTGAAAGCAGGAAACATGTATTTTGCCCCACAGATGCAAAAGTAGCCATCTATAGTATCACTTTGTTGATTTTGGGACTGTGGTTAGGTGGCATATCATCGTAGGGAGAGTGTGTTGGGGCACACTGTTCATCTTGTGGGGCCAGGAAGCAAAGAGTGAGTGACGGGGAGGGTGAGTGATGCCTCCTTCAGGGGCACACCGTCACTAGCTTCCATCAGTCAGACTCCATACCCTGATGTTTGACCACCTCCAGAGCCACATGTTCATGACCTAGATTTTAGCATATGAGCCACTGGGGGACATTTAAGATCTGAATCTTGAAAAGTACAACTGTACAATTTTAGATTATAGGTAGCATATTTGCATATTTATGGGAGATTTCTCCTAAGATGAGGTTTAATGGTCTACATGTCCTAGTGCTCATGTCCTTCTATAATGTATCTTTGAACTTGGGCTAAACCTAATCACTTGCTTTGAAAAAGTAAACTAATGAAAAAACAGTAGATGCTTCTTCCAACATCTGGTTTAATAAAAGATTGACTTTTGGGCCAGTGAGAGAGCTCAGCAGGTAAGTTGCTTGCCACCAAGCCTGAAGACCCAATTTGATCAATTCTCACGACCCACGGTGGAGGGAGAGAACTGACTCCCACAAGTTGTCCTCTGATATCCACACTTGTACTGTACCATGCATACGATACCCCCAATACGTATTACTTAAAAATAAAATAAACTGTCTTATAAAGACTAGCTTTTGGCTACTTTGTCCTCACTTACTCTCTTGCTCGCTGCTTCCTTGTTATGCATCGCAGGTCAGGTGACAAGGAACTGAGGGAATCTTTCTGGCCAGAACCTCTTGAGGGGTTAATGTAGGGGGAGGAGCTGATACTAAAATCTTGTTCCCTAATTGTTTCTGGATTATGTCGATAAAGACTACAGGGGCTAATCATTGGGCAAAAGAAAAAAGGTGGGATTTCCAGGTCCCAGGGGAAAGAGGAGGGAAAGAGAGAGAGGGCCTTTTCTGCCATGCTTTGAAGGGAGGAGCAGGAACCATGTAAGGCCTGGGGATGACTGAAATGGCGGTGGCCTCTGCCACCAGTGGAATTCTGATACAGGATAGCTGATGAGTTTAGGGCCATAGATTCTGCGCCCAGCAGTTGTACTATCTGGCTGGTTTTAAAATATTAAGGCTGTCTGGTGTTTTCTATGCATGGTGACTCAGGTGAGCAGGAGAAAGGGCACAGCCTGGGCGGTTGTTAGAGCATTGGCTGAACTAGCACTGCCGGGTGGTTGGGCTGGTGGTTTGACGGAGCTGAGTGAGACCAGAGCAGCTTGGCCAAGCTAGCCATGGGAGCTGGATGAGGTGGCCACTGGCGGCAGTTGATCTCAAAGAATAATTTGGGTTGCGGCACTGAGAAAGGAGCAAGCGTGCATTTAAAATTACATGCAACAGGTTAGATGCACAGTTTCTAGAATGAGTATTGATTTCATCTAGTGATTACTGAGGTCTAAGACAATGACAAAGCCAAGGTGAGAACAAAGACTTCTTAGACGTTAGAGGAAAAAAAAAATCAAGTTTGGAGGTTATGGAGAATAAAATTCTGAACTTGCAGTAAAATCATGGACATAATATAAAAATTGTAACTAAGAGACTGAAGAGATTTTGAGGCAAACATATGAGAATAATATTAGTATCACTAATTGAGAACAGTCTTATGGGAGAACAGATTTGCCATTTAATAGTCAATGTGGTGTTTGTGTCACTATTTCACTAATATTTTTAAGGGTCTAGAGAAAGGCACCAGCCATTAAGAGCACTTACTGCTTTTCCAGAGGACCAGAGTACATTTGCCAGCGCCCACAACTACCTGTAACTCCAGCTTCAGAGAATCGGATGCTCTCTTCTTGCTTTCTTGTTGCAAGTGTGCCCACACACACACACAGAATATATTCATACAGTCTACACATATAAACATATACATACACAAAAAATAGTACAAACAAATCTTAAGTGAAAAAAAAAACCTCACAATAGTCAATATTCCTCAAAATAAGCCTGCAGGCATAGAGGATGGGTTTTTCTAGAAGACACTGATCATATAAATAATACACAGTATTCAAGACATTTTCATTTAAAGTGACTTTTAGCAGATCACCATAGCACCTTGACATCTGTGTACATTACCACATGATCTCTAAAATTATGAGTCCCTCTACAATGTTATGGACGAAGCTGGCTTTTTTTTTTAAATATTCAGCTTCTTTATTTCTTGTTCTATTTAAAAGTAAAGGTAATACACCTTTCTATAGCCTTATCTTAACCCAGGTTTGACTGCCATCAAGACCTCAAAAGAGTCTCAAAAGGTCAAACCAACAAAATTACAACACGGAAACAATGACCTTAATCTCTCCAACCTAGTCCTGCATATTTGTTCATTCTTTTTCTCAAAGGTATAAATTGCTTATCTTCAAAGGCCTTGGTTTATTACCGTTTAAAAAAAAAACATGTGGAGAACTGTATAATACAGTCCATGATAGTCACAGGGAAAGAAAGCTGAGTGGAATAGAATAGTGCCTTTTTGAAGTGACTTTCAGCGCGCATGAGTTGATAAGTTAAAGACCGAGTAGGCAGGTGAGAGGTGCACAGCACAACAACCTCCTTAACTTTCAGTCTTAGTTTCTTTTCCTGGAAGTGTCTAAGGGGAGGGATCTGCCTCATTCTTTCTCCCTCTGTATGCAACCCCCACTCCTAGGCATGGTGGGAAGAACGGAAAAGGTTGGGATGTCAGATTGTGGTGAAATTCCAGAGTATAGAATTCAGGAGAGAGGGTGCTTTAGTATCACCTGAGTTTTGTTTCTGACATCTTCATTTTTGTACCTTTCCTTTTTACCAATAAAACCGGAACTATAGCCTCTGTGTCAAATTTGACTAGGTCTAAAATTAGATATGAAGGTTGAACGTGGAAATGGCCCAGCTTTTTCTTCCTTTTTTTCATTTTGCTGCAGTTTGAATGAGAAGGTGACTCGCACAATTAACTAGAACTGCAACTGGCTGGGTGCCTGTGTGCTTTCAACCAACTATACTTCTGCGGGAAGGTTTCCAATTCTTAAGTCTCAGTTATGGAGAGGCGGTAGGCAGCTGGTGTAGATGCCTGTCTGCAGGGTGTGTGTGTGCTAACTCCCATCAGCACTGCATGACAGCAGAGGGCTTATTCAAAGAAAAATAAGTCTCAATTTTCTTGTACTTCATCACCACCAATTTAAAAAACAAAACCAAATTCAGGCCAAAGGTAATGTAAAAAAACTACCTCTCATGAGGTGTAACAGTGATGAAATTAATGAAATTTTAAGTGGACCATATTTACCTGTTATCTTCATCCACAGCTCCACTGTCCTCCTGTTGATGCCTCCATTAATTAATCAGTGTCATAAGTTCTTTCAGTTTTCAGATCATCTTGACTATACTTCTTAATTCCTCAATTTTAAGTGGCCACTGAATCTTCCTGCGTCTACCTCCAATTCACCTGTCCTTTCATTTATTCATTTTCTTGTAACGTACTTAATGTCCTACCATGTACAATACACCGTGGTAAGCACAGTGTGTATGGTAAGACAGACACAATTGCTGCCATCACAGTGAGCTCCAAACAAGAGATGAGTGAGGAAACAATTTCATACTAAGTGTGTAAGCCTTTCTGGTGTAGAAGGTATGGGGGTCCACGGAGACAAGTCTAACTTTGATTACCAGAGAAGACTTGGTAGGTTATTAATGGCTTAGTGGAGCTATTAAACATTCAGAAGAAATGCAGGCAGAAGAGTCCTTTAGGTATATTTGAAACACACATTTGAAAAATTTGTACTAAACATGATTGCGGAGAAGGCTTTATATTAGACTTCAGAGTTAGAAACACTCACACCCTGCCCTGCTCTACTGGTACAGGGTGTGTGTGTGTGTGTGTGTGTGTGTGTACACACGTGCGTGGGCACTCCATGTGTGAATGTAAGACATAAACACATCATAAGCACAATATAGCTATTCTCTAGCTGGGGAGATGCTTAAATTGGTAAAGTGCTCATTGTACCAGCATAAGAACCTTATGCAACCCAAGTAAGAACTGTGCACAGAGACACATATCTACAGTCCCAGAGCTGGGAGGCAGAGACAGGTGGATCCCTGGAGCTCGCTGGCTGTCATCCAATATGTCTCCAAAAAATAAGGTGGAGAGGAATAAAGGAAGACACCTGATATTAATCTCTGGCACACACATCTCTCTTCCACCTCTCCCTCCTTCCTTCCCTATCTATCTTAGCTATCATTTGGGTCTCCTAAAGGATTACTTTCCCTTAACATATAGTGTTAAAGGGCCATATTCTTTCCACTAAAAAAGTCCAACTAGCAATTGCAAGTGCTGCTCCAGGCTCTGCCCATTGGAATCCTGGTTAGGAAATCATGCAGATGGCCCTTCTCTGAGCAATTCCTTGGCCATCTTTCTAGACCTTCCAACCTAGCCACAGAGCGTTGCCCCAACGGCTGAGTCAATTAAAGATCATACTATAAGAAGACACTGTAAACTGAGTTCAGTCTTTTTCTGTAGTGATAGATCAAGAACGTTTTTTCATACATTCACCAAGATCATTTCAGTTGTTTCTTCTGGCACCCAAGACAAAAATATGGCTGTTTCATGTGAGGGAACAGAGGAAAATTACTTAAGCATACACATTACCAATGCAATCAGATGTAGACAGGAGAAATAAACTGTGATACTCTGACAGCTTTTCTGGGGAAGTATGGGATCATTCTGAAGAAATGAGCTGAGACTAGAAGGATGGAAAGGAGCTGGCCTTTGAAAGGAGCAGGATAGAGTGCAGAAAAGGAGATCACACCAACCTCTTCCCAGAAGCCCTGTGCCCTCATCTCTTTTTCTATTTTTCTTCTATTAAAACTAGATTTTAATACACTATATTCTGCTATTCTTTCCCCGTCTCCAGCTCCTCCAAGATCCTCACCACCTCCCTTCCCAGCTGAATCCACAGCTTTCCTGTCTCTTCTTAGAAAACAAATATGTCTCTAAATAATAATAAGATAAAATGAAAACGAACACAATATAGGACAAAACAAACTAATGAAAAAGCACGAGAAATACATATAGATGTAGAAACATACATATTCATTCAGGGAGGAATTCCATAAAAGCAGAAAACTGGAAGCCATAAGTCTATACAAAAGACCTGTAAGGGATATATATATCTCCTGACAAAACATTCTGAGACAAAGAACCTCTTAAGATTCAACCGAGTCTCTTTTGTGTTGGCCATCTACTGCTGAGCATGGCCATGCCCTCACTTCTTCACCCCTAATACCCTCCTCCCAACCCAGCAGCTCTCTCCAGACAACCCAGTCTGTGCAGTCTGATTCCTCCAGACTGACTCTTCTGATAGAACCCTTGGGTCTCTGGTTGGTAGGTCTGGGCTAAATAAGCTTTCCACCATGAGACTGAAGAATTCCCAAGCAGGAGCTCAACTGCATTCTCCAGAAACTCCTATATCTTACCATTATTGAGCCGCAGAGCCATCGAACGAATTATTAATCCAAAACCCTTCTGTTTGGCTTTCCTGTTCTAGTCACTTGTTTATTTTTCCAGACCATGTTGTAAGGTTTAGCTCCAGTAAGGTCAGAAGGTCAGTTCACAACTTCACTACCACTACCAGGCTCTCAGACGTGGCGGTCGGGAAGCCAGCAGCGAGCTTCCCTCTCCCGAGAAGGAGCCTGGATGACGTCACCCAGGGCAGAGGGCTGAGCGCCGAGCGTGACGTCACGAGGGCGGGCCGACCTGCCGTGAGGTCACGGGGTGGGCGGGACCAGGCTCAAGCCCCAGTGTCGTCACGGGCGGGGGCGGGCCTCGAGCGTGTCAGCGCAGCCGAATCAAAACAAGCCCGAGACCCGCCTTTTCCCTCAGGCTCCTCCGCGTCTCGCTCCGCTCGCGGGCCCGTTGCGCCCGCGCGGCTGCGAGCCTCGGGTGGCCGCGCGTGGCCGCGCCGGCTTCTGCCGGGGAGGGCGCGGCGGCCGGAATGGCGCGGCGAGGGCCGCGCGGCGGGGCGGGCGCCTGAGGAGAGCGGCCGGCCCGCACTCTCCGTGGCCGCGGGGAGCCAGCTTCGTGGGCGCCCGGGACCGGGACACCCGCGAGCGGGTCGGGGAGATGCCCAACCCCAAGAACAGCAAAGGCGGCCGCAAAAACAAGCGCGCCAACAGCAGCGGGGACGAGCAGGAAAATGGAGCCGGGGCCTTGGCGGCGGCGGGTGCGACAGGCGCGGCGGCCGGAGGGGCCCTGGCGGCGGCGGCGGCGGGCTGCGGGGCGGCGTCGCTGGGCGCGGTGGGTACCGGCGGCGCGGCGGGCCCCGGAGGTGCGGGCGCGGGCGCCGCCAACGCCGCCATCGCTGCGGGGGCTGCCGCCGCGGGAGACGCCAAGAATGGTAAGACGACAGCGGCGGGGCGAGCGCCAACTTCCTCCCCGACGGGCGGGCGGGCGCGGTGGCGGGGCCCTGGGTGGCGCGGGCGGCGCGTGGACAATGCGAGTCAGGAAGTGCTCGCCCCGCCCCTCCGCCCCGCGCTGGCTTTCCCTCCCTTCGCGGTTCCCACGCGAAGCGGCGTGGACCCGGGCTGCGGGCCCCGCGGCGGCGCTCCGGTTGCTGCCTACTCCCCGTGGTGCCCGCGCGGGCTGAGTCTGAAGTGTCCCGGGTTAGTGGGAGCGAGCCAGGCAGCGGGCAAGAAGAGGTGCCCGAGTTAGAAGGATCGGATGGAAAACTTCCCCACTCACCGCGACCCACCCACCCACCTTTGCTTCCGAAGAAGAAAAATCTTAATTCTCAGCAGATGTAGGCCTGTTGCCTGGTTGCCACAGGTGGAGAGTCCAGAGATATTTGTGTGTGTGTGTGTGTGTGTTGCCACAGGTGGAGAGTCCAGAGATTGTGTGTGTGTGTGTGTGTGTGTGTGTGTGTGTGTGTGTGTGTGTGTTGGGGGGCGTATTCATTTAATTCTCTTGTCTAGCTTGAGGAAGGAAGAGAATCTGAACTTGACTTCCGTTCTCAGCCTGGAGTGTTTTGAGTGGTTTCTTTCTTTTTTTTCTTTTCTTTTCTTTTCTTTTTTTTTTTTAGGTCCCTTGTATAATTGTTTCACATTTGTTTTTCTAAAGAAGCATAATTCCATGAGCGCTTCAGTGATCCTTTAGAAGGGAGGAATGTAGGTAATAGCTAAGGTGTGACAGGATTTTTCCCTTCTTACGACTGGGTGCTTGACACTTATTTGGGCAGTTTTTAGACTTTTTTTCTTGGGCAGTTTTTCAGGGGAAAGAATGTATATTGTAAGTCCATGAGGATCATTATAATAGTTATATTTGCTTTTTAACCCAATTTTCAGTTTCTAAAGCCATTTTCTATGTAGATGGTCTCTTATGTACCTTAAAAAACGGTACAGTACTTAACAAGAACGCCCCAGTGATTCCCATAGGAGATAGACTACAGGCTGTTGGATATGGGCCCCATTGGCTGAGGCCCTGCAGTTTTGAAATAGGAAGATTTGTTTATTACAGGGAGCCAGCTTACACGTTTGTGAGTGTTTGATAATACTTTGGCTAGCCTGTGCACGTTCTTGCTTTCTTCTCTCAAATCTTCCTTTTGATATTGATGTGACAGAGATGTGATATTGATTTAGACTCTGCATAATACAACCTCTTCCTTAGCCACTTAGAACTTTGATATCTAGAGAAAGGCCAGATTATCCGAACCTCAGTTTCCTCATGTACAAACTTGATGGGAGTGGGGGTGGGATGGGGGGGGTTTACACTGGTCCTTTAGAGGATTATTGTGAGGGAAGCTTAGAGTGACCCTTTACTATTAAGTTCCCATTTCTTGTTATTTTAAAGGCTTATTATGTAAAGGACAATAAAAGCTCATTGCAAATAATTCATGGTTGGTGAATAACAGCTATTAGCTATTCATTTAAAATATTTTAAATAATTATTGTTATTAAATATTAAAGTAAATATTTTAAATGAACAACTTTTTAATTTGTAATGTTAATAGTACTGTGTATTAGATAGGGACTAGGCTAGAGGTTATATTTTAGTTTTTGCTTTAAAGTAGTAAACTGGTAGATTTAGCCATACCTGGTATACCTGTGTAGAGCTATGCATTTCTTATTAGCTCTTTATTTTATTAGATGTGGGAAAAGAAGCAATGGGCCCCCATATTGCCATAACCAGAATCTCAGAAGCTGCAAATTTAAGAGCCGTGAGCTGAGTTTTGTGGCGCCTGTTGTTGGTGTCACCTTGGTGAATAGTTTGATTTAACTGGAAGAGTAATCTCTGTGTTTCTGAAGATAATTTTAACATAGTTTCTAAGGCCTACACAAGATGAATAAGGAAATTGTGATATATATATATACATATATGTATATGCATATATATACACATATGTATATAGTATAGATGTAGGGGAGAGGTGATACTGGTGAATTTTTATAGGAAGGAGCAATAGACATGATAACAAAGGTTCACTTTTGTATTTTAACTGTGTGCATGTGCAAATAGCATACTTTTTGAGGTCAGAAAACAGCTTTCAGGAGTTCTCTCCTTCTACCATGTAGATTTTGGGTATTGCACTCCAGTTGTAAAGCTTTGTGGTAAGTGCTTTTTTCCCACTGAGCCATCTTGTTGGCTCAAGACTAAATTATTTTTAAATTTGAAAATTACGTTAGTTGGACTGCTTTATGATTTCTAAGTGTATTTCAAGCTTTTGCTTGTGATATTAGGTTTTATTATTACACATTTTTCAAAAAGAATTACTAAATATTTACAGTCTTTTTGTTGGTAGTGAGAAAACCCTTAACTAGATAGCTCTCAGGCTGGCCTTGAAATGTTTCGTATCTATTAAAATTTTAAATGGTTTGTTTTGATCAAGTCAGTTTTTAATGTACACTTGCATGTAAACTTAACGACTAGTAGTTGTTTCAGATTTAAAGAGTGGTTTTAATCCTGTAAATGTGGGGCATTGCAGTTACCAAAGCAAGGTCATATTAGCCCTTAGTTGTTTATTGTTGGTGTAAATAACTCCTCACTCTATAAAGAAGATTGTTAGCCAGGGGAAGCTTGAGGAAACTATAGGATGGTTGGAGTTGAGGTAGTTGAACTGGTTGCTGTTATGCATTTGGATAAGAATTCAGAGGATGTTGTACTCCTACTTTTTATATACTAATTTATGAAGCCTTCTGCAAGACATGGAGGAAACAAGCAAGTGTGAGGCAGTGCCATCGTGCCCTACATAGTAAACATCTGTGTGCACATACTGCAGCATTATGACTGTAGGTGGACAAGATTTGTCATTCATTATATTTAGACTCTAGTAATCGAGCAGTAGATTACAACTGGTTTCATTCTGAAAGTCTGGCTCCATTAGGTCTCTCCCTTTTTTTCTTCAGCTCTAAAACTACTTGAAATCTTAATTGTGGTATATCTAGTTTCCAGTAGACCTGATTTGCACATACTTTTGTGGCTGAGCAAGGTTCACCACACATTCATTCCCAGCACAGCCTTTGAGCTAATTCTGCCTTAAGTCATTCAACAGCTCCGTGTAGATGTTGTTAGTGTTTTCCATGCATTTTAGTACCCATTTTAAATTAGTGCCTCTGATTTCCTTGGGTAAGTTATTAAGGTTCTGAGCCTCCTTTCTGCATATGTAAAATGAGATGATAGTACCTCCCTAAATATGAAGCAATATAGCTATTATATATTAAAGAGAGTATGCTTGAACAGTTCCAAAGGAGTTTATAGTGTAAGTTATTTGTGTTTGGTCCTGGGAAATAATCTATTGAAAGAAGAAAGAGATTTATGGGCAGGAGGCTTATTGTGGAGTTCTCTTCATTAGTGGGAGAGAGGAGGCAGGACTGGGCAGAGGAGAGACATGTTGTATTTAAACCTATAAGCCTAAGAGTATAAAACCTTGAAATGTGCTCCCCTAGAAAATAGTAGATCTTAGGGGCTTTCTGCTGGAGAACTTATGTGGAGAGGGACTCTTGTTTTCCCAACATTTACTGGGTTCTTCCTTTAGATATACCAGGGGCATGACAGAAGCCAGTGTGGGATAAATAAATGTATCTTACTAACTGCTATATAGGTTTTGTGAGGCAGACTGAGGGATAACCACTGTAAAACATTATTTTGATGAAAATATATGTTTTGAATCATGTATCAGTTTATAATTTTTTTGAGTACCACCTGAGTACTATCTATGGACAGGATTTATATTTTGCTTTATTTTTTGATCAGCAAGTAAACATTTTTTAACCAGGTTTGTAGTATACCTTAAATGGATTTTCCCTTTTTGGAATTTACTTTATTTATACATTCATAAATTACCTATATGAATCAGAAGTAAAATAGTGTGCTTGCCTGCTTTTTCTTCCTTTTTTTTTTCCCCCCCAGGCTTTCTTCAGTTGTTATTTCCTTGCTTTTGTCTCCTGAGTGCTTGGGTAACAGACATGTATCACAGTACCTGGCTGGACATTGGCTGTTTTTTTTTTTTTTTTTGAGACAAGGGGGTGGACATTGTCTTTTGAAGTTCATCTTTGCAGTAGGAATTGGTGGAAATACTGCTTCCTAGATCAGATGCTCCTCTCTTTGTTTGTTACAGGATTAGTTATTAAATTTAGAAATTAAACTTTCAGTGTCAGATTTCCTGTAAGTCTAAGAATTTAAAATATTCCTCAGAGAACTGAAGACAGATAATATGTATATGGCAATAATCCTAGCACAAAGGAGAATGGAAAATTGCAGGCCAGCCTGAGCTATGTAAGAGTCTGCCTCAAAACCGTAAATCAAATCCAAAACCAGGAGACAAAACTGGCAGTTAATCTTGTAGCTTAGTCTTCTTATGAGTTTACTTCAAGCTTTTAGCTGTGCTAAATTTTAATTAATTTGGTTAACGAGCTTGAAGGTAACTGAAGGAATGTGTTAAGAGAGGGGAAAATATGTCCTGAGGATGTTGGTGATCACTTCTCATACATTCTGAAGAGATTTATTTAAAACAGTGGTTCTCTCCCTTCCTAACACTATGACCTTTTAATACACTACCTCATATTATGATGACCCCCACATGTAGTTATTTGCATTGCTTCATAACTGAATTTTGTTCCTGTTAGGAATCGTAAATATCTCATATGAAGGCTATCTGATATTCAACCTCTGTGAAAGGGCCATTCAACCCCCAGAAGGGTCTCAAGCCATATGTTGAAAACCACTTATTGAAAATATTATGTTGGCTTGGAGATGTAGCTCAGCGATAAAGCCCTTGCCTGCCCCGTGTATGTGAAGCTCTGGCTTCATTTCTCAGCACTGGGGTAGGAGGAGGAGGAGAGAATGAAAGAAAAGAGGGGCTGGAGAGATGGCTCAGTGGTTAAGAGCTTTTGTTGCTCTTGTAAAGGACCCGGGTTTGGCTCTCAGCACTTACATGGTGTCTCATAGCCATCAGGGTTTGGTTCTCAGCACCCACATGGTGATTTACAGCAGTTTGTAACTCCAGCTCCAGAGGACCTGACACCCTCTTGTGGTCTCTGTGGGCACATGTAGACATAGAAGTGAGTAAGACACCCACACACATAAACTAAAAATACATAATTCTATAGAAAATTTTAAAAAAGAGAAAAGTTATGATATGTCAAATTCTTTTCACATTTCTAGGCAAAAATATATAATCCCACCACTGAGAGATAGCAAATATTAATATTTTGATATACCTTAGTTCATTCTTAAATTCCTTTTTTTCCCACCAGGAAATACCTGAGATATTAAAAAAAATTGTAATTAGAAGAATTAAGATTAATGCAGAAATTAGGTACATGAAAAAGAAAAATACAAAAATGGAAGACTCAGGTTTATAAATTCATTTTCAAAGTAGCCTGTGTAAATAAAGAATATAATAGAAATATAGAAAATAAAATAAACAAAAAAAATAAAAACGATTAACTAGGAACTTGAAAAAAAAAAAAAACAACCAAAACCAAGTGCCTGTCCCATACCCTACTGTGTGATCAAAAACTAGTCATTTCACCACCTTGTGCTAACAATATTTCTAACAGCAAAGAATCAAATGCTTCTTTGCTATTACACATACATGCTACACACAGAGAACACTTCTGAACTGTAGTAAGGGCTTAGAAAATGCTTATTATAATTCAACAAACTTGTTTTCCTCTCAGGCTCTTCAGGGTTTACATGATACATTTTACCATGTCCATAAGGCTTGGTTACCAAGTTTGTATCACTTAAATGTTCCTAGAACTACAACACTAGGGATAGCTTAAGAAGAAAAAAAAAGTAGCCTGTGTTCAGCGGTAATCCTCACCCCAAGATTTGATCATAGTTCTTTTACTTTTTTAATTTACATTTTATTTTATGATATGGATGTCTTGTTTACATATATGCTTGTGTACCATTTATATACCCAGTGTCTATAGAAGTCAGAAGTCATTGGATCCCCAGAATCTGGAATTATGGATAGTTGTGAGCTGCCATGTGGGTGCTTCTGACCCATATTACCAGCCCCACAATTCTTTTTTTTTCTTTTATTTGTGAAGAAAAATACGTTTGTGATTACATGAAATATTTATTCATAAAAATCTATTACAGGATTAAGAACTATTAATGAATAATTGATAAAGGTCATTAAGTATACAACATTATTGGTCAGCTACTATTCTGTTTTCTTTAGTTTTCCCAAGGGAAATATTAAACTGTACCTTTAGCAGAGTAATCAAGTAGAAGTCAGTGATAGAAGTTGTATAGTTGGCCTTATTTGAGTTAGGAAGCACTGGTCCTTTGCCTTACATTCTTAAAATTTTTTATATTGTGATTAAATTATAATGACATTTCCTTTCCTTGCTCCAAACCCTCCTATATACCCTTCTGTGCTCTCTTTCATTTCATGGACTCTTTAATTGTTGCAGGTATATATGTGTATATGTAGGCATATATATACCTAAATGTAACTTGCCCAGTCAATATAATGTTACTTGTATGTTTTTAGGACCCACTGTTTGGAATTGGATAACTAGTTGGTGTGTTCCTCCCTATGAAAAACTATTTCTCCCAATTTCAGCATTCCTTAGTTCTTTATATAAGGTTGAGGCCTTGTGCTCCCTGATCCCTACACACTTTGGCATATCTCTTGTTGTCCTTGTTCTGCTCATGTTGGTGAGACTGTATGGATATAGTTTCTGACATTACTAGGATTTACAATCTTACAGTAAATCTTCGGATCTTCTGGCGTAATCTTACAGTCTTAATCTTCCCTCTTCTGCAGGGGTCCCTCAGCCTTAGGAGTGGGATTTGTTTTGTTGACCTATCCATTGTGACTGGGCTCCACAACCACATTTTGATTGGTTATGGTCTTCTGTAATGGTTTCCATCTATTGCAAAGAGAAATTTCCATGATGAAGAGTTAACACTACGCTTTACCTGTGGGAATAGGACAAATACTTAGAATGTGGTTAGAGATAGTGCTGTTTAAATAAAGTGATGACTGTTGGTCCTTATCCAAGATTGATTAATTCACTAGTCCTGAGTAGTTGGCTAGGTTTCTAGTACCAACAATGATTTCACTCTTGTTGAACAAGTCTTAAGTCCAGTTAGAGAGCTGTTGGTTACTACCAAGGGATGAATGCCACTACTGCACCCTTAGGTTATCATGCTGGTCATTGATGTGGTTCGGAGGTGTTATAGCTGAGTAGAATGTTGGTTGCTTCATTCCTTTGGAAGCTTACATGGTGACTCCTGGTACTATGAAAGCTAGTCCTCCAGGAGGAGTTATTCAGGTCAGTTCCAGCTCAGGAACCCCTGGGCCCTGTGTCTGAAGTGCATGGAGTCTTCATCATTAGCATCTTACTGTGTACTTCTAGGAGTTACCAATGCCAATAGCAATAGTTTGTAATGTTTGGGAAGTCTCTTGGATACTTCCAGACCAACTAGTCAAAAGAAGACGCTTCATGCCTGGTGTTAGGGTGTTTGTTAGGTGGTCTTTGGTTCTTGAAGGGCGCATTGTCTGCTCAAAGGGCTTATGTGTATTTTAATTTCTTTTTTAATTTAATTTTATTATTTTTTACTTAATCACTTTACCTCTCGTTCATTGCCCCCTCCCAATCACCCTCTCCCACAGACCTTCCATCATCCTCCCTTCCCTGCTCCTTTAAGTGGGTAGGGGCCCCATGGATATCCCCTGACCCTGGCACTTCAAGTCTCTGTGAAGCTAGGCACTTCCTCTCCCACTGAGGCCAGACAAGGCAGCCCAGCTAGTAGAACATATCCTACATACAGGGGACAGATTTTGGGATAGCCCTTGTTCCAGTTGTTCAGGACCCATGTGAAGGTCAAGCTTTACTTCTGCTACATATGAGCGGGTCTTTGGTTGAAAGCCCCAAGGGTCCAGGTTAGTTGAATCTGTTGGCCTTCCTGTGGAGTTCCTATCCCCTTGGGGCCCACAATCCTTCCTCCTGTTCTTCCATAAAAGTCCCCAAGCTCCATCCACTGTTTGGCTATGGGTGTCTATATCTGTCTGAGTCAGTTGTTGGGTGGATCTTCTCAGCGGACAACATGCTCCTGTCTGCAAGCATGACAGTATCATTAATAGTGTTAGGGATTAGTACTTGCCCATGGGATGGATCTCAAGTTGGGCTGACTATTGGTTGGCTATCCTCTCAGTCTCTGCTCCCTCCTCCTTGCCTGCATTGTAGACAGGATAAAAAAATGTTCAACCCAAAATTTATCCTGCATTATAGTTTCTTTAGGTAGGTAGTTAATAGTATGATTCCTTATGAATTTTTCAGACATTCTTAGTGTTCCTTCTGTATTTATCTACTTCTGTCCCTAGAGTCCTCCTCTTTCTTATCCCTTAACCTATCAGATCACTTCTACCCTTCTTCCCAATAGGGAATACCCCTATCTGTTGTTCTCCCATCACCCTACAAAATGATCCCTTTTTACTTTTCTGGATTCTGTACTTACTCCAGAAAATATAATCAACCTGAAGATTTGGAGTTAGGAGCCTTGATGAAACAAAACATATGATATTTGTCTTCGTGGATCTGGGTTACTTCATTCAATATGATCTTTTCTAGTTCCATTTGTTTACCTGGAGGGATCATGATTTGGCTTTTCTTTACAGCTAAATAGTATTCCATAGTTTATGTATGTATGTATGTATATACACATACATACATACACACACATACTGCATTTTCATTATTGATAAATGGATTGAAGGACAATAAATTTGTATTTTGTATTTAGAGTGGTCTTACCACTTTGATTAACTCAATCTAGAAATTTACAGTTTTGTGTCTTAGGTGATTCTGGATTCTATAAAGTTGACAGTATTAACCATTGCAGGTTGCTCAGTATAAAAGGTTTTATTGTGAAGGATGATGAGATGATGTGACCATGTTTGCTGATAGTGGGAAAGGAAGTAATGGAAGGGGAAAGGTGAAAGATGGATTCAAAGGAGGGTATATGCAATACTTACAACAAAGCCACACACACACAAAAGGTCAGGAAACACAAGCATGCAGCAGGAAAACTGGCCCTTGAAGAAGGGGTCCTCCTAAGAAAGTGACGAGGAAGTTTAAGTATCCTATATAGACAAAAGTACACACACAGGTTTAAAAAATAAATAAAGGTCGCTCCTCTGCCACAGGGCTCCATACCCAAATAGTGCAGGGAGAGATCTATCCTCCCAGGAATGCCAACAGGCCTGTGAGCGCAGGTAAAACCCCCACTGCTGCTCACAGGGACACTCCTGGAACCCTCAGGACACAGGAACTGAGAAGCGGCCTGGGACACAAGCCTTCTGATTTTTATCAGCTTCCAGAGCTGATCCTGAGCCATAACACTATGTACACAAATACCACCAGGAGAGAGCAGGTCTCCCAGGAGAGCTGACACACCTGCGAGCACAGGCAAGACCACCACTTCTATTCAAATTCCTGGCCCAAAAGGGACCCCTCCCAGAGCCATCAGGACACAGGAACCAAGGAACAACTGGGGACAGGATCCTTCTGGCTTCTGTCTGCACTCCAGAGCTGACTCCGTGCCACAGCTCTTCATACCCAAATTCCTCCCAGAGAGAACTGGTCTGACAGAAGTACTGACATAGAGGCTTGCAGGAGGGACAGGCCACAGTCAGAGACAGCAAGACCAGCTTACACCAGAGATAACCAGATGGTGAAAGACAAGAGCATAAGCAACAGAAACCAAGGCTACTTAGCATCATCTGAACCCAGTTCTCCCACCACAGCGAGCCCAGGATACCCCAACACACCAGAAAAGCAAGACTCTGTTTTAAAATCACATCTCATGATGATGATCAAGGACTTTAAGAAGGACATAAATAACTCCCTTAAAGAAATACAAGAGAACACGGGTAAACAGCTAGAAGCCCTTAAAAAGGAAACACAAAAATCCCTTAAAGAATTACAGGAAAGCACAACCAAACAGATTAAGGAATTGAACAAAACCATCCAGGATCTAAAAATGGAAATAGAAACAATAAAGAAATCACAAAGGGAGACAAGCCTGGAGCTAGAAAACCTAGGAAAAAGATCAGGAGTCATAGGTCACCAACAGAATACAAGAGATATAAGAGAGAATCTTAGGTGTAGAAGATACCATAAAAAACATTGACACAACAGCCAAAGAACATGCAAAAAGCTTCTAACCCAAAACATCTAGGAAATCCCGGATACACTGAGAAGACCAAACCTAAGGTATAGAAGAGAGAGAAGATTCCCAACTTAAAGGGCCAGTAAATATCTTCAACAAAATTCTAGAAGAAAACTTAACCTAAGAAAGAGATGCCCATGAATATACAAGAAGCCTACAGAACTCCAAATAGATTGGACCAGAAAAGAAATTCTTCCTGTCACATAATAATCAGAACACCAAATGTACTAAACAAAGAATATTCCTTAATATCTCTTAACATCAATGGACTCAATTTCCCAATAAAAAGACATAGATTAACAGACTGGATGCATAAACAGGACCCAGCATTTTGCTGCATACAGAAAACACACCTCAGTGTCAAAGACAAACACTACCTCAGAGTAAAGGGCTGGAAAACAATTTTCCAAATAGATGGTCCCATGAAACAAGCTAGAGTAGCAATTCTAATATCAAAAGTCATCAAAGAAAGACAAGGAAGGACACTTCATACTCATCAAAGGAAAAATCTACTAAGAAGTCTCAGTTCTGAACATCTATGCTCCAAATGCAAGGGTATCCACATTCATAAAAGAAACTTTACGAAAGCTCAAAGCACATATCACATACCACATAATAATTGTGAGGGACTTCAACATCCCATTCTCATCAATGGACAGATCAGGGAGACACAAAATATACAGACTGTGAAACAGAAGTTATGGACCAAATGGCTTTAACAGATATCTAGAGAATATTTCATCCTAAATCAACAGAATATACCTTCTTCTCAGCACCTCATAGTACCTTTTCCAAAATTTACCATATAATCAGTCACAAATCAGACCTCAACAGATAGAAGAAGATTGAAATAATCCTATGCCTACTATCAAATCACTACAGATTAAGGCAGGTTTCAATAGCAACAAAAACAACAGAAAGCCCACGTACACATGGAAACTGAACAACACTGTACACAATGATAACTAGGTCAAACAAGAAATAAAGACTTAGAATTTAGTGAAAATGAAGGCACAACATACTCAAACTTATGAGATACAATGAAAGCAGTCCTAAGAGGAAAACTCAGTTCTGAGTGCCTCCAAAAAGAAACTGGAGAAAGCATACACTAGCATCTGGATAGCACACCTGAAAGCTCTAGAACAAAAGGATGAAAATACACCCAAGAGGAGTAGTTACCAGGAAATAAGCTCACAGCTGAAATGAAGTAGAAACAAAAAGAACTATACAAAGAATCAACAAAACCAGGAGCTGATTCTTTGAGAAAATTAACAAGATAGATAAACCCTTAGCTACACTAACCAGAGGGTACAGAGCAGTATCCAAATTAACAAAATCGGAAATGAAAAGGGAGACATAACAATAGAAACAGTGGAAATTCAAAAAATCATCCGATCCTATTGCAAAAGCCTATACTCAATTCAACTGGAAAATCTGGATGAAATGAACAATTTTCTAGACAGATACCAGGTACCAGAGTTAAATCAGTATTAGATAAACCATCTAACCACTCACATAACCTCTAAAGAAATAGAAGCAGTCATTAAAAGTCTCCTAACCAAAAAAAAAAAAAAAAAAAGCCCAGGACCAGATGGGTTTAGTTCAGAATTCTTTCAGACCTTCAAAGAAGACATAACACCAATACTCTCCAAACTATTCCACAAAATAGAAACAGAAAGAACACTACTCAATTCATTCTATGAAGCCTCAATTACACTGATACCAAAACCTCACAAAGACCCAACAAAGAAAGAGAACTTCAGACCAATTTCCCTTATGAATATCGGTGCAAAAATACTCAGTAAAATTCTCACAAACTGAATCCAAGAACACATCAAAACAGTCATTCACCATTATCAAGTAGGCTTCATCTCAGGGATGTAGGGATTGTGTAATATATGGAAATCCATCAATATAGCCCACTACATAAACAAACTCAAAGAAAATAACCACATGGTCATTTTACTATATTTAAAAAAACATTTGACAAAATTCAACATCCCTTCATGTTAAAAGTCTTGGAAAGATCGGGAATTCAAGGTAACTCATAGTAAAACCAATATACAGCAAACCAGTAGCCAACATCAAACTAAATGGAGAGGAACTTGAAGCAGTTCCACTAAAATCAGGGACTAGACAAGGCTGCCCTTTTTCTCCCTGTCTATTCAATATAGTACTTGAAGTTCTAGCTAGAGTAAATTGGAAAGGAAGAAGTCAAAATATCACTATTTGCAGATGATATGATTGTATACTTAATTGGCCCCAAAAACTCCACCAGAGAACATCTACAGCTGATAAACTTCAGCAAAGGGGCTGGATATAAAATTAACTCAAACCAGTAGTAGCCTTCCTCTACTCAAAGGATAAATAGGCTAAGAAAGAAATTAGTGAAACGACACCCTTCACAATAAGCCACAAACAATATAAAGTATCTTGGTGTGACTCTAACCAAACAAGTGAAAGATCTGTATGACAAGTACTTCAAGTCTCTGAAGAAAGAAATTGAAGATAACCTCAGAATATGGAAGGATCTCCCATGCTTGTGAATTGGCAGGATTAATATAGTAAAACTGTCCATCTTGCTGAAAGCAGTGAAATCTCCATCAGACTTCCAACTCAATTTTTCATAGAGTTAGAGCAATTCTCAAATTCATTCGGAATAACAAAAAGCCCAGGATAGTGAAAAGTATTTTTTTTTTTTTTTGAGACAGGGTTTCTTTGAGTAGCCCTGGCTTTCCTGGAACTCACTGTGTAGACCAGGCTGGCCTCGAACTCAGAAATCTGCTTGCCTCTGCCTTCAAGTGCTGGGATTAAAGATATGCACCACCACTGCCCAGCTGAAAACTATTCTCAATAATAAAAGAACTTCCGGGGGAATCACTGTCACTGACCTCAAGGTGTGTACTATTGAGCAATTGTGTTTAAAACTGCATGGTATTGGTACAGTGACAGGCAGGTGGATCAATTAAGTTGAAGATCCAGAAATTTGCACACACACCTATGATCACTTGATCTTTGACAAAGGAGCTAAAACCATCCAGTGGGAAAAAAGACAGCATTTTCAACAAATGGTGGTGGTTCAACTGGCAGTGAACATGTAGAAGAATGCAAATTGATCCATCATTATCTCCCTGTACAAAGCTCAAGTCCAAGTGGATCAAGGACCTCCACATAAAACCAGATACACTGAATCTAATAGAAGAGAAAGTGGGGAAGAGCCTCAAGCACGTGGGCACAGGGGAGAATTTCCTGAATAGAACACCAATGACTTATGCTCCAAGATCAAGAATCTACAAATGGGACCTCATAAAATTTTAAAGCTTCTGTAAGGCAAAGAACACTGACAATAGGACAAAACGGCAACCAACATATTGGGAAGACATCTTTATCAACTCTTTACCCGATAGAGGGCTAATATCCAATATATACAAAGAACTCAAGAAGTTAGATTCCAGAGAACCAAATAACCCTATTAAAAAATGGGGTACAGAGCTAAACAAAGAATTCTCAACTGAGGAAACTTGAAGGGCTGAGAAACACCTAAAGAAATGTTCAACATCCTTCGTCGTCAGGGAGATGCAAATCATAACAACCCAGAGATTCCACCTCACACCACTCAGATTGGCTAAGATCAGAAACTCAGGTGACAGTAGATGCTGGTGAGGATGTGGAGAAAGAGGAACACTCCTCCATTGTTGATGGGATTGAAAGCTGGTACAACTACTCTAGAAATCACTTTGGTGGTTCCTCAGAAAATTGGACATAGTATTACCTGAGGACCTAGCTATAACACTTGGGAGTATATACCCAAAAGATTTTCCAACATGTAACAAGGACATATGCTCCACTATCATTGCAGCCTTATTCATAATAGCTAGAACCTGGAAAGAACTCAGATGTCCTTCAACAGAGGAATGGATACAGAAAATGTGGTACATTTACCCAATGAAGTACTACTCAGCTATTAAAAACAATGAATTCATGAAACTCTTAGACTAATGGATAGAACTAGAAATCATCCTGAGTGAGGTAACCTAATTACAAAAGAATACACCTGGTATGCACTCACTGATTAGTGGATATTGGCCCCAAATCTCGGAATACCCAAGATACAATTCATAAACCACATGAATCTCAAGAAGAAGCAAGACCAAAGTGTGGGTGATTTGGTCCTTCTTAGAAAGGGGAACAAAATTCTCACAGGAGCAAATATGGAGACAAAGTGTAGAGCAAAGACTTAAGGAAAGGCCATCCAGAGACTGTCCCACCTGGGGGTTCATCCCAGATACATTCACTAAACTATTGTGATTCATCCACACACTACTGTGGATGCTAAGAAAGGCTTGCTGAAAGGAGCCTGATGTAGCTGTCTCCTGAGAGGTCCTTCCAGAGCCGTACAAATACAGAGTCAGATGTTGGTAGCCAACCATTGCACTGGGTGCGGATTCCCCAATTTAGGAGTTAGAGAAAGGACTAAAGGAGCTGAAGGAGTTTGCAACCCCAAAGGAAGAACAACAATATCAACCAACCAGAGTTCCCACAGACTAAGCTACCAACCAAGGAGTACACATGGTTCTGGCTGCTTATATAGTAGAGGTCGGCCTTGTCAGGCAATGAGAGGAGAGGTCCTATGAAGTTAGTTGCCCTAGTGTAGGTGAATGGAGGGTGGGGAGGTGTCAGTGGGTGGGTGGGTGGAGGAACACCCTCATAGAAGCAGGGGGAAGGAGAAAGGCACAGGGGGTTTCTGGGAGGGGGAGAAAACAGGTAAGGGGATGGCACTTGAAATGTAAATAACTTTAAAAAAGTAAATAATAAAGAAAAAAATTAAGGTCATATAGTCACATTTTGTAATCTGAATTTTACACTTAATATTTTATGGATATTTTAGTAGACTACTAAGTGTATAGGTATCATTTTTAAAGAATATGTAATATACCATCATGTTTCTGTACCTTAGTATAATTCTTCTTTGACTCCTATACACACATGCATAATTTATCCAGTTATTTCTACCTAAGTCAGTTCCTGTTGCCGTATCTAAATGAGGTTATATTGAAACCACTGAACTAGATAGACCATTTGTGGGTAGGGGAAAAAGGGTTTATTGGGCTATCACAGGACATGGGTTGGGGGCAAAATGGGAAAAAGGGTTTATTGGGCTATCACAGGACATGGGTTGGGGGCAAAACGGCACAAGAGCAAGTAGATTTTATATGACAGTTAAGAGCATGAGTCTTTGAGCTGATATAACTGTTGCAATTGATAGGACTAATATTCTTGTCCTAGGTAATTGATGTTAGGGGTGTGTGTGGGAGGGCAGATTAAGGGAGGTTCTTGGAAAACAGAGACCCACCTATATGCTTCTGTTGCCTGCCAGGCTTCTTCTCTTTAGGACATTGTCATCAGCATTAGACTGCCACGGGAATAGGCAGGCTTTGGACCTAATAATCAAAATACCACAGGGCTTGGGCATTTTTAAAATCATAGAAATAAATTTTTCACAGTTCTGAAAGTTGGGAAATAAAAGACCAGGTGATAGATTTGGTATTTGGTCAGGGTCTGCTCTATGGATTATGTTATTTTATCACAACATCCTTAAAGAGCAGAACAGATAGAAAGGATGCATCTAGTTTAAATCACTTTTCTAAGGATATGAATTCCATCTATATGGTTGATCACCTAAGCACCAGCTGCCTTCTTAATGCTGGTGCATTGGGAATCAAATTTCAACAAAATTTTTAGGAGCGACCTAAAGTGTATTTTACGTATGGACTTGGTATGTAAAGATAATCATTCCACCTGTAGTGCTGCACACCTTTAATCCCAGCACTCAGAAAGCAGAGACAGGCAGATCCCTGTGAGTTTAAGGCCAGCCAGGGCTATATAGTTAGAGCCTATCTTTAAAAAACAAAACAAAACAAAACACCAAAGAGCCTATATTTTAAAATGAATTATATTTTAGTGCCATCATAAAGTTGTGTCTTTTTTCCATGGCCTTTCTAGTCTCTGATTCTTAGTTTTATAAGCATGCTAGAGAATTTTTGGTACCCATGAAGGTCTCAGCAATGGAGAGTGCTGTTGTAACTAGTGCTTAGAGCAGATGCTGTTGTGCTTAGGGAGGTTAGTGATTTGGTAGCTGACAGAGATTCAACAAATTATGTACTAATGGCAGATAACAGATTAGTAGCTGGTGATAGTGAAGGTATGAGCATAGCTGTTGACATTATGTCTGTACCATTCTAATGTTAATGTTGAAGATGACTAGTATTATATGGGTTTTTATTTAAGCAATGCTTTGACTATAAATAATCTTTTCTTCTATCATTTCTCTGCAGTTTAACTGGAAACAAATGGGATGATTTAGAAAAAATTAAATAAAACAAAGTATGAAACACTTATGTCTTCCTTATAAAAAATAAACACAAGTATTTTATTGCATGTACTATAGCAGCAGCTATGAAATAAGGGCAGGAACGTGTGTAATAAAGTATTGCTTTTACTATAGGGACAGGAGGTAAAGATTGAGAAGTGAAAGCATCATGTGAGTTGGCGATTGATCAACAAGAGTTCATTCCACTAGTGTGTTCATTGTTTTATTTTGTGCACTCATCTATCTACTAGACATTTATTATGTGCTTATTGTCTTCTAAGACAGGATGTACAATCTTAAATTATACACAGGAGCACCAAAATCTACATTTTGAAAGATGTTCCAAGTAGGAGGAAGTGAGAAAGACCCTGAGTTTTGTGATGGCAGTGTGATGGGGCTGAGTAGTGGTTGTGTGGTAGCCAGTGAACCACCAATCATCTAGCAAAGAATGTAACCAAGACAGCTGCAGGAGCCACGGGTCATTGAAAAGCTTGTCAAGTAATTGTATGTTTTAACAATATGATTATTCTAGGGCTTTTTAAAACTGGTAAAAAGTAAGTAGTTTTTATAATACTTGTAAATTATGTTGTAGTTTATCTGATGTGGAAAGAGGAAGCAAATAATTTATACTGTTATACTTAGGCTTCTAAAAACTTGAGAACAATCTGAGAAAAATAAATTGTGAAATGTTAGTTATCTAAACAATTAGTTTAGCCGGGCAGTGGTGGCACACGCCTTTAATACCTGCACTTGGGAGGCAGAGGCAGGCGGATTTCTGTGTTCGAGGCCAGCCTGGTCTACAGAGTGAGTTCCAAGACAGCCAGGGCTACACAGAGAAACCCTGTCTTGACCCCCCCCCCCAAAAAAAAAATCAACAGTTAGCTTAGACTGCATTTCATAAGTTAACATGGCTCTCAGATACACTCAATACATTGCAGTTCATGTTGAAAAGGAAGGAAAAACATTTCTTCTTCCTTCATAGGATCAGGCCTTGAGGAACTGCAAATTAGATTGTAACAGAAATATGTGGAACAAAGTCATGGATAGAATTTGAAGCTTTCTCTAATTTAATGGTAAGGAATAAGTGGGGAAGGGACACTTCTGGGGAAAGTCAATTTTGTGGAACAGCACATGGACTCTTAGAATAACTGGAAGAGTCCAAAGATTTGCGATGGTGTCTCTTTTGTGTGGTGTGGAGGCTTCTTACTTCTGGTTGTAAGAAACAGTCTTAGTAAGGTGATTTTTGGTAATTGAGTTCTTTTGGTGGGAGGAGGGAGATTGCTCTACTTTTAGGCAGATAAGAGATTCCCCAAAGTGAAAGCTCTCAACTCAAAATACTTTTGTAAAGTTTTTTTTTTTTTTAACCATAATGACATTTTCGGGACTCTTACAGTATTTTGGCACTCGAATTATATCACCCTCCAAGAGCAAGTGAAGGGAGGAGAGAAAAAATATTCTCTTTTCTCTCCTCCCTTCCTGGGGATTGAACCTAATACCTTCTCATTACTTGCAAGAAAAACATACTACTACTAAGCAATGAACCCACATGTCATACTTCAGAATTTCTGTTTATTTCATTTCATTGACAATTCATTTGGTATAGAATGCTTTAAGGTATAAGCCTATATAAAATTAATCAAGAGGATGCATTGAAGCAAAAGTTCAAATTACTATTGTAAATTAGGAAGATCATACTTTAGTGTATATTTTCCCCAATGGGTAAGCATGGGTTTGGATGTATTTTAGATCATATCCCTTTAAGTTATAAAAACATGTCAGGAGAGCCTTTCTGGTGTTGGGTTAAATCACAAGCTCTGTTTGACATTACTTTGTGTGAAGATGATTTCAACATGATATTTCATAGAATTCTATTATAAAAAAACTTACTACTACTTGTTATGACTAACACAGTGTCTGGACAGAAATGGAAACTGGGCAATGTACAGAATTAAGTTCTAGCTGTTTTTTATTGGCAGCAGATATGGCCTGTAATCTGAGACTGAGCCTGGGATAGTTGGCAGCAGTTGTTAGTGAACAAATATGGTGCGTCTAGAGCAGTGATACCAGAAGTCATGGAGAGAGCTTGGCATTGAGAACTAAAAGTGTCCTTCAGTGGTTGAAGAAGAAATGTGCATATCTAACACATGGACAGCTCAAAGACTTCTTCCATATGTATTCTTACCCTGTGGTGCTTGTGGGAAAGTAGCAGTAAAGGTCATTAATAAGGGAAAGCTTCTGGTCAGGAATCTCTTGCCTTTTCTCCTCTTCTCTCATCCCTTCCTGGGGATTGAACCTAATATCTTCTCATTACTTGCAAGAAAAACATACTACTACTAAGCAATACACTAGCCTATGGTATATTTATTTCTTCATATTGTTTGATGTAAATTTTGAACATATGAACATGCCATTTCAGTTCAAGTGCCCAAATGAGAAAAATAAAACCTTTTTTCTTTGGCAGTCACATAAATGAAAAATATACAAATTATTTGCATTTGAAAGATTGTCAGTGAGTAAACATTATCTGTATCTTGGTCATTTTTATTTTTCCTGTTAGTTTTTTTTAATCTTTTATTTACAAGTTTTTGTATTTTATTGATTTACACAGTCTTTGTATATTCAGGATTTTTTTTTTTTTTTGCATCTCTGTTGTATTTTACTATTTATTTGTCTTTCAGCTTTAGGTTAGTCTATACTAGCTAGAAATGTTTTGTATGATTATATACTATCTATATAGAAACAGACTCTCTGAAAAAGCAGACGTTTTGGAAGTTTGTGCATAGCATAGTTATTGACACTTGAATCCTTTGAATACCAGTTGCACAGTAGTGCTGCTAAGTTTATGGACTCTACTGATTTGACTGCAGTTTCTGCTGCCCTCCTCTGTAACTTTGACTCCCCTGCCACTATAGTCCAGCAGACAGCTGAACTCAGTGTTCAACACCTGACTCAGATTCTTTGCAGTTTGTATGCCATCGAAGTAGCATGTTGCAGCTGGTTGATAAAAGCTCCTGTTTCCTCTTCTCATGAACCAGGTTGCAAATGAGGCCTCTTAAAAGCCAAATTACCTATTCTTTGTTATGATAACACTTAAATTCGGAGTCAGAAGAAAGGTTTTATTTTTCTCATTTGGGCACTTGAACTGAAATGGCATGTGCATATTAATAAAATTAGAACATGTGCTCAGTTAATCAAAAGTTTATTCATGCACTGTGAATGATGCTGATCCAGGCAGCCCCACACCTTCTTAGATATCAATGATTTGGAAAAGGCTTCCAAACTCACTGATGTGTGAGTGAAATTGAGAGGCACAGGTTAGAGTTATACATTGATGTTGCCATTTTGCAAGATTACTGAACCTTTCCAAGCCTAATTTATTAAAAGTTGTGTGCATGTACATGCTTGTATGCATGCCTGTGCATATATGTATGGGTTTTCTGATGTGGTATAATGTGGTTGCATTGTGCCATAGTACACATGTGGAAGTCAGAGAACAACTCTGTGAAGTGGGTTCTGTTCTTACACTTTTGTGTGAGTTCCTGGGATCAAACTCAGATTGTTAGGCTTGTATCATTGGATGGCAATCACCTTTACCCATTGAGCCATTTCATTGGCCTAAGCCCCAGTTTTATCTAGAGAAAGTGAGGGTAACATGATATATTGCTTGTGATGAGCCCTCTGCAAACCATAAAGCTGTTTGAAAAAGCAGTTAGTTGTGCCATGATCTAGGAGTTTTAGTGCTTTCTAGATGAGTTTTTGCTTCTCAGTTTGTGAAGGAGGGTGGCTGCATTCCAACTAGTGATGAATGCATACTCTTGATTTGTTGGAACAATCCAGGACAGACCTTGGCTTTTCTCCAAGGAGTTCACAGTGAATGCTAATCTTCCAAAATTCATGCATTGCTTTTGTAGGGGGGAGGGGGCTTTTGTTTCTCTACAGATTTGGATATGAGAGCTCTTACTGCGTAGATTTCCCTAGAGAACCTTCCTGTTGGTCTCAGGGAAAACCAGTTATTTGAGTTAGTCTTTCTAGAATTTCGGCAGAAAGCTTTATAATACAATTTAATTTCCAGGGGTTTTTTTGTTCATCAGTTTATAAATGATACTTCACTTTTTTCTTTCAGTTTTGAAATGAATAATTTTGAATCTTGGAGAATGTCCATAAACAAAACTTTATCTGGGTTCACAAAAGGTAAAAAATGAATGTTTAGTTATTGTGGCATCCCTAGCTTAAACAATCCCTGGGAGTCTGTAAGTTGGCATTTGGTTGTATCATTGCAGGCTACAGTAAGTGTATGTGTATGAGGTAAACTTTTAGGTCAAGAGTACATAGTCATGACTGATTCTTGGGTTATTTTCATTTGCACTGAAGTATGTATAGGACTTAGACATGTCCTCTCCATCTACAAGCCTTTCTGTGTTGTAACAGATTCTTTGTTGCTTGCTGGTTGCTAATAGAGCATTTGAGAAATACTCTGTTGAGTTTGACTGTAGGCAAAGGCTTGTCTCCCTAAGGCCCAATAGAATGACTGCTTGGGTAATAACTAGAAAGCCTTCTCAGCAGATTATTTTGAAGGGAAAACATGATTAGAAAGTATCTTATTTTGGAGATTTCAGTTCAGCAAATTATATAAGTAAATAAAATTACTTATTTAAGGATATGGATAGAGGGAGGACATTAGCTGTATTGTGATATTATTGGTTTAAACTCAAATCACACGTTAGTGTGCTATCCCAATAGGATACACCTGAAAGAGGCTAAACTTAGTCTTAGTGCCCAGTGTTTTTCTGCTGTTTGATTTAATATTCTCCATACCATACTGTGTTTCTTGACTTCCTTTTCAAGGAAAACTGCTTTTTTTTTTGTAACTTTTTCCCTTTTCTTTTGAACATAGCAGATCTATTAGCTCGAGTAGATTTACCTCCTTGTCTTTTTGTGAAAGGTAAGGGTCAGAAGCTTTTATGCTGTAGTTGGGTTTAAATATTTCTTTAATGTGGTTTAGCTTAGAAGTTAGGTAAGTTTGAGTGTTATGTATGAGTGCTGAATATTTTGAATAGACTGATAGTATATCTGGTTATTGGTCACTATCTCTGTGCTCTTTTTTTTTTTTTTTCCTTTTTTCTTTTTAGGTTTTTAGAGGCAAGGTTTCTCTGTGTAACAGAGCCCTAGCTGCCTTGGACTCTCGTGGAAGACCAGGTTAGCCTTGATCTCACAGATATCTGCCTGCCTCTGCCTCGAGTATTGTGCTTAATGTGTGCATGGCCCTGGTGATGCCTGGCTTTTCTGTGATCTTTTTAAGTGCCACTGGGGATTCAAACCAGGACCATGAGTGTGGTGGACAAAGATTTCACCATTAACCTACATCTCTAGCCCAGCTCTTTATTCTGTGTGTGCTGATGACTGGGGATGGAAGAAGGAAGGCAACTAAAAAGCTAAATACCCTTGAGTACATGACTTAAGGATCCTCTGTATGTTTGGGAAGCATCTGTAGACTCTGCATTGAGGCTTTTCCTTATTTCTATTCTGTGGAACTATGATATTTTAAAGAAACATTCAGAAAGAATCATGGTTCATTTTCTCTGTTCTGATAATCAGACTAAAGTAGCCATATTTTGGGTCTATGTCCATTTGGGTTTTGACATGAGTCATAATATGGCTTCTGTTAGAAAATGAAAACAGGACTTTTCTACCTTAAGATGACTATTGATGTGTCTTCTTTACTGAACGTAAGCTGGAGCCAGAATAAGAATTTGAAAATGGGTAAAACATCTTTCTGTATTTAGTTTGAATTTGAAGCTAGGTTAACTTTTAGGTTTTAATTGAATTTAAGGAAAGAATAGGTCTAGGCAAATAGACTGGGTATACTGAAATAACATAAAAGTGTATGATGTTAAATACAAGTGAAGACCTGCCTAGAGTGACAGGATTCCTGTGCTTATGAACTTAGGGCAGCTTTGGTTGCTTGCACAAAGTCAAGCCAGATAACATTCTAACATGGAGTGGAATCCTTTCATGAGGCCTTCTTCTTAACTGGGGTTAGTTTGCAATGAGAATAATAGCAAAATTGCCAAAATCAAGTTTTCAAACTCTGGCAGTTAACCAGAGGTTTTTATTTAATTCTAAGAATGCCTTTTCAACAGAAGTATTTGGGATTTGTGGTATTTTAACTTGTCTTATTTCTACCCTTCTTTACATCCATGTCAAAGTAGCTTTCAAAACTATAGTAGCTTGGTAATCATGGAAGGTGGGATAGGTCTGAAGTTTCTCTAACAATGCTAGCCCTGCTCTCATGTCACTATTTAATCTGTCTAGAAGCTCTCTGGTATTGATCGGCTGAGAGCTCATCCATGTTAGTGCAGTCTTGTTCCTGAGCTGTCTGTTGAAAACAGTTGCCTGCAGTTACTTATTAAAGTTGCAGAAGTGGCAATAGTAATTATAAAAGTTGGGGCCAACAAAAATTGGTTCATGAAACTTAAAATAGAAAATTTGGGGAATGAAGTGTCCTTATGGGTCTTAATATAATCCTGAAACTCTTGAAAACCATGCCTTTGTGCAGGGTAATATACATTCTTTGAAAACCCTTAAAATAAGGCTCCAATTCTATCTGTGACTAACCTCCAGATTTCACAGGATCAGAAACTGAAGGCTAAAAGAGAATTTTAAACTGCCACATCAGCATTGGAAGGCGTGCCCCAGTGTATGTGCGCACATAGCCTTTCTGCGAAGGCTATTAGTCTTGTTCAGGTTACTTAAGGAAGTCAGTGCAGGTACTAACCACTAAGTTAACTGAACAAAGACCTTACTTAGTAACTTAGGACA
Organism: Tokudaia tokunoshimensis; assembly: GCA_036184795.1. Classification (NCBI taxonomy): domain Eukaryota; kingdom Metazoa; phylum Chordata; class Mammalia; order Rodentia; family Muridae; genus Tokudaia; species Tokudaia tokunoshimensis. The sequence continues at coordinate 62,327,227 of BTHU01000006.1, forward strand.
ATAAATAAATAAACAAACAAACAAACAAAAAACCCCAAAAAACAAAAACAAAAAAACTTTACCAAAATGACTTCAAGAATATTAGCTTATCTGTATAGCAATAAGTAACAATGACAAGTCTTGGAAGGGAAGGAAATCAACATGTTAGTTTTTACCTAATATTAGGCATCTAGGTTTTAATAAAACAAAAATACAAGGTAAGCAAAAAAGGGGGGAATATGACTTACTTTTATTTCCCTCATGTTTAACCCCTACAACAAACTCCACACTGGGCATAAAACAGTTATTTAAGAAACAGTTATTTAAGATAATTGGCCTACATCTTCAGCAGCTGATAAGAATTAGAGCATTTTCAGAGACTTTATGTATTTATTTTCTTTCTTCTACAGTTTGTTGGTAGTCAGGTTTTTTTTTGTCCCTGTAACAAATATTTAAACTAATCTACTTATAAAAAGAAAAGGTTGCTGGGTGTGGTCGTGCATGATTTTAATCTTAGTACTCTGAAGACTGAGGCAGCTAGCTAGATCTCTGAAATCAAGGCCAGCTTAGTCTGCATAATGAGATGCAGTTCCTGGCTACATGGAGATACCTATCTCGAAAAGAAAAAAGGAAAGTTTGTTTTGGTATATGATTTTAGAAGTTTCAGTTAATTGGCCCCTTTGCGTTTTGGAGGTATATCATCAGCACATAGTAGACCAAATCCACTCATATAATGACTGGAAAATAAGAAAGGGAGGAAACGATTGGTATCCCACAGTTCCAGTGACCTGAAAGCCTTCCAGTAGACCCCGCTTGTCGAAGTTTACCACATTCTGTTAACCAAGCTGAGTATCCGGACTTTAACATAGAGAGTCCCTTGGGTTCCAGATCAAAAATACAGCATACCCTGCAGTATTTGAGCCTAAAACGAACCGCGTGATTTTATTTTTATCTTTTAGAAGAGACCTTTTTAAGTGTTGCTTATTCAAAATGAATCCCGTACATATGTCCATTAGTATCCATGTTAATGTGGTAGTTAGTTTTAATTGTCAATTTGACAATCTAGAATCACCTGGGAAAGGTATCTCATCCAGATTAGTTTAGTTTGTGGCCATGTCTGTTGGGGATTATCTTGATTCATAGGAAAACTTGCTTTTTTTGAGTGACAACAGGAAACAAAACTGAGGCAGTCAGTATCCTGTAAAATAGAAAGACGCTTTCTGTACACAATTATCTATGATAAACTTGCCCAGAAAACTAACTTAGTCATATTTTTATGAAGTGATTAAAGTTTATAGTTTGAGTATTAAGGCACTTTGGGAGTGTGTTATGCTTTTCTGCATATGTCCTTGTAGTAGTCACGTTTCTGGATACTATGGCCAAGTACTTGACAGCATACAGCTTACCTATTTATTTTGGTTCACAGGGCAGAGGGGTGTACTTACTTCTTATGGCGGGGAAGGCATGGTAGTGAATGTGGTTTATATTGCTGACCAAAAGCAGAGAAAGGCGAATACCATTGTTTATCTGACTGGACCCAAGACCCTGAGAATGGCGTCCCTTACATTTAGAGTGGGTTGTCTTTCTCTGATAAGCCTCTGTGTAAACACTCTCAAAGACTTGCCTGAAGGCCTGCTTTAATGCCAGGGGTATTCATTAATCCAACCAAGTTGCTCTCACAGTTGTTATCTGTAGTGATCTCTACAGCCAGGTACTAAAGTTATTCTATATTTTATTTTTCTCTTTTCATTTTCTTTTTCTTGTTTTCTCCTTTCCCTTCTCCCTTTCTTTTTATTTACTATTTTGCTGAGGAAACCCAGGGCATGGCACAGCCAGTTGTGCTCTCTACCATTGAACTCTACTTCCACCTGCTTTTGGGGGAGAGAGAAGGGGAAGGCAGTTTGAGATAGTATCTCATTATGTAGCACAGGGTGGCCTTGAACTCACAATCCTTGATCCTCCTGCCATAGCTTCCTAAGTGCTGGGATTACAACTGTGTGCCACCATGCTTGGTTCCCTCTTTATTGTAGTTAGGCTTTTTTTGTTGGTTTGTTTTGTTTGTTTTTAGTCTGATGTAGTAAGTTGATGTTGACTATACTTACTAGCATATACTAATTGAAAAGAAATCTGATCTCATCCATAATATTTGTGATTAAATATAACTGTGATTAGTTATGATGGTCAAGGTTCAGACTGTCATTTAATGTGTTCCATTCACTCTAGAACTAGTGATATTGGCATACAATCTTATTATCAGTATTTACAATAGTCATGTGTATTTATTTTTCTGTCTTCTATACTACTCTTTTGCTTCAATACAAAAGATAAATCTGCTAGACTGGCGAGGTTTGAAGTCACGTGTTACTGCAAAGGAAGTGTGCTCACTGAATTTGCATTGAGGCCAACCAAGTGGAACCCATCTCTGGCTGGCTTTGCAACATGAGGGCTGTGACTTTGGCACCTATCAAGTACAGACTTTAATTCATATTTGATAAAACTGAATTGTAAGTTAAGAAAGCATGTGAAGAGACTTTTGTTTAGTTATATACTCCTTTTTGGCAATTAAACTGTCTTTCAAAAGAATATTCATAGTACAATGTAGAGAGTCACAGAATATTAATAATAGGGACTTAATAGCTACGATAGTGTTTATCCTAAGCCATTAGAAGAGGTAGGTCACAAGTTTAGCTTTAGTTCCAGCACAAGGTCAGAAGGCAAACAGTAGTAGTGGTATGCTCTAGTCTTTATTAGGTTTAATAACAAAAGCTGGTCACTTAACTGTCAGGCATTATAAACAATAAAAAAGTTAAGGACAATAATGTTTTTTTTTTATAAATAAACCATATTTATTTTGTCTGCTGTCATAATGAAAAGCAGTTTGTCCGAGGGATGAAACAGTGTGACTCAGTCACCATCTCTTAGCCATTTCATTTGAGAAGTCTATTTTATTTTGCATAGGAGTCCTACACTTTATTGTCCCCAGTGTCCACACCCTATAACAAAAACCCAGGACTGATTTAAGATGTCATACTATAGGGCGGACTGCCTATTAGAGAAGTTTGAGGGCTCTTTATGCAAATATCTATGATAACTTAAGAAAACTTACTTAGATCACTCAGAAGTATTTCCTATGTGAAGTTTACAGTTTGAATTTTAAAGCACTGTGCTGACTAGTTTTTTGTCAACTTGTTACAAGGTATAGAGTCATCTGAGAAGAGGGAACCTCAATTGAGAAATGACTTCAACAGATTGGCTTGTAGGCAAACCTGTGGGACTTTCTGTTTTGGTCAGTGATGATGTAGGAAGGTCTAGATCATTGTAGGTAGTGCTGTCTCCGGGCAGGTGGTCCTAGGTTGTATAAGAAAGCAGACTGTAGCCGGGCGGTGGTGGCACACGCCTTTAATCCCAGCACTTGGGAGGCAGAGGCAGGTGGATTTCTGAGTTCGAGGCCAGCCTGGTCTACAAAGTGAGTTCCAGGATAGCCAGGGCTACGCAGAGAAACCCTATCTTGAAAAACCAAAAAAAAAAAAAAAAAAAGAAAGCAGACTGTGCAAGCATTGAGTGAACAAGCCAGTAAGCATTGTGTTGTTGCAAACTGATAGGACTTTTTTTTAGCAATAATTGCTTAAAGTTAAATGAATAGGTGTTAAGCTCTATTTGAGTTACTTCAATAATTTTTTATTACTCATCGTGACCTTTTGATGTAGGCACTGTTATTTCTATCATTTTATGGATAAAGAAAAAAAACAAAACAGTGGCATGGGGCAGTTAAATGTTCTGGCCAAGGCCTGAAAACTAATGAATTGAGAGCTAAACAGGCTGACTTCCATGTCTTAAGCTAGAAAGTAAAGACAGTTATCAGGACTTCATGCAGTGAAAGAGACTACTTTGACATGGGTTGTTCAGAAATTCTGAAATTCATACTTGGTGTTCTGAGTACAGAAGACTGGGTGCATAGTTGTTTGAGAAAGTGAGGTACCCAAAAAAAAAAGGGCTGGGTATATCTGTCCCTCCTTCCTATCTCTGTTCATCAGCCCTTCAGCTACTCTAGAGTATTATAGCTGCTTGGTCCATTCCTTCCATCAACAAAACATTTATTACATGCCTACTGCATTTTCCTAGTCACACATTTACAAGGTTAGGTAAGACTTTGTCTCCACTACAGACTTGAGAGGTCTAGAAAGTATAAAGTCAGATGATCTTTCTTCCTGACCCAAGCCCCACCTAACTCTCAGTATGTGTAGGATACTTGAAATTGTTTTAAGAGGGGTGGAGAGAACTCACCTTTACAGTTAAAATCCTGAAAACAGAGTACCTCATAGGTGAGCAGTAAATGACTACTTTTTATTGTTTTAAATTTAAAATTTTATTTTTTGAGAATTCATACATGAATACTATATAATTTCTACCCCTGCCTCCCTCCCTCCAACTCCTATGTACCCCTACTCCCTCTCAAGTTCATGACTACTGCTTTAATTATTGTTATGTATATACACATATACACAACTGTTGAGTTCATTTAGTGTTTCTCCTATGTATATGTATTTAGGGCTTAGTTAAATCTACCAGGAGGCTTGTGCCTAGAGAAGATTGATTCTCTCCTAGTAGCCATCAATTGCCTATAGCCCTTCATTAAAAGGTGGGGCCTTGTGAGATTTCCTTCATCAATATTGGCATGTTAACTAGTATTTTCATTATATAGTGTTGAGATTTCATGGGTACAGCCTCCTTGTCAAGAATAGAAGACACTATCTTGAAGCACATATCCTGGTCCATTGGCTCTTCTGCCCCATATTCTCCATGGCACTCCCAACCCTTAGACGTAGGAGTTGTGTTGTAGATGTATTAAGTTGGAGTGAACAGCCAGCCGTTCTCTGAATGGCAGGTTACCAGACTCTTTAAAAGTTGTTAGGCCAGAAGTAGAACCAGTATATAGGATGAAGAGAGATGACAGATTGCCAAGTTACCTTAGCTTGTTACTGTGTTGTAGAGACTGAAACTTTTTCTGAATTTTGTCTAGAATGAGCAGGATTGCATAAGAAAAAAATTGCATATTTTCTCTTGAGTAGGGGGAAATAGAAGTGTGTCTTGAATACTTGAGGATAAACCTGTGAAAACTGGTCCTGGAAGGTTTATATACATGATTTTGGTGTGTGTATATATATATATATATATATATATATACAGGAGGGGCAAGATATGAGTGTGTGTGTGTGTGTGTGTGTGTGTGTGGTACATTTGTATACATGTTCGTATGTATGTCCCAGTGTGCATGTGAGAGCCAGAGTTGACCTTGGGAGCCTCTACCAGTCTCCACTTTACCTTTTAAGATAGTATTCCACTGTAGGTAGGACTGATTGGCTAGATTGGCTAGCCAGCAAGCTCTAGCAAACTGCGTATCTCCCTCCCTGCTCCAGTACTGGGCCTACAGATGAGCACACTGTACCTGGCTTTTATGATGGTGCTGGGGATTCAAAGTCATGCATATGTGGGTGACAGTAAGCACCTTACTAGCCGAGCTGTGTAACATTGCTGACTGTGTACAAGGACATTTTCAATATCACTTGTGAGATTATCATGATTTAATGTTCCAGGAGATGGTCGTGATACATGCTTTTACTGAATGTAGAGTTTCTCTTCATTACTAAAGGTTTTAGATGTGTCTGGTTAGTTCATCTCATTTATATCTTTGTGGGATTGCTATTCTCCTAAGAATTAGGGATTTTAGATGGCACCTTTAATCTCAGCATGTGCAAAGGCAGGCTGATCTCTTGAATTTGAGGCCTGCTTTGTTCTATGTAGCAAGTTTAAGACAGCTGGGACTACATAGTGAGACAGCCACACAACAAATAGTTAGGGATTTTATAATACAACTAATTTATTGTAGATATGATTTGGAATCTGTTGGTACTGTTTTCTTAGAGTCGCAGAATCTGTTTTTAGATGTTTTGATTAGGAAGTGAAGAGTGTAGCATCACTCACTCACTTAATTTCTATGCACTTATCGTATAGTATATCCAAAACAGAAAAGTGGGAAATATAATGGGGTAGTTTGCATTTAGTTGGAGAGCTAGCCACAAGGTATAATGTTATGGTAGAAGTAGTTGAAAGCAATACTCAGTATAATGGAACGTTGCAGTTTATCAAGGCTACATACATCTGAGATGAGTAGGCAGATGTTTTATCTTCACAGGTGATGAATGGCTCATTGTAGGTCAGCAGCAGAATTAGCACATGCACTCCATCTTCCTTACTCATCTCTGTTGCTGGTCCAGTGTGGTCAGGGGAAGGAGAGACTGCATGAGAAGATAGGGCATAAACAGAAGTCCCTGTGCTCTTCCCAGTGTACTCCTCCTTTTATTATTTCTATTAATCCTATTGCTTAATCTCCTGCCTTCCTTCCATCCTCATTTTGGGGTTGGAGGTCTATCACAGAGCGAGGTGTCTGCTGCATGTATTAGTCAATATTAAGCAGACTCTTGACTTTGCATTTGTTTTTGCATGCAAGGCCACATTACAGAGGCTGGTGTGTAAACTTACAGAACTGGCAAGGTGGAGCACTGACCTATATTTGTCAGCCTTTCATTGCTATAATAAAATACCTGAGGCAGGCTACTTATGAAGAGTTTATTTAACTCAAAGGTTTGGAGGTTCCAGGACTTGGTGTGTGCATGGGTCCAGTTCTGTGCGGGCTTTGTATGGCTGTAGTACAGGAACAGGTCATCAGTCAGCCAGACTACTAGGATTACAATTCAGAAAGTATTCCTAACTACCTGAAGACAAAGAAAAGCAACTCTCAATGATCATACTTTTGCTCCAAGAGACTAAGAGTGCCCTTCCAAGGGTACAGTTCCCATTAGGCTCCACCCCGTAAAGATCCATACCCTCTCACATTGCCATGATGGGGACCAACACATGAATATATGGGGAGTACCCAACTACGTCCACACTGTAGTATGGCCTTTCCACATAGAAGCTTGTTGGAGGCAGAAAGCAGGAGGGACTTACTATAATGAGTGATGGTGTTAAAGGCACAGGGAGGTGTGGGCAGAGCTATGAACTTCTTATGTCTTCCTTCCATGTATCTTTATTAGAGATTTTTTAAAAAAAGATTTATTTAATGTGTATGTATACAGCGTCGCTGTCTTCAGACACACCAGAAGAGGGCATCAAATCTCATTATATGTGGTTGTGAGCCACCATGTGGTTGCTAGGAATTGAACTCAGGACCTCTGGAAGAGCAGCCGGTTGTCTTAACTGCTGAGCCATCTCTCCAGCCCTAGAGCTCTTAATACAGTTTGCTGATTCATCCAGCTTCAAGGCTCTGTTAGATAGGAGTTGCTTAGTATTCAGATTTAAGTATATCTGCTTCGTTTTGGAAATTATCTAAATAGAGTTTCTTTTTATTAGTTTACCTTAGTCACTTTTTTAAAGGCAAATGGACTTCAGGATTTCCATTATGAATATTGTGAATGAAGAAATCAGTAGCCACCCTTAGTTAATTCTGGGTTCATCATCATTATTATTATTATTATTATTATTATTATTATTATTATTATACATTTCCAAGATATGATATTTAAGGCTGTCCCTCTGAAGAATTGAAGATTAAAGCTGAACTTTAGTTGACTAACATTTTCAAGGACATAGTCCAAGTGATTGTAGTTACTCAGTATGAATCATTTGTACACTTTTTTTCAGTGTGCTTTGGAATAATTGCGTCCTTTTTCCTCTAGGATTACAGCTCTTTCTTCCTTCTGCTTTTGTCATGTATGAGTTTTACATGGTAGTGTCTTAATGCAACTTTATTTTGCTTCTGATTGATTGTAAGAGCCCTGGGTCCGGTGGTATAGTATGTGTGTGAAGGTAGTCTTTGAAGCAGTGGGCAGGAAGACCTAAGGTTTAATAGATGTCAGACCCTTTCTGTTTTAAGCACTGTGTGTATATGTATGAATTTTTTATCATTAACAACTAAAGTATTTTTATCTGCATTTTCCAGAGAAGAAACTGACAAGAAAAGAAGTAACTTGTCCAAGGATACTAACTTGTAAATCTGTTTATCATGACACCCTTGGGGGCTAAACAACCCTTTCACAGGGTCACTTGAGGCCATCAGAAAACACATATTTAAATTACAATTCATAATAGTAGCAAAACTAAAATTATGAAGTAGCAGTGAAACTAATTTTATGGTTAGAGGTCACCGTTTCATGAAGAACTGAATTAAAGGGTTACAGCATTAGGAAGGCTGAACACTGTAAATGGTACTGGTATGCAAGCATTCTGATGGTAGAATTAATGCTACGGATTACTCTTCTTTACAAAATGGGATTTGTACAAATGAGGATTACGGATTTAGACTCCTAGGAGGCAGATGGAGAACGCATAGTAGTCTTTTAGGGCTGTTTTGCTGAGGCCCTGGCATCCCACTCTGAAGGAGATAATTGGAATGCAGGAGTCACAGCTAGTGTTTGCACAGGCTTTAAAGGTATGTTCATCTGTGCTGTTGGAAGTGGTGGGAAGTTGTATTAGTTATTCATTGGGCAGTGAGGTTGTGTTTCTAAGGAAGTTGGTGATTTGTTCCCCGTGTTAGTTTTCAAGCTGCTGCATTGTCCTAAGTTTCTAAAAAGTGCTCTGATCTCAGCGTTGAGATCCATTCACATTCTTCTTTCTACTACACTCCAAGTTTTCCAGACAGTTATAGACACATAGTTGCTACCTTTTCATCTTGTACACAGTTTGCTCCCCATTGCCTCTGACACATTCCTCATGCAGCAGATTAACAGCCCTCACAGAGATGGCAGTGCTTGATTCACTGCTCATCTGGTGAGCTTTTTGGCCTTACCTTACTAGTAGTTTTTAGTCATTTTGCCCTACAAGGAATATCTGGAAATGTCTGCAGAAATTCTGGGCATTAAATTTGAGAGAAAGGATACTGTTGGTAACCATTGGGTGGAAGGCAAGAATGTAGCTAAATATTTTGTAAAGCACAGGATGGCTCCTACCTCAGGAATTATCTAGTCTCCAAATTATCAGTTGTTCAAGGACATAACACTAACCTCCATTCTTAAACATTTCCTGTTTGACATGGTTATCTCTCGACTTGTCTTCCAGTGACTTCTGTTTCTATCCTACTCTTCTCTGTAGAGGGTTCTCTTGTACTGTTCTTGATCTTAGTACTTTCTGCCATGATTCTCTCCCTAATCTCTTGTTTATGTTCGTGTTTCATATTCTCCTTGAATGTCTCTTGGATCCCAGGAATTTAACCAGCATCTCTAGATATGTGATTCCATCTATACTGTGTTTGAACTCTCGTAAGCTTTGGTCATATTCATCCTTCTCCATCACACAGGTGCTTCCTGTTCATCAGGTCCCAAATAGGGAAGTTAGTATCATTGTTCTTCATAGGATGTTAAGGTGGTGGGGTAATACAGGTCAAATACGGAGGGTCCACTGATGCTAACTTCCTGTAATGCACTGGACAGTCACAGTCCACAAAGAATTGTCCAAGTGCCAGAAGTGCCCTTGTTAAGGAATAGCAAATGTTGCTTTTAGTTTCTACTTGGGGAAGTGAAGAAAGAAATGCTGACCACTGGTTCCAGTTAGTAGTCATATGGAAGAATGGGAAGCAAAAGGGGAACAGCATAGAAATGCAGGCTGGAATGCAGTGAATTATATTGAAAATTGTAGAAGTGCAAAGAGAGCAACTGGGGAAGCTGTTGGTTTGTTGATCTGTGTCCTGGTCTTTTCTGGGCAGGTAGTCACAGTTAGTCTCTGCCCTTAGTTAGTGGCAGCTCTTAGTTTGGGCCTGTGGTATTGAATGGCTAGAACTGTATCTGGTCTGTTATTGCCCTGCTAAGCTCTTAATTTCCCAGTTTGGATATACACTTTGCAAATTTTGCTATCTCTTGTTGAGACCTTCAGTTATTATCACCCAAAACTTCTTTAATAAATAACTAAGCCATAAGCTATATAGTAATGGCTCCATTGATATAAGAACAACATCAGTAAGCCTTATATGCTAGGTACTGTGAATTCTCTAAGCATATATTTCTAAGCATGTGTATATTTCTCGCCAAAATTATAACCTACCAATTATTTAAATATAAGTATATATATTATACACATTTATAAAAATAAAATAACCAGCCTACTTTCTCAGGGTTAGTATTTCTTGGAATTCAGACTTACCTATTCTTCCCTTCCCCACTTTAAAAAATATCTATTTTTTCAGATTGGAGAAAACAATGAAAATACAGTGAATATGTGTATAGTCCTTACCACACCCTCAAATGGAACCTCTCACTCCACTGTTAGTAGGTTCTGTAAAATTAGGTTCTGAATCTGTGTTGATACATAGTAGCACTCAATGCTATAGCTTACCTTTAGGGTTCTCTGCTGGTATTTATGTGCTGTGGATTTTGACAAGTGTGTGTGATGATATGCAAATTCTGTCACAGTATCATACAGAGTAGCTGTACTGTCCTAGAAACACGGTCATCCTTCTCTTTGCTTCCCTGGTAACTACTGATCTTGCTTAGTGTCTCTATCACAGGCCTTATTTACATTTTTAAAAGATAGATTCTAAGCTTAGGTACTAGATTGATGTTGAGAAGCTATAAGAATCTGGTACCTGTCAGTCTCCATGCATACACTTACCTTTTCAGAAATGGGCGTGCTTTGAGCTATTATGTTTTCTTCGGTCATGGGAATCTGCTTAGCCACTTGGACTCTGTGTGGGTAACATAAGACTTCAGAAATGCCTCTTTGTTGCTTTCTCTCTGTATGCTTTAAGAGAATGGTTGTTTTTATTTCTCAACTGGAGTTCTGTGTAGGCCAACAGTCTGACCAGATGCCCTGCACTTAGTATCTGGTGACTCTAGAAGAAGAGTTGAGATGAGGCTGGTCTATTTTCTCAGTGCTATCCGCTATTCAGGACAGATGCTATCTAAAACCCCTGATGATAAAGCATTTTGAGGGCCCTTTTGAAGATGCTACCAGAACTGGTTGGTGTAGTAACTTCATATTAATTCCTTGCTGCCTTGCAGTTTTGCAGGTACTCTGATACTGTCTGTTGTTATACTCACATCTTGAGAAAACTTTATACCACACTATTATAAGGCCGGACACACAATTGAGGTATGAAGGATTTGGACTTCTTGAAACTTACCAGTATGAAGTAGTAACTTCATATTAATTCCTTGCTGCCTTGCAGTTTTGCAGGTACTCTGATACTGTCTGTTGTTATACTCACATCTTGAGAAAACTTTATACCACACTATTATAAGGCCGGACACACAATTGAGCTATGAAGGATTTGGACTTCTTGAAACTTACCAGTATGTTTTTCAGTAAATAATTAATAATAGAAAATGAATTTCTTTGGGACAGCATCATATCAGAAGAAAATAATGGATGTTTCTAAATCTGCCTGGTGTTTGTTCCAGGGGAGGTGTAACTCACATGAATGGGCCAGTGGGACAGATGGAGCCCTCTGGAGTTCTTGTTTCCTTGTGCTGAATCTCTTTTTATTCTTCTTTCAGAAGCTCCTTGTGCCACGCCCCTAATCTGCAGCTTTGGGAGACCAGTGGACCTGGAGAAGGATGACTATCAGAAGGTGGTGTGCAACAATGAGCACTGCCCCTGCAGCACCTGGATGCATCTTCAGTGCTTCTACGAGTGGGAGAGCAGCATCTTGGTGCAGTTCAACTGCATTGGCAGGGCCCGCAGCTGGAATGAGAAGCAATGCCGCCAGAACATGTGGACCAAGAAGGGCTATGACCTGGCCTTCCGCTTCTGTTCCTGCCGCTGTGGGCAGGGCCACTTAAAAAAGGACACAGACTGGTACCAGGTAAAGCGAATGCAAGATGAAAAAAAGAAGAAGTCTGGATCAGAGAAGAACACAACAAGGCCTCCTGGGGAGGCTGGGGAGGAGGCAAAAAAATGCAGACCCCAGAACAAACCCCAGAAAGGCCTGAGCCATGACCTTCCTCGGCGGCATTCCATGGACAGGCAGAACTCCCAGGAAAAGACAGTCAGTTCTGCAGCCTATGGGGGCCGCTCCCCTTGTGGCTCCCCTGGCCAGTCCCCACCCACAGGCTACTCTATCCTCTCCCCGGCCCACTTTAGTGGTCCCCGCTCTTCCAGATACCTTGGGGAATTCTTAAAGAATGCCATTCATCTTGAGCCTCACAAAAAGGCCATGCCAGGAGGCCACGTGTTCAGAAATGCCCACTTTGATTACAGTTCGGCTGGTCTGTCTGTACACAGGGCAGGACACTTTGACACCCCTGTACAGTTCCTGCGGCGACTGGACCTCTCTGAACTTCTCACTCACATCCCCAGGCATAAGCTAAACACTTTCCATGTCCGGATGGAAGACGATGCCCAAGTAGGCCAAGGCGAAGATCTACGGAAGTTCATTCTTGCAGCCCTCAGTGCCAGCCACAGAAATGTTGTAAATTGTGCTTTGTGTCACCGGGCGCTCCCTGTGTTTGAACAGTTCCCTCTGGTGGATGGAACTCTGTTCTTAAGCCCTTCAAGACATGATGAGATTGAATATGATGTTCCTTGTCACCTTCAAGGTATAGGTGTTGATTCACCTTGCCTGGTTCTGTTTTGTTAAAACCCAAAAAGCAAACAAGATGGAACTACATTTCTACTTTATTTAATTGTACTGACATGTTTTTATTCTAGCCAGGGACTTTATAAGTAATACGAGTATTTCAGCTTCTCCATCAGCTTCTCAGTGGCTGATGGTTTTTGTACTCTGATCTCACTGTACTGGGTACAATTTTACATCCTTGTTTTGTGCTAATTTTGATGAAAGGATAGTTAATGTTTAGTTTTTCACAAATGGATAAAAATTTAGAGGAGGAATTACATTTTTCTCTTTGCTGTGAAACAGTTTGAAACCTTGAGTGTGCCTAGCAGGTCGTGATCCTTGTAAATGGGGAAGGAGGAAGCAAAAGGGCCAGTGTGACTTACTAGTTGACTTAATTTTAAAATTGTGAAAGATAAGAACATTGATAGCAATCAAAATGAAAACGGGGGATGATTGAAGCCAGGGCATGCTGTTGGTTGGGGGACAGAAGTGGTTAGCTTATATGTATGACAAGGACTTGGGCACTTTTTAGCTATAACTTAAATAGCAAGGAGTTGGGTAGTACAGATGTGAAATTAAAACTGTTGAACTTCCAAAGAATAACAGTATGCTACAGTGTCAGGTAAAAATGATTCCTGTCGTCTTCCCACTAAACCCTGCTGTTTCCACCCCCAGAGCCAAACACATTGAAATGCTAAGTGATTCTTCAGGGTTTTTGACATCAGGGTTTTGAATATGGTTATCTTAATTCTCCAGTTTTAGGCACTATGTCTTTTGAAAAGACTGACATGTAAGATGGATGACTACATATCTCTTTCCCTTGGAGATAAATCCCTAGAGTTTCTGCTGCATGTTAATGGTGTTGAACACACACACACACACACACACACACACACACACACACACACACACACATTCCCATTAAAGGAACAGTCTTGAAGAGATACTTTTTTTTTTGTTTTGAAGGGATACTTTTTAAAATTAGAGTTCATTTCTTCCAGTGTCATGCATTTTTTGTTTTGGTTTTTAGAGGCAAAGATCTCACTCTGTAGCCCAGGCTTGGTGCAGTCACAGTCCTGGGAAGACTTATTATTGAGAATTAACTGTTGGTTTAGCATCTGAAGTGGTTTAGGTTCAAGTGCCTGAGAGTGGTGTATTTATGTTTTGTTTTAACTTTGGGAAGTTGCTCTCATCTAGCAGCTTTGTAAGCTACTTTTCTAAAGCATTTCTACACACTTAACATTTTTTGAAGTTTTTTTCTTCTGTAAACATCTCTTCTGAAGGCTTTCATTTCCATGTTCTCTCTATTCTGCCCTGAAGAACTCAGGACCTGCTGGACTTGAAGGAAAGCCATTCTTATTTCTCATGCTTTAAGTCTTATCTTCTAACCCATATTTTCTTTCTTTTTTTTTCCCCCTCAGACACCTTCAGAAGCTGAGACATTGGAAGAAGTTTGAGACTGCCTTCATTCATTCTTAATACTTGGTTGTTACCTAGCTGGGTCACACAGTCCTTTAAATTACCTTTGGAAATATTTATTTTTACCTTTGGAAACTTAGAAAGTGTTTCTTCACTGTCTCATATCTTAACCTTGATATTGTCTTGAAGTTTCATATTGTTTTTTTTAAAGATTTATTTATTTTATTTTATGTATATGAGTACACCATTGCTCTCTTCAGACACACCAGAAGAGGGCATCAAATTCCATTACAAATGGTTGTGAGCCACTATGTGATTGCTGGAAATTGAATCAGGACCTCTGGAAGAGCAGTCAGTTCTCTTATCCGCTGAGCCATCTCCCCAGCCCCAAAGTCTGATATTCTTAACCCCTAACCCCCAATCTCTATCCTCTTTAAAGGATTCAACCTTTTCCTTACTATCTCTACTGTTCTGAAATCCTACCATACTGTGGTTTCTTAGCCCTCTACTTTCATATACTGTGAGCTATTTGGATTATTGAGTATATAAACTTAGATCCTCTCTTTGGAGAAACTTTGCTTTTGTATTGCTACCCTGATAAATTTCTCTCTTTTCACTTACTGGAACTCTTGTTCGTGTGATGTTGTACCTCTTAGTTTGACATTTCTGACCCTCTTTTGATGGGAAAGAATATCCTGTGTCTATCTGTTATATGTTACTCTGTTAAACCTTCTGGAAATGGAAGTTTCCTTAGATTTCTCTTCTGGTATTTTGAATTTCTAGAACCTTTTGTGTGTTTTTTTGTGACACTATGTAGATCAGCTGACCTGGAAGAGATATTCCTGGCTCTGCCTCCCAAATGCTGGGATTAAAAGCATGTGCCACCAAAAAAACAAGAAACATTCTTGTTTCTCAGATGTGATTTCTTTTATTATCTTTCAGAGTAAGAAAAAGGTTGCAGTTATGGGGTAGTTTTCTTTGGATGCTGTGTGTGATTCTCTGGAGTCCTTTAGTTTTTGTTATAAGATAGAACTCCCCAAAGCCTAGTGGCCTCAAGGGACTTAAACCCTCTCATGGTTCCGTTTCAGGGTTGGGTAGAATGATTTCTCATCCAACAGGTGATAGACAGGTTGGCTTCTGGTGCCCCAGTGGAATGGGTTCTCTGTTATCCATGTTATCCATTTTTTTTAAGTTGTGCTTCTAATTGAAACATAATTATAAATATTTGTGAATTACAGTGTAATGTTTTGGTGCCTGTTTATATTATGTAATGATAAGATTAGGGTATTGAAGATACCATTCACTTCATATTTATAATCTATGTGATAAGAATGTTCAAAATCCTACTTATTTTGAAAAATATATAATGAACTGTAGTCACTACAATACAGTGAAACATTAGCACTTTTACTCCTCCTAACAATATAGTTGCTTGCCCATTAACTAGCCTCTTCCCACCCACCCCAGCATCTCTTCTTTCCCTAGAAGAGGTAACCATTGTACTTACTTCGTATTTGTACATTCCACAACTATATGGATCACATGATATTATAGTCTTTTTATACCTGGTTCATTTATTACTTAATAGAATGTCCTTCAGGTATATCCATTTAATGGAAGTATGATTAAATTTCTTTTGTGACTAAATATGTGTGTATATGTATATACACAAAATATTTTCTCTGTCCATTCATCTTTTAAAGGACCTTAGTTTGATTCTGTAGCTTTTGTGAGGAGTACTGCAGTGAATATGGGAGAGGTCTGTACTTCTGACATACTGATTTGACTTCTGGATAATGTGATAATTCTAATTAATTCTAATTACACAAGTCAAGAATTATATAATTCTAATTACACAAGTCAAACTGTTCTATTGTTATTAGGTAATTCATAATTTTTATTTATGTATTTATTGTTGAAACAGTCTTACAGTGTAACCTTGGCTAGCCTGAAACTTGCTATATAGATCAGGCTGGCCTCAACCTTAGAGATTAGCTTGGCTTTGCCTCCAGAGTGCTGGGATTAAAGGTGTAAAAATTTTTTAGTTTTTCTTTTTAAATATTCATATTCTCTCTCTCTCTCTCTCTCTCTCTCTCTCTCTCTAAGATTTATTTATTGTATGTATGTGAGTACCCTATCGCTGTCTTCAGACACACCAGAAGAGGGCATTTGATCCCATCACAGATGGTTATGAACCACCATGTGGTTGCTAGGAATTGAACTCAGGATCTCTAGATGAGCAGTCAGTGCTATTAGCCACTGAACCATCTCTCCAGCCCTATTTTTTAGTTTTTTGAGGGAACTGTTTACAGTTTTCTCTAATGGCTTTACTATATCCCATTTGAAGTGTGTGAAGATTCACCTTCTACTTATTTAAATGCATGAAGCTTGAGGACACAATTAAATGAAATAGGCCAGGTGCAGAAAGACAAATGCCATATGATTTTATTCAACTGTCAAAACAACTGATCTCAGTGTAGAATGGAATAGTGCTCAGCTAAAGCAATGAAGGGTAGGGACACCCTTCCCAAGGTAGGAAAGAGAACAGAGAAAGGCAGAAATTAGTTAGATGGCAGTTAGGTTTCTTCCTGTGTTTTAGAGGTAGAGTTTTTGTTTCTTATTTAGCATAACTGCTAGTAATTTTAGAGGGAAATGGATAGAAACACCTTTATTTCTACACCTTAAGACTTGTATATATTTTATGGAAAAGAATTAGTGTACCTGTGATGGACATATGTATTTGTATGTCCATCATTAGTCCATCCTCAGTCAAACCTTGCACATGCACTAGGTGGGATCATCAGTATATAATCCTAGTATATAAAATACCTTTTATATACTAATGTAACTTAATTGTACTAAGCCTGAGGCTGTGAATAATAGCATCACACATGGAATAAATAAGTAACACATGCATATTATGTACTTCCTCTACTCTGAGCATTCTGAGATTTCCAAGGAAGAAAGGATCAGTTCTTTGGTTTGGTTCTTCAGGAGGCAGGATGGAATAGGAGATATGGGGGGGGGGGGCAGGGGGGAGCGGGCAGTGTTTCTTTCAAGCCAAAGAAGCCTTTTGCCATGTTCTTATGAATTTAGAAGTTTTCAGCATTTAAAAAAACATAACTAAAATTTAAAAAAAAAAACTGCTTGAAAAGTTTGTGGCCTGGAGACAGAGTTGAAACTTTATCACATCTGTATGCCTGAAGATAAGAAACTACTGTTTGTAGATCGTGGGAACTAAAAGGAAGGGATAGCTGCAGGAGACTTAAGGGAAATGGCATATTTGGAGAGTCTGGCTGTGAATAGGAAGGGTCTTCTTTAGTTCACTTTGATTCGAAACCATATAAGTGATATTTTTACAGGCTGGAGTAGACAAGGTTGGGAAAAATACCGATTTGGGGAAAGAAGATGAGGTCATTTGTATATATTTAGTTAACTTTCTGAGAAGATACCTATCAAGCACTGTTAGAAGCATTTCTGGTGAACATGTGGGATATTTTTAACATTGGTGGCTAAATCTTGGAAATGAAAAGAGACGAGGAAGCAGTTGTGATAGCACTCAAGACTAAATCCTTAAAGTGTTGATCAGAGAGGATGGAGAAAGAGGCAAAAATTAGAGAGGCCTGAATTACTGTATGCTTGCACACACACAGATAATGGCTGTGCTCGGTACACTTTATCAAGGTACCAAGAACTAGCTGCTGGTTTTAGAATCTGTGGTCAAGAGGTTTAATGAATACTGGAGAAGTCACCAGTACCACAAATAAGGCATTAGTCACGGGTCAGTGTTACTGTTGCTGTGCCTCAGAAGTCTGGGTGATCTTATTTATAGTAAGCTCTTATGCCAACCACACTTTTAAAGCATTTCCACTTCCAACAGGATGGCCACATTCTAGGCCATGGGATTCCACAGTTCACAGTTGATTATATGTTGGTGAGCTGTTTACTGTGCTCATTGGATTGTTACTCCCTTGCTCTACCCCTTAATCCTTCTGACCTTCACCAACTTTGTCTCCAGCCCCTAGCCTTAGAATCAGAAAGCGGTTTTTTTTTTTTGGTCTTAGTAACACTGGTCTAGTTAAGAGAGACTTAACGGCCTTCTTTACTACATCATATGTGATTGTGCTATTAGGACACTGCTTACAGAATATTTTCTGTGACTCAAATTCTCTTCATAGGACATCCCGGAATAGAAAACAATTCCTGAAACTAAGTTTTGACTCAGGCTTCCCAGGAGTTTGTTTGCCAGTAAGTTAAGAGTCAAGATAGACATGAATTGAGTCTTGTTTTGGCTCCTTATTTTCTTTGTAAGTGTTCCCAAGCTGCTCCTCCTGTTTGAATTGGGAATAACAATCATGAGCCCTGTATAGTGTTTCAGTGAGGGTTAAATGAAAGGATGGATGGAACACTTACCGCATAGGGCAGACCTTTGGTAAGTGCACAGTGAACATTCCTGCCTTCATCATCACAACCATTCTTACCAGTACCTTTTGTGTCTGGTATTAACTTCTACTAGCAGTCCTGATTCATTGAACACTAGGAGGAGACTGGAAATGAAGTCTTCTAGTGGCTCATAGATAATTAAATTGACTTTTGGATATGGTCCCAGAAACTCAGTGGTATGGCATATGAGACCTTGTTTTCAGTGTTTTAGAACATAGGTGGATAGTACTGCAAGGAGCCCTTCCCAGTCTTCCTGGTTTTGGCAGAGACCCCGCCTCATAGTTTATAGTGTCCTTGGCCATTACCATGCTCCATCCACTCACTCAGCATACAGATCTTCTCACAATGTGGACATTGTGCTGTATACCAAATTGACAAGGA
Organism: Tokudaia tokunoshimensis; assembly: GCA_036184795.1. Classification (NCBI taxonomy): domain Eukaryota; kingdom Metazoa; phylum Chordata; class Mammalia; order Rodentia; family Muridae; genus Tokudaia; species Tokudaia tokunoshimensis. The sequence goes on from BTHU01000006.1 coordinate 62,346,053, forward strand.
TGAATGAGGTGTGGCTCCTGCTCTCATGGATGAATCCAGCCATGTAAACAGATGCAATGAAAATGTTCCCTCCAAAGACAATTAGGTGTCTCTGCAGTAGAAAAGGAAGAGAGCTGGTCCTTGCAAGTAAATGGTAAAAACCTTTAGTCTGAGTTAGATAGCAGCACATTCTGAGTAAGAAGCCACCATGCAGTATTCTAAAGTATTTCTTGTTCTCATCAGTATTGCTGTTACATATTGCCCTGGAAGGTCCTAGACATGCTTACTAATTATTTGAACCCTTACCCTCTCATGTATTTGGATGACCTCTTTTATAAACATTAAGTCCTGGATAAACAGTGAAGGAATTGAGGTTGTGACTTTTAAAAGCTCAGTAAATTATATGTTGAATTTCTAATGTATCACAAGTAATATATAATTCTAGTTCCTAAATTAGCTGTGGTAATAACCAAGCAGTTTTGGGATTGAAGACTGTTAACATAGTAATTGTGACTTTTATAAAATTCTGGGCTCTCAGTATCAAGACAGACAGTTTTGGATGAAATTTGTGGGTTACAGCTCATCAGACCAGTGTTGTTGGTTCATGTTGGTTCACTTTATGTCACACATAACTCAGGAGAATCTTTGTGATTACAGTTTAGTTATAAGCATGTGACTTTGTTGTTTAGATCTGGATTGACAAGCAATATTATCCTAATAGGACAACGAAAGGATGATCAATCGATCGATCCGTCCGTCCATCCATCCATCCATCCATCCATCCATCCATCCATCCATCCATCCATCTATCTTCTATCTATCTATCTATCTATCTATCTATCTATCTATCTATCTATCTATCTATCTATCTATCTATCTATCTATCTAAAATATTTACTTGAATATTAAAATGTTTGATTTTTGTTGATGATGGGGGCTTTTTATCACCACTGGAGATAAAGTTGCTTTCCACCCTAGGCACCCTCACTGTTGTGTTTTCTGTGTGCAGGGAGACTCATGCATCTGTATGCAGTGTGTGTGGACTGCTTGGAAGGGGTTCACAAGATTATCTGCATCAAGTGCAAGTCACGATGGGATGGCAGCTGGCACCAGCTGGGCACCATGTACACCTACGACATCCTGGCTGCCTCTCCCTGCTGTCAGGTTGGTATCAACTGAAGTGAGGGTGTAGTAGATAACTATGGGCTTTTGTCACCAAGTTAACTGAGAGAGGTAAAGGCTGCTTTGTGGTTACTTTGAGTGTGAGGTGTGAGGGTTTGGTCAAGGTGTACTTCTAAGAGTAAAGAATTCAGGTGAGATAAACTACTATTTATTCAAAGGGACACATACACACACATAAACGCATGCACACACACTCACAGAGAGGGGGTAAAAAGAAGTAGATTTGGAATATTTTATCTGTTAAGTCAAAAACAAAACGGCAAAGAACCTTGCTTCCATTTGAGACAGCATGAAAGTGCTCTGCTGAGTATCTGCAGTTGGTTAGGTGGTCTAGATATCTGTGTTGGTTTCTTTAGTTTTCATTTTGTTTGCTTGTAATTTTCTCATTTTTTAAAAGATTATTTATTTATTATTATATGTAAGTACACTGTAACTGTCTTCAGACACTCCAGAAGAGGGAGTCAGATCTCATTACGGATGGTTGTGAGCCACCATGTGGTTGCTGGGATTTGAACTCAGGACCTTCAGAAGAGCAGTCTGTGCTCTTAACCACTGAGCCTAATTTTCTCATTTTGTGAGATTAATTTGTACTACAAATTCCTAACAAATGGTTTTAATTGAAATTTAAACTGAAAGGGAAAATTTTTTTTTAGAACAGAAAAAATTCATTTCTTGCATACTTTCTGTGAGATGTTTGCAAAACCCTAGCATCTTCCCACTTAAGTTATGAGATGTTGACCAGAAAGCTTTACAATTCCTAAAGTGCTAGAAGCAGCAGTATTCTTTTTGACTTGAAGGGAAAGAAAGAAGGAGGTGCTGACACAAAACCCCATTAAATAAGAAATAGAAACCAAAAAGATAAAATCTGAAGGAATACCTGAATTTGTTACTATTCAACATGCTTGAGGAAGAACTTGTTACATAATTCCCTGGTGGGTGATTCTGGGTAGCAGAGACATTTTCTGCTAGCATTGTGTTAGCACATATCCTTTACAAATAATGAATATTACACTTTTGGTTACAACAGGAGTTTGTATCATTACCATTGTAATTTAATTTTTAAAAAATATTCTTCTAGTATCAGTTTTATTAGTAGATGACCTGTTTCTGTTGAGTTCAAAGGCAGGTAGACAGTAGTTCTCTTTTTTGCCCATTTGGGTGTTTTGCAGAAGAGAAATCTACTTGCGAATGAGGTGGACAGCCTTCTTATGTCTTTTGGTTTTAGATAAGGTTGACTAATTTTCTTTTTCTTTTAAATTGGATATTTTATTTTTTTACATTTTAAATGTTATGCCCTTTCCCGGTTTCCTCGCTGCAAACCCCATATCCTATCTCCCCTTACCCTGCTTCTATGAGGGTGCTCCCCAACCCACCCACACACTCGTCCCTCACCGCCCTAACATTCCTCAACATCAAGCTTTCACAGGACCAAGGGCCTCCACTCCCGTTGATGCCAAATAAGGCCCCTTCAGCTTCTTCAGTCCTTCCCCTAACTCCTCCATTGGGGTCCCTGTGTTCATTCTGATGGTTGGCTGCAAGCATCTGCATCTGTATTGGTCAGGATCTGGCAGAGCCTCTCAGAAGACAGCTGTGTCAGGATTCCATCAGCAAGCACTTTAGGCATCCACAATAGTGTCTGGGTTTGATGTCTGCATGTGGGGTGGATCCCCAGGTGGGGCAGTCTCTGGATGGCCTTTCCTTCAGTCTCTGTTCCATTCTTTGTCCCTGTATTTCCTTTAGATAGAAGCAATTCTGGGTAAAAATTTTGGATATGGATGGGTGGCCGCATCCCTCAACCGGGGGGTAGGGGAGGGACATGCCTAATCTCTGGATATTGTCATGACAGAACAGCTAATGTCATCCCCGTGGGGTCCTGGGAGGCTCTTGCTTTCGTGGCATCTGGGACTTTCTGGTTCCAACCCCAGCTCCCCATCCACCACCATTGCTACACATTTTTGTTCAATTTCCTGACCCTCTATACATCTCTTCCATCTCCTCTCATACCTGATTCTGCCCCTCTTTTTCCTCTCCCCCTCCTCTCTTCCTCTCAAAACCTTTCCACCCTCTACTTCCCTTGATTATATTGTTCACCCTTCAGTCCTAAGTAGGACTGAAGCATCCACTCTTTGGTCTTTCTTCCTCTTGAGCTTCATGTGGTCCATGAGTTGTATCATGGATATTCCATGCTCTTTGCCTAATATCCGCTTATCAATGAGTACATACCATGTGTGTTCTTTTGTGACTTAGTTACCTCACTCAGGATCTATCTAGATCTATCCATTTGCTTGTGAATTTCATGAAGTCATTGTTTGTAATAGCTGAGTAGTATTCCATTGTGTAAATTACCACATTTTTTTTAATATTCATTCCTCTGTTGAGGAACATCTGGGTTGTTTGCATCTTCTGGCTATTATAAATGTGACTGCTATGAGCATAGTGGAGCATGTGTCCTTATTACATGTTGGAGCATCTAGGTATATGCCTAGGAGTGGTATAGTTGGGTCCAATTTTCTGAGGAACTGCCAGACTGATTTCTAGAGTGTTTGTACCAGCTTGCAATCCCACTAGCAATGGAGGAGTGTTCCTCTTTCTCCACACCCTCACAAGCACCTGCTGTCACATGAGTTTTTTATCTTAGCCATTCTGACTGGTGTGAGGTGGAATCTTGGGGTTGTTTTGATTTGCATTTCTCTGATAACTAAGGATGTTGAACATTTCTTTAGGTGCTTCTATTAAGGATTAGTGATCGTTGCTTCCTGATATTTTTGTTGTTAGAGGTGTAATTATGTTTGTGTGGCTATCTTCTTTTGGGTTTGTTGAAAGATTACTTTCTTGCTTTTTCTAGGGTGTAGTTTCCCTCCTTGTGTTGGAGTTTTCCATTTATTATCCTTTGTAGGGCTGGATTTGTGGAGAGATATTGTGTAAGTTTGGTTTTGTTATGGAATATCTTGCTTTCTCCATCTATGATAATTGAGAGTTTTGCTGGGTATAGTAGTCTGGGCTGGCATTTGTGTTCCCTAAGGGGGTCTATATGAGATCTGCCTAGGATCTTCTAGCTTTCATAGTCTCTGGTGAGAAGTCTGGTGTAATTCTGATAGGTCTGCCTTTATATGTTACTTGATCTTTTTCCCTTACTGCTTTTAATATTCTTTCTTTGTTTTGTGCATTTGGTGTTTTGATTATTATGTGACAGGAGGAATTTCTTTTCTGGTCCAGTCTATTTGGAGTTATGTAGGCTTCTTGTATATTCATGGACATCTCTTTCTTAGGTTAGGGAAGTTTTCTTCTAGAATTTTGTTGAAGATATTTACTGGCCCTTTAAGTTGGGAATCTTCTCTCTCTCTCTCCTATACCTATTACCCTTAGGTTTGGTCTTCTCAGTGTGTCCTGGATTTCCTGGATGTTTTGGGTTAGAAGATTTTTGCATTTTGTATTTTCTTTGATTGTTGTGTCAATGTTTTCTTTGGTATCTTCTGCACCTGAGATTCTCTCTTATATCTCTTGTATTCTGTTGGTGATGCTTGAGTCTATGACTCCTGATCTCTTTCCTAGGTTTTCTAGCTCCAGGGTTGTCTCCCTTTGTGATTTCTTTATTGTTTCTATTTCCATTTGTAGATCCTGGATGGTTTTGTACAATTCCTTAACCTGTTTGGTTGTGTTTTCCTATAATTCTTTAAGGGAGGGATTTTTGTGTTTCCTTTTTCAGGGCTTCTACTTGTTTACCTCTGTTCTCTTGTATTTCTTTAAGGGAGTTGTTAATACCCTTCTTAAAGTCTTCTGTTATCATCATCATGAGATGTGATTTTAGATCAGAGTCTTGCTTTTCCAGTGTGTTGGAGTATCCAGGACTTGCTGTGGTGGGAGAACTGGCTTCTGATGATGCCAAGTAGCCTTGGTTTATATTGCTTATGTTCTTGCCCTTGCCTCTTGCCATCTGGCTATCTGTGGTGTTAGCTGGTCTTGCTGTCTTTGACTGTGGCTTGTTCCTCCTGTAAACTTGTGTGTCAGTACTCCTGGGAGACCAGCTTTTTCTGGGCGGAATTTGGGTATGGAGAACTGTGGCACAGGGTCAGCTTGGGCACAGATATAATCTGGAATGATCTTGTCCTAGGCTGCTCCTCAATTCCTGTGTCCTGAGGGCTCTGGGCAGATCCCTGTTGGGCCAGGTATTTGAGCAGAAGTGGTGGTTGGTCAGCACTCCTTGGAGACCAGCTCTTTCCCTACAGGATTTGGGTATGGAGAGCTGTGGCACAGGGTCAGCTCCAGGGCACAGACAGAAACTGGAAGGCCTAGTTTTCTGTTCTTGTGGTGTTCTGACCACATTTCCAGATTCAAGATTAGCCTTGAAATGAGTTACTGTAATCTTATTACTCACTGTCATGCTTTATTGTCACCACTGTACCTTATTGTCCATTCCTAAGATAGTGATGGTGCCTTTTCTGTGTGCATATGTGATGCAGCTGGAGGGTTAGCCTTTTAAGGAAGTGAGGACATGAACAAAGGTTTGGGCCACATTAAAACTCACAGCATCTTAGCATTGCATGGGACCTTGCAGAGCTCATTCAGCTTTCTGAATGGAGGCTTATAATGGATGACTCAAGTTTTTGAAAGTTTTTCCCAGGTCTAGACAAACGGTGTCACAGCTGTGACTAAAACATGTAATTCCTATTCTGGTGTTCTTTCTGCTTGTTGTTGAAAGACCATGACATTTCCATATATTCAGAAATACAGAGTGGCATCTTGCCCACCAGCCTTTAGTCTACACTGTATGTTCATTCTTTAAACTGATATATGTCAAGATTATGTTCTCTGGCCTTCAACTAATTGAAACAGAAAACCTGTTTGGTTACTATTCTTCTTCATCATCATCATCATCATCATCATTATTATGCAATTAAAAATATTCACGGTAAAGATACAGGTTGTAGACAGTTCTCAAGTATCCAGGAAAGTCTTCGAATAAGTCTGAGTCAACAGTAAGCAGTAATTGATTATCAGAAAGGAATAACAGATTAGAGAGAACTTTACTCAAGACTCAGAGGGATGAAGTAGTTAAAAGGGAGTTCATTTTAGGTTATATAGAAAGATAGCATGTTAGGTGAAGTGTGCACTTTGGAGTACATTTAGTTTAAATCCCAGCCACTCTGTCTTCTGTCTTCTTGGACTTGGTATTTATCACTGTGTGCCCCTTTTGTCATCTGAAATGCAGATTGTGCTGCTTCACAAGAGAGCCTTGAGGACAAGTTTGTTAACACATTTTTAGGAAGGATCTAAGTTAAGACTGTTTGATCTGTAATTTCTGCCTATCCACTTCACTCCGAGATCTATTGCTGAAGTGCTCCAGGCTTGTGCTGTTAGAGGCGCAGGCACAGGTGAAGATGCCATGAGCTAGTGAGTTCTAGAGTCTCAAGATACACAGCACTCTTGCCTGGATTACTTATTTTGTTTGCATATTTTAGGGAAATTTTATTTTTATATCAAAGAAAACTGTCATATAGAGACAAATGAAAGTGTATATGAGCTTTTGAAATAAACCCAGACTCTTCAGGAAAGTTTTTTAATGTAGATTTAGGTTCAGGGAGCCATTTCAGCCATTTGCTTAAAATCCAGGAGATAAGTGATTGCTGTTAGGTAACTCTGTTGGTGATGTTTAGGTAGTACTGGTTAGAATTATCTCATTGATAGGCACCTCATATTAAGAGAAAAGCTGGGAGACTGTAATCTTTAGAAGGATGATGACAAATGCCAGAATATGCCTCTTAGATGTGCATGCCTTGATTCTGCTAATAATGGAAATGCTTCACTGAGTCTCAGTCAGTCCCCAGCCGTTTGATTAGGTGGCATTTGACTAATACTGTGCAGCCAGTGGAATTGTGGCTTATGATGTCTGTTTCCCCAGGCCCGTCTGAATTGCAAGCATTGTGGCAAGCCTGTGATCGACGTACGGATCGGGATGCAGTACTTCTCTGAGTACAGCAATGTCCAGCAGTGCCCACACTGTGGGAACCTGGACTACCATTTCGTGAAGCCATTCTCCTCCTTCAAAGTTCTCGAAGCTTATTGATGAAAGCTTTGCTTTAGTAATAGCTATTTTATTGATATTATTACTTTACTACATATCTTTTATAGGGGAACATTCTGTGACATTAATTTCTTTTCTAATTTGAAGCAGAGTTTACTTTGTATATTTGTGCCACTAAAATAGGGGCTGCCCCTTGCCCTTTCTTGATTCCCAAATGTCAGCATGTGGGTCAGACTGGAGGCCAGATGGGAAACTGCAGATCTTGGCAGGGTTTTGGTCTCATGCAGAGATCTGATGTAGTTCTAAGGCAGTAGGAAGGACGGTTGCCATTTAGGGGTGGGAACTGGCTAAACTAGAGGTGGGTAGGAGTTGGGAGGAAGCTGTTACTAATATGTTAGCTCCTTTGAGACTCACTGTTAGTTCTCTGGGCCTTGGGGAAAATAAATGACAAGTGAATGTACGTGTGAGCCTGGACAGCCAGTACTGTAGTAGTCTGTGTGGACGCTGTTCTTCAGCACAGGTTGAGGTGCAATTTACTCCCACTGACAGGTGATTTGAGAGTAGAACTGAGTGCTTTTTCTTTGACTATTTGTGTGATTTAACAGTTTTCATACTGGAAATAATGTCCAAATTATATGGCACATGAAAGCTGTTGCCGTGTAGGTGAGCTGAATCTAACAGTTCTTGTGAAGTGAATTTGGAAATGATGCACACTGAATCAAGCAGGCAGAAAGACAGAACTTGGTTATTTGAATTGTATCTCTACAATTCAAAGAATCTACAGAACATCTGTACACTCTGTGGTTCTGATGAGCATCATTTACGGGTTCCATTGCTGAAATGCTGCCTGGTATCCAGATCTCGCAGGTAAACCTCTGGGCTGCCTGCTGTGCTGCAGAACCAGCCGTGCCACACTTCCTTTTTGATATATCTAGTGCCACATAGTCAGAGATGATTTGAAGAAGGAAGGGGAAATTTGTTGGAACGATTAAGAATAGTTTTTATTCTTTTAAAAGTATATTCAGTTTTGGGAGCAGCAGTTCAAAAGAGCATATCTGAAATTAGATAATCCTAGAGTCCCGTGATCTCTTACTATTGGTTAAAACAAAAGTCACATACAGACCAGGTATTCCAAAACCGACCTCTATTCAGTAGAATGTGGAGACTTAAATATGCTGAAGACATGGCCTATACAATTAGAATTAGAGAATTACTTCTTATGAATGAATTTGGTAATTTCAAGTATGATACAGAAGTAAATATTAAAAGAATACTAAAAATAATCATTTATGACTAGGCAAATTTGGAGTTCATGTAAATGTTTTATATCACTTTCTTGGTTTATGCCCCCTACACACATGAGGTATTTCTCTTCGAAATTGTCTAAGCATTATTACCAATGAGTTTTAAATTCCATTGCTTGGTGATTTGTTGGGAACAGTAGCATTAAGGAACCCAACTAAAACTCTTCATCTTTGGATGAATATTCCTCATCAGTTGGTTTGTTACTTATAGTTTGATGATCTGAAGTTTCACATCTGCAAAAATTTGCCTAGGACAAGCTGAAATCATTATTGATCAGATGGTGTTTAATGCAATTACATGAGGTCTATGACATGATACTTGCAAATTTGTCTCTGAAGCACAAAGCTATAATTATGAATTAGCTGTCTATGAGTCTGTTGTACACTCAAGTTTAAAATTTTGGTAAGTTTCTATTCAGATTCATATTTGTCTTCGTGTTTCTGATTTTTTAAAATAAATAAAATACTTGTAATGCAGTTCTCTAACCATTGATGTTTTTTAGTAAAGTTTCACTGTATTATTGTTCCGAAGTCAATCTATTCTCTGTACCAAGCAAGTTCTTTGTGTGAAAAGACACTGCGGAGCTGTAAGCCACATTCTATTCTTGCTCCTTAGATTGTTTTCTGCCCCTAAAATGAAGAGGTTTCGTTTCAGTCGGATAGCATTTGCATTTGATGCTATGTTGACGATAAAGCGAGGATTATAAATGTGTATTGTCTTATAAAACAAGAAGCATGAGCCCTGCAGTCCAGTACTTAAACTTTTTGCATTTTAGTGCATTAATTTCACTTTTGTCTGGAAGGGAAAGTTTGCCTGATTTGAGAATAAAATACAACTGAGCATACAATACTTGCTATAAAGGTAAATTTTACTTTGGAAATCTTTTGACCTCCATGTTTTCCCCAGTCTTTACCTGCACACCTTGATTAGAATTGGACTATGTCAAGAAGGATCATCATTTCTGTTGTAGTTGGGATAGTAAAGGGTATCAGTTTCCTAGGAGATCTAACTTCTGTTTCTGATGAGTAGTGTTCAATAACTCATAATTTTCAGATTGACTAATAATTTAAAGTGATTTTTATCTACTTTAACATTTTTAGTCATTTATTTTTAGAATGTTCTACCCTTTGAGCAAGTAAAACTGCTTCAGTTTTGAGACAAGCTGATTTCTGATCATATTTTCTTCAGGCCATCTCAGCTCTCTGCTGTCTCTGACCACCTGATCTCATGGGAAGCACTTATAAAGGGGCTTCTCCAGCATCCTTTGATTTCCAGTTTTTGTAAAAGGGGTTCATTTTTCTAAGTAAAAAAATTTCATACCTCTTTGGGAAAATTATCTCATGAAGAAGGACTATTATATGTTTAAATGCTAAAACTTAACAGATCGAGTCATAACTTGCTAGACTACCTTTCTGAGTTCTTCACGTGGTCTTACCTCACCAGTGCTGATAGCGCAGTCTGCTTTGTGCCTATTTTCTAACCTGCTTGACTTTCCGTTTAAGTCCTTGGAGCAGTTGTTGAATAATTTTAGTTGGGAGACTGGGGAAGGGTGAGGAGAACGCACTTTTCTTTAGGGTGTGGTTCCCATGACAGGATGCTGCCTAATCTAGTCCATCTTCATACCTTGTTGACTTTATTATTTTTTCAGATAATTGAAAGAAAATATAATGAATGGATACCATGAAAACCAGCTCAAAAATATGTTGTTGTCTATAAAGATTTCTTGTCAAGATGTCTTGGATTGCACTTTTGTTGAGGGGAGCCAATGTAAATACTTAAAGAATGTTGATAAAATTGAAGCATTTGGGTTATGGAGTCTTGTGTGATGTTAGAGGGTTTCTGTATGTGAAAGGTGTGTATTAAGAATAATAAAATTTTAGAAACAAATATTAAACTTTGCTTTAATCTGTACTAGATTTTGTTGGAATTTTTTGAGAAATGGGGATGTTTGGTAAGAAAAGATAGTAGAGAAGTAGGGCTGTTCTCAGAGTTTTTTTTTTTTTTTAATCCAGAAAGCCATTCCAAAAGCACTACTGCAACTAATCAAAACTAAAAATTCCAGAGTAGCAGGGTGGCTCAGTAGGTAAAGGTACTTGTAATCAAACTGAAGAACTTGAGTTTGATCCCCAGAACCCACAAGGTAGAAGGATAGAAACTCCAGAAAGTTGTCCTCTGACCAGAACATGTATGCTCTGGTACATGCACATATATGATAGATAAATGTAAAAAAAAGAAAAAAGGGGGAATGTGGGCCTATGTACCAGAGGCTTTCCACGGAGATCTCTGGCCGGGAGAGGGAGTCGTCTCCTTGGCCTCTGCTGCTGCAGCTGGCGCCACCTCTGTCTCTGCTATTGCCATCTCCCTGTGCAGAGTTGGGCTGGACTGGGCCTACGAGAGGCTGACTACTCATCGAAGAGTGTGGGGGAGCTTCTGGTGGCGTTTTGGGAGAACAGACCTCTTCCCAAGCAGCAGTGTTACAGCTCTTAAGAAGCTCTCAGACGACTGAGTAGTTCTCACACACCTTTATTCCTTCCAGATAGGATTCTTATATACAGTTTGGGGATAGGGGCCCAAGGGGCATGGCCAAACACCTGCTATTCCTTGCAGGCCACAGTCACCTGCAAGGGTTTTAAGCCTGAGCTCGACCAGGGACTGGGTTGCCTATCACAGCTCACTACCACACAGGGAAGAGGACCCACAATTACAAATTCTTCACTGCTTACACACATGTATTACATATAAGCTTCTTTTGCAGCAAAATAATAGCAAATCCGCCTTCCCCTTGTTTCATGAGTATAACATTATTGTCCTGGTTATTAATAATTCTATGGTATAGAAAGTGTTAAAAATTAAAAGAGTATGATTTTGAAACACCCCAGCCCCTACTAGACATTGCCTTAGTTACTTTTCTATTGCTGTGAAGAGACACCATGACCAAGGCAACTCTTATAAAGGAAAGCATTTAATTAGGGACTTGAAAAGTTTCAGAAACTTAGTTCTGGTGGGGAGTATGGTTGCAATGCAAGCAGGCACTGGAGTACTAGCTGAGAGCTTTATATCTGATTTGCAGACAAAGAGATATACTGGGCCTTCCATGGGCTTTTGAAACCTCAAAGCTCACCCCTAGTGATATACTTTCTCCAACAGGGCCTCCCCCAATCCTAATATTTTCAAACAGTTCCTCTCTCTCATGACTAAATAGTCAATTATATGAGCTTAGGGAGCTATTTTTTTTTATCAATTTATTAACTTTGCATCCTGACCAAAGGGCCCCCCACTCCTCCCATTCCCTCTTCATATCCCTCCCCCAGATACCCCTCCCTTCATCTCTGAGAAGGGGGAGGTCACCCCCCATTTGGGTATCAACCAACCCTGATACCTCCTATCACTGCAGGACTAGGCACATCCTCTCCCACTGAGGCCAGACAAGGCAGCCGAGTTAGGGAAACAGGATCTACACATAGGCAACAGAGTCAGGGACACTCCCGCTCCAGTTGTTGGGGAACCCACATGAAGATCAAGCTGCACATCTGCTATGTATGTGCGGAGGCCTAAAGACCACCTCTTGGTAAGTCCCACCTTTCAGTGTCTGACAGATTGATTTGGGGGTGATAGATTCACACAGAGCAATCGCATTTGAAAACCTTCTAAGGGTAGTTTTTAGTGGGAAGGAAAGAAAAAATACTTAAATTATTGTGTCTTTTACCTATTTTTCTTTCTAAACATTAATTTGTTGGCATCTCTTCCCATTTGTTAAAATAGGTTACTGCTTGAGGAAAACTGAACAAAAGATGATATTTTAACAATCTACTCTTAAGAATCAGAAAATGTTTATAATTCCACTTTCATAAAACTTGGGAATATTTTTATACCTACCATTTTATCTGTGTAATTTTTCCATGAAATAGTCAATCTTAGCATGTTTTTCTATATATTTCTTCAATTTTATCAGAGATATTTTCCATGTATATTTACACAATGGAATACTACACAGCAATTAAAAACAATGAATTCATGAAATTCTTAGGCAAATGGGGAATAGGGGAAGCGAAGAGGGCTTATGGGACTTTCAGGGAGGGGAGAACCAGGAAAGGGGAAATCATTTGGAATGTAAATTAAGAATATAGAAAATAAAAAAAAAAGAATTCTCACTTTAATTCACTTTGGGATGTTTGAGTCATTTCTGAATTTTTATATGTCAAGCTCTCAGGTTTGATACCATTGGGCAACTGATATCCAATCTGGGCAGGGTTTTGCTTTTTTATTAACTTTAAAACAGTTTTTCTTATGTTCCATTTTCAGTTTCTCATGATCTTATTGGATGGAGATGTTGCTATTTCAGTTTGATGGTCACTGTATTTGATCACTTATATGAGTTTCTTACAGCCTTATGAAAAAAAATGAACTGTTTACATGTTTTTTAACCAATATTTCTCATGCTTTGGGGCCTGTATATTAGTGGTTCCTTTTCTGTTTCTGTGATTAAAACACCATGACTAAAAGAACTTAAGGAAGAAAGTTTATTTCTTGCTTATGGCTCCTGAGGCCTAGCATCTATAGTGGTGGTAAAGGTGTGGCATGCTGATAGGAGCATTTTGGTACACAGATAGGAAGAAAAGAGTGATTGGGTGGTAGTATGGGGGTATAAACCCTCAAAGTCTGTACTTCCTGCAGTAATGTACTTTACACTGTAGCTACATCCCCTAAAGGTTTCAAAACTTAAGCAAATAGTGCCACCAGCTGGGAACAAATGTTCAAATACATGCTTTATAGGGGGCATATCTCACTCAAACCACCACAGGGTAGTTAGTAACTGCAAAATCATGGTGTAGTGATAAATATTGTACATCTTGTTCATCACATTAACTAGTTCAGTTGTTCTGAAGGTTTGATGTTAAAGCAGGTTGATTAGGAAAATAAAAACAGAGGAAGCCCATAGACTAGTGTTTCTTTGATGGCTCAGAACCCCATGGTTCTAAAAAGAGTAATTTAGGAAGGAGTCCTTGAAATGACTGATTATTTTAGAGAGCTTATTAGATATAAGGTTACCCCAGCCTGCACAGGATGTCATAAAGGTCATTTAACTTTGTGCAAAGATTATAGCAATCATGGGTGTTCCAGATTGTACAGAAACACTGGCAGTAGTATGTGTTTTCATGGATAAATAAGAATATAAACAATTAATAACTGATAATTTTGTAGATGTTTCCTTTCAAAATATGAGAGTGATAGACTTATTGAGAGGATAATTTTGGTTGATAGCAGAGTTGGCAAATGCCAGCCTGTTCTTATGTGGGCCTGTGTACCTGTTGAGGGAGACCTGACTGGGGGGTGTGAGTACTTGGTCCTTTCTGTCTGCTGGAGATGCTGGGAGACCTGTTCCATTGCTCTAGCACGGTGGGTTTAGATGAAAGGAGACAGCCCTTGATTTTTTTTTAGCTTTATTATAGAAGAGTAGAGTGAGGAAAGGTAGAGAGATGAAAACTGGCCATGGCCATGTGGAAAGAGGGGGGGAAAGAATGGGGAAAGAGAAGGTAAGAGAAGAGAGTGAGAGAGAGGGCAAGAGAGAGGGCAAGAGAGGGAGGAGGGGCCAAGCAGCCTCTTTTATAGTAGGCCAGGCTACCTGATTGTTGCCAGGTAACTGTTGGGGTGGAGTTCAACCAGAATACCAGGGGCTGGGGCAGGCATTGCCCTGTGTGACTGATGGTCATAGGGTTATGTCTGACAGGCAAATGCCATTAAAATGTCATTCATTTTTTCTAGTCCCTTTTACCATCTGTCACCTGTCCGTTCTCCTTTCTTTCCTGTTGCAGCAGGTTTCCAAATCATCAAGATTCAATAAAAGCTTTCAGATAAATAGTTGTGTCACACTGTTTCTAGAGGTACAGATAAACAACTCTTCACTCCAGGTAGGGAACCAATGACAGATCAAAGTACAGATCCCACCAAAAACCAACAGTGAACCAATGAGTTATTGGGGTTACTTACAGGAGCAGAAACGAAACAAAGACACCTTTATTACCAAAACCCCGCACAAGCATAAGTAACAACTCACAAAACCTGGAAACCTAGACACATGGCACAACCTGCAGGGTTGTAGGGTATTCATTCCAAGCACCTCGTTCAGTTTGGGTCCCTTTCAAACAGCTCAGCTGGTCTCTTCCAGGTAGCTTGCTTTGTCTGAGAATACCAACTAGCTGTCCTTATATTGGATTAGGGGAGAGAAGGGTCTAGTGAATCTGGTTAGGAACTTCCTGATGCTTTTGAGTTGCTTAATGTCTGATCCTAAGGAGCTTCCCTCTAAAGGGTGGGATTTTTCACCTCCCTTTAGGACATTGTTGTTTTACCTCCCTGTAAATATCTTAAGGAGTTTCTTCCTTAGAATATTTTGCCGTTTAAATATGTACCCCATTTTTTTAAATTGTATTATTTGGTTTTTTGATGTCTAGTGTCTTGAGTTCTTTACATATTTTGGATATCAGCCCTCTATCAGATGTGGGCTTGGTGAAGATCTTTTCCCATTCACTGTTTTGTCCTATTTATGGTGTCCTTTGCCTTACAGAAGCTCTTCAGTTTCATGAGTATCATTTTCTTAATTGTCAGTCTTAGTGCCTGTGCTATGGGTGTTCTATTCAGGGAGTTGTCTCTATCAGATTTAGTTTATCTGGTTTTATGTTGACATATTTAATCCACTTGGATTTGGGTACGGGATGATAGATGTGGATCTATTTGCATTCTACATGCAGATATCCAGTTAGACTAGCACCATTTGTTGAAGATGCTCTCCTTCTTCCATTGTATGGTTTTGGCTTCTTTGTTAAAAATCAAGTGTTCATAGGTATATAGGCTTATTTCAGGGTCTTTGATTAGATTCCATTTATCACCCTGTCTGTTTCTATACCACTGCCACACAGGTTTTATTACTGTAGCTCTGTAGTACAGCTTGACCTCAGGGATGGTGATTTCTCTGCAAATTCATTTATTGTTCAGGATCATCTTAGTTATCCTGAGAGTTTTTGTTTATATGAAATTCAGTATTGTTCTTTCAAGGTTGATAAAGAATTATGTTGAAAATTTGATGGTAATTGCATTGAATCTCTATATTGCTCTTAGTAAGATGGTTATTTTGGGGATGTATTTTTTATTGGATATTTTCTTTATTTACATTTCAAATGTTAAGATGGCTATTTTTTTTTTACTATGTTAGTTATATAGATCCATGAGCATGGGAGATCTTTCCATCTTCTGATATATTCTTCAGTGCCTTTTTCAAAGACTTGAAGTTCTTGTCATACAGGTCTTTTACTTGTTTGGTTAGAGTTGCACCAAGATATTTTATATTACTTGTGCCTCTGTGAAATGTGTTGTTTCCTTGATTGCTTTCTTAGCCTGTTTGTAATTTGAATATAGGAGGGCTACAGATGTATTTGAGTTAATCTTGTATTCAGCCACTTTACTGAAGGTATTTGTCATCTGTAAAAGTTCCTTGCTAGAATTTTTGTGGTCACTTACCTGTACTATCATATTATCTGGAAATAGCAAGATTTTGACTTCTTCTTTTCCTTTAGTATATTTGAATAGATATGAAGAGAGTGGACAGCCTTGCTTGATCCTGATTTTAGTGGAATTGCTTTGAGGTTTTTTTTTTTTTTCATTTAATTTGATGTTGACTTGGCTTGCTATAAATTGCTTTTATTATGTACATTGAGGTATGCACCTTGTATCGCTGATCTCCCCAAGACTTTTATCATAAAGGGCTGGATTTTGTCAAGTTTTGTTTAGTATCTAATGAGATTATCATGTATTTTTTTCAATTCGTTCATATGGATTACAATGACAAGCTTTTGTATATTTAACTATCCCTACATCTCTGGAATGAAGCCTATTTGGTCATGGCAGATGATCTTTTAGATGTGTCTTTGAGTTTTGTTTTCAAGTATTTTTTTTTTTCGAGGCAGGGTTTTTCTGTGTAGCCCTGGCTGTCCTGGAACTCACTCTGTAGAGACCAGGCTGGCCTCGAACTCAGAAATCCGCCTGCCTCTGCCTCCCAAGTGCTGGGATTAAAGGCGTGCGCCACCACCGCCCAACATTGTTCTTTTTTTTTTTTTTTCTTTTTTTTGGTTTTTCGAGACAGGGTTTCTCTGTGTAGTCTTGACTGTCCTGGAACTCACTTTGTAGACCAGGCTGGCCTCGAACTCAGAAATCCACCTGCCTCTGCCTCCCAAGTGCTGGGATTAAAGGCGTGCGCCACCACCGCCCGTCAAGTATTTTTTGATTATTTTTGCATCAATGTTCATGATGAAAATTTGTTGGAAATTCTACTTCTTTGTTCAGTCTTTATGTGGTTTGGGTATCAGAGTGACTGTGGGTGGCCTCATAAAATGATTTTGTGGAATAATTTCAGTAGTATACATATATATACCATATATATATCAACCATAAAAATGATGGACATGCTATTAAATGAGCATAAATAGATAAAGTCTTTATGTTTGTTTGTTTGGTTTCTAGTAGAGTTTAAGATCTTGGTTCTTACTGTGGTACAACCCCAAAAGAAGATCAAATTTTGGACATTGGAGTTCATTGTAATAAGGCTGTACTTCAATGTCCCTCACATCCCCAAAGAATTTTACCTCCATAGTAGCTATGCTAAGAGTTCACAGTTCTGCTGCACCATGGAATGAATTGTAGACACGATTATTTGGATACAGATTTCCTACTATGTTCAAAGCTATTTGACTTGAGTGATTGTCATCATTCTCAGCCCATAGGGAACAGGTTACATTCATTTAAGAAAGGTGTGTGTATTAAGATGGTCTATCCATAAAGTCATTCATCAACTGTTTCAATGAACAATGGTTCTGCTTGGAGGATGGCCCTTCATGATAAAAGTCTTGGAGAGATCAGGAATTCAGGGCCCATACCTAAACATAGTGAAAGCAATATAATATAATATAATAAGCATATTATAAGCATAGTGTAAACTGGTAGCTAACATCAAACTAAATGGAGAGAAACTTGAAGCAATCCCACTAAAATCGGGACAAGGCTGCCCACTCTCTCCCTATCTATTCAAGTCCTAGCCAGAGCAATTAGACAACAAAGGGATGTCAAAGGTATACAAATTAGAAGGGAAGAAGTCAAAGTATCACTATCTGCAGATGATATGATTGTATACTTAAGCGACCCCAAAAATTCCACCAGGGAGCTCCTAAAGCTGATAAACAACTTCAGCAAAGTGACTGGATATAAAATTAACTCAAACAAATCAGTAGCCTTCTTATACTCAAAGGATGAACAAGCTGAGAAAGAAATTAGGGAAACGATACACTTTACAATAGTCAAATAATATTACATACCTTGGTGTGACTCTAACCAAGCAAGTGAAAGATCTGTATGACAAGAACTTCAAGCCTCTGAAGAAAGAAATCGTAGAAGATCTCAGAAGATGGAAGGATCTCTGGTACTCATGGATTGGCAGAATTAATATAGTAAAAATGACCATCTTGCCAAAAGCAATCTACAGATCCAATTCAATCCCCATCAAAATTCCGAATCAATTCTTCATAGAACTAGAAAGAGCAATCTGCAAATTCATTTGGAATAACAAAAAACCCAGGATAGTGAAAACTATTCTCCAAAACAAAAGATCTACTGGGGGAATCACCATCCCTGACGTCAAGCTCTACCACAGAGCAATAGTGATAAAAACTGTATGGTATTGGTATGGAGACGGGCAGGGAGATCAATGGAATGGAATTGAAGACCCAAATATGAACCCACACATGTATGGTCACTTGATATTTGACAAAGGAGCTAAAAACATCCAGTGGAAAAAAGATAGCATTTTTAACTAATGGTGCTGCATAAACTGGAGGTCAGTATGCAGAAAAATACAAATTGACTCATTCTTATCTCCTTGTACAAAGCTCAAGTCCAAGTGGATCAAGAACCTCCACATAAAACCAGATACACTGAAGCTTATAGAGGAGAAAGTGGGGAAGAACCTTGAACACCTGGGCACAGGGGAAAATTTCCTGAATAGAACACCAATGGCTTATGCTCTAAGAACAAGAATCGACAAATGGGACCTCATAAAACTGCAAAGCTTCTGTAAGGCAAAGGACACTGTCAATAGGACAAAATGACAACCAACAGATTAGGAAAAGATCTTTACCAATTCTACTTCCGATAGAGGGCTAATATCCAATGTATACAAAGAACTCAAGAAGTTAGACTCCAGAGTGTCAAATAACCCTGTTAAAAAAATGGGGTACAGAGCTAAACAGGGAATTTTCAACTGAGGAAACTTGAATGGCTCTGAAGCACCTAAAGAAATGTTCAGCATCCTTAGTTATTAGGCAAATGCAAATCAAAACAACCCTGAGATTCCACCTCATACCAGTCAGAATGACTAAGATGAAAAACTCAAGGGACAGCAGATGCTGGAGAGGATGTGGGAAAAAAGGGACACTTCTCCATTGCTGGTGGGATTGCAAGCTAGTAAAACCGCTCTGGAAATCAGTATGGCGGTTCCTCAGAAAATTGGACTTAGTACTTCCTGAGGATCCTGGGCATATACCCAGAAGATGCTCCAACATGCAATAAGGACATACGCTCCAGTATGTTCATAGCAGCCTTATTTATAATAGCCAGAAGCTGGAAAGAACCCAGATATCCTTCAACAGAGAAATGGATACCGAAATTGTGGTATATATACACAATGGAGTACTATTCAGCTATTAAAAACAATGAGTTCTTGAAATTCTTAGGCAAATGGATGGAACTAGAAAGTGTCGTCCTGAGTGAAGTAACTCAATTACAAAAGAACACAGATGGTATGCACTCACTGGTAAGAGGATGTTAGCCCAAATGCTCAAAATAAACATGTTACAATTCACAGATCACAGGAAGCTCAAGTAGGTAGACCAAAGTGGGAGTGATTTGGTTCCTCTGAGAAAGGGAAAAAAACAGAACAACTGTGGAGTCAAAGTGTGGAGCAGAGACTGAAGGAAAGGCCACCCAGAGTCTGTCCTACCTGGGGATTCATCCTATAAACAGTCACCAAACCCCGAAACTACTATGAATGACAAGAAAGGAGCCATTTATGGTTGTCTTTTGGAGGGGCCCTGCCAGAGCCTTACAGATACAGAGGTGAATACTAGCAACCAACCATTGGACTGAGTGCAGGGTTCACAATAGAGGAGCTGGAAGGCAGACTGGAGGAGCTGGGGGTGGGGGAGTTTGCAGCCCCATGGGAAGAACGACAATGTCGGTCAACCAGACAGCCCAGGGCTCCCAGGGACTAAGCCATCAACCAATGGGTACATGTGATTCCAGTCAAAAGATTGGCAGAGGAATGCCTCTTTGGTCATCAGTGGGAGGAGAGGTCCTTGGTCCTGTGAAGGCTCAACAGAGTCCCCAGTGTGGGGAAATCTAGTGGGGGTCATGGGAGTGGGTTGGGTGGAGGAGCATACTCTTGCAGGCAGGGGGTGGAAGGATGGGTTGGGGGTTTTCAGAGAGGGGGGAAACCAGGAAGGGATATAATGTTTGAAATGTAAATGAAGAATATATTTAATAAAAAAAACAAAAACAAAAAAGAACCATCCTTGCATCTGTGGGATGAATCTTACTTGATCGTGGTAAACAGTTTTTTTGATGTGTTTTTGGATTTGGTTGGCAAGAAATGTATTGGGACATTTTGTATCAATGATCATAAGGGAAATTAGTCTGAAGTTCTCTTTCTTTGTTTGGTCTTTGTGTGGTTTATGTATAAGCATAATTGTGGCTTAATAGAATGAATAGTGTTCCTTCTGTTTCTATTTTATGGAATAGTTTGAAGAGTATTGGTATTAGGTCATCTTTGAAGGTCTGATAAAATTCTGCACTAAACCCATCTGGTCCTGGGCTGTTTTTGGTTGGGAGACTACTAATGATTGCTTCTATTTCTTTAGGGGTTATGGGACTATTTACATGGTTTATATGATCCTGTTTTAACTTTGACACCTGGTATCTGTCTAGAAAATTGTCCATTTCATCCATATTTTCCAATTTTTGAGTATAGGCTTTTGTAGTAGGATCTGATGATTTTTGAAATTTCCACAGTTTCTGTTGTTATGTCTCCCTTTTTTGTGTGATTTTATTAATTTGGATATTGTCTCTGGGTCCTCTTGTTAGTCTGGCTAAGGGCTTATCTATCTTGCTGATTTTTTCAAAGAACCAGCTCCTGGTTTTGTTGATTCTTTGTATAGTTCTTTTTGTTTCTATTTGGTTGATTTCAGCCCTGAGTTTGATTAGTTCCTGCTGTCTACTCCTCTTGGGTGCATTTGCTTCTTTTTGTTCTAGAACTTTCAGGTGTGCTGTCAAGCTGCTAGTGTAAGCTCTCTCCAGTTTCTTTTTGGAGTCAATTAGAGCTATGAGTTTTCCTCATAGCACTGGTTTCATTGTGTCTCATAAGTTTGGGAATGATGTGTCTTCATTTTCATTAAATTGTAAAAAGTCTTTAATTTCTTTCTTTTTTCATCCTTGTGCAAGTTATCATCGAGTAGAGTGTTGTTCAGTTTCCATGGGTATATGGGCTTTCCATTGGTTTGTTTGTTTGTTATTTAAGACCAGCCTTAGTCCATGGTGATCTGATAGGATGCATGGGATTGTTTCAATCTCCTTATATCTGTTGAGGTCTGTTTTGTGACCTATTATATGGTCAGTTTTGGAGAAGGTTCCATAAGGTTCTGAGAAGGAGGTATATTCTCTTGTTTGGGCATAAAATATTCTGTAGAAAACTGTTAAATATATTTGCTTCATTACTTCTGTTAGTTTCCTTGTATCTCTGTTTTGTTTCTGTTTTAGTGACCTGCCAGTTGGTGAGAGTGGGGTATTGAAGTCTCCCATTATTATTGTGTGAGGTTCAATGTGTGTTTTGATGTTTTAAAGTTTCTTTTATGAATGTGGGTGCCTTTGTATTTGGGGCATAGATGTTCAGAATTGAGAATTCTTCTTGGTGGGTTTTTCTTTTGATGACCCCATCTTGTTTGATAACTGTTAATTGAAAATCTATTTTATTGGAGATTAGAATGGCAACTCCAGCTTGTTTCTTGGAAACATTTGCTTAGTAAACTTTTTTCCAGCCCTTTACTCTGAGGTAGTGAATTTAGAACTTACTGAGCATTTTTCTTGTATGTGGCAAAATTCTGGATCTTGTTTATGTATCCAGTTTGTTAGCCTGTGTCTTTTTATTGGAGAATTGGGTCCATTGATATTAAGAGATATTAAAGTCAGATGATTGTTAGTTCCTGTTATTTTGTTGCTGGAAGTGGTATCATGTATATGATTCTCTTCCTTGGGGCTTACTGTGAAATGTTTACTTTCTTATGTTTTCTTGGGTATAGTTAACCTCCTTGTTTTGGAGATTTCATTCCAAGATCTTCTGAAGGGCTGAATTAGTAGAAAGGTATTGTTTAAATTTGCTTTTGTCATGGAATATCTTGGCTTCTCCATTTATGAGGATTGAGAATTTTACTGGGTATAGTACCCTGGACTGTCATTTGTGTTCTCTTAGGGTCTGTATGATAACTGTCCATGATCTTTTTGGCTTTTAGAGTCTCTGTTGAGAAATCTGATATAATTTTGATAGGTCTGCCTTTATATGGTATTTGGCCTTTTTTCCCTTACAGCTTTTAATATTCTTTCTCTTTTCTGTGCACTTAGTGTTTTGACTATTATGTGATGGGAGGAATTTCTTTTCTGGTCCAATCCATTTGGAGTTCTGTATGCTTCTTGTATGTTTATAGACATCTCTTGCTTTAGGTTAAGGAAGTTTTATGATTTTTGTTGAAGATGTTTTCTGGCCCTTTGAGCTGGGAATCTTCCCCCTCTTCTATTCGTGTTATTCTTAGGTTTGATCTTTTCATTGTGTCCTGAATTTCCTGGATATTTTGGGCTAGGAGTTTTTTACCTTTTGTATTTTCTTTGACTGATGTGTCAATATCTTCTATGGTATCTTCTATGCCTGAGATTCTGTCATCTATATTCTGTTGGTGATGCTTGCATCTATAGGTCCTGATCTCTTTCCTAAGTTGTTCAGGGTCGCCTCCCTTTGTGTTTTCTTTATTGTTTCTATTTCCATTTTTAGTTCTTGGACCATTTTGCTCAATTCCTTTACCTGCTTGAGTGTATTTTCCTGTATTTATTTAACAGATTTATGAGTTCTTTAAGGGCTTCAACCTGTTTACCTGTGTTTTCCTGTATTTCTTTAAGGGAGTTATTTATATCTTCCTTAAAATCCTCTATTATCTTCATGAGATTGGATTTTAGATCATTATCTTGCTTTTCAGGCATGTTAGGGTATCCAGGGCTTGTGGTGGCAGAACTGGGTTCTGATGGTGCCAAATTTCATTGGGTTCTGTTGCTTATGATCTTCTGCTTGCTTATGGCCATCTGGTTCTCTCTGGTGTTAACTGGCCTGGGTGTCTTTGCCTGGAACCAGCTTCCTTGGGGTATTTAGAGCTGGTCTCTTTGGAGACAGGCAGCATTATCTCTGGTTAGGGTAGGCCTCTTGTGTCTGTAGTTAGAGCAGGCCTCCTGTGCTCTTGTTTACCGCGGACCTCCTGGTATGCTCACAGGCTATAGTGTTTGGGCAGGTATCAGGCAGCTGACATGGCCTGGGTGGGGAAGTAGGCTGGAAGGAAAGTGGGGCTTGGGGGGTTGGGATGGGGAGGTGAGCCCTGC
Source organism: Tokudaia tokunoshimensis (assembly GCA_036184795.1). NCBI lineage: Eukaryota > Metazoa > Chordata > Mammalia > Rodentia > Muridae > Tokudaia > Tokudaia tokunoshimensis. Next base: position 62,369,268 of record BTHU01000006.1, read on the forward strand.
AGTTGTTCTAGCTGTCATGGGTACTTGGGTGAGATTCTCGTCTATGTCTTCCATTTCTACGAACCTCCTTGGAGGCAAGTAGGCTGTAGCATTTGGGCCAGTATTAGGCTTCTAAACTGGCCCCGGCTAGGGAATTGGGCCAGAGCAAGTTTGGTCTTTTCATAGTTTCTAAGATTTCTTAGATATTTGTGTCAGGAATTTTTTAGATTTAACATTTTCCTTGACCAGTATATCAGTTTCTTTTATCATATTGGTCTACAGGTTTTACTGTATGAAGAGATACCTTGACCAAGGCAACTCTCACAAAGGGAAACATTTAATGGATGCTGGCTTACAGTTTCAGAGGTTTAGTCCATTATCATCATGGTGGGAAGCATGGCCACACAAAGGCAGATGTAGTGTTGGAAAAGGAGCAGAGAGTTCTATATCTTGATCCACATGCAGCAGAAGACTAGGTGTAGTTTGAGCACAGGACCCCTCAAAGCCCACCTCCACAGTGGCATACTTCCTCCAGCAAGGCCACACCTACTTCAACAAAGTCACACCTCCTTATAATACCACTCCCTATGGTCCAAGCATTTATGAGTCTGTGGGAGTCATATCAATTCAAACCACTATAGTATTTTCTATGTCTGTGATTCTTCCATCTCTTGTAGTTGGTGATACTTGGCATCTGTATTTCCTGTTTACTTACCTGGATTTTCCATCTCCGGGATTCCCTGAGTTTTTTTAATTGCTTCTATTTCCATTTTCAAGTCTTGAGTAGTTTACCTGTTTATTTTTTCTTTACTCTCATGGCTTTCTTTAAAAAATTTAATAATTTCCTCCTTAAGGGTCCTTTAAAAATTGGTCTTAAGGTCATTTTCTTGTGCTTCGTATGTCTTGGAATATTCAGGGCTTGTTATAGTAGGATATCTGGGCTCTAGAGGTACCATATTGCACTGGTTATGGTTGATAGAATCCTTATGTTGGCCTCTAGGAATCTGGGTTTGGAGTAATTATACATTAGGTACTGATTTCCGAGTTCATCTTCATTGTATGGATGCTTTCCTGTTTTTGTTTCCTTCCTGGTTATCTGGCCTGAGTGGCCTGTGGTTCTGGTGGCCAGCAAGTCCTCAGGTCCAGTAGGGTGTCTCTTCTGGGGTTTTGGTGCCATCATTGTCTCTGGGGTGGTAGAGCCTCTGGGGTTCCAGGTTCTGATGTGACTTACAGTAGAGCAGTATGCTTCTGCCAGAGTTGTGGGTTGGGTATATAGAGAGGGCAAGGGGTACCATTGGGGAAGCTGGGTAGGCTCTGAGTAATGTGCAGATAGGGTCTTACTTAGCATTCTAGGTACCAGTGTGGCCTCTGGTAGAGCAGTGAGCTTCTTCTGCTGGAGCTTTGGACAAAGGCATAGAGATGAGGGGAAGGGAGTACTGTTGGGGAAACTGGGAAAGCCCTAAGGAGTTTTAGTGGAGTGTGGGTAGGTTCTTACATTGGGTTCTGAGTACTTGAGTGATCTCTGGTAGAGCAGCGAACTTCTGCTGGAATTGTGGGCCAGGGTATGGAGAGAAGGGGTAGGTTGGTGATTTAAGGAAAACTAGATAGGCTCTATGCAGTGTTGGTGGGTTGTGGATGGGGTCTTACCTGGGATTCAGAGTATCAGAGTGATGTGTGGTAGAACAGTGAGCTTCTGTTAGGGTTGTGGGCTGGGATATGGAGATGAGGTACTGTTCGGAAATCTGGGTAGGTTCTGAGGCAAGGTCTTACTTTCAGTTCTGGGTACCACCATGGCCTCTGGTAGAGCAGTGGGCTTCTGCTGGAGTTGAAGGCCAAGATCTTTTCCAGATGTCTTTAATCTGGTCTTCTATATTGGTGGAACATGACCTGTGAAGAACATACAAAAACTCTTAAAACTGAGGTTTGAACATTAAGCATATATTTCTTGTAAGAAATACGAATGTTTTACTATAGGTTTCACAGTGAAAACATTATAGTAGAGGATAGGCATAGTCTATTGTTGAAAACTTTGACCTACCTTAAATCTGATACTTTTCATATTGTGCATATGGGTTGCATTGGTTAAAAGTTTTAAGTAAATATCATTAATAAGTCACCTTAAGCTGTACAAAAAAAGCTCATTCAAAATTGCTTAGCATTAAAATTAAAAAGTGATTATTTTTATCTAAAAAGAATAATGTTTAGGATACACAAATTGACTTTTTTTTTTTGCATTCAATTTTGAAGTTGGAGCAAATACTTTGGCACTAAGTTTTGGGTTACATACAATTTTTTTTTTCGAGACAGAGTTTCTCTGTTTAGCCCTGGTTGTCCTGGAACTCACTCTGTAGACAAAGCTGGCCTCAAACTCGGAAATCTGCCTGCCTCTGCCTCCCAAGTGCTGGGATCAAAGGCGTGCGCCACCACTGCCCAACATGTACAATTTTTTAAATGACAAAAATAAATCTGAAGATTTTAGAACTTACTATGAGAAATCAAAGAAAAGAAATCAGAAAAGTCTTGAAATAAGTGGAATTCTCCTCAGCTTGTAGAGATTTGCCTCTTGAAAATACAGACTTTCAGGTCAAATTTCTGTTTGGCTCAAAGATGTAATATTTCACCTCTTCAAAGACAATACAATCATACCTCTGTATTATAGTGGGTTGCTTCTATACCTCCTTGTGGATACCCAAACCCGCAAATGCGCAGGTTCTTATAAAACCACTTAGTCTGTGCCTGTGCTCTACTTGATCCTTCTGCATGCTTTACATATTTATTATTTAAATTATGTGTGTGTGCATATGTAACATATTCCGCATGGCTTGGTCCTGCAAACAGACTGGAATGATGAAGAAATAAAAGCTAGACACACAGAAAAGCTAGGATTGGGTGGGCTGCGCACATTCTTGTGTAGACACCAGCATGCCAACCAGAATGCCAGCAGGTTTATTATGTACTACACAAGAAGGAGACTAGGCTAGACTAGGCTAGACTCAGAAGGACATCTCTGTGGAGGAGCAATCTCAGGTTGCAGTCATTCTGGAAGAAGAATCTGTAGTTGCTAGCTTTTGCGTACACTGTCAGTATACACACACTGACTAGAAAAGGCTTTGTTAATTCTTGAACCTGACCCAGGGGAGGCATTGCCAGTACCCATGGGTATGAGGCATTGTCAATAGTACACATATGATCAGAGCTTTGGTTGCCCGCTAAGGCCCAGAAAAGGGTCAGATCCCATGGAGCTGGAGTTAGACGTGGTTGTGAGCCATCTGGTGTGTGGTCTGGAAACCAACTCTAGTCCTCTGCAAGAACAACAGTCCACTGCTGAGCAGTCTCTCCAGCTTCTTTCTGTACACTAGAAATCATTTCTTGATTGCTTACCATGTCCAATGCACATGCTATGAAAAATAGAAGTCGCTCTTTAGTACTGAGGTAATAGTAAATATTAAGTGGAAAAAAAAATTGTACAAGTTCAGTACAGACACATTTCTTCCCCCTGAATATTTTCAAAATGTGGCTGGTTGAATCCATGGATGTAGAATGTATGGCTAACTGTGCTGTCTTTTCAGTGGGGGTGGGGGTGGGGTGAAGCCACTTAAATATGTAGTGTACAGGGAAGCTGTTACACTATTACATTGGATAGGCCTGTCACATCAAGGGTTACCTGAGGCCTAGATGCTTATCTACAGTTGGCTTGAGGGGGATTCACTAAAAAGCTTCAGCAGCTCTGCTCCTCAAGCATAGGGCAATCCTTTCTTAAGTCAGTTTGCCTCTTTCTGGAGAGGATCAGAGCTCCACTAAAGGCCGTTCTTTTCCACTGTCCTATTTCCCACAGCTGTGGCAATCAGTCCCTTTAGAATCTCCTTTGGGAATTTTGTTTAGAAAATTCAATGCTGAAATGCCAGAAAACTGGAAAGTAAATACCTGAATCATATGACCTAACTGCTGTTCTTGGAGGTTGTTAAAGATCCTTTCATCTCTTACCCAATTCATTGGGTGATTATCTTGGTATTAGACAATGTATGAAACAAGATACTTTGCATTTTGCTTTAAATTTTTCTTTAATTGTATATCTAAGAGCTTTAGCCTGTGTGTACATCTGTGCACTGTGCACATGCCTGGTTTTCATGAGGCTCAGAAGAGGGTGTCAGAATCCCTGGACCCTGGAGTTATAGACAGTTGTGAGCTGCTGTGTGGACGCTGGGAACTGAATGTGGCTTTTCTGGAAAAATAGCAAATGCTTTTAACTGCTGATCCACTTCTTTACCCCTAGACTTTGTGATTTATAAACAAAAGACATTGTTTACATTCTAGAGCTTGGGAAACCTAACATGAGCTGCCATCGAATGTGATGTCTGATAGGGACCAGTCTTTCACAGATGGCAGAACGGGTACACAAGTTCCTGTGGACCTCATTATAAAGGCCCTAATCCCACTCATGAAGGTTCTGGCTCTAGTTTTCTAATAATGTCCTGAATAATGTCATCCTTTAATGCCAGCATCATTGAGGTTATGTTCTAGCATATGAATTTGAGGAGTACACATTTAAATTATGTATGGGGTTTTCTTAGTTAAGATTAAAAGAACTACAGAACGTCAGATAGAAAGATTCCTTTCTCAAACCTCTTACTATAATATATAGAAAGGAAACAAACACAGATTGTGGTTGTCCTAGAACACTTATGAAGGTGTCCAGTTGTTTCAGACATTGATAACGTCAAGTGAGCAGTCATAATACTAAATCTCATACAGAATGGGAAATGGCCTAACTTGGTCCTTGTGTACCTTGTGAGAAATGTCAAATTAATTTCAGATGCATGTCAATCATAAAGTAATTCCCTCACGCTATAATTATAGTATGTTTACCATAACTGCTTAACTTGTCCTTTTCTACAAAGATTTGAACATACCATCAATCCAACTTTTGATAATATAATATTGGCTTTTTAAAGTTGTCCTCTTGAACTTAATCAAGGTTGCTTTTCCTTGTTGAATGGTTTTATGTGTGTGTGTGTGTGTGTGTGTGTTTGTGTGTGTGTGCTTTCATAGGTCTCACATGTATTGATATCAGGACCTCAGATACCCATGGCATCACATATAGATGATATAGCAACCTGTGCACTTGTTGCCAAGGCAACAGTCACCATATTCCCAGAATCCACTTGGCTCACCTCCCAACTTTACCTCCATATATAAGAGGAAAGCCCCTCTGATCTCTCTCTCTCTCTCTCTCTCTCTCTCTCTCTCTCTCTCTCTCTCTCTCTCTCTCTCTCTCTCTCTCTCTCTCCCCCCCTTCTCTTTCCACCACCACCTTACCCCTTACCCCTTTCTCTCTCAATAAACCTCACGTGGAACTGTTTGGCCTGGTGTGGTCTTTCCGGAACTGCTCGACGATACAACATGTGCTGGGGTTGAAGACACAGTACCCTGTGTGTGTGAGAGGGATATTCTGTCTATTGTGCTGCCTCAGCTAGCTCTTTGCCAGGACCACCCTGCCTCAGTGATCTCTATGCTAGATTATGCCATCTTGAAGGCATAAACCAAAATGTCTAATGACTATTGAAAAATCACCCACTCTCCAATTTTTTCTTTCTTTGAGAAAGGACTTCATAATCCCAAGGTGGCTTCAGATTTGCAGTGGTTGAGGATGACCTCAAATTCTCGGTTCTCCGGCCTTCTCCTCCACATTCCAGGATTATAGGTATACTCCAACGCACCCAATTAATGTTGCGCTAGGGATCAAACCTAGGATTTCATGAGTGTAAGGGAATTATGCTACGAACCAGACTATATTTCCAGAACCCATTTTTTTCAAGGCACTTGGGACCAACTACCATACGGTATATTGTGTTTATACGTCATGTTACTGTCTGTTTTCTCTACTAAAATGTGAGCATTGTTATATACCAATTTCTGTCTTTAAAAAAAATCACTGCTGTCTGGCCTGCTTCTAGAACAAGATTTGTCACAAAGGAGATGCTCAGTATGTATTTGTGATGGATATGAATCATCTTTCATCAGTTGAAGATAAGCACTGTCATCAACTAAGGAAGTTGGTAGTTCTTTATTGGTAGTTCTTCCTTGAGAAGTATGTATCTAAGAAGATATAATGCAAGATATAAAGGTTGTTGTAGGTTAAGACTATACAAAATGGATGGCATCTTTCATTGAAACCATCTCTTGTCATATTTCATTAAGCATTTGTTTCAAGAAGGCCCACTCAATATACCTTCTAAACTTTCTTTACAATATAAGCAAAATCCCTCCCAACGTGATTTGACTATTAAATTTTTTACCTCTTTTATTATCTATCTCTGAGACTGTCTGGAATCCAGTTGGATTTGGCCAAATGAGGCACTCGATAGGGATCAGTGTGAGAAGGGAACATGATTATTTTCTCTACTTTCTCTGAGTGCATTATTTCTGGTCTTTCAGAAGTCCTTTTCCTCTGGTGGCCATAATGCCTACCCAAGGACTGTCCCCCAAGTCAGGTCATGACTGGTTCTAGTAAAGTTATCCTTACTCCCTCTAGCCTGGGTATGGGAGGCAATGGCTTCCCTCTGTAAACTCCAGGGAGCCCCACCTCCCTGCTTCCTTTAGCATCATCTATTAATAGTGGCTTCTTCACACTTTGTTCCATTTAACCCCTTTGAATGCACCATGAGTTTCATGCTGGGATCCCTTACTGATAGAGCTTTGTATTTAGGTTCTCTGTTCTATGTGTTAAATTTAATCTTGACTGTGACAGCCTACGGGAGCCAAGTTTGAAAAGTAACTATATTTAGACTTTAGATTTACACATAGTTCACAAAATAATCACTTTGTGAACATGAACTTTGCCTTAATTTTTTCTCTGCAAACTAAATCAATAGTTTTTTTTTGGCCCAATTCTTGTATCTAGGTGTTTCTCAGGGTTTCCTTTCTTAATTTCTAGTCTTAAGAGCCTTTTTTTTAAACTTCTCAATCAAAATGGGCTATTGAGCTTTTAGTGAGGACATTACAAATACTAGTAATAGGATTAGCAGTATAGAGTAAGGCATAATGAGTTTAATTCTGATGTTTCTATATAATGCATTTGGTAAAAATTTACCCCTTCTGTTACACTCATCACCCTGTGTTAGACTCCAGAGTGCAGAGAAGAACAGGTTCTGCTGTTAGGGCAATAACTCATTTGATAAGAAACTCATACACCAGGCAGGCTTTTTACTTGTGTGACCTGTTCTAAATGAAGAACTGACCACAATGGGGGATATATAGTCCACGGTGAAGAATATACATAGGAGGATTGGGAGAGGCATCAAACAAAAACATGAGTTAAAGGCTGAGTTAAGAAACAAGCTCTTGGTCTTAGGGCCATCTTCCTTGAAACTCCTGCGCCATGAGAGTGAAGTGGCAGGAAGGGAATGTGCTGGATGAAGAGCAAGAGAAGAAAGATGAGGCAGAGGTCCAGGTAAACCAGCCTGTGCGCCCACGAGTACCCCTGGTAAGGGATGCTGAAGGCCGGACACTGGAACAAGTTGTTGGACTGTGCGCTGATGTCGGTAATAAGTCTCAGCAGACCTGGAACGTCACCTCGCCGAGATCACCTAGGGAAATGACTGACTTTTTTTTTTTTTACAACCACAACAATCCCTCTGGCCCTCTGCCCTGGACCTTTGGCATTCTGGATTAGTTCTGTTCTCTCTTGTGGCCAAGTGTAACTCATGTACAATAAATCCTCTTGCTGTCAGCTAAAGAATTAAAAAAAAAGAAGAAGAAATAAAAAAAAAAAGAAAAGAAAGAAACAGGCCAAGATGAAATGGGATCTGGGTGAGTTTTCCTGGCAGGGGATGCAACATGAAAAGCCTTGGAAGAAGAAACTGAGCATGATATGTTTTAGTTATTAAAAGAACTCTGATACTTTTGGAACAGAAAAAAAATGGCTACAATAAGGCTGAAGTTGTACAGTGGATGCCAAATATATAAGGTTGTTAAGACTTTTTAAAGGATTTTAGACTTTAGCCAAAGGGTTTTGAGAACTGATGTGTGATAACCATAGGACTCCATCATTCTGCTGATGATAAGGAATGACATTAGATGTGGGTTAGAATGGTGGCCCACATCTGGCCAGGGCTGGGGCCGCTGGACTAGGCAGACACAGGAAGTTTGACTGCGCTTACCCCACACCATCACGAGGTCATCAGGCTGTGTGAAGCTGCAAAACCCCACTCTGGGGGTGGGGAAGCGCAGTCTGAGGTCCCTGGAGAACCAGCAGAAGCCAGCTCATGGGCCTCCAGGCTGTGTGCAGAGAGCCCAGAGATGACAGGTTCTCAGTCTTGGACACTGTAGATGACACTGAATGTTGAGGAAGAACTGAGAATGGAGTGGGGCCCAGAGATGAAAGGAAAAGAAGGGGGAGGAGAGCTCTGGCTGAGTCCCATGGGGACAAGAGTCCTTGGCTTGCTTGCATGCTTGGCTTGGCAGAAACCGTGTCTGAAAGTTCTGAGAGGCCTTCTTCAGTAGACTAGACACAGCTCTTTAGAGGAAGACCTGATCCATTGCTCCAGCATGGTGGGTTCAGATGAGAGGAGGCAGTTCATGGTTTTAAAGCATTTATTTTTGGCAGAGAGTTGTGATGAGTGGAACCATTTCCTGCTTTCTCAGGGCAGACCTTTTGCAGGGAGAAATGCCTGGAAAGGGGAACTAAGAGGGTAGTAGAGGCAGAGAGAGGAAGAGAGTAGAGAAGTAGAGGCCAGCCATGGCCTTGTGGAGAGAGGGGGGAAAGGGAATGCAGAGAGAGGGGGAGCAAGAGGGCAAGAGAGAGAGGCAAGAGTAAGAGTAAGAGAGAGAGAGGAGGGGGCAAGTGTAGTGGGCCAGGCTTACCTGGCGGTTGCTAGGTAATTGTGGGGAGGAGCATACCTGACTGTTGCCAGGTAGCTGTGGGGGTGGAGTTCAGACAGAATACCAGGGATTTGCCCTATGTGACTGATGGCCACAGAATTAGGGTGAGCTGAGGTCTCCTGTCAGGAGTTTAGTGTCTGGGAATATGGCAAACAGCCTTCTGTGCCTTGCAGAATTATCCGCTGGGTCTCCAGGGTTTAAACCTAGTTCAACCAGAATACAGGCAGCCTTTCACAGTCCCATAATTGGTCAACCCAGGGCCACGCAGCTACTCTTAAAATCATAACTGTTTTTTTTAAGGCTTGCATAGAAGCTACAGCCAGTGACATTTATCAAAGGAACCGAACTCTGAGAAACAAGGCAAAGAACTCATTGGAAGGTCATCTTTATTTCCAGGGCTTCCTTGTGGCCTCATCCTCTTTCCCTTTGATCTTGTGAATCTCAGGGTACTTTTATTCACCTTCCTTCCTGTGGCCCCTCTTTCTCCCCAGAGGCTGTTGGCCACCAGCCTGAGGTGAGAAAGGGGGCAGAGGCAAAAGTCAGGGTTCTTATGTCCCTTTTCAGAAAAGGCCAGCCACCTGTGTCCAGGGACACTTTCCAGATGACGGGCAGAGACAGGGAAGCCCTGCTGAAAAAGGGAGTCCCTCATCTTGTGCTGAGGTCAGAAAGCCATCAGGTCATGGGGGACTGCAACCTTAATAGCACAGTTCCCCAACATCTTCCCTCTCTCTTTCACTCAGAATCAGACTTATGCCATTGGCTGACAACTCTCTCTTCTGATGACAATGACTCCTCCTCCTCCTTCTTCCTCTCTCTCTCTCTCTCTCTCTCTCTCTCTCTCTCTCTCTCTCTCTCTCTCTCTCTCCTTTCCTTCCTCCCTCCCTCCCTCTCTCCGATCTGAGATTTTCTAGCAGTGTCCTTGAATATTTAACTATGTTTTTATGTCTAGGGTCTGGTTAATACATTTTAAGAAAGATACTTTAACTGGAGCACATTATATAAGTGGTCCTGAAGAGTAAGAGAAATAAGAAGCATGCACTATCAAGTGTATTTGAAGGACTTCTGTGCTCACCTAATATCCTGACACAACATGGAAAGATTTACAGCAGGCACAAGTAACAGAGGTTTAGGTGTTTAAGAAAAAGTGAAGGATGTAGGAAGATGTGTTAGAAAGTAAGGAATGCTGATGAGCAGACAGAGACATAAAAGTAGAGAGAATGAAGAGACACTTCAGATATGCATCACTAAAGGCTCCGGACAGGTTGTTGGGGTTTCTATTGGGTTTCTAGTTTCATATATTCTTTAATTTCCTTGTTCAAAGGGATGTATTGAGTGAGTTCTACCTTAGTCTCATATAGACCACATGGTCTTGGTGCTTTAATTGCTATTTCAGTAGTATTCTTTGTATGACTCATGCCAATACTCTATCCCCAGCCCTCTGTCTTAGTGCCTCCATAGTCATGAGTAGAGTCTGCAGCAGAAACATCGCACACTGGGTATCTTGGGGCCACTTTACTTTCCTGTTTTCTGTTCAGTTTCAATTGGTCTACAATCTTATACTCTTTGCAAAGAAAAATATGTTTAAGTTAACATACAAAGTAACGGATTTGATGGCGGCAGTGGTGATGGTGGTGGGTGGTGGTGGTGTTATTTTAATTTGTCCTTCCTCTCTACCTCTCTCTTGCTGGTCTCCTACCTTCAGTCACATATATGTCCCTTTTGCTTCCATGTCACAGATGTGCCATTATTCCCATACCTTCACTCTTCATTAAGGTATCTTCTACCTCTCTCATGGTCCCTCCTATTTTTATGAACACACACACACACACACACACACTCTATTTATATCTAGTGTCTGTACATGAAAGACAATGTGGTTTGTCTTTCTGTGTCTGTTTCATTTAATGTAATGGCTTCCAGTTGCATCTATTTCCTTGCATGCCATAATCTCAACTTCATTTATAACTGAACAAAATTCCTTTATGTATATATATATACCACATTTTCCTTCATTCATGCTCTTTCAATCAGTTTTCTTACCTCATTCTTCACAGCCTGCTTTGTCTTTGATTTTAATGCCTCTGTTCACTCTAAGCATAAGCTGCCAGTCAAAAGGTCTCATCCCTAAACTCCAAGTTACCACATGGAAACTGTTTGTCTGGCTGCTGAGAAATCAAAGGAAGATGAGAGCCAAGTGTCCAGGTAGGCCAGTTTTGTCCAACAGGAAGTGATATCTTTTGTGCTGTTACCCATACATGGAAGGGAACCTGGTATCAACCAGTCTGTTTTTCATCCGAACATACTTTATTGTACTTTGCTCTAGTTCCTTTGCAGATACGACAGTTTTTTTTCTTTGAAATTGAAGGGCAACTGACATCTACTGGCATCATTTTTCCAATGGCATAGGTTTACTTTATCTCTCTATCACATATCTCTAGCTCTAGTTCCCTCTACTGGCTCAATAGAGCTTGCTTTTTGTTTTTGTTTGTTTGTTTAGATTATTTGTTTGCTTACTTATTTTCTTGTTTACTTACTAATTAACTAGTTATCTAGTGTGTGAGAGAAGAAATTAAAGTCTAAGTTTGACTTCCTGTGGAACAATAAAATGTAGCTTTGTTCTCAGTTGAGCTAAGACTTGAAACCCCAGAGACCCTGAAGAGACAGTAGGAGTTTTGCCTGTTCCCGGGCACCAGGCCCCTGTAACTAGACACAGCCCCCCCATGGATTTGTGACCATCAGTCATGTATGCCCCAAGTCCCTCCACATGTAGAGGACATGACCTGTAGTCATGTAATCACACAGGCTCAAGGCAGATCTCCATTTTAATGAGGTACCTAAAGGCCTGGAGGCTTAGCCAATAAACTTTCCTTCCCAGACACTCCTCCTGGCAAAAGGTATTTAACCTCAGGCCCACCCTGAGAAGTGGGGTATGGTTTTACTCATCCACTTTCCACCATGACAATAAATGACTTAAAACCATGGACTGCCTCTTTTCATCAGGGTCCACAGTGGGGAGCAATGGAAAAGGCCTTTACCTATAGAGCCACTGTCTAGTCTCCTGTAGAAGGCCTCTTTGTCCCCCCAGCCCAGGGCTAGATCCATCCTATGGGCCCCCGTCCATTCTCAGCTCTTCTGCAGTTTCTAACGGTGCCTGGATGTCTGAGAACCAGACGGCCTTGACCTCATTATAGGCCTAGGGAACCCCAAACCAGTTCCAGCTGTCCTGCACCTCACACTGCACTTCCTCACCCCAGGATCAGTGTCCTGGGGCCTCCCTCGGGCCCAACACCTGCCTGGCAGTGACAGTGTCTGGTAAATTAGGTCAACTCCTCGTGTCCCGCCTCTCCAGAGGCTGTACTCTGTGGAGGAGTGGATGTGGGTCCCCACAACCCTACAACTTCCTACTTACACTGCCTAGCGTGACCACATTGGGATTGTTGCAGGAAAACCATATTAAAAAGAACTGTCAGCCTGACCTTAGACCTGAGACTACCAAAGCAAACCATGTTTGTGTTCAGCCAAGAAACCTCCCATTTTTAGTAGTGCCCACATCATAGGCACTGTTTTATATTCCAACAGTGCCATGCTTTATTTGTTTCATTTTCACTTATAAAAATGGCATCATAGAACATAAAATTTCTGTTTGAAAGTTTCACAATTATAGCTAGTTTATAGCACAGTATAAAACTTGGACAAAGTCAGGTTCCTGGGTCAAACAGCAGATTACAAACTATGTGTAGTGTGATGTGGTGAATAAGAGTTAGGATAACAAAGAATGAACTCTTCCAAAGAGAGTAAGATTCAAAGAATAGTTAAATCACAAGGAGAGTCATTGGACAGCTAGAAACATGAGAGAGACAGGTCAGACGTACATAGTAAGAAACCCAGCAGCAGCACCTAGCCCCAGCCTCTACTTCCTTTTGGTGGGAGAGGATGATGAAGTTTCCTGTACAAGGTAAGCCAAGGGCCCCAGTGAGAAGAGAATGGCAATCCTACCCATGGGGTAAGCTCACCGTTCCTGTACAGTTTGATCCTGTTGGGAATTCTGGTTAGACAATGAGTTCCTCAAAGATGGACGGCTGGGCAGGAGGTTTATTTTGGTACTTACCATGCATAGCTCTGCCCCATTTGGGAGGGAGCCTATTGTTTAAGACTGAGCTACTCTGAGGGCCTGATGACAAGGAACAATCAGAAGTCTGAAATTAAATGACACAGCCCCTGGTTGAGAAGTAACTTCATGGTGCATTTACTACTTGGGGCAAGGACTGGAGGCCAATGCTTGGAAAGTTGAGGTGACAGGAAGGTTGGATAATAAGGGAATCATTATTCAGTAGCTTCCCACTCTTTGACAGGGAAGAACAATTGCTTTGGAAACTGATAGCTGTGGGCTAGAGGTTAGTAAGTAAGTGGTTTGAATAATACTGGCCCCCATAGTATGTGTTTGTTTGAATCCTCCAGTTTCCAGTTGGTGGAACTGTTTATTAGAGATATCTCTCTCTCTCTCTCTCTCTCTCTCTCTCTCTCTCTCTCTCTCTCTCTCTCTCAGATTTATTCATTTATTTTATATATGTGAGTATACTGTCACTCTCTTCCAACACACCAGATGTGAACATCGGATTCCATTACAGATGGTTGTGAGCCACCATGTGGCTGCTGGGAATTGAACTCAGGACCTCTGGAAGAGCAGTAAGTGCTCTTAACCACTGAGCCATCTCTCCAGTCCAGAGAGAGATTTGAGGTTTCAAAACACTAGTGCCATTCCCAGTATGCTCTCTTGTCCTCCTTCACGCTGATTCAGATGTGAGCTCTCAGCTGTCCATTTTCTCTGCCAGCACAGACTCTACCCAGAAACTTTCTTTTATAAGTTGCTTTAGCTGTAGCATTTTATCACAGCAATAGAAAAGTAAGAACTGCTGAAACTCCTCAGCAAGCCACCTGGTTTCTACTAACAGCACTGAAAACTCTAAAGTTTGGGTTTATTATATAATCCCCACAGCATCCTTCTTCCTATAGGAAAGGGATCAGAAAGCATTGAGACAGATCTTCCAATAACAGATCTCAGTACTCTTTGCCACACCCCACACTGTTGAAGAGAGAACCCTTGACTTTGACATCAGTCACACCACATTGTAGAATCTGGAGTCTCTGGAATGACTGCAAGCCTACTTGACCCATAGGCTGCAAAGATAAGGTTAGCCGGAAGTGGCTCCTGGTATACTGCCTTAGTTACTTTCTCATCCCTAAGACCTAATTCCTAACTAGAAGCAACTTAATGGAGAGGGGTGGTTCTATTTTGGTTCATGATTTGACGTCATGGTCCATTATGGCAGGCATGTGGTATGTGTGCAGGAGTGAGAGGCTGCTTCCTTAAATCTGGGTAGATAAGGATACATGACAAGAAAAATGCAGGCACTCAGCTGACTTTCCTACTTTCCCATTTTAATTCAGTCCAGGACATTTACACCCATCAAGGTCACTCTCTTCCTAATTCTGTTTTCCTCACATGAAAACTAAAGGTGGTTAACAGACATCTAATAGTCCTCTGAGGACACCCAAAAACATTCTGTGAAGATGTCATAACCCTGCTCTTTAAAATGTGGGGGGTCTGGACCTCAATACATATGAAACTCAGCTTTGAGACATTATTGGAATTGGGGCAATACAAAATAAATTCTCATTCCTTTTCCCGTTACACAAATGAATCTTTTATAAAATATTTTTACTCAAAGTCTTGCTTTCTTTTTATTAAAAAACCATTCTTTGCTCTGATGCTTCTCTTTCCCTGTGTGAAATAGAGTTTTCATTAGTGTGTCAGCTTTTACGTTCTGGATGAGCACACAAAAGTATCCTTGCCTGAGTGAGCGACTAAAAGAGACTGAATATTTGATAATTCCAATAGTCATGAAGAATTCAAGAAAGAATAATGAAAAATTGATCTCATTCTATTTCGTTATTTAAAATTTTATCTTTAATTATGAATATGTTTGTGTCTGTGTGTGGGCATAAGTATGAGAGTCTTCTGCAAGAGCAGAATACACTCTTAACTACTGAGCCATCTCTTCAACCTGCCATTACATTTATCTCTTTATTTTATTAATATATTTATTTATTGTTGGTCTTCGGAATTGAACCTAGGGACTCATACGTGCCGGACATAGGCTCAACCACTACACTTTTTTTTCTTTCATATTTTAGTTCAAGCAGGGTCTCTATGTAGATATGCCTGACTTCAAACTCAAAGAAACCTGCCTGCCTTGACCTCGAGTGCTGGGACTAAAGGTGTGCATCACCATACTTGGTTTCCTCTGTTTTTTTAATAGGCAGTTTGGTGTAAGATTAATAGAGATTCATTTCTTTCAACAAGAAATCTGACAATGACTGAGCATGGTAAACGTATTGGCATGAAAGCAAGGAGAGATTAATGACAGATATGGGAGAAGAAGAAAAATTTAAGTGTGGTTTTGTGTGGTGTGGGGAGAAAGAGAATGAGAAATACAGGATGTTCTGACCCCTGAGTGGGCTGCTTTGGAGTTAGTAGGTCCCATCATCTCCAGAGAGGGGTCACCAAGGTATGAAGTAAGAGACTGAGTTGGAGTTGTGAAGGGTGCTTTCCCTACTAGAATCTATGGTTGTTTTTATTTAGTTTTATGTTTATTTTTACAAAGACTGACCTCAAGTCTCCCACATTGTGGTTGCCAACCAAACCATTCTTTGAGAAAAGAGACAGAAGGGTCAGAAATGGAGGGAAGAAAATAGATAGATGAAAGATGAGTCTCAGACCAATTCCCATTAGGTCCTCTTCAGCTTTGAGCACCCCGAAAAGAGACCAAGGCTATGAGAGAACAGCAGATGTTCTGGCAAGAGTAAAGGCTATAGCAGCTTCACATTTTTCTGATTTGGGGTTTGGAGAGACACCTAGGTGTGTGTGTGTGTCTGTGTGTGTGTGTGTGTGTGTGTTTCTTTCCCAGGTGTACAGCTAATGTTTGAAATTTTGTTTTAAATTCCCCTTTCTTTAACTGGATCAGAAGAATTAATAATGCATGTGCGAAAAGCTATCGAGTCAGCAGCTGAAAGATAAAATATGAACATATTGTCAAAATAACTTTACACAGAAGCTTGCAGGAAGAGGGGAGTAGGAACAAGTAGGAGATGTGAAGACTCACAGGCAGAAATGAGAGCTAACAAAACTAGTTAATACTCAATTCTGAAATGATTGACTCCCTAGCCCATATTTGTATGCTGTGATAAAACACCACGATCAAGACAACTTGGAGAAGAAAGGGATTTTGTGTGACTATAGAGGGTCTAGAGTCCAGCATGGTGGGGGCCCAGTGCATCCAGATTCTGCTGTTGAGCTGCAAATATTTGAACAATCATTGTGTGATAGCTCCTTGTCTTAATTGGGCATTTATTTACTTATGGAAGCATGCCTGTATGTGTGTATGCATGCATGTGTGTATGTGCATACTGAGGTTAAGGGGTTTGTGTGTGTGTGTGTTCAGCACTCAAAACAGTAAAATGTATTCTGCTAATCCTCATCAGAAATGGGCTATTAGGAGTTTGTGAATACAGGGAAAGTTTTTTGTACTTTGAATGGTGTCCTAGTAAAATTTTCCACAGGGTGTCTGCTATTGTGAGAATAAAGTCCTACATGTACTTTGTTAATTGGTCACATAAAAACAAAACAAAATATAGCAAAATGTTGAGGAACTCATTACAGCTTTTTAATCTAAACTTGGTGGCAGGAACAATACAACCCAAGGAAAAGTAGAAAATCCAGACTTACCACATTCCATCTTTTGGGCCTAGGTTACTTAAAACATTGTGCTGTTCTCTCTCTCTCTCTCTCTCTCTCTCTCTCTCTCTCTCTCTCTCTCTCTCCCTCCCTCCCTCCCCCCTCTGTCTCCCTCCTTCCCCCCTCTCTCTCCCGCTCTCTGTCTCCCTCTCCTTCCCTCCCCACCACCTCTCTCTCTCTCTCTCTCTCTCTCTCTCTGTGTGTGTGTGTGTGTATGTGTGTGTGTGAGAGAGAGAGAGAGAGAGACAGAGAGAGAGAGAGAGACAGAGAGAGAGAGAGAGAGACAGAGAGACAGAGAGAGAGAGAGACTCTATTGTGCCGTTCTCCATCATGAACTCTAGATGACATGGGTCATCTTACAATGTCAAAAATCAGGACCTGTCTGCATGCAGCTGAGTTCCGTGAGTGCAGCCTGTCGTTGTAGGGAACAGATGTCTGCCTTCCAACTTTCCTTAGCCTCTCTGCTGCAGGCATTTATACTTGTACTTTTGTGCCTCACACAGGGCCTAGCACAGGTTAAGAATTTAGGAGTCCATTCACTGTTCGATGCTGCATTTGCGGACTTGACCTGGGATACAGCATAGGTCCTAACTACAACCGGTTTTCATTTGCAGAACGGAATACACTTCCCGAGACCCTCTTCAGTGTGGCAGCAGCAAACAATTACTAACGCTGGCAGAAGAGAAGACCTTCTTAATTGCTGTACAAAGGTGGTTTTCAGTCCTGTTGCCTAGTACAGCTGTCTTGCCAGATTACGTGACAATCCGTCTGGAACTGGCTGCAATGACAGTTCTGCCTCTGGTGCTTCAGTAGGTGGCGCTGCTGCTCTCTCTGTGTGCTAAAGGTGGCCGCCTTGCAGAGGCTGTGTCTGGACAGGCAGGAATGCAAGCCAGCAACTCAGAGTAGCGTTTTAAGACAAGTGGCAGCACAAACCCATTATGAATGTGATGGCGGAAGCCACTGTCACCTGCCCCTGCTTGCAGTTTGGGGGGGGGAACCTTAGAATCTGATTGGAGCTGTCAAAACATGAAGAGACCTGAGGGACCAAATTAAGCAGGATACAAATCAGATGTCTTGTTCCCTGCAGACATTAGAGGAGGAGCTGGGAAGCCGAGCAAGCACATAGGCTCCTCCCTTGAAAAATCTTACCAAAGCGCCAGTTTACTTACATCTCACGTTGGAGCCAAGCTAGAAAAATCTTTTAGACTGTCTTGAATTGGTTCAGAATTTTTTCTTGTTGGTCACTTTAATTTGTAGGGTTTTATTTTCTTGCTGATAAAAGAGCATTAGGCCTTCTCTACAGTGTCCCTGTTTGGCATGTAGTCACTATAATCCTTTATTTCCCGACAGCCACTTCTCAACTGATGTAACACACTAAATGCTTGATTCTTTGCTACATTTCTGTATGGAAACCCTTACCTCCAAAAGGATGATGCAGAAGGGTGGGGCGTTTGGGAAGGAAGGAGATTGTGAAGACAGCGGCCTCTTGGTTCCTTCTTCGGTGATGCTACAATATGAAGAGGGCTGCAGGTGAGGAAGTGAGCCCTCCACAGACAGGAAATCTTCCACAACATGATTAGTGGACTTCCTGGACTCCAGAATTGGGAGCAATATTTTCTGTCTGTTTATCCTCCACACAATCACTGGTATCTTTGTCACAGTAGCCCCAAGGGACAAAGACGATCAACAGAATGCTTTCTTTTTTTCTATCTGACTTGAACTTCTAACAACCTCATAAGCAAAGTAATAAAACAGTGTGAGTCAATGGGATGTGTGTTTTGTCAATTTAGTTAATAGAATAATTATCTGTGTTATTAACAAATATGCTCCTTTAAGTGTAAGTGAGCGCAAAGCAACTGCTGGGTTGCTCTACTTGTCAGTCATTGCAGCTGAGCTTAACACATGCCTGTCATGTAGGCTTTTACTGCTTTCCTTTCTAGAATAGGCACTATGACCTTGGTACACTTTTCTTTTTTTTTTTTAATTTTATTTTCTAAGTTTTTTTTTATTTACATTCAAAATC
The DNA here is from genome assembly GCA_036184795.1 of Tokudaia tokunoshimensis. NCBI lineage: Eukaryota > Metazoa > Chordata > Mammalia > Rodentia > Muridae > Tokudaia > Tokudaia tokunoshimensis. Next base: position 62,387,945 of record BTHU01000006.1, read on the forward strand.
ATTTCCTCTTTCCCGTTTCCTCCCTCCCCGAAAGTCCCATAAGCCCCCTTCCCTCCCTCTTTTCCCCATTCAACCCCCTCTCACTTCTCTGTCCTGGAATTCCCCTATATCCAGTCTTTCCAGGACCAGGGGTCTCTCCTTCCATCTTCTTAGAAATCTATTGATATGCGAATTGTGTCTAGGGTATTCCGAGATTCTGGGTTAATATCCCCTTATCAGTGACTGCATATCATGTGTGTTCTTTTGTGATTGGGTTACCTCACTAAGGATGATATTTTCAAGTTCTGACCATTTGCCTAGGAATTTCGTGAATTCATTGTTTTTAATTGCAGAGTAGTATTCCATTGTGTAAATATACCACATCTTCTGAATCCATTCCTCCGTTGAGGGACATCTGGGTTCTTTCCAGCTTCTGGCTATTATAAATAAGGCTGCTATGAACATAGTGGAGCATGTGTACTTATTGCATGCAGGTAAAGCCTCTGGGTATATGCCCAGGAGTGGTATAGCTGGATCCTCCGGGAGTGTCATGCCCAGTTTTCTGAGGACTTGGTACACTTTTCACTTAAACCACCTGTGGCCTCAGACGCATTGTCTGGTCTCACAAATGACACTATTTCTGCTCTAATAGGTCATGATAAAAAAAAAATCCAAGCCACAGTAACCAAATAATACTCCATAATTGATTCTTAGAGAAGTAGGAACTCGGGCCAATTTAATGGGGAACCATTTAACTTGAGCTCAAAGGAAACATGAACAATTATCAGAATTTTAGGATGAAGACATTGATATTCAAACAGCAAGCTTGGCTCATGTTTAACCTTAGCACTTGGGAGGACAAAACTGAGAGGATAACTCTAAATTTGAGGGCAGCCTGGTCTCCATAATGGCAAGGCCCCAAACAGCTTATACTATATACAAACACTGTCTTAGAAAGAAAGAAAGAATGAAAAAGAAAGAATGAAAAGGAAGAAAAAATAAAATGAGGGAAAGGAGAGGGGAGGGGAGGAGAGGGAATGAAAGGAGGAGAGGAGAGGAAAGTGGTTAGAAACAAACCGGCAGGGAATTCTGCAGTTACTTCTATCATGACTGCATGGCTGGAACTGGTTAATGAAAAAAAAAAAAGAGAAAGTGACTTTTGGACTAGTTTTCTTCTTCAAGGCACAGGACTGAGAGGCTGAGGACCTCTTCAAAGCTTCCTACAGTTTCATGCAGCATTAAGAGCAAAAATTGGGGTTTAGAGACAGCCAATGTTAGGATCCAGACTGCAATATTCCAGCCTCTTAATTGGGACCCTAAAATGACTTCACCATAGGAGATAGCTCTGAAAACCTTGGGCCACTCAATTTATGATTGGACAGGTTAAGCTTCTCACCTTAACTGGTTCACGCTCCCCAAGTTGGTTTTTTTTTTTAATTGAAAATGCCCTGAAATCAAATATGTTTTCTTCTGGTATACTTATAGGCAAAATTATTGAAACCAATATAAAATTTCTCAAGCAATCAGATGTTGCAATAATTAGGCATGGCTTTTTAAATAATTGTGCTTAGAACACTCAATTAGAAAATTAAACAAGAAAATTAGAACATAATTCAAGTGAAATATCTACAAGTAGAAACTCTGGTAAATGAAATTAAGAGCTTATAAAACAATGGTTTAGATTATAAAGACTGAGGGACCCTAAATTAATAGGATGATGAGTCAGAAGCTAGTAGAAATGAATTAAGTGTGGTTGTAAATGCCCAATAGCCTTATTTGGAGCAGGAAGTTGAAAAGACAATGCTGTTCATTAGACATGATTAAGTCAAAGATGAATGTTGAAATCTTTATGGTAACCACAAAAACATAATGAAAACCTATGACTGAAAATAGCCAACAGAAAAGAAATAAGATAATAAAAATAATATAAGTTAGTGGTTTAAAAGAACATAAAGTTGAAACACAAAATAGATAGGACGGCCATAAAATAAACTAATAAGTTTAATTATACATGTTAATTATGTTATGCATAAATTAATAAAAACCAAGTAGACAAGGTTTGTTGGACTGTATAAGGCTAAACAAACTAAAAAAAGGACAAATATCAACTCTATGTTTTATAGAAGTCTATGTTGTAAAGTAAAAGAATTCAGAAACATTGTAAGCAGAGGAGTGGACAATATTAAAGCATGCAAATATTAACTATGAGAAACTCACATTTGCATCAGATGAAGGAGACATTCAAGCAACAAGCTACTAAATTTAGGAAAGTATATTTCATAATAAAATGATCATTTCAAACCAAAATTACCACAAACATAAATTCATATACCCCTGGAAATATGTAAGGCAATATTTAATAGAACAAAATGGATAACTAGAAAATCTGAAATAATAGAAATTTTGACTCACAAAACAAGTGGTCAAATGGATTAATGAACCTGAAGATTTGAATAGCATAGTTTAGACCAATGGTTCTCAACTTGTGGGTTCTTAACCCTAAGGGGGTTGAATGACCCTTTCACAGGGGTTGCATATCAGATATACTGCATATCAGATGTCTACATTATGATTCATAACGATAGCAAATTAAAGTTATGAGGTAGCAATAAAATAATTTTATGGTGGAAGGGTCCCCACAACATGAGGAACTATATTAAAGGGTCACAGCATTAGGAAGGTTGAGAACCACTGATTAAGAGATTCCTGTCCATACAGCACCGCACATGGCACAGTTGCCAAAACTGACCATGTGCTGGACTATGAAGCTTCAATGTATTGCACATGATTTAAATGCATACATTGTATAGTTGATGAGTGTAGTAGCATTAATCCATTACTTAAAAGCTAATCTATAAACTTTTCAGATTTTTATGTATTAATTTTTCAAATATGTTAAAAGATGAGTGAAAACAATTTGAAGTTATAGGATAACATTTTGATTAAAAGTTCTGGGTTATACTTAAAACCATTCTTTTAGAGTCTTAAATGTCTGAAAGAAAAGAAAAGAGAGGGGGGAAAAAATCAATGAAGTTGAAAAACCAGAAATGAGGATTTAGTGCTGTGGGAGAAGACTTGATCAGTGTGGTAGATTGAATAAGCATGGCCTCCGTAGACCTGTAGATTTGAATGCTTAGTCTCTACTTGTTAGAACTGTTTGGGAAGGATTAGGAGGTATGACCTTATTGGAGGAGGTGTGTCCCTAGGGGCGGGCTTTGAAGTTTCAAAAATCCCATACCCTTCCCAGTGTGACTTTCTCTGCCTTGTGCTTGTGGATCAAGTTGTAAGCTCATAGCTACTGCCACAGCCCCATGCCTGAATGCCTCCTTTCATGGTCCCTGCCTTGATGGTCATGGGTTTATCCTCTGGAACTGCAAACTCTCAATAGACTCCTTCCTTCTATAAGTTGATTTGGTCACAGTATCTTGTCACCTATCTATCTTGTAGAAAACCTTGGGCTCTGTCCACAGCACTGAGAAACAAACAAGACAAAGTTCCACATCAGTATATGAACACAAATTGATGAGATAGAAAGCAAATGTGCAACAGATGAAATGAAATACGGAAAACTAATGGTTAGTAGTTGTTTGGGGAGCAATATACTAGAGCTGGAGATCCTTGATGATGATAAGAGACCGGGTAGAGGCAAACATTGCTGCATGACATGGGAGCAAATGTAGATACACTGAATTGTAAAAATTAAGAGCATAGCATAAACCATTCATGCAAATAAACATAAAAGTTGAAATGCAATGGATTAACTTCCTTAGAAATGTAACAAACAACAAAGACCATACACAAAACCTGGAAAGCTTACTTTAGAAATCTAAATTCCTAATTTAAATCCTTTCTACAATACTCCAGGCCCAGCTAGCATAACTAAAGAATTCTTCCAAATATTTAGGTGAAAAGGAACACTTGCATAAACAAACCTTCCCTCTAAAATACAAAAACAAGAAGTGCTTTTTAACTTGCAATAACAAAAAGATTCTAAGAAAAGGAAATTATAGGTAAGCTCCTGTGAACATAGATACAAGGTTGCTAAGCAAAATATTAGCAAACTAGTTGTATAAAAGGGGCATTACTTTACGACCAAGTTAACTGCATTCCAAAAATGTAAGATTAGATGAATAATTGAATAGCAATCACTGCAATATATCACAGAAGAAAAATAGAAAAAAGAATGGTTGAAGATAAACAAAAAGTATTTATTTAAAAAAATCATATTAAACCATAAAAATACTGGGAACAGGAAGTTATGTCCTTAATCTGATAGAAAATCTTTATAGAAATTATATAGCAAACATTCCAACATTCCATCTAATAGCAAAATACAAAATTTCACTTGAAATTAAGAATAAGCAGAGGCTCACCATCACCTATGTTATTAGATATTCATCAAAGATCCTTATCTTATGCGAGATGAGTTTTAAAAGATAAGGAGAGCCGGGCAGTGGTGGCGCACGCCTTTAATCCCAGCACTTGGGAGGCAGAGGCAGGCAGATTTCTGAGTTCGAGGCCAGCCTGGTCTACAAAGTGAGTTCCAGGACAGCCAGGGCTATACAGAGAAACCCTGCCTCCAAAAGAACAAAAAAACAAACAAAAAAAAAGATCCTTTGTTTAAAAAAAAAAAAAGATAAGGAGAGGTGGAGTTTGAGGAACCCATGGAAGAAGAGGATAAAGGATGTAGCAGTCAGAGTAGTTGAGGACACCAAGAGAACATGACCCACAGAACCAACTAAGCAGGGCTCATAGGGCCTTACAGAGACTGAAGTGGCCATTATAGAGCCTGCACGGGTCTGAGCTAGTTCCTCTGCATATATATTATAGTTGTATAGCTGTATGTTCTTGTGGGACTCCTGACAGTGGAAGTGGATGTCTCTCTGAGTCTTTTGCTGTTCTTAGGACCTTCTTCTTTCAACCTTGATATGCTGTGTTCAGTTGATATGCCTGGGAGATATATATATTCTGAAAGGAAATGGAGGAGGAGTGAATTTGGGGAAAGTGAGGGCACAATGGGAGGGGAAACTGCAGTTGGTATTGTATTAGCAAGGAATTGTTTTTAAATATGAGAAATAACATTATTGTTTGTTGATAACATGGTTGTTGATCTAACAAATCTCAAAACACCTATGGGTAGCTATTAGAATATGTTACTGAATTTGATAAGATTGCTAGCTATAAAATATTCAACTCCAGCCTATATTTTAGCAACAATTTGAAAGTGAAATTTAGTTACATCATTTTAATGACATCACAAAATAGCAAACAATTAGAATGAAACCTAACCAAAAGGCTTCCGAAAGAGTGAAATGAAATAAATGGATATATTATCATATTTATGATCGAAAAAACTCATTGTTGTAAAATATGAATTCTCCTCAGGATGGTTTGTAAGTTAAGTCCATTTTTCATGAAAGCCCCATTTTATGTATATGTAAACTGGCAGTTGATTCTAAATAACACATGGAAATAAAGAAATTAAGCATAGTACTGCTACCTTAGAGATCTTTAATACTTTATAGAGAAAAACAGCATTTAAAATGGATTACCATGTTACAAAAAGAAGACATATATCAACTATAAATATTATAAAATACTAATAACTATATAAGAACAAACAAACCAGTGAAACATAATAGAGCTAGAAAAAGACCTGTCCACATATGACATTCAGTTTATGAGAAAGATTCTACTAAAAGGTAACAGAGGGAAATATTTTGCCTAAACAGATCATGCTTGATCAGCTGCCTCATCATATAAGAGATTAGTTTGATGATCAGTCCTGTGTCACATTAACCCCCAAGTCACCTCCAGGGAGATCATAGATCTAAATGTAAAAAAAGAAAATGAGAGGGCTTCCAGGAAATAACAAAAGGTGAGATCTTCACAACTTTGAAGGGGACAAAGATTTCTTAAAGGGGCCACAGAAGTATGTGTCAAAAGGTCATAGGTTAGCAGACTGGACAATATTAAAATTGCAAAGCTCTGTTTATCAAATCGTCATTGGGAAGCTAAAAAGGGTAAACCACGGAATTTATTGACAACTGTATCAGAAATAAAGTGCACTTTCCAGAAATAGAAAGTGTTCCTTCAAGTTAAAAAGATGAAGAGATAGACCTTGAAGTGCACACCAGTGACAGGATCTCTATGTGGCCAGACATAAAACCAAGTGACGCTCAACCTCAGTAGTCAAGAGGGAAAGACAAATGGAGACCACAGTGAGCATTTCTACATCTGTCTGACGTCTAAGATAAATGCAGAGGATGGCATCAAATGCTGGGGAACACAGGAAGCACCTGGCACTCTTGCACACTAATAGCCGGACAGAGTGCCACAATTTCCTTGGGAAACTGCTATTATCTGTTGTAGTTGCAGAAGGACCTTCTATAGCCCATTGATTCCCTCTCTTTGGAAACAGACAGTGGTTGAAATGAATTTAAACATCAGTACTGGAATGGATAAATTGTGGTATAGATTTCTACGTGACAATGAAAATGAATAAACTACTCCTGTAAGTAACTGTCCTGTAAGACAAAATACAGGTGGATATTATGTATATATAGTTGTTAGCAAAAGAAGTCAGACAAAATGCTTTTACAAAACATAAAACCCACCTCCTGCCACACGCATGCATATATAGGCAAAGAAAGCATTCATGAAGGGGAGTCCCTCTGGAGAAGAGGAAGAGAAACATGAGATGTTAGTGGCATATTTTATTCCTCCTGCTACTCATCCTTGCCCCCCCCCCCGCAATACATCCTTATCCTCTGCAAGATCAGCAAGTGCTCTTAACCACTGAACCATCTCTCTGTTCCCTTGAGTTGAGCTTTTAAGAACATTTCTCTGGGAATCCTGCAGCTGCCACTGTCCCTGAGTGAACTACCTCATCAGGTGTTCTGCTCTAGCAGTGCAGTCCTGAGACAGAACTGAGAGGAGTAGCTCCTGCCATTGATAGTTCCCAGGAGTGGGTGAGAGGAAGGGGCTCTATGATTGACAGCCCCATTCACACTGAAGATAACCTGGGCAAAGAACTTCCTTTGAGGATGGGATGCAGATACCATATGTGTACTGTGTGCTAAGTAATTTTCAATTCTGTATATTAGAAACATGACCAAATTGCCCATTGCTCGGATAAACTACAACTGGACGAGCAGTAGAGAGAAAACCCGACTCTTACCAACACTGTGACATTACCAACATTTGCCATCATCCTTGCTGATATTAAATGTTATCAACACTTGAAATTTGTTTAGTCTAATGAACAAAAGTGATAGGACCTGGTGCCTTTTACTCATTTATATTTCTTCTGCACTTTGTCCTGTGTGGCAGGGAGCTTACAAATGATGTTGAGGGCACCAGCAAACATGATGGTCTCTGTTAAGAAGGGCAGCTTTACCACAGCCATTATTTAAGATTGAAGTAAAGAGAAATAAGCAGACAGACTGGTAGTCTGTTTTCATTGTCTTCTGACAGCACATCTCCTGTGTGCGGATCCACGGTCTGCACACCTTCCTCCGACTGGTTTGCTTTGTTTAGTGCTCCATAATAGTTCTATCTGTATTCTGGACATTGATGTTTTCTCATTTTTTGACTGTCTTTGTTATTGTCTTTTCATTTTGTTTATTGCTTATTTGGATTATCTCCCTATAACTTTAGAAGATGATCAATTCCTTGGATGGCAGGCTAGAGACATTGCTTTAAATTACTCCCTGATTGAGTTAGAAGATTCTTGTATCCGTCCCCTAATAATGTCAGAGGAGCAGCTAGATTCAGCCATGAAAGTACAGCCAGTCAATACTGGATATTTTTAGGAGATGAATTGTATCACAGAAAAAAAAAATCTCCCCACAGAAAGAATGAGTCACAGAGATGACAGATTGCTGGTACTATTTGCAATAAACTCTGGCTTGCCACTTTCTGACTCACTGATTAAAGCATAAATGGATTAAAACCATTTCTCTTTGGTTTTTAGTTTAGGGAAACATTGTTACTATTCAGGGATTTGGTTATAAGCGCAGGGTAGTGAGACAGAGAGATTGAAGAGACTGTAATTTGGACTGTAACACTGTCACGACGATAAGAGACTGTAACCAAGGCTGTGCTTCTCTCTCCCCAAGGAAGACAGACATGGAGATAGCTTGCTTGCCAGCAGCGCCCTGCCCCTTGCTCCAGCTGTAGGTCTTTGTGAGGAATGGCATAGAGAATTTCTCAAGACATATTCTCCGCCTTCCTGGGGATGAGAACTGCGAGGCTGTGGTAGTTGTCACTGTGGACGGGTAGCATGTGCAATTATGTAATAAACAGCTGCCAATGTACTAGCGGCCTCACCCAGCTGCCTGTTTGTTCAGAAGGTAGACAGCCAACAAAACAAGAAAGAAAAGCAACCAAACCAAACAAACCCAGTCAGCTTTGTGAAGCTGTAAGCCAAAGAGGATTGATTGAGCAAATCAAAGTGCAGCGAGATGTGATCCTCTAAAAGCAGCCACATGGTCCAAATCACACCTTCAAAGGTGAGCTTTCAGTCCCCACTCCCAACACATATTCATGTACACACACACACACACATACACACACACACACTACACTCTGACACACATACACACACTCAGACACACACTGTATACAAAAGTATAACTATACAAACTTACATAAGCTCATGTTAATTTATTATGCATATATAGGGCCACATCTGGTCATAGATATTCATGAATGACTCCATGCACACTTGCACAAAACTGCACATATGCAGCAGTGCATATTATAATACACACTCATACATAGACTTATGCACACACGCAAATAGTACTGTTAGAAAGCATTCATTTGCTGGAGGGTATTCTTTACTTGGAGATTTGGGAATTCCATGTGTAATAAACGCGTTTTAAAAGTTCATCTTTGTGTTGTTTCATTGCTGAACACTATAGGGACTGGCTAAACTTTCCAAGTCTTTCCTTTTGTGCCAAGCTTGCAAGGCAGGTGGTGGGAGTCCTCAGGCTGTGTGGTCCCCACAGCACTGGCACAGAACCTCATGTGTAGGAGGACCTTGATATATGTTGGAAAATCCTTACATTTTCTCTTGTCTGAGTTTTAAAATTAAAAGGTTGGAGATTTCTTGTCTCCTTTTCCTTGCCTGACCTATGACAGAAGTGCCTAGGCCCTGCCTCCATCTCTTAGAGGGAAACACTCCTCAAGAGATTAGGAAACTTGACCTGCTTCCACGGTCTTGAAGATTTTCTCAGAAATACCCAATTCCTCAAAGATCTTCCAGTGCAAACACAGTAGTCAACCGTTGCTGTGTATAGACACCTAAGATGTGAACTTAAGGGAAGAAAGACTTACTTAGCCAAGTTTCAGAGGCATCAGTCCATCACAGCTGGGCCAGGATGATGAAGAACTCATATCATGGTGGTCAGGAATCAGACGGAGAGACAATGCCTTTGCTGCCTTGCTTTCTCTCTTTTCCCTTCTTATTTCTTCCTGGCCTCTAGCCTCTGAGATAGAGCCACACATGTTTAGGGCTTCTTCCTGTTTTATTTAATCCTCCCTGAAAGGCTGCCCCAGTCTCAGCCAGTGGCTTCACTAACCCACTTGATACCTCTCCATCCAGTCAAGTTGACAGGCAAGATTAGCCGTCACAAATCCTCCACTTTGTAAGGAAGCTTAATACAAAGGTATTTCTTTAAACAATAATACCAAGGTTCTCATTTTATGGATAAATAAACTGATGCCCAGAAATATTAGACATTTCTCCAAAGTAACTCAGATAGCTCGCAGCAAACTAAGGACTAGGAATCCAATAGTGATTCTTAGAATAGTGTCCTCTACTAGACTTAGGCAGTGATGCTAAGGTAACTCCTTAGTTAAAATGTCAAGTGAATTGAACACGCTTGGATTCTCAATGTTTTTTAAGTATATAAAGTCTGAGTCCCTATGAATTCTTTCCTCTTCTTGGTTGATACATTAGCACACTCTCCCATGTTCCCAACAGTTGCTTGTCTTGCCATACTTAACAGATATGGTGAGATAGCTGGTGGCCATTTCTCTAGTAGAGCCACAAAACCACTAACTGTTCCATGGGTTTTGGAGAATATAGAGGTTCTTTTCTTTTTTAAAACTATGACTCTATAGCTAATGCTATAATTTTTGGAATTATATCATAACGAGGAGCTTGAATTTTTCTTTTGTTATATTGCATTTATTTGTTTGAGCTGTGTCAAGTTTTATGTTTGTTTGCTTGTTGTTTGTTTGTTTTGAGACAAGTTTTCTCTGTGTAGTCCTAGCTGGACTGAACTCACAATGCAGACCAGGCTAGCTTTGAACTCATAAAGGTCCTCCTGTCTCTGCCTCCCCTGGGATTAAAGGCATGTGCCACCACACACACCCAGTTCAGTTGTGTCAAGTTTAAGCATCTCTGCTACCCAGTGTCCAGTAAGTAAACCTGAGTGTGTGGAATGGGAGCCTGTGTGTGCACTGCATTGTTTAAGTGTAATATGTGCCATTCTTCTGTCAAACAATGTGTATGTCTACATTGTATCTGTATTCACATTGTCATTGCATTCTATAAATAACGCAACAAGAATCTATGTATATGGCAAAAGTTATGAAATTTGAATACACGGTGCAGACACTTGAATCTGGTGGTTAAGTTAGCGTGGTAGACCTGTGGGTGGTTTTTCTATCTTCCAAATGCTTTGCAATGCAATTATATTTCCATTAGAGATGAATGCAGTTGTTATTTTAAAGGGAAAGCAAGTGAGAATGAGGATAATAAGGTAGATAGAAAACACGTTTGGGGAAACTCCCCAGCCTGGGAGACAGAGTGTGGAAGGAAGGACAGAATGCTGTGATTGCTCTTATCCTGGCCAGTCAGCTGGCTTTCATAAAAGTCTCTTTCAGTTTATATGTAGTTTCCTTTTGGGATTCTCAAAGTTTTATTTTTATCTTTTTCTTTATATGAACTAATTACTAGGTTGATGTACTTAATATGATAAATATCAATCATTTCTTTTCTTTCCTTTTACTATAAAGCCTTCTCCCTGGTCCTGCTGATATGTGTGTTTTCATGATATATCATCACTCAAGTATTCTGAAAAGAAGAGAATTTGTATGTAGTTACATTTTAGGTGTGGCATGCTGTAATTACCCAAAGCTAAAGTGATAAAACCACTGATGTTCACAGAAATCTCAGGGCACAAGATTCAGCATGAGACACAATGTGATTTGGGATTTCACCTAACCGTGGTGTGAGATTGGAATGACTTATTTGTTTTATTCATGGTAGAGTAAAGTAGTTTCTGTGGGCAATTTCTGTGCCGTCAGGATCAAAGAATTTCTACGTTTCAAACGTCTTTATTCATACAGGAAGTAATCATGTTTCACAGTTTGTCTTTGATAGGAAAGATCATCCCAAATGGCCTTTGAAAACAGCAGTGTGAACTGGTCACAAAGATCAGTAGTAGAGTACTTGCCTAGCAAAGTGGAAACAAAACAAACCAGCTATAAATCCTTATCTTCTGGAAAGAAAGTAAACCTCAGTCAAATTTTACACATTTGTATTTGAATAACAACAGCACCTCACATTTATAGAACATCTATCAGATGAGCCACCAAGGAGATGACTTCAGATGGTAATCATAGAACAATGTAGTTGATCATAAGTCATCATTGCTATCACATAAAAACATCCACTCTGGAATGGATAGATGACTCAGTGGGAAATGGGAAAGTATTTGCTCTGTGTCTTAGTTAGGATTATTATTGGTATGATAAAACACCATGACCAAAGCAACATGGGGAGGAAAGGGTTTGTTTGGCTTACACTATCCCCATCACTATCTGTCACTGAAAGAAACCAGGACAGGAACTCAAAGCAGGGCAGAAACCTGGAGGCAGATGCTGATGGAGAAGCCATGGAGGGGTGCTGCTTACTGGCTTGCTCCTCATGGCTTGTTCAGATTGCTTTCCTATAGAATCCAGGACCACTACCCAGGGATAGCTCCACCCACAATGAGTTAGGCCCTTCCCCCATCAATCACTAGTTGAGAAAATGTTCTACAGACTGACCCACAACCCAATCTTATGGAGGCATTTTCTCAACAGAGGTTTCCTCCTCTCAGGTGGCTTTAGTTTGTGTCAAGTTGGCATAAAACTAGCTGGCACACTATACAAGCATTGGAACTGAGTTCAGATCCCCAGTTCCCATATAAAAGCTGAGCACTTTGGAGTGTGGGTGCAGGCTGGAGGAACAAGGCCAAGAGGCTCTTGCAGGCTTGCTATGGTAAACCCAACATTCAATAAGAGACATGACTTTAGAAAATAAGGTAAAGAGCCAGTGAGACGGCTCAATGGGAAAAACACTTGCTGTGTAAATCGATGACCTGAGTTTGATCTTAGAACCTATGTAAAGGTAGAAAAATAACATTATAAAGTTGTCTTCTGACCTTCACATGTTTGCTATGTCACATGCACACCCACATAAATGTCATATACAGTCGTAACAGTAACAAACAAAAATAATAAAATTAATGACCGAAATTAACAAAAATCCCAGGATTTGAAGGATAGAGGCAGGAGGAATTCTGTGAGTTCAAGGCCAGCAGGATCTATACAGAGTTTGAGGTCAAGCCTGAAACCCTGTCTCAAAAATTTGTTTGTACTGTAATGGAGTATCCTCGTGTTTGATAACGCTTATTGCATTCAGATATACAGAAACAGAAATAACTGAGGCCTTTGGAAAGCTTAATTTGAGCTCACCACTTCTCTCATAAGCCGTTTTCTCATTTCATGATAGGAACAAATTTTAGAAGCTAGAGATATCATCTTTTAGCAAATTATTTACATTTTAAATTCTTTTCTTTTTTTGTTTTTTGGTGCAAATTTAATTTTATTAAACCTTACAGTGCTGTGGCATATCGTTTTTCCATTGTGTGACAACTTATTGACTGGTGTCTGGATACAGTACTTCTTTTAAAAAAAAAATACACAATGGGAGCCAACAAACGGGAGAGAAACTTGTCATTTAGTGATACACAAGGGAGAAAAGATGGCAAGCAATTCAAGTTTCTTATCTATGATTCTAAGACCTTAGATATTAAGTTTCCTTAGTATCTAAAGTGGTTCAAGTTCTAAGCAATGGTGTGGTTGTACAGGGTATGAGATCATTATCTCTCACCCAGCCCCTGCTGGGAACAACTCACAGAGATTAACACACCTGTGCATTCAAGCTGAGGGGGTTTGCGGGGCAACTTGCTTTTTAAAAAGCTAAATTTCCAAATATAACCTAAACAATTCCTCAACTCAGAGTAAATGGGGCCTTTAAAAATATTTCTTCTTTGCAATCACTTAACTTCAAAATCATTAAGGGTACACGTTATCTTGCACATCTCGGCCTATGCTTGTCAGACGTAAAGACAAAAGAATTACATTTCAAAACCTCTAGTTCATTTGCATTTGGGAAGGAGACTGGTATCTGAATACAATAGCCATTTCTTTTACAGAAATGATCAAAAGTATTAGATAAAAGTACCGATTACAAAAGGATAGATTGAAGAGCTTTTGTTAACGAGGGCTCTTTCTCCTTGTTCTTCTTAGTTTTGCTGACCCCAGTTTTGAAATTAGAACATGCTACTTGTGTAATCTCAGAGAGAGAGAGAGAGAGAGAGAGAGAGAGAGAGAGAGAGATATCTAAAAATGTCAGCTGGGCCTGGTAGTACACGCATTAATCCCAGTGGTTGGGAATCCCAGGAATATGGATCTTTGTGAGTTCCAGGTCAGCTAGGTTTATATAGTGAGAACATGCCTTAAACTAGGGACTCTGGACATAGCTCAGTGATAGAGCATTTGCCTAACAAGCGTGAGGATCCTGGGTACAATACGCAGTGAAACAGACACAGTGTCAGAGAAAGAGAGAGATCTACAATATCAACAAGAATCAGTCTAACCCTTCCTAATCAATCTTTTCAAACTATTCTAGGAAACACTGGGCTTGAAAAGTCCCTTCTGCATCAGAGTGAGCAAAAAGTAATCAAGAGGCAGAGTAGCTCAGCCCTTTCAAGGCTTTTTTAGAGAAAATGCTTAGAGCAGTCACAAGGACTGAAGACAGGAAAACAGGTATCTTTTATTTGCCCTCAAATAAAATCTCTCAGAGGATTTCTGAGAAAACATTTGCCAGAGAAATTGGAACCATGATCTCCAGGGAGACAAGGGGTGAAGAAAACCTTGCTCAGCCTCATGAGAACTGTCCACCAGCAGCTAGCTGTATGACTAGTAAGTGGAGTTTGTTGATTTTGTTGTGGTTTGTTTGTTTTGCTTTTTCCTTAACTATGGTGTTTTAAGCCAGTTTTCTGTTGCTGTAATAAAACAACTGAGACTGAGTAGTTTACAGAGTAGAGATTTATTTGGCTTACAGTTCTTAAAGCTTAAGAAGATGGTGCCACCAATCCCCGACACTAATAGTTATACTATGTTGTGTTTGCAGACAGGAGCGTAGCTTGGCTGTTCTCTGAGAGGGTCTACCCATCTGACTGAGACAGATGTAGATACCCACAGCCAAGCATTGAATAGAGGTTGAGGACACCTATAGAAGAGTTGGAGGAAAGATTAAAGTCTCTGAAGGTGATGGCAACCCCACAGGAAGATCAACAGTGTCAACTAACCTGGACCCCTGGGAGTTCCCGGAGATTAAGCTGTACCAAAGAACATACACAGGCTGGCACCCCCCCCCATACACACACATATGCAGGATTAGGCATATCCTTTCCCACATATATGAGGCCTTGTCTGGCCTCAGTGGGAGAGGATATGCCTAATCCTGCAGAGACTTGATGCAACAGAGTAGGGGAATAAAGGGGGGTGGGCGACCCTCTTAGAGGCAAAGGGGCATGGTTATGGGGGAAGGAACCCTGTAATGGGGAACCAGGACAGGGGAACCTGGATGGGGGGGAGCAGCATTTGGGATGTAAATACATAAATAAATTAAAGATATAATCCATGAATAAAGAGATCAAAAAATATAACTTATGTAACTCTTAATAAATAACCAAACAGAAAAAAAAGATGGTGTCATGTCATGGCATGCACCTGACCCACCCCCCCACACACACATAAATAAATAAATGTAATTTAATGAAGAGAACAGGCCATATCTTCTCACCAATGAAGAGGGGTTACTTGCTGCATTATGGCATGACAGCACATACCAAAATGTGAGAAGGCAGGGTTAGCTCAGGTCCCTTTTCCCCTATAGAAGCCTCTAACATCACGATGGATGTCCTAATCACAGTTTCTAATATGTGTTGCTGTTTTTTTGAGACAGGGTTTCTCTGTGTAATAGTCCACGCTGTCGTAGACCTAACTTTGTAGACCAGGCTGACCTCAGTCTCACAGGGATCTGCCTGCCTCTGCCTCCTGAGTGCTGGGTTTGAAGGCATGGGCCACTGCATCCTGCTACAACTTCTAATCTTAATTACTTTCCAAAGACCCTACCTTCCAACCCATGTGACTTTGGAGATTAAGCTTCTAGCACTTGTACTGGCAGGAAATGATGTCAAGTTATGCACGTGGGCATCCTGTTTGTACCTCTTCCTTCCCAGATCTCAGTGGTTTCTTGCTATAGCCTTGTTATGATCTCTCCCCCCACCCTCTATTTCTTAGTCCCTCTCCCCTTCATGCTCTCAAAGGATTTGCTACATATACATTTTATTTAGAAAGACCAAACTCAACCAAGAATAGAATAATGCCATATTTTAACTAGGTATTCTTGAATCATGGGAAAGTATAGTAAAAAAGTATTAAGAATTAAAAAACCTACTAGAAAACTTGGAAGAAATGCCTTTTTAATAATTGGTATAAACATTATGTTATTACATTTAGAAAGCAATAATTCCAGTGTTTCTAGAAAGACTTGGCATCTCTAAAAATAGTTATATGAACTTCATAAAAAGAGATATATTTTCTGCTCTCAGATCTTCTGAGTTGTTATGATTAGTAAGGCCAAGTTTGAACACAAGGAACTATAATAAAACATTCTTTGACTATTAAAATAATTCTCCCAAAGTCTGTATTAAAATTTTACAGATCTCAGGGAAGATACAGTCTGTGGAACGGTGCCAAAGGTACACACAGTTGTGAGTGATACGTTGCTGTGAAACCTTCTTGGATGAAAATAATAAACTTTGGATATTAGAATACTTAATTTACTGGATGTCAGTGCCTCCTGCCTGTTTGTCTTCCTAAGCTTTTGGATCGAGACCTAACTGTGATGATCCTACTCTGTTCTTTGAAGCTCAACTCTTGTAAACAGAGAGAAGGGATTAGTGTAGTGAATATTTGGCTTTGAGTTAATTGAATGTCTAATTTCCAGTGGTGTTGAACTTGGCTGGATACCCGTGTGGTTATAATACGCAAAGCCTCGGAAAACACATGGGTTCTCAAATAATGGCATGCTTTTTCCCCTGATTTTTTTCTCCCCAAATGGTATTTTTTGTTCTTTTCCTTACTGTCTACTTCAAACAAATTCTGTGCAGTTTTAGAATTCCTTCAACATATGGCTACTGCTTACCAGTTCCTTGTGCGCAGTGGCAAACAGCCACATGCACCACTGAAGAATGATTTCCTGGATGAGTTTTCAAGAACTTTCCTTTCTCCATATTTCTACCTGTGTTCAACTTCTTAACATAGAGTTAGATTACACAGTCCTCTCTTTACACTCCTGTCTCCCTCCTTCCCACCTCTTCCTGTTTTGTTAGTATAGTCTTCTTTTGGCCTAGGCAGAGTACTTTATGCTGTCAGTGTTATTAGAGGTTTTTGCCAACAATGAGCGTATACCACTCGTTCGGGGAATCCCAAGTGCTTCTTGCTTTTGACATCTATGGAGTCCTCGCCTGTTATTTTTGAATTATGAGTAGGGACCCTTCCCCCTTTTTAAAATTTTTGTACTTCTGCCTGTTCAAAAAAATCCTTAGAGCAGAAAGTGTGTTGGCTTTGTAAGCCTTATCACTCCTATTGGGAGCTCGTGTGGATACTTAACACTAATAGAGATGTGGACCAGGCACACCCATGGATGCAAAGGGGGGAACTTGGAAGGAACAGATGCTCTGAGATCAAGACAAGGTTAGAGACAACAAGAAGTGTTTTCTTGAGATAGCAGTAGCCAAAGAGGCAGGGACCAGGGCCAGCTTCCCTAAGCTGAGGATACTCAACCTCTCGAATCTTAGAATCTTTGTCTATTTGCAACCTCGTTCTCACAGGTAGCCAGGAGGAGGCTACCCAGGAGGTGATGCTGGGGAGTTGGGAGGAAGCTGCCTGAGAAGATCAGAAGAAGCACTAGACGATCAGAACCTCCTGTTGGTGTTTTTTCCCTTTGCTGTTAAGGGCCTCTTGTGGTCCTCTTTGTGTACAGGCATTGTAACACTCATGCTATTTCTGAGTCATAGAGCTTTAGTCTATTGTAGTCCAGAGTGTAAGTAAGAGAGACATTTTTTTACAAGCATCTCTTGCAATAGAGAAAAATCTGTAAGGAGCGAAATATACTTCTATGATGACTTTATATACATGTATGAAAATTCATGTGTATGTGTATACATAAATGTATTTATGTGTATTGTATATACACATAGGTATACTCTATATTATGCTATTTAAATGGAACCTGGATATCCATTCTAGATCTTATTGGGTTATTTGTGGAAATAAATGTACCATCTCTGTATTTATATGTTATAGTGGGAGTTCTTAAATAAAAATATCTTACTGCTAATAAACTGGATTAAGGTACCAACTTAATGGGAAAGTAATGTATATTTGCTATTGATGTGTTTGGCTGCCAATGGGAAATTTATACAGTCACAGAGAATTTCCATATTAGTTATAAATTGCAAACAGCAGCAAAGACTCGAAGTATTCTGTCCAACTTTAAAAATGCCTTGACCCTAACTCTCTTCCTAGTCCTAGAAGTTTCTGTAACAGATCGTTTGCTGTGAGGAAGATGCAGTCAGGTAAACAACCAGAAGAATCAACGAGGTTTAGTCTACTCAGTTCAGACGGGCATCGGGCTCTCTGGGGAGACCGGTGGAAGGGTCTAGGGGGATGTCTGGGACTTCTGGTGGGAGTTGCTCCCTAGACTCACAGTCAGGCACCACAGTAGGATCTCCCTCACTCTCTGGGGATGGTGAAATATCACATTTTGCCTCTACTACAGATAGAGAGCCCTGGGCTGGGGACAGTGGGGCCTGACCGGAAGCTTTTGCCTCTGGCTTATGGGGCTTCGGACTGGGGGTGTTCCCTGCAGGGAGACCCTGACTTTGTAGCTCTGCCTCTGCAGGGGTACAGCAGGCTGTAGGGGCAGGTGTAGCCTCACAGACTCCCTCGGCCCCACCAGCCTGAGAACTTACAGGGGGCTGAGGACTCCCTGAAGCAGTGGGAGGGTTGGGATGGTTTAAATGCGCTGCTGTTTCAGGATGCTGCGGGGTGAGGTCACTTCCGTCTTGAGGACCGTTCACTGCCAGTTGTTTTTCCTTTGATTGGTCTGGGGTGAACTCTGGATGGTGAAGGATGGTAAAAGCTGTGGCCAGGTTTTTCACGGCATTTTGAACGCTGTTGGCTTCCTCCGCATCCACCTCTTTCTCTTCAGAGACATTTGACTCTGGCTCCTCGTCAGAGATGTGCTGAACCTGGTCTTCCTTTTCAGACATTTTAGCTTCTCTGATTTTCTTGTAGAGTTCCTTTCTCTCTTCTTGCAAAGCACGACACAGGTTCTCCAGCCTTTGAATTTTCATCACGAAACACTCGTATTCCTTAGCTCGCAGGGCTTTCTGTGACATAAACACACACACACACACACACACACACACACACGACATGAGCAGTGAATTTCCCAGGATGCTGTCCAGAAACAAAACTATTCATCCTAGAATTTGTCTACTACATTTGAACAAACATTTAGGGGCATCTCTTTGTTTTTCTGATGTTTTGATCATTAGACTAATAGACTTTTAATTACTATTGCTTATTCTTTGGTAAATAAACCTGATAAGGCTTCTTTCCACTCCAATTTAAAAAAAAAACTCTCAAATCTCTCAAATCTTAACCTACATGAATCTTCTGTTTCTTAAAAATTGGAGGGTATAGGCAACATCTGTGAAATAAATAAGATGGCCTGGGACTTTACTCTCAGCGGGGTGTTATGTATTCTAGGAAATGCATCTTCTTGATAGAACTGCTATATGCTAATCTCAGCAGCCGTCTGATGCTTGCTGATGAGTCACGAACACATCTTGGGAATTGGCTGCAACTTGGAATGAATGAATCGTTAAAGTAGTAATTATAACCACAGAAACTCAGCACATACCAGTTCATGATGTTGGCTGCTTAACCAGATCAGTTCTTCTTTTCTCTGGTAACAGTGGTGTGAGTGTGAGCAGGGACCTGCTCCTAATCATGTTACTGCTGATTTCTGCCATAGCTATCCTGTATCTATCTATAAGACCCTTTCTACTCGTTACCATGAAGGGATCTTCACTTGTAGGTCCCTGGGACTCAAGTTGGAGCTTATAAACCTTTGCCTTTAGAGATGCAAAACCTGTAGGTCCTGGCAGAACATCAGCTACCTAATACCTGTTGGAGGAGGTTTTTAAAAAGATTTCTTCAAATCTGTCTGTAAAATACCCTATGTGTGCTGCCACACATACAAACAAATGTTCAATGTCAACAATGAAGATTGAGGAAGAAGAATGATTTATTTCCAAGTCCTCTAGATTGGTAATGAACAAACTTGTTTGCACCGGAGGAGTCAAGCCAGGAAGAAGGAAACTACTTAGGAGCACATTGTGTTTTTGTCTTCTCTCAGCACAGTCAAACCAATGCATCAAGTGTACTTGCTGGGTGCCAACCAGTAGAAGTTCAAGGTCAAGCAAGACCTTCATCAAAACCTTTGTAGTCCAGCAGGCATAATGCCATTCTGGGGTCAGCTTTCTACCTAATAATCCTGTGACTGAGGTTTACAAAGATCTTTGACTCTTCCTTAGATTTCTAAATGACCCTTGATCTTATTCTTTGTACTATATTTTAATATGTCATGTCTCCCTTGATATTCAGCCTATATTCAGGCATAATCACTTATACTATTAGGTAATATTGGTTATTTCTGACAGGGTTAGGGGAAGAAGAGCTTCCTCACCTCTTCGATCATGTCCAGCAGGGCTTTGTTACAGTTCTCAAACCGGGCTTTCCATGTGGCTGTATCCTTCTCCAGCCTCTTCATTTTCTTAGTCGTCTACAGAAATTAGAGCGTTTTAGTGTTAATCCTGAAGTGCTAAGGAAGCAATTAGTTCCACATGTGACACCAAGGGCAATCCTTTTGCTACCAGCTGCTGAAGCAAACAAATGTTCAATGTCAACAATGAAGATTGAGGAAGAAGAATGATTTATTTCCAAGTCCTCTAGATTGGTAATGAACAAACTTGTTTGCACTGGAGGAGTCAAGCCAGGAAGAAGGAAACTACTTAGGAGCACATTGTGTTGTTGCTGATTTTTTCTTCATTTAAAATTAAAAAAAAAAAACAAAAAACCCTTACCAAGACTCATAAATTAGCTTGCAATTTAGGTAATTTACTTTATCGAATAGAATGCTATCGCCATGAGAGAGCCGACATTGCTTTTGGGCATTAAAGCTGCAGGAAATAATTTGTGTGCACACAAAAGCTGCTTGCCACCTTTGCTCATGTTGTAGGGTGAAGGTGAGCTCACAGAAGGTGATGGTTATTCATGTCATCTCTGAAACAGAAATGTTCTGTTTTCATCCCCATTTTATAAATGAGAAAACTGAGGGTCAAGGACATATCTTAATATCTAAATAGATTAACAAAAGAGTCAGGCTAGAGATACCTCATTTCCTGCCAAAAATGGCGCCTCTTAGTCACCAGGCCCTAGTATGAATGTGGCTTATATTTATACTCTGTTTTGAGGAGGAGATTACTGGATATTATTTATTGTAAGATCTCTTCTCTTATTGTGTAAATTGAAGGATAAGACTCTTAGTCAGGTATTATGTCCTTTCATGACTCACACCTATGTACTTGCTTTTTTTTTTTTTTTCTATTTTTATTTCAGGTATTTTGAGGCAAGGTTTCATTCGGCAGTCCTGGCCAGCCTGAACTTGCTATGTAGACCAGGCTGTCCTGGAAGTCATAAAGGTCTGCTTGCCTCTCTTTCCCAAGTGCTGGGTTTAAAGTTGTGTGTCTCCATGCCTGGCTATGTGCTTGAGCAAAGCTGTCTGCGGTACACACTGAGGCCAGAGGCTGAGCCCACACTATCATTTCCTTCTCTAAAAGGAGCTAGATGGGCCTTGAATAGATTTTTTTTTTTGTTTAGATCACATGTTAGCTTTGTAAAGTTTAATAGGTTAATGTTAATAATTTGATACAAGATATGGGGACCACATTCAGAGTTACACAAATATGCATTGCAGTTTTTTGTTGTTGTTTATTAACAAGGGAATTCTTGGGTTAACTAGCATCCATAAATAAATTTCAAATGAAGAACACGTGACTTAATATCCCAGTATCAATTTTGAAATAAAATTCAAAAAAATAACAATTCAGAACCAAGAAAACTAACTTAACAAATATTAGTGTAAAAGTTACATTATCTCACTAAAATATACAATGCCTGTTCAGAAACAAAATGTGCACACGTGTGCACGTGTGTGTGTGAGTGTGTGTGTGTGTGTGTTTGTGTGTGTGGATGTGTGTTTGTGTGTGTGTGTGTGTGTGTGTGTGTGTGTACTCAAATGTGTGTGCCTAGATATGCATGTGGACATGCCTATGCTGTGCTGTGCTTGTGGAAGTCAGAGGACATTATTTAGGAATATCAGTTATCTTTGTCTACCTTGTTTTTAGGCAGGGTCGTGCTTCCTATACTAGGCCAATTGGTCCATTAGCTTCCAGACTATTCTACTGCTTCTGCTTTCCACGTTGCTAGAGTTCTAAGACCACAGATGTACCTCATTCACATGGCTCCAGGGATCTAAACTCAGGTCATCAGGGCTGCTACGGTAAGTCCTTTCACCCTCTGCCCACAGAGGCAGAATGTTGACTTTGATTTTCTACTAGGAAGATATATGTCCATTGATATTATTTGTACCTTTTATTTATGAAAGACCCGCAAAACTTTTAATGCATTAGTTTATTTGAACTTTACAGTTTTGTGAGTTATGCAAAAAAATCAGTTTATAAATAAGAAAAATAAAACTCAAGACAGGCACATAAATGACCCAAGATTAGTAGATAGTTACAAGTGCAGAATTTGAGCTTACTCTTCTGTCTTTGTATGCAGGGCTCCATCAATTGCATTGCATGAGGAGTCTATCAACTCTAATGTTGTATTTTTAGGTTTACACATTTTTTTTTAACCAGAGGAAGGTTAGGCTTTTTAAACTAAATAAGCTAGTTATCAAGAAGAAAAATGTTGTTTGTCTTAGTGAAAACATATCCTAGTATTTTGGGACCATTGATCAGATTTATTTACTGGAAATTTTTTAAAAAGACAGAATTCCACAGAAAGTCTCATTCCTGTATCATGAAATGCACTGGAGTATCTTAGCCAGAGGAAAATGAGTGTAAAGACCTGCCTGTCAAAACAAAAGTGGTCAATATTCATGCGTAGGAAATACTCACCTTATCCATTTCCTGCTTGAAAGTGGCAAACACTTCATTGCTTTTTGTCAGTGTACTCTGGAACTCCTCAAATCTTCCTGAGTAGAGTGTGAGCTGTGAACAGAGGAAAGAGCACATCTATTTTGGGGCTGCTCTCAGATTGCTTCCAGAAAAAAACAAAACAAAACAAAACAAAACCCAACGTGTCATTATTTGAGAAGGAAAATGAATTAAAGATATTGTTGGTACAGGGTTAATCATATGTTTAGCGATTTTATATACTACAAGGTCAACCTAGGTTGGTGAACATGATTAAAACTCTTCATCTAAAAAAATTGTGTCTGTCTGTCTGTCTGTCTTTAAATGTCTTCTTCTATAGTTCTCTACCTTATTATTCGAAACATCTCTCGGTGATCGGTGAACATAAAACTTGATATTCCAGTTGCACTGGCTGGTTAGTAAGGCCCAGGAATCATTCCTGTCTCTTTCTGACCCTTTGTGCTACAGTTAAAGGCATGTGTCACCACACCTGTCTGTGACCTGGGTGCTAGGGATTCGAACTCAGGTCCTCAGGCTTTTACAGAAAGCACTGTGCACATTCAACCATCTTTGCACCCACAACATGCTTTTCTTCCTTCTTTTCTTTCTCTCTCTCTCCTTCCCTCCCCCTCCCTCCCTCCCTCCTTCCTCCTCCTTTCTTCCCTCCCCCCTCTTTCCCTCCCTCCATTCCTTTCTTTTTTTTTTTGAGAATTTCATACATGTATATAATGTGTTCTGATTAAATCCACTGCCATTCCCTCCCCTCCAGTCCCACCCTTATTTCTCTCCACAGCTTTTCCCTTTAAACTTCCTGTGCTCTCTCTTTTCTTAAAAACCTCTCAAGTCCACTTAGTGTTGTCTAAAATGTTTTTAAAGAAAAATAAAATCATAAAATATAAAATTTCAGCTTTATTATATCATACTTTTTACAAATATTTATTGGTTTCTCAACATATATGTATGCATGGCTTATATAAAGATATTTATTTAAACATGGGTCCTGCTTTTGAAGAACTTATATGCCTAATGGGAAGATGAACACAATGACAACTTGACTATGAGATAATTAATACAAATTACTAAGTCAGAACTTTACTTGCCTTGGATTTTCTCTGTAATCAACGTTTAGAGCCTAAGTTAATGAATAGCTGTAATCTTAAATTATGCCTCTGACCCAAAAGTAATGCATATGTGTTTGTACGTGTATTATGATACACATTTGCTGAAAACAGCAAATAGAGCTCAAAAGCAATCTTATCAATAAATATTTCCCATAAATGTTGAAAGGGACATTTGATACTGTTTGATAGTATTTGTTAGTTTGTTATTTGGTTCCATTGGGGTCAGTTGGAGTCAGTGACTTAATCCCTTGAAAGACTGTTAAAGATTTCCTTAAAGTACTCCATTCCGAGTGCAGGGGAGAACTCAAATCTGAGCTTATTGGGCTGGAGTGATAGTTCAGGGGCTAAAGGCTTAGGATTGTACACTGACTTGAGACCATTTTAATAAAAGTGCACCCCTTACAAACAAACAAACAAATGGCTTAGGATCACAACCAAACGGTCAAATCTGGCAGCGCTCTTGGTTAAAAATAGCAAGGGGAATTGCTTTGATATCTTTCCTCCATGTGACACTAGCCCAGCATTATTACTGACTCTGAATTTATTATTCATGTGTCCAAACCAATGCACTTAGAGACAATAGCAAAACAAATGGTGCATGTGTTATGGCATACTTGTGCCATTCCTCCCCTGACTGTGTGTGGGAAGGGTGCTATGGATCAAACTCAGGTTGGCACACTTGTGCCAAGAATTGGGTATTGCTTTATCATCTCCTTTACTTTTACTAGATTATTCCCATTGGCCATTTTTATTTTGCTATGTTTAAAAGTAAAATGTATTAAAATACACATAAAATTAACCTCCCTACCCATTTGAAGTATGCAGATCAGTATTATTATTTCCACATTATTGGAAAGACACTCTCTAGAATGCTTTCATGTTGCAAAACAGAAACACCAAACACATTAAACAACTCCATGGACATCAAACAGCTTCTCAGAACCTCCCTCAAGTGATCAGGTTTTAATATTCTTCTTTTCTTCATATTGGACATAGATGGTACAATTTGTGTGGCTTATCCCTTGCCTAGGTAACCAGCACCAACATTATCTTATTCTAACTGAAATTCTGTACTTCTGATTTTATTAGTGCATATTTATACTATAGAGTTGGCCTCTGATAAGCATTCTGACACAATGTATGTTTGACTTGACAGGAACTAGTACCTCTTTCACTTCAGGACTACAGAAAACATAGAAAGACTATCCAGAAGTCATGCACAGTAGTTTTCCTGCCAGGGACAGAAATAGGAACAAGCCACTCCATGGTTAAATGTAACAAAAACTGCTGTAATCCATCACCTTGAAATTGGTCTAAATGCTCACTTTTTGGTTTTGCTTTTAGTTGCTTGTGTTTGGAGATTCATGCATGTCATGTGGGTGTGTGGTGGGCAGAGTATAGCTTTCCATGGTTGTGAGTCAGTTCTTTCTACCGTATGGGATCTGGGAAATCACCAAGTTTGGCATCAAGTGCCCACACTCACTGAGCCATCTCAAGTGGGTCCTAACTGACCACTAAGTCCTGATTGGAATAGGAAACAGAAGGAACTGTGTCTAGAAATTGTCTTAATAAGACTGTGAGACTTGATGTAGAAGTAAGTCCTGTTTCCAAAGTCCTTGCAGAGGACTCCCCTTCATCGAAAGATAAGATGATATCTGAGTCTAGAGACTATGATTGTACTTTTAAAACAATTTATTCCCTGAGTAGTGTTTTGTGTCTGTGTTGTCAGATACTGCTGACTTTCCACATTTGCCACTGTCCTTATCCTTACTGACCTGGTGACAATCCATTAGTCATGACAGTTGTATCCCAACTGATTATCTAGGACAGTTGCTCTATTGCCTGCTTTCTTAAGTAAGAAACACATTCCCAACTCACCAGTCTTATATTAATGACTAAAAGTGACTTAAGCATAGGACAGCAGTTCTCAACCTGTTGGTTATGATGCTTTTGGGGAATCACATATCAGATATTTATATTATAATTCATAACACTAACAAAATTACAGATTTGAAATGAGATACTTTCATGACTGGAGGTCATCGCAACATAAAGATCTATATGAAAAGGTCTCAGCATCAGGAAGGTTGAGTACCACTGCTCTAGGAAAATATGCAAACTGCCTGTGGTATTTTTCTTGCTCCAGTGTTAGAAATCAAGGCCTTAACTTCCTTCTGTTCCTACTCCTTTAAGGGCGATTAGAAACAAAGGAAGGATGTGAGTAGAATTCCATTTTCAAATTTATGTAAGTTGGACAGGGTCACACCTCTCTGTGTGAAGAGCTGGTACTCTATTCTTAATACCTGAAATACCTGAACTTATTCTGGGATCGGGGGGTGAGTGGGGAATCAGGAGTACCCCGTAAAATACTTCTGTAGTTTAAATGGGCAGAGTTGAGAAACTGGATCGCATTTGTTTATTTTTATTTCCTGCATCTTTAGGCTCCTAGATCCTTGGTTCTATGAGATAGTTCAGTCTATAGACGCTTGCTATGCCAGCATGAGGATCTGACTTTAGATCTGGATCACCCACATTCAAAAAGGGAGACATAGCAGTGTACTGTGTGATCCAAGCACCAAATGAATGGGAAACAGGAGGATCATGGGTGGAGCTTGCTGGCCAGCTAGTCTGGTTGAGTTACTGGATTTGTTTGGAGACAGGTCTCAAACAATAAGTGGGTGGTAGGTGAGGAAGATACCTGATTTGACTTTTGGCCTCCAAATGCACATGAGCAAATGTGTGCGCTTACACGCACATGGACATGGACAAGTGACATAGACACACTCCGGACTCCAGTGGAAGCTGCGTAAATCATTCTCTAGGCTAGAATCTAATATTAATCGATGCTTTTCAATGTCATTATCTTCATTAGCAAAGTGATTTCTTGTAGTAGACAATGTGGGTAATGCCTATTGCTAAGTAGTGTCCTTTGCTTCTCTCCTGGCGTTAGTGAGCAGAGACTGTCCAGAAGCTTTGGCTTGATTCTCTGGGCTTTCTCTGTTCCTAGACAGGAGAACCACAACTCTTTCCCATTGGTCCACAGGATAGCTGATGTGGACCATGGCTTGCTGCTTCTGACAAGGTGATATGATGGTTTCTGCAGCTGACTCAAAAGTTGGCCTCGAGTTTGTAACTCGCTCCAAACTCTATGATTCTGTGAAAATCCAGAAACATTATGTTTCAGACCTCTATCTAATTAGTTTGGAAACTTTTTTGAATGTTCTCAAAGAATAGATTATATCTGGGAAAACAATTTTCCATTGCATTCTCTGTATACTTTGCATACATATGCTTTAGACTGGTTATCTGTGACAAGCTCACCTGTATTTATGTTTGCTGTCATTTCTTATTTTAAATTTATTCATTTTTGTATAGAATAGAGTGTATTAAGGGCATGGGGAGGGGAGTTGAGGAAGTAGAGACAGAGAAAGGCAGAGAGAGAGAGAGAAGAAGAAGAGGAGAAGGAGGAGGAGGAGAAGGAGGAGGAGAGGGAGGAGGAGGAGGAGAAGGAGGAGGAGGGGCCAGCCACTAACGGACATGAGCACTTGGAGAGAGAGTGGGAAGGGGAATGGAGAGAGAGAGGGTAAGGAGCAAGAGGACAGAGCAAGAGCAAGAGATCAAGAGTTTAAGTTTATTCTTGATGTATTTTACAGTGAAAAAATATTTGTTGAACTTACTCATTCAATAAGTATGTGCTTCTTCTTTTTCTTTTACATTAAATAAGATTTTATAGTCCGCACATAAACGCAGTCTTAATGCCGCTGGATGGGGAAGGTCTCTGATGTCCTTGCTTTCTATAAGTTTCCTGTGTGAACTCGCCATCCTTTTAAGGCACTGGCATTCTCCCCAACAGTGGGGCCAGAGTCCCTCTGTGGCCCATGACAGAGAATGTTTCCCTGGAGGGCCAGACCCTGATGTCAATAGGGAGGATAAATAGGCCTGGCTTTTGCATAGAGCCAGTTGTGGCAGGAGACTATATTTTTGAGTCTGAAATGGGAACTCTAGTAGTCTGATAAAAACAAAGTCAGGGACACATGAAGTCAAATCAGAAGGACTCACAACTTTCCCACCACACCCAGTCATTCATCACTGACCAGGTCAGTCTTGATCAATATTTTGGTCTCCATTTTTCTCATTTTCTTTATATTGTAGACAGTATCAAAATGTGAGGACTGTTTAGGATTGACAGTTGTAAATGGTCCTTCTGAGCAATTTTACATTTCCTCTCACCTTAGTCGGGCAATGGATCAGGTGATAGAGAAGAAATATGATAGAGAAGTGGGAAGCTGGAAATCAGCTTGCTGTTACTGACCATGTTAACGGCATCATTTGTCTGTGGACCTCTTGGCTACATAATGTCGGTTCACATCATTTCTTTTGCATAGACACAATATTCTCTTAAATGTAATCGATGTGAAGTTGTTCCCGTCTCACGCCCCAGCCCTTGCCACCTGTGAAGCTTTGTGCAGAGAATCTTGGGTCTCAGACCCTTGGTGCCAGGAGGCCACCCCACCCTCCACGTGTTGGCCTCCACACTTCACCTGAGCCTGCAACACGGTCTCCTGCTCCTTCAGCACTTTGGCCTGAAGTTTCCACTCTGCCGCCTGGTTCAGCAACTGTGAGAAAACAGAATGCATAGGAAGAGAGTCCAGTTGTGTTTAAATTGCCCTTTGTTCACCATATACATATAAATCAACTTTCTTCTTATGCCCCCCTCTCTGTTAAGTATTTTTTGAGGGGAGGGATTTTTGCAAAATATAAGTTGACAAAGTTAAAGAAAACAATCAATACATTTGTTTCCCAAGGAAACTAGTGGCTTTAATAAACACTTTTTAAGTATCCAAATCAAGCATGAATCACACAAAATCTACCCTTATACCAGTCACATTGGTTAGAAGCTTCTCAAGCAATCCTCTTTACCACCACTATCATCAACCTAAGGTTGAACATCTCTAGACTTCCCCACCTGGGCGTGGCTGCCTGCAACTGGTCCATTATCTTAGCACGTAGTTATTCTCCATCACAGAGCACATGATGCCTTAAGAAATACACATTCCTTCTTCATTCTTGGTTCTTGACACAGCACTTCAAATATTCGTCAGACTCTCCTCAGAGGATCATCACTAAAGGGTAGTTCCCCTTTGGAGAATATAATCTAGGGAGTATAGAGCGTGGGTTGAAATCTGTGCTTTTCTAATACCTAAGAGGATTGGCTATCAGTGACCCATGCAGCACATTTGAGAAATGGAGATGCTTGATGAGTTGCTCTGAACTCTGCCCTCTGGTATTAAGAGACCTCATTCCCTCTCCCACAAAGAATCTTTTCATATATAGTCACTGCAGTTAGAGATGGTTGAGCTGGGAGCTAGTAGTGATCATGCTGTTTTAACTTAAGATGTACGAATACCTATTAATTAGTATTGATATACAGCTATAGTCTTTGGTTTAGGTTTGTATATTCTGATCAGAGCTCAGAAGGTTGTTTTGTTTTGTTTTAAATAAAAATCATGCCTACAATGTGCCAAGAGAAAGAATTCCAGTTGTTGATTTCCAGATGATTGTGTGGTAACTTAGACATAGGAGTAATGTCTATACTATTGGTCCTAGGAGAGGAGCCCAGGGCACTGTGGAGTACCAGACCTATAGGCCCACTGGCCATCTGAGGGTCCCTGCTTTTGGAGCTGACAGAGTTGGCCTATTTGATGTCTTTGATTACTCTGTTTGCATGGAGAAACCTCCAGTTTGGACTTGATATATCATTCCATCCAGAAGTGACATGTCATTGCTGCAAGCTGAGAATTGGGGGAGGGGGAGTTAGGGGACAGGGGGCAGGGGAGATAGCTTTTAAGAACTAGCTATTAGGACTTGTTGTCCAAATTCACTTTTTTCTGTCTTATTTGAAAAGTGGGGTTATTTTGCAGTTGTTTATGGTAGCCAATTAAGTGATTCTAGTTTGATTTCAGCTAAACAAAAAGCTTCTGATCAAATGTCAAGTGAGTCACTTGAGTGAATGACCTAACAGCCATCTGTCTTACAGATCTTCTCTCTCTCTCTCTCTCTCTCTCTATATATATATATATATATATATATATATATATGTATATGTATATATATATGTATATACACACACATACACACAATGTATATATAATGTATATACATTATATATAGAATGTATATATGTATATAAATGCATGTAAGTATGTATATATGTATGTATGTATGTTTACACACACACACCTCCTCCTTTCTCCGTCTCTCTCTCCTCTAGCAGCCAGCACACGTGTCACACTGCTGACTCACAGCTCTGAATTGCTGCATTGTCACAGAGAGCTTATGCTTAGGGAAAGGTGCATGCCATCCCCTTTGAACTGACAGAGGCCAGAACCTTGAAAGAACGTTCCCCTGTCTCCATCTCTTCTTCTTAGCTGCCATCCCCGTCATCCAAATCATCAGTACATCTCATGTGCACTGTTCTGGGAACCCCCTTGTCTTCTTTTTTTCTATTTCATTTTCCATCCAAAGACACACTAATCTTTCACATATGGAAAGCCAATCGTGTTGTCTCCTTTTCTAAAACTGTTTGGTTACTCCCCATTATATTTGGAATAAAATTCAACTCTCTCTTCAAGTCCTACAAAGCTGCACAGTTGGAGCCTGCTTACCCCCACATCTTGAACATTTCTCCACTTGCTTCGCCTGCTGAGGATTTGTCTGTTGCTGTGTATTGTGATGCTAAACACTGGCCCTGGTTGCATCAGGGATGAGAATACACACACACACACACACACACACACACATACACACCAAGTAATGCTATGTGACCTTACTCATTAATTTAACTATTGGTTGAATAACAATGCCTACAGCCTATCACTGGGCAGAAGAGAGGTAAGGTGGGATTTTGGTTCCCAGGCTTTGGGTCTGAGGAGGATGAGGAGGAGAGAAGAAGGTGGAGAGAGGAGAAGACACCATGGGTTAAGTGAATCATGAAACCATAGCCATGAGAGTTGGCTAACTGAAGTCAAGAGTGAAGGTGGCAGAACATGGCAAGTCATAACTCAGGGTTATTGATAGGGAAGTAGATGCTAATAACTTAGAGGGCAGCTGTCTGCCTAGCTCTAGTGCTTTAAAGGCATATATATATATATATAAAGGTTTTGTGCCTTTTATCTGGGAACTAAATGATCTAAGGCAGGGTAGGAACCCCAGATTAAATATTTTTCACGTCTACCTTCTCTTCTCTCCCTGACCTT
Source organism: Tokudaia tokunoshimensis (assembly GCA_036184795.1). Taxonomy (NCBI): domain Eukaryota; kingdom Metazoa; phylum Chordata; class Mammalia; order Rodentia; family Muridae; genus Tokudaia; species Tokudaia tokunoshimensis. Next base: position 62,418,992 of record BTHU01000006.1, read on the forward strand.
CCCCTGAGTGTGGGGTAGGCTATGTTGGGTCTCATCAAGACACCCCTGCAGGAGAAGACTCCCACAAGACAGTTCCTTAAGAAGCAGAACATTGCTTGCACATCCTCCCCACCTGTCCTGATCACTCAGGCTATGTAAGTCCCTCATCCAGCCCCATCTCAGTTCCTCCTTGTTTGCCTGATAACTTACTATTATCTAAATAACCTTCCTAGTTTGTTCGCTACTGAACATCTCTTTCTACACAGCCTCTAATCTGCCTGGTAGGAGATGGCCCTTCTCTGTCTTATTCACAGCTGTAATCTAGCACCTAAAATGCTCTCAGCAGATAATAGGCACTTGAAAAGCACTTGTTGAGTATGTTGAATGACTATTTTGTGTGAATAATGCTACAAACCCAGTATTTCCTACTGGGCTAACACATTTACTTCTCCATAGATATGTGGGCTTTTATACGAGTCAAATGATCTTCTGCCACTGTCAGACAGCTTTCCTAGAGAGCCTGTGAGGAAGAGGTACATTGCATATGCACACCGACTAAAGGGATAAATACATATTCCTTCTCCCGTCTGTGCCGTTCCTCTGCTTCCTGCATCATCTCCTGAGCTTCTTCGAGTTTCGCATCCACCAGCTTCTGCTGCAGTTCCCGATGTTTGAATATTTTGTCCAGATGCTAAGGAAAAAGAACGACTAAGAGTCAGACCCGTGATCAGTGCATAGACATGTAAAAATAGGAAACAATTCACATGAATACAATTTCCAAGTTTTTTAAATTTCTAAGGAATAGACACCCCTGGCCTCACCAAAGGCCATAAATCAGTGAGAGTCCCCAACTTTCCACTATCCAAAGATAGCTTCAAATGGTGGAGATGCCAGAGGTCAGCAGCATTAATGCCTAAAGGTTACAAACATGATTTTTCTCAATTAGGAAGCCAGTTGATGTGATGTTATTCATTATGCTAAACCTCCTCCCAGACAATGCTCCACTGTCCTCTGGCTTGGTGTTATGGCCCTTTTCACGACTGTAGGACTACTTTTAACAATCAGACGAATATAATTTATCATAGCGAATTTTCATCAGAGTACCAGCATATGATCCCTAGATGTGTGGGACTGAGGTTCAGAGCCCTGAATGCTCACTCTGCTGCTCTGATGATGCCCAGATGTTACTTAGTATCCAGCTTGACGCTATTGGGATGTGGTAGGGAAATTCAAGAGGTGTGGTTTGCTAGGAGACCCTTCTGGTCTTTGGCAGTCAGTGCCCCACCCCCACGTCCCCAGTTACCAGGAAGTGAGCATCTCAGCTCAGCCACATCGTTCTCACCATGTTTGTGTGCTACTTTGACATAGGCCCCAAAAGGATGGGGTCACTTGCTTATTGTCGGAAACCTTCAAATCTGTGAGCCAGAACCACCCTTTCTCTCAGTAAGCTGAGTATCTGTCAGCCGTTCTTACAGGAGAAGAAAGCTGAGCAGCATGTAGAGGTGACATGAGCTGACCTCATCCGTGAACTGGCAGTCATTCACTGTCCTCACATCTTGACCTCCGGACTACCTCTGTATGAAGGATGGCTGACTGGCTAAGAGGTCCCATCAGAAAGGGGACACACAGAATGCTGTGTTGGGATTTAGATAGAACCAGTGCTGAGAACATGAAACTAACATTCCAGGCCATTCCTATCTGAGCTCTTTCTGAAGAGAGCAGATATTTCCCCATCAGCTCTTCCTTTTTTCTTCACTCTTACTTCTACCCTGGGTGGATTCACACCTTCTCACAAGAGAAGATGGTAAGGTTTGCAGTTTGCTGTGAGGTGTTTCCTGATGTACCTAACTCTTATGACCATGTGTTAATGACTCAAATATTGTTTTCTTGATAAAATTGTGGCACATTACCAACCCAGCCACTTGTTATATCATTAATGTAAAATATTGAAAATGAAAATCTTTGTGATTGTAGATGATATCCTCTCTAGACCACTGCTTTTATACATAAAAACACAGAAAGGAGAGTGAGTGCTATGGTTGATGTTAATAATTTGGTGAGATCCAGAGTCACTGAGGAGAAAACCCTCTGGACATGCCTCTGAGGGACTGTTTGCATAAGGTTAACTTCTGGGATTGCCTGCAAGGGATCATCTAGCTTGATCCGGTTAACTGAGGTGGGGAAGACCCACCTTAACCGTGAGTGAGGCCATTTCATGGTCTGGGACCCTGAACTGAATAAAGATGAGAAAGTAGGTTGGGTGTGAGAATCCTTTATTCTGTTTTCTGTCTGTGGACCAGTGTAACCAACTGTCTACCTGCACTTGCCCCCATTCCTTCCCCTCCTCCTGCCATACTTTCTGTGCCACAATGGAACAATTCTCCAAAACTGTAAGCCAGAGTTTACCTTTCCTCCCTTATGTTGCTTCTTAGTAGATGTTTGGTCACAGTGACACATAAAGGAACTTACATAGATTGTGTTCTCTGCTTGATCGTAAAGTTGAAACAAGTGACATATTCTGTGCAAAGTATATGACCTAATACATTGCTGGGCACAAATTAAGCACTAAATAAATGATATTATAATTGTTACATTATTAATGCTACTATCAGCTTGTTAATTGAGGTGACACGGCGAGCCTAATGAGGAGAGCAGAGTTCGCTCTCGTCTACATGGGAAGGGTTTTTAAAGGACCCAAGGCCTGTGCAGGATGACTGTCCACAGCCCAGTACTTTGTTTCCTGCTTCTGTTTCAGTGTGGTGTGAGCTCAGCCAGGTGTTTTGTACGACTGTCTATTTTTAGTTTGGTTAGTAAAAGAAATCCAGTCGTAACGATTAACGGTTGAGAGGGCTGACCATGCATTTCTTCTTAACCAAGTCCCTCACTTTCCCAAGGCAGCCCCAGGCCGCCTGCGTAGCATTCCGTGAGCGCTGATGTGGTTCTCACCTCCTCTCTGAGCTCATACTGGTCAATGATGCTTTTCAGTTTTTCTGCAAGCTCTGTGTTCTCCTGGCAGAGCTTCATATTGCGTTCACTCTGCTGTTCTATCTGAGTCTGGATATCTGTCAGGGTCGTCTGAAAGTGACTTGTGATCTCTTTCCTCTTCTCTTCTTCCTCGCGCGCCCGTTGGAGGGTTTCCTCCTGTGGATGAATGGCAAGACACTTTGTGTTGGTTTACAGGTAGGTACCCATGGTTTAGAGGACTCAGGATAAGATCCCCCCAAAGAAGCCATGTACAGGGTAAGCAAGGTGTTTCTTGGTGGTTCTCTACAGTTAAAGTTGCCGGATCCACAAATAAATAAATGTCTGAGCAGGGATTCAGCTGTAAATGCAGTCACTCAGGGCCGCTGCTGGGCTCAGTGATGAACAGCCTTCCTTTAAAACTGAAGAGTCTCCTGCTGTGTGCATGACCTGCGGTGACTTCTTGGAGTTACACAGTCACATTGAGACTTTGATCTCTTAGTTGTGGGGGAAACAAAAGGCCACGGGGAACTTACTGACAGATGGGAAGCAGATCATGAGTTGTTCCTGTGTTTAGGGACGCTGCGGGGGAGGGGGGAAGGTGCTATGCAGCAGAGAGAAATAAATGTAATGTTATTCTATAAAACCATGGAATATTAACCACAGAGTTATATCACCCAGATTTTATAAGCAAGATCATAATACAAACTTCTTTTCTTTTGGGTTTTATTTTGATTTATGTTTATGTCTCTGTGTGAATGAATATATGTCGAATTGTGTGGGCACCGAGAGAAGCCAGAAGAAAGCATCAGATCCCTTGAAATTGGAGTTACAGGTGATTGGATGATGGGAACTGAACTTGGGACCCTCTGCAAGAGCAGCAAGCGGTCTCAATAAGAAAGGTATATTATCAGGAAGCCATTCAAAAATAGAAAAAGGAATCTTTCCAAATATACTGGATATTTCATTCCTGGACAGACAATCATTTTGTGTTATAAATAAAATATGTGCAATATAAATTTTGAATTAGAAGGTTGAAATCTCCTTAAGTCTAAAAATTAAAAATTAGAAATCTACCAGCATCCCCCACCACCACCACACACACACCATTTCTTACCATCGAGGAACTGAAATTTTTATATTATCCATGTTCTCTTTTCTGACAACAAAACTCCACATTCATCACTAACCATTAATACTGTGCCCACATTCCTCTATCTACACCAGGAATTATCTGTGTTATAACTGTTCCTTTTATTCTTTTAGAATAAAGGGTTTGCTCTCCCTATATTATCCCAAAGATAGACACATCTATACGGCTGACAGATGATACACACTTTTGGATTCCTTTCAGTCATGGTTAATTGTTAATGGGAACGTGCACTTGATTATTGGCAAGTGAAATTACACTGCATTTAGTTGCCTACCAACTTCAAATTATGAAACAGGACATAGAAAGAGAGAATTATCTTAGCAGAACTAATTGCACAAGTCTTTATTAGGATAGAAAAATGTGATCAAAACAAGAACTGATCTGGAAAATACGTGCTCTGGAAGTGTTTTAATTTATCACTCACTTCCATCTTTCTTATATAATGTTAGCACATTGCCTAACTTGTTGGCCATCAGAATTATAATTTCATCATATTGTAACTTCTTAGAGACATAATAAAAGATACTGCCTAATCTAAAGATTATTTCAGATAACATTTATCTTCATATACCGATACTTATTACATATATCACTAAAAATGATCGTAACTCTCAGCTAAAGAGTAACCAGACATATCTGTAATAGTGACTGTCACCTCATTGCTCCTGATTTACTTAGAAGTCCCTAAATTATGAATCATATGACTATAGTCTATGATCTTGATTTTATTTTTATTTATAAAGATTCCATATATGAGTGAAAAAGCTATGCCATGCTTCTGAGAAAGTCTGATATTTTCCAGATCTGAGCTTACATTATTAAACATATGTCAAGCCACTCAGTTCTGGCTTACCAAATGACAGCTTGAGTTTTGTGTTATATTGTCCCCCTTTAATAGAAGGAACAGTCCAAGGTCTTGTGAGGAAGCTCAAACTATCTTGAACTTGTGATCCTCCTGCCTCATCCTCCCAAATACCAATGTTCTACTTTGGTTTTCCAGCTAGACAAAAATAAGTCTTGCCAAATGTTTTTCAGTTGAGTTCACTGATAAAGAATGTGACATCTCTCGGACAATGTCTGAGACATTTTTTTAAAAATTAATCAAGTTTATTTTGCAAAGTGGAAATCACTAATGCAAACAAGATGGAGAGACTAAAGCTGAAAACAAGTTTGCAGGCATCATGTGCATGCCACCCCCAGCACATAACCCATAGGTGCTCAGTAAAGCTTATTTACAGACACATGGGTAGCTTGGACTAGATGATTTCTATAGTGACATTCTGATAACAAATACCGACTATTTCTTTATCAAAATCATGTTCCTTAAGCCACTACCCACATTGTACAAGAAACTTCTTTTTCAATATGGTTTCAGGCTCAAATCTACTCCTTCAGGTGTCTGTAGGAGTCGCTGAGACAAGTATGTGCCTCAAACCCTCACTGGCCTTTATCTAAATAATTAAGGTTTGTATTTGTGTTTAATACACTAAAGAAAAAAATTATAAGGAATGAAAAAGTTAAAATGTATGGTGGGGGGGCTGACTATGTACTCTCTTTGTACGTCATGCTCAGGCTATGACTATTAGCATGGAAAAAAAGAGGTCACATCAAGTTTTGTCTTCTACATATAACATCCATAGCCTCTGGGAGATGATTGGTACTTGGTGTGATATAACATAAGTTTCTCATCTTTCTGCCTTTTAAATAGATTTCAGCTTGTAGGAAGACTTGGAAACAGCATAAGATGTCTTAAATTTCCCTAGAAAATCTTCCATCTTTCAGAGAAGAGCAAGAGTGTGAAAATTTGGGAAACTATATAACCACTAAAAGATGAGAGCGAAGTTTCAAGAGAAGAGTCAAATGGGGAGAAAATCCTTAACTGTGGAGAAACTGCTCCAATCTCTGAGTGACACTTATCTACACTTGCAGTCCAGCTAAGGAGAAAGAAATTGAATGGACATTTGAATTTTTGAATTCAAAACTACATTTGTAGTTTGAAGCTAACCATACTAATTGAATTTTAAAAATAGTCAGCATTTTTAGAAGGGTGTAGCTATGGTTTAGATATGTAGTGTAGACTCTAAAAGCTTGTGTTGAATGAAGGTTATATCCCTCAGATGATTGTTTTTTGAGAGATGATTCTATTATGATGGTGCTAATTTCATCAACGGATTAATCCGTTGATGGCTTTGTATCTGAAGCCATTGTTCAGAAGTGGAGTTCGTTTGGAGGAAGTAAGCTCCCAGTGTATGCTTTTGAAGTCTCTATCTTGTCTCTGGAGCCACTTTCTAGGTCTTCATGCTTCCTTGCCACCTTAAGGTGAAAAACTTTCTCTATTATGTGCTCCCGACAACTTGGTTCTTCTTCATCATGGCCTAAATATAAGAATCAAGTAACTAGGGACTAGTGTCTCCAAAACTGTGAGCCAAATTAACCTTTTTTTGTCCTTTAAGTTGATTTCTGTAAGATATTTTCTTACAGCATGGTATTTTATTACAACTAACATAATAATAAAATCTAGAGCCTCTACACTGTCATAACATCCAGGACATAATTGTCAATGAAAACCCAACAGAATGGCACATTATTAAAAGAAAGAAAGTAAATAAATAATTTGTTCTACAAGGGCCTAAATGCAAAAACAGCAGGGAAGAATCATAGAACATGTATTATAATTCTGGTCAGTGATATAAAGGAAGATATTGTCCCAACAAACTAAAACCAGGAAGTCTCAGACAGGATAAACAATTCATTAAATAAACGGGAATCCTGGAATTTAAAACCTTGTAAATAGAAATTTAAAACAAAACACTCGGATTTCTAAAAAGCATGAACAGGCTATGAAGTGGCCTGATCAGAAGACTGAGGAAAGATGATGAGAGCTGTGGAACAGTGTCACAAGGCCAATATGCACACAGCTAGAATCTGAGGACAGAGGAAGAAGCACATGAATTAGTGAATGTATTTGAAAAAGAACACTTGAAAAAAATCCAAGTTTGCTGGAAAACACACAGATACATAAAGCTCAGCAAACACCAAGTAGGATATATGTTAAACAAACAAACAAACAAACTCAGTGGTTAAGAGGACTGGCTGCTCATGTAGAGTTCCTCAGTTTGATTTCCAGCACCCATAGGGCAATTCACAACCATCTGTAATTCCAGCTTCAGGCATCTATCACCCTTTTCTAGCCTCCATGGCTACCACACACATGTGGTAGCCATGACTGCCAGCAGACCCTAATGGAGAGATCTTTAGTTTGAAAGGAAATGATTTCAGGCAGGACATTGAAGTAAGAAAAGCATCAGGAAATTCTAGAATCTGGGCAGAGAGAAAAACACAGTTTTTCTTTTCATTTTTCATGGAATACAGGTGTTAGTAAAGACAAAAGCAATCCTGTCATCTCATGGGCATCATAAATGCATAGAATTGTATACATAGAAAGTTCTAGCTTAAGAACAGGAGAAATAAAGGAACTTATTTAGTTACAGTGTTTCCTACAATGTGATGTGGTGTAATATTGACTCTAGATAGACTAGGAACAGTTAAAAATGTTGATTTTAACCACAGATTATCCACTGTAAATAATGCAATGAGATATAATTTGAAAATCCAAGAGATAAGTTAAAAATGTAATTTAAAGAATCTATGAATTGGGAGTCAGAAAAAGAATAAAGGAACAGAGGGGGGCGGGTAGGGGAAGTATGCTGTAAATAAGTAAAGATTGTGTCTATTATTTAATGCAGTCATATCAATCATTGCTTTATGTGTCAATGCACTGGCACTCCAGTTAAAGGCAGATACTCTACATATGAAAAGAGTCAATCTGTTTATTATATTTATCTTTTTATATTTTGTAGACTTGAGTAGAAAATGAGCAGATGAAAAGAGATAGAATGTACAGACAAAGTAAAAAAAAAAGCATAAGGGGCCATCTTGATGTCAGATAATTTAAATTTCAAGATAAATATTATCAGATGTTCATGATGAAAAAATCATCAGTTTTTCAAAAGGACAGAAGGTGAATATGAATAAATCCAACATCAGTGCTTCAAGAAGCAAAACTTGATGTATTTGAAAGAAGTAATCTGTCCTACAGCTAATACTGGGTTTGTAATGATGGCTCCAAAGCTAGTTGTTGCCTATGGAATACTGAATGAACAACACCAGACCAGCATTTGTTCCAAGCACACATTGGTTTTTCATCAAGAGATCATATCCATGATTAGCTAGATAAATTAAACACGTCACAGCCCATGGGCAATTAATCAAAGACAAATTAGGGTTTTGGGTTTGAATTCTTATTTTGACATGTCAAATGTTCATAACTATAAAGTGACTGAGTAGAATCCCTGAGTTTTCTCATTCATAAGGATAGGAACTCTTGTGAGGCCATTTGTTAGATCAAATGACATAGCATGCACAGTTCTAAGGAGTCAAAGCTACACTCCTCTCCCTTTGAGTCTTTCCAGTAACACATTCACACCCATCATTTCTTCACTGTATGACATTGTAGAAAGACAGGAGTCTTTTGTAAACTCAGAACACTACCTCTTGAGTTAAAGATGGAGCATCTGTTTCCAGGTTGTCATCTAACCAGGATTTCTGGTGGTTTCTAGTACACTTAATGCAAAAATCCCAGATTCCCATCCTCTTCAGCTTGCAATGTGAGAGTTCAGCACACTGGCTTCCCATTTCCCAAACATCCTTGCAGGAATATCATCTGATTTGTTACTGTACGTCTGAAGCTTTGGGGTCTACCACTGGAAAGGAGACTGTGGATGCCAATAATAGACTTATTCAATGAACTCTGCATTTTACTTTTGAATGGAGCTGGTAATCAGATTAAATACATTGCTGGGGACCCATACTGCAATTAATGAAATCCATGTAGACATAAAGAAGTGATCAGTTGCCTTCTGGTTTCTGTCCACGCCCCAGAGCAGACCCTCTGCCACAGCTCTCCATACCCAAATCCTGCTAAGAGAGAGTTGGTCTCCCAGGAGTGCTGAAACACCTGAGTGCACAGGTGAGACCACCACTTCTGCTCAAATACCTGGCCCAAGAGGGGTCCGCCCAGAGCCATAAGGATACAGGAACCAAGGAATAGTTGGGGACAGAATCTTTCTGGTTTCCATCTGTACCGCAGAGCTGATCCTGTGCCACACTCTTCATATCCAAATTCTTCCCAGAGAGAACTGGTCTCCCAGGAGTGCAAACACACAGGTTTATAGGAGGGACAGGGGCCACAGTCAGAGACAGCAAGACCAGCTAACACCACAGATAACCAGATGGAGAGAGGCAAGAATAACAACATAAGAAACAGAAACCAAGGCTACTTGGCATCATCAGAACCCAGTTCTCCCACTACTGTGAGCCCTGGATACCCCCAACACACCAGAAAAGCAAGACTCTGATTTAAAATTACATCTCATGATGATGATAGAGGACTTTAAGAAGGACTTAAATAACTCCCTTAAAGAAATACAGGAGAACACAGGCAAACAGGTAGAAGCCCTTAAAAAGGAAACACAAAAATCCCTTAAAGAATTGCAGGAAAACACAGCCAAACAGATAAGGGAATTGAACAAAACCATCAAGAAACTAAAAATGGAAACAGAAACAATAAATAAATCACAAAGGGCGACAACCCTGGAGCTAAAAAGCCTAAGAAAGAGAAGAGGAGTCATAGATGCAAGCATCACCAACAGAATACAAGAGATAGGTGTAGAAAATACCATAGAAAACATTGACACAACAGTCAAAGAAAACGTAAAAAGCTCTTAACCCAAAACATCCAGGAAATCCAGGACACACTGAGAAGACCAAACCTAGAGATATTAAATATAGAAGAGAGACGATTCCAACCTTAAAGGACCAGTAAATATCTTCTCCCTAACCTAAAGAAAGAGATGTCCATAAACATACAAGAAGCCTACGGAACTCCAAATAGATTGAACCAGAAAAGAAATTCTTCCCATCATATTATAGTTAAAACACCAAATGAACAAAACAAAGAAAGGAGATTAAAAGCAGTAAGGAATAAAAGGTCAAGTAACATATAAAGGCAGACCTATCAGAATTACACCAAACTTCTCACCAGAGACTATGAAAGCCAGACGATACTGGACAAATGCCATACAGACCCTAAGAGAACACAAATGCCAGCCCAGGCTACTATACCCAGCAAAAATCTCAATTACCATAGATGGAGAAACCAAGATATTCCATGACAAAACCAAATTTACACAATTTCTTTCCAGTCCTACAAAGGATAATAGATGGAAAACTCCAACACAAGGAGGGAAACTATACCCTAGAAAAAGCAATCTTCTTTCAACAATCCCCAAAAAAAGATAGCCACACAAACATAATTTCACCTCTACCAACAAAAATAACAGGGAGCAACAATCACTTTTCCTTAATCTCTCTTAACATCACTTGACTTAATTCCTCAATAAAAAGAAAAATAGACTAACAGACTGGATACGTAAACAGGACCCAGCATTTTGCTACATTCAGGAAATGCACCTCAGTGACAAAGACAGAAACTACCTCAGAGTAAAAGGGTGGAAAACAATTTTCCAAGCAAATGGTCCCAAGAAACAAGCTGGAGTAGCTATTCTAATATCGAATTAAAGCAACTTTCAACCAAAAGTTATCAAAAAAGATAAGGAAGAACACTTCATACTCATCAAGGAAAAATCTACCAAGAAGAACTCTCAATTCTGAACATCTATGCTCCAAATGCAAGGGCACCCACATTCATAAAAGAAACTTTACTAAATCTCATAGCACACATTGCACTTCACACAATAATAGTGGGAGACCTCAACACCCCACTCTCAGCAAAGGACAGATCATGGAAACAGAAACTAAACAGAAACACAGTAAAACTAACAGAAGTTATGAACCAAATGGATTTAACAGATATCTATAGAATATTTCATCTTAAAACAAAAGAATATACCTTCTTCTCAGCACCTCATGATACCTTCTCCAAAATTGACTATACAATTGGTCACAAAACAGACCTCAACAGATACAAGAAGATTGAAATAATCTCATGCATCCTATCATATCACCACAGACTAAGGCTGGTCTTCAATATTAACAAAAACAACAGAAAGTCCACATACACATGGAAGCTGAACAATGCTCTGCTCAATGATAACTTGGTCAAGGAAGGAATAAAGAAAGAATTCAATGGAAATGAAAGCACAACATACCCAAACTTATGGGCCACAATGAAAGCAGTGCTAAAAGGAAAACTCATAGCTCTGAGTGCCTGCAAAAAGAAATTGGAGGGAGCATACACTAGTAGCTTGAAAGTACAAGTGAGAGAGGGAGAGGACCTGGACAGACATGGGGGAGGGGGAAGGGCATGATCAAAATATATGCAAACTTTAAAACTGTATTAAATATAATGAAGTATATTATATATAACATGAAGTGATCAGTCTATTATTTTTAGTCTGGAAGCACTCACTTGTGTTTTTATTTAAGTAGCTTCTTTTCTCAGACAACTATTGATACTTTGACTCTCTACCTCCCTTTATCATGTCAATTAGCTACATGTACAATTACATGTACAATTATCATGTAACTACATGTGTATCATGTAGACTTCGTTATAAATATAATATGTTGAATTTTTACAAAAACATTCTGAGAAAACTAAGGTATAGGGTCCAGAGTCTGGTCCGTCTGGTCCAGAGGTTAAGACCATCAGCTGCTCTTCCAGAGGATCTGGGTTCAATTCCCAGCACCCGCAATGACAGAGGACAGCCATCTGTAACACTAGTTACTCTGACTTCTTCTGGCTTCCTTGGGCACCAAGCACACATGAAATGCAGAGACATCTATGCTAGCAAAACACCCAACACATAAAGTAAAAAATAATAATAATAATTAAATAATTAACCAAGGAATATTGAAAACAATCCATTCTTCAAAAACCAAACAAACAAAAACTCAACCTAGCAAGCATGACACCTGCCTCTGGGTCTGCACCGTTGTCACTGTGTATGCTCCTTGCATGAGGAAGCTCATTTAGGTTTTCCCCTTCTGACCACACAGTCAGAAGATGGGGAACCATTCACGGAGGTAAACTAACTTGAAGATCACAAATGAGCGAGTGGTGGGACTATTGTTTGACTTCACTTCTCTCTGGTTGTAACTCGTGCTTTCTCCAGATAGCAGAGACTTGTGTCTATGTAGCTTGTAAGAAACGTGTTTCCAAGTCAGGGTGCCACATACCTTCAGTGTCTTGTTGTGCCTCTGTAGCTCCCGACACAGACTCTCGAGTTTGCTTCGAGCGAGGATGGCTCTGTTGTGCTCACTCTGCAACTGGTCCTTCTCTCTCTGGGTTTGTGCCTGCTGTTTCAGTAGGAGCTTTAGCTTCTTTTGCTCAGTGCGGTGTTCATCCAGCTAGACGTGGGGGTACAAGCAACAAAGACGTTGGCAGGGATGTCTTCGCAGCTCACAGAAAAGAAGCAAAGCCTAAGAACATTCTGTGTGGCTGTTTGGAGCTATTTTTAATCATTTTCTGCCTCTCTGGAAGGTCATGAACTTCATGAGTGTCACTACTATATAATGTGTAGGTATAGTTTGTAGAGCATAATATGTATGATTTTATATCACTATTACTTCTATTATCATCCTCTTTCTTGATTTTTTTGGTTGTCTAGAAATACTTTTCTTTCTTTCTTTTTTCTTTCTTCTTTTCTTTCCTCGTCTAATGATATCATCTAGTGCTATCCAAAAAAAATAAACACACCTGAGAATCTGGATACTGCAGGAATTCATGGTAGTGTCTTGTATTCAGACCACGGCCAACAATTTGTTTGCTTGGCATACGTTTTACTCCCATAATTCTTTTTGATAAAGAAGCTAACAGTGACATTTTAAAAAAAAAATAGGCAAGAGAAAAATAGCTTCCTGGCAAATATGAAATGAAGTTCTCTTTTTATAATTTGGGAGATTTAGATGTGGATTCTTTGGGTATGGAGAAGCAAGAGAAAGTATACCTCCAAACACTGAAGCCCTGATGGTTTTCTTACCAAAGCATTAGAAACAGCCTCAGTACAACACACTGGCATGAAAGACAACTATTTTTAACATTTCCTGCTGCCTGTAAACTCTGTCCCCAACCTCTATGTGCCTACAGCAAAGACATCATGACCCTTGTTTCTGGTAATCCAGACGCATGAAACCACATGACTGTCCGTGTTGGGATGCTAAAATATGTGAGTCAGATTGCCAGATATGATATAGGATACCTAAATAAACAGAAATTTTAGATACTATGGAATAATTTTAATATAAATATATTCCATATATTGGATGGACCATATTTTTATTAAAAGTTATTCATTGTCTAAAATGTAAAATTAATTGGATCTAGTGTATTTTTATTTGCTAAACCTGAAACATTATTGTGAAATCTTAGTTCTAATGGAAGGAGCATGGGAAACAGAAGCTGACAGAGAGAGAGCAGAAAATTCTAGGAGTGCTAGTGTCTGTCTGGACACTAGTGAGGGCACGCAAACAGCAGACTTTGGTCCAAAACTATCCCCTCCATTGGACTTGATTTCTTCAGTGCCTGGGTATTGTTTAAGCCAGGAGGAGACTGTTCTATTAATAGCCATGTTGGCTAAGAGCAAGAAAAATCCCTGGGAAGCTATTGGGTATCTCTGGATGCTAGGGATTTCTGGTACCTCTAGGAGCTTGATGGAAAAGGATATACCGTCTACACAAATCTTGACCACATCTTAGTTTTTCTGTTTTTAAAGTCTATTGGGTTTTTTTCTGAACTATTTGAAGATCGTCATAATTCTTCAATTCATATCTTGTTTAATTCTCTTTCTCCTACCATGTTGAATAACCATTATAAACAACCTTCAGGTTAAGTCAAGAATATACACATTTGATATTCTAACTTTATACCCATGTGCAACTTCTACTTTTTAGGAATTAATATTAGAAAAAGAGAACCACGTTCCTGGAAATTTGGACTGGCATCAACATCCTTCTCGAAAAGCCAGGGCTCCTTGATTATGTATTTCTCGTGCTAAACTCTTGTTCATGAGATAGACATGGTCTTTACATTTTGTATGATAACAATTAGACAAGGTAAAACTTCCCATTAGTATAGCAGGATTTTTCTTCCTTTAAGTTGTTGTATTGTTGTTGTCATTATAGATTAGGCTCTACTTTTGAGGACTAAGCTGTTTGTCAAATTTTTCAAGTTCATCTCTGTTGACATAATGGAACATATTTTTGTATCATGTGAAATCCTCTGAATTTGGGCTACGTAACACCAATCTAAGTGCCTCTACCTACTATAGGGCAGTAACATGAACTGATTGTGAGATGCAGAAATATCTCCAGGCAGAGACACCCATTGCTCCATGGTGTACAAGACTGTCTCTGTCTAGGAAACACGGCCCTCAGCAGCTTTCTTTGTGTCTCAGGAAGCAAATACACTTTCTGTGCCTTTTAAGTCGGAAGATAGATGATGTATGCTTTGCCGTATTTAATCTTTGGCTGTGTTATAAGATCATGCACACTTAAATTTTAGCCAGATCTATTTTCCTTAGCTTTAAAATGAAAGACTCTCAACTTGAATTTTTTAGTAGCTGGATGATTTTCTTTTTCAAATGGCTCAGACTTTGGTGCTTGTGTTTGAGTGCAGGGGTTTTTTGTGTTTCTGTTATGTTCAGATATCCAGGGCTTACTGTAGTGGGATAGCTGTGCTCTGATGATGTTATCTTGCCCTGGCTGTTTGTGTTCTTTCAGGAGCCTTTAGTCCTCTAGACGGCTCTAGTCCCTGGATGTTCCTGTTGTAGTAGGTATTGGGAGGGGGACTAACCTCAATGATCCAGGTTTGGTAGGATCTCTGGTGGATATACTTGGACTGTAAGGTTCGGGATCTGATGAAGATGGGCAGAGAGGTTGTAGGAGAATGAAAGTCAGGCAGGGAGAGCAACCACCTCAGGACAGCTGGGTGTGCCTCAGAGGACTCAGTAGGCAGGGAAGATGGGTGCAGGAAGAGAATCTAACTTAACCTCTCTGGTTCCTGGTCAGCTGGTCTGATGAAGGTGGGCAGAGAGGTGGTGGGAGAATGGTGGTCTGGGCAGGGTTTTTTGGTTTTTTTTTAATGAATAAAAGTGAACATACTCCAAGTGAGTCAACTTCAGTCCAGTGTTGGCTGTGAGGTTTAAGATTTACACAGGTACAGCTCTGGACACATGCAAGAGGTATAAAGGATTTTATCTGAAATTTCTTATTTTTTTATTCTTCATTAAATTTAAAAAAATAAAAGCACAATTAACATCAATGGCTAAATTAGAATTGTATTCATGATTCCTTTCAAGTATATAGAAGTTGCGGAAATTTCTGGAAAATATTTTTCTAAGGCCATTTCTGAATGTAGTCAGGAAGTATCCTTACTTATTAATGAACATATCCTTATTTATTGATGAACACAATGCCAGATAATATTACAGGCTTCAGGCTTTGTAAGCACGAGTGAACTCATGTGACAGGTAGACTTATAGTATTGGAGTTGACAGTTTATTCCATATTTCAGACACTTTCTGTACTAATATCCTAATCGATGAGCAAGGAAATAGACTTTTACCTTCAAGCACCTAATTAATTTTTTTCATGAATTTTCTTCCCTAAAATGGAAATGTAATTGGTCTTTGGGTCAGTTTCTGAGGTCTTCGTTTATTATAGGGGATAAGACAAATGCCAAGTGTAGTAAGGCTTGTACTGGCTTGACTGTCTAGCATGGTAAGCAGGCACGGAGAATTTCCTGGGACCAGGGTATGTATCCTTGACTCTTAGAATAATCTCCCTCAAACTGGAGAGGCAATTCTTCTCCAGGCAATGTAGCAGTGTAAATGGTGTCAGGTGACAATCAAGAATACATCCTCCTTCCTGCCAAGTAAAGCAAATGGTACTAGAAAATGAACAATAATGGTCTTGGTATGTAGTAGTTGAGTTGAAGGGATGATGGACAGACAGTACAGAAAATATTGAAAGAAGAATATTATACACAGGTGTACACATCAGAGTGATGTGACACGCACATGCGAATGTGGTTCAGAATTGGGGGAAAATATCCCTGACCTCCAACTTACGTTATGCTAGTTTAACTTGCTAATAGCCAATGTTAAACTGCTTTGAGATTTTCTACCCTTATTTTAGCAAGCAACGTGGCCCATAAAACTAGAAAACAAAGAAACATTCATCTGGCTTGATCTAGTAATCCTTGTTCTAGAACTTTTTTCTTAAAATCATAATGAAGGAGGGACAAATCTAATAAATGATGGCCTTCGTAACAGCATTAATTTCTGAAGCGGGAGGACACTGTCTCTTGAATTAGCACAATGTTAGGGTTGTATTCAAATGCTAAGTTCTGTACGCCTAGATCTGATTGCTCCAAGACAAGGGAATTCTCACTTATAACCAACTTTTGTTGTACAGACCTTTCTCCTCAAGTTAATTAGTCAGAAAAAAAAAAAGGCTAAAGCCTGTGCTTGGGTAGTGTAGAGAGATAGGTGGGACTTCCTGGGGGGGGGAGGGACTCTGGGAAGAAGAAAGGGGAGGGTCCTTTCGCCAGGAGACATAAGAAGAGATGGAACTAATTATGGGCCTTGAAGATACAGCTAGCCGTGTGGCTGGATAGGGCTGGATGGCCAGGTTAACTTAGAGGAGCTGGTTGAGAGAGTCTGCCCAGCTAAGCTAAGCTTTGAAATAGTATAAGGTCTCTGTGTGATTATTTGGGGGAAAGCTGGTTAAGGAATAACTGCTGCTATATTAATTTCCAGTGTCAGTATATATGGAATATTATCATTTTTACAGCACATAGGGCTACTTAATGGAATATGCCACAATGCTAACAAAATATGCTTATCCAGACTGAATTACATGAGGAAATGCCACATGGGCCAAGAAAACCAAACATCAGCTCATGTGCTGCATGGAAGACATTAACTCTATTTCTGACTGCTCAGAGCTGGAAAGGAGCATCAAACAGAGTTTGCGTTTTAGATGATGGGTTAGAAATATAGCTTTATGTATTTGGAGCTCTTGTGTCATTATGATGTGGTCTGTGTGATTAAAGATAACTAAAAGCTGGGGGCTGGAGAGATGGCTCAGTGGTTAAGAGCACCGACTGCTCTTCCAAAGGTCCTGAGTTCAAATCCCAGCAACCACATGGTGGCTCACAACCATCTGTAATGAGATCTGACGCCCTCTTCTGGTGTGTCTGAAGACAGCTACAGCGTACTTACATATAATAAATAAATAAATCTTTAAAAAAAAAAAAGAACATCACTCCACACCCAGCTGAGGATGTTTAAAAAAAAAAAAAGATAACTAAAAGCTAAGCCATCAGCCAGACACTCAGGAATTCAGAATTGTATTGTGTGCATGACACCATGATTCCACATAACAGGATGTGTCAAGGCCGATGGAAGGAAAGGACACAAGGATTGCAGGACTGCAGGAGGTGAAAATCAAATCAGCAACAGGCATGGAGTTTGTGGGCCTGATGCTTACTCAGTAAGGGAGGCTCTCCCAATGATGTTAGGCCCAGGATGTCTTGTGGGCTAGATTGAAGATGGTGAATGCTGCCAGGGGAAAGCTCCCAACTGGATCACCCGGGAGCATCCTTAGCTGTAAAATGTATCTACCAATTGGATGGGACATGGTTCAACTCCTGCCCAGAGAAAGTCCTGTACTTCTCACATTTCATTTGCCAGTTGCTGCTTCTTCAGAAGAGACAAGTCAGTGGCTTTTTTAAAGAGCATACACAGAAAAAAGAAATAAGTAAAATGAAATTGCTCGATATATCTCATTTCTTGGGGTGAAGGGGGAGTGGTTTATACATCTCAGATGTTTCTGCCCTTTTCCATCCACGTATGCCAGCAAGTTTTTATGAGGCTTCCTGGATACCAGAGTACTGTGCTCACGAAGCCCTGGCCAATTTGACAGCACAGAAGACAGTGACTTTCTGGAATTCTTGGATGGTTTGAAGTGGTTTCCCTTGCTCCCAGGACCCTAAGTATGGAAGTGAGGCTGTGCAGAGGACATGGAGCCAGGGACTAAGCAACCCACATGGTCGACTTCATCATTGTAGGGAAGGGAAAGAATAGGGCCCAAAGAAGAAGAAATGGGTCAGGCCGGACGGGAAGTGTACCGCAAACTGTGGGGTAGCATTAACTCCACTTTGAATTTCCCCTTGTAGCCCTTGAGAAACACGGATGTAGAAGCTGCATGAAAGTTTGATATTCATTCATCTTTATAGAGAAGATAATTTTGTTTTAAGGCTAACAGGAACTTTATAAAACGTCCACAAATTTCTGTTATCTGTATTCCTTCTTGCCCCTCCCCCCAAATTATACACACAGTTGAACAGGGAGAGCATTACCTTCTTTGTCCTTTCTACTGATACATGTCTGCTTTTCTTTCTCCTTAAACATACCTTTCTCCTAGAATTCTGTGAATCTAGTGATGGCTTGTTTTGCGGTAAGTAGCTGTATTCTATAATGATGTTCATGAAAAGCCACGATCTCTTCTCGGCACTGACTAGAGCTGGGAACTTTCTGACAGAAAGAGCTGATCAACAATCTTACCAATTCAGCATATTTCTTGAATAAAAAATCAAGCTTTTCTTCAGGTGCTTGCAGCTTGTTCAGATTTTGCATGAGCAAGTTAGCTTCTTTACCTAAACAAATAAAATAAAATAAAATGAGGGTTGAGCATATGGTCAGGTGATAGGGACTGGTATATTGGATTGATCCTTTGCCAATTAAGATCAAACTTCAGCCAAACTGAGAACCTTCCTGAGCCTCAGCTAGTTTTCTCTTCCTTTAAGAAAGGATGACCTCTGCCTTTCAGAGTAAGGATTAGCTCATGTGATGCAGAGTCAAATTCATGGTACAGTTTCAATAAACGCTTGCTAAAGCAGTAGTCCCTAAATTTTCTTCTTCATTCTCATTATTTCCGCTTGCATATCCTTAATATTCTAAAGGTAAGTGTGTCATAGCACCGACTTTATGAAATGATAGATTATCCATATCCTATATTTAATTTAGAGAGAGAGAGAGAGAGAGAGAGAGAGAGAGAGAGAGAGAGAGAGAACAGCAATTAAAATTTCTGAGAAGCAGGAAACAACAGTGTCAGTACATGATGTTGATGGTACTTCAGCCCAAGTCAGAGCCTTGACAATCTAGTGAGCCTGGTTTTCCCATATTGTCTTGGGACTGCCTTTTGAACCAATCCTCTCCTCTTTGTTTGGGTGGGAGAAACTGTAATCATATTGCTTACCAGAGAATAAAAATCAATATATAAGGGGGAGAAATCTAAACCTTGGAGATATTTCATGTGCGTGTGTGTCTGTGTGTGTGTGTGTGTGTGTGTGTGTCTGTGTGTGTGTCTGTGTCTGTGTCTGTATGTTTCATGAATTTGAGCTCAGTCTCCTCAGGCAGTCATTTCTAACCCAGGCCTTAATCTCTGCTGAGAGCAGATTTTTTTTTCCTCCCCAGCTGGACATCAAGCTATATTTTACAACTCATATGTTCCTGATAATTTCCCAGAGAGATTTAGGATCTTGCTGCCTTCTTCCTTCTGTCTCCTTTAGCTTTGCTTCCCTGCTGTGCTAGTTAACCATCTGGCCAGTGTCAGGAGGAAAGTCTAGGATGCTAGACCCATACTGACCACTGATTACATCTGCAAGCCATGTTGCCAGGAGGAGGAGTCTTCCCATTCTCACCTATCTGTGAAAACTATTCTATCTACTCACAGTAAGGAGGTCAGGCCACTGAGGAGAGCCTGAGTTTTCTGATATAAACTTGCTAAAGGAAGTGAGCAAAGTTGCAACCTTTTCCCTAAGAACCTCCATATCCCCTGGGCTAGAATACTTGCTTTTATCCTGGAGAGGCAGATGGGTCAGGAATTAGGGTTGCCTTTGAAAGACAGGGCATGGGACATACATGTATACTGTTATATTCATTGTTTACTTGAGATTCAATTCTAGTGGACATTTTTTATTCTTATTTTATTTGATATGGCAAGCCTGCATAGGATTGCAAAATTCTGGGTTTAACGGGATCTTTAAAGACATCCAGGCTAGCCAGTTTAATTTTCTAGATAAAATATCAAAGGCCCAGAAAACATCAACATTACATAATTACCGCTGACGTTGTAAACACTTTAATCCAAGGTGACTTCCTCTAAGCTTTCCTGAGAAATTTTGGTAGCAGGAAAAGATAGGGAATCAAAGGTGGGATGTCTGTAGAAGAAAATGACGCCATTCCTAATGTTTGCCCTATCTTGTCTCAGTGAGTCAGTTCAGATCTGAGACTGGCCTAAGACTGGCTATGAGTAAGGCTCCACCAGCTCCTAGCTCTCCTCCAAACCCCTTGATGACTGATTGCCCTTTGTGGCTGACTATGATCTGCTCCTGCTGGCATGTACTTCCAACTGCTGTTCTGGAAGCTTGGGTGGTCTGCACTGGTCAAACCATTCTTTCACCCTTGACTTCAGAGCCAGGAATGTAGGCAAGTGAGGACAGCTCTCCTGGGATAACTTTAGCTATTAGAAACAAGGAAGTGCTCTTGTCCATAGGTTAGGGCCAGGGCCTACTGTAGCATTTGGTCCATGACAAATGTTGAGTACCGCTAATAATATAGTGAAATGAAGCCAGCCTACAGATTTGCTGTATCAGCAAATCAAATGATACTGTCCTAATTAAGTAGAAGAAGTACTGGGGCTTTAGTGTCTTGGGACACCTCTCACGTTGAGCACTAACATATGAAGTCATTGTATGTCTTATTGGAAGGACAAAGAAACGAGAGACTCTAGTGTTTTCTTCTGTAGCTGTACAGAGGGCATTTTGTTGTTCTTATTGCATAATCTTCATGTTAATTGAAATCCCATTCTGCTCTACTCTAGTGGTTTGCTATCTTGTACTGATGCTTATCTATCATTCTAGAGTATTAATAAGTTCAAAAGTCAGCCTCAATAGAAAATTCCAGAAAATAGAAAGAGGCATGTGCAGAACTCATTAGAGATGGTAGGTTTTAAATTTGTATAGGTTCTGTTGGGCTAGCATGCTACATGGGACACTTGTGGAGGAGAGGGACAGAGATATGCTCAATTTCTAAGAAAACTGTTGCATTCCCATGGAAACAGGGCTGTGTGCTGATGTATCGGACACCAGGAAAACCTGACTTACTCCAGGACATTTTATCAGGTGGGCATCATATGTTTTCTCCTGAATGTACCATTTCAAAGTTAGCCTCATTTCTCCCTGCAAAAGCTGATGAAGGCATGCAGTGGGTATGTGACTGCCACAATGCAAAATGCTATGTGTTGGAAACTGTATCAAAGTTGAAACACCTGTGCAATGAGGACAATACTGTGACATTTGGCTGTGACCATTGGCACAATTGTACTGGAATATAAAGGAGCCATTTTTATGTCAAAGACATTTTAAAAGTCCTTTTTTCCCTGGTCCATCATTTGGAAAAGAAATTAAAAACTTTAAATTTTACACAATTGGAACAGTCATAGAAATGTGAACCAGGGTCTTTCTCAAGCTGTTGTCAGAGCTATGCTTGCTTCTGTTAAATGCCCTGATTACTTACATAGACTTAAAGCATCCCTAAACTTGCACCTTTTCCCTTCCAAAGGGTTTCTTTTATTTTATTTTTGGTCGAGGGGATAACATTGGTTCTTGTTGTACTCACTTGCACAATTCTGTATTTCCTTCTTCTGGTCCACTTATTGTCGAAAAGTATTCAACAATACTTCAAATGTTACATCCAGATTAATATTTTAATGTCGATTTTTATTCTCTTACTAATAAAATTGAACACCAGTAAGTGTTAAAAGCAATTATGGACATCATTAGATGTTTTAGGAAAGTTTGCATCTAACTAGAAGATCAAAGTTCTAGAACTCACATGGCCGGCAGTAAGGTGAGCAACTTTGTAGCTTCAGTTTCTTTGCATATTGAATTAAATTAGTGAGTTGACTAAATGGATTCTGAATTCAGTCTTTAAGGTTTAGTGGCTCCACAAATGAAATCACTTTAACCATTTATAGCCTGGAATCAATAGTAGTAAAGGGAAAATAACAACATTGTTTGGACGAGATTATTTGTCATCCTAGGATTTTAAATGCTGATCTACCTTTTAAATTTGTAGTCTCTTACCTCTCCTGGTCACAATGTCTGATTGTTTCTCTTGGTTTTAATACCACCATCAATGTTTAAAGTCCTACCCTGCTGTGCTTTCCTGTCAAGGCATCCTCCATTAAGTTGACATTTTGTGCCTCTGGAATCATAGTGGCTTTGTTATAAGTTGCACTTGGAACTTCAGCCTCTCACTCACTTAGAGAATAGACCTGGCTTTCTCATGAGTCTACTGGTGATGTGTTTGCACTACTAGTAATCATGAGAAGGGAAATCAGAGAGAGAGAGAGAGAGAGAGAGAGAGAGAGAGAGAGAGAGAGAGAAGTGTTGACATGTTCACTGCCTCTTGTGCATTTCACTCAAGACTTGCTTGACTCTGTCTCTCACATGTCTCTCTACTCAATTCTGACCCAATTGGTTCAACTTCTCTGTGAACCAATTCAATTATCCTTGAGACCCGCCAATTCCTCTTTTTCTTGAGTTCCTTTGGTCTCTTATCCTTTCAAGAACACTTAGAATTCATATCAGAGCTATGTGTATGTGTGTGTGTGTATGCGTGTGTGTGAGTGAGTGTGTGTGAGTGAGTGTGTGTGTGTGAGTGTGTGTGTGAGTGTGTGTGTGTGTGTGTGTCTGTTCTAAGGAAGATGAGGAGAGGTAAATGAGTGTCTGAAGACATTACAGAGTTCATAGTGTCCTGGTATATATATATAGAAACTTACCTGTAGTCAGTGATGGTCAATAAATTATCCCACAACAAATCTCTTTCTCTGGCATATTTAGTATTATTATTCAGAGAAATGGCCAACCTCTGCAGTTGTAGGGCTGCCTATAACATGCCTTCTTTTATAATAAGAGAATTATAGGCATCTACAGGCAGAGCCTTATCTCATCTGGTAATCTCCTTCTGCCCAGGGAAGCCCACAGGCAGAACTTTAGTTCCCTAAGGTTGGAAGGAACAGTTTTCAAAGCCATTAGCACCCTTTTCTTCCACAACTTGCTTTCTGCTAAACTGTCATAGTGCCTTGGCCTGATGTTTGTACACAAGTTCTGAATCTCTGTGCATTTCAGAGTTTTGACAAGTTCTGAATTGGATTTAAACACACAGTTACATTTGTAGACAACATTGCAGCGCCATTTAATTTACAAGTAGCCAAGAAGTTTCCTCAAGCCACTTATAGGCATCTAACTTGGAAGTGGTGGGTTTGTGTGTAGGCTTGCCTGAAAATGTTGTTATGAGTGTAGCTGAGACAGTACTGTGTGTCGATGAACATGTTAATGATGTTGAGTGGGATGGCACAGAAAGGCCACTGGCCCACACATGCCTAAAGTGGGCCTCTGATGCACAAACAAAAATTCTAGACAAACACATTGGGCTGGAGCTGGGTAATTTGTAGAATGTGGCAGGAGAAAAAAGTATAATTACTTTCTCATCCTGAAAAACTGTCCTAATGATTTGGTAATTGTAAGTATTATACAGATTTACATGGGAGAGAGTATAAAAGCTCCAAATGGTTGTCTTTAATTTTCTCTTATTTTCTTCATGTTTTGTCATCTCAGTACAGCAGATTCATGGAGACTCCTGTATATTTTATATATACAGGTTTAAGATGATATACACAGTGGTTCAGAAACATTCTGGATCTTTAACATGACAGTGCTAAGGGGCACACCCAAGATGTGATTTGATTGAAGAAGAGAGAAAATTTGCTCTGTGACACAGAGGGACAGACACTATTATGCCCATCAGCATTTTAGAATGATTCAACCTTGCATTGTTGGAATATGAAAATATATTAAATGTTGTGGTTATCTTTATGTTGCGGAGGCAGAGGGGTCAGTTGTATTACTAGAAGGTATCACTGAACCCTTCCTAAAACCTTTTCATAATGAGTTTTATGTACATAGTAGTACTCTACTCAAGTGTAGATTACTTGGGTTTACAGATAGAAATCTGTTACTCGGGTGTGAGCACAGTTCTCACACAGCCTCCTTGGTATTCCATTCTATCATATCATACAAATGAATGAGAAGTGGTCACTACCCTTGAGAACTAACCCATCTGTCAAAAAAGCTGAAGAAAACGTAGAAGTGAGAAAGGTGACACTAACCAAGTCTCATATGGGAAGTAGTCTTTGAAGAGAGTGCTGGGCTGGCAGTCATGAGTGGGGACAGACTGGAGGACATACTAGGTGCAGTAGTGTGCTTCCAGTCATAGGGTGCAAGGGATGCAAAATTAGCATTCTTTCCCTTCATCCACAGTTATTGTTGGTGCCACCAATCCCCATGCTCTTAAAAATATTTCCTCCTCTGTGTGTTTGGTTCATGTGTTTGCTTTTCTCTCTGTACCAACCAAGGGATCATCTCTTCTTTTGGTTCTCCCAACACAGTGCCTCACAACCAGGCATTCACAAATAGTCATGAAATTAATGAATAGATGGGCAGATCCAGTGTGTGTCTTGCGCAGTTCTTGGCAGATGTAACCATGGTATTATTATTATTAGTAGTAGTATTAGTAGTAGTTTTGCTTTATTTTTTGTGATCTATCCTTAATCAAAAATATCTTACCATAAGTGATCTAACTGATAGTTATTTTATCAATGAACTTATCCCTATTTATTATAGTTTGCTTATTTACTAAATTTGCTTTAAATATTCCATTCTTTCATTCTTATAGCAAATTACTATTGAGTCTTTAATTTGTCATCTCCTACCTTATACCATAAGGCATCCAATGATGTCTAAACCACACACACACACACACACACACACACACACACACACACACACCTTTCTTGAGATAGAAAAAAAATCCAATTGGGAATTAGTTACATTAACCAAATACTCTCCCCCAAAACATATGATTTGAAATTCTTGTTAGTACTACTAAAGAATGACTCATGGCATAATGCGAACCCAAGGAGATTACAATGTTAGGTTGTGGCAAAGAAAACGTCATCCAGTTATGAGCTAAATGGCAAGTAGAAGTTCCGTGTTCAAAGGGCAGGAAGGGTGCAGACGTTTCTAGGTAGAATGTGCTCAGGCCTTTGGAGAATGGAGCATGAAAGTTCAAAGAACTAAAAGAGAAGATGAGAATGACTGCGGTAGTGGTGGGGTCAGGGATGGAATGGTAAAGAACGAGATGCAGGGGAATACAGTCAAATGAGATCAAGCTTGAGCCGGTCAGGGTTAGACCACAGGACCAAAAAATATCTTTGAATTTTGGTTTGGAATGCTAAGAGCCATGGGCAGGCATGTGAGCAGAGTAGACTGGCATCGTGTGAAAAGCCTTCACTTCAGTAATACGAAAAGGGATGGGCTAGAGAATAACACAACAATAGAAAATGTAGGGACTCCCAAAAGGAAGATATGAAATTAATCCAAATATATTTATATGACTGATAGGTTATTTCTCTGCCAGTGAAAGGAGCCAATTCAAACCAGATTAGAGTATATTAGAGGCAGGTTTATTGACAATTTGCTCTCAGGGGAGTTCACAGGCTCCAAGGATAGAGAAATGGCCACTTTGGGGATGGAGGGCAGAGAGAGAGAGAGAGAGAGAGAGAGAGAGGCGAAGACAGACAGAGACAGAGAAGAGAGACAGAGACAGAGAAGAGACAGAGAAGAGAGACAGAGACAGAGAAGAGACAGAGAAGAGAGACAGAGACGAGAGACAGAGATAGAGAAGAGAGACAGAGATAGAGAAGAGAGACAGAGACAGAGAAGAGAGACAGAGATAGAGAAGAGAGACAGAGATAGAGAAGAGAGACAGAGACAGAGAAGAGAGACAGAGACAGAGAAGAGAGACAGAGACAAGAGACAGAGATAGAGAAGAGAGACAGAGATAGAGAAGAGAGACAGAGATGAGAGAGAAGAGACAGAGATGAGAGAGAAGAGACAGAGATGAGAAAGACAAGAAAGACAGAGACAGAGAGAGGGAGAGGGAGAAAGAGAGGGAGAGGAAAAGGGAGATAAATGTCTGAATTATATAGAGAAAAGTTTGGGGGTGTCAGCCTAGCCCAACCTCAGGGTTGGGGGCAGGGTATGCCAGATAGGGGCTGAGGGATGCTAGGAGGACCGGGAAGCCAGTTCTGCTTTGATATGTAAAATATGCACCTCAGTTCCTTGGCCCCTGGAGTCTGAAACCAAACAGTGGCTTTTCCTGATGTTCAAGCCAATGTAATAATTAAGAGAAATGTCATATATTAGAACATAATACTTGCCTAATCCTTTTAAGATTTTCTTTTCCAGCTTTTGCTCTTTATTGTTGACAGGCTCTTTGGCTGTGGTTGGCTCTTCCGGAGTAGTGGGTTCTCTGTCTGCCTCTTCAGTGATGTCTTCACAGTCACCATCCTCATTGTCCAGTGCCTCTGTGTTTGGGGGTTGCTCCTTAGTTTCGGAGGTGCTCTCCTTCCCCGTGGGACTGGCAGCAGACCCGTACATGCTTATGATGTGTTCCAGTTGTAGGTTCAACTCTTCGGAGATGTCATGGGCTCCCCTCTCAGCAGGCAGGCTTGCCGCTTGCTCTGGCGCTTGGCCTGAGGTTGAGGACTGTTGGCCGCCATCTTGCCTGCCCCCGCCATTTTGATTGCGTGATGAGTTATCCCCTGGGGGATTCGGCTGCTCTACTGAGAGCTGGTCAGAATGATTAGTCTCCATACCGGAGTGTGATCTGGCGGGAAGCACAGTTATGTTTTACCTAATGAATTCGCTTACATATTAATGATAACGTTATCTCTCAGAGAGGTGCCAACTGATTTCGGTATCTGCCACAGAATAAATGAACTTTCACATACCGCTGACACTAAAATTCAGGTCATATCACTGTCCTATTTTGAGTGTAATCGTCACATTTTAGCATATCTCTTTTTGTTTAAATCGCCTGAGTTAATTTATGGTATTGTTTTCTATGACTATATTTGCCAATTTGTGTTAGGATTTTCAGGTGTAGGTCTCACAGCCTTTAAAAGTCCATGCGCATAGACATTTTCATTCAAAGTTTAATTTTTAATTTAATATTTAATACAAGAACCACTGTGATTACTAAAAATCATTCATAATAGTTACATCCATAAGCTATCTTTTAATTGTCAAGTAAAAAATTTAATTTGTATACTTTAATACATTATTAGGTAAAATCGCTTTTCTAGTGTTTTCTCCATGATAATGAGCAACATGCAATTATCAATCAGTAAAAAAAAGGTTTTTTGAGCTTCAGACTAACGTTTTTAATTAAAACAAGGAATGAGGAATACATAAGTAAGCCAATAATGTGAATGAATGATGATCCTTAGAAACGTATTTTCATGTGCATATATGTATATGAGTGCAGTGTATTCCACACATGTGTGTGTGCACATGTGGAGGCCAGAGAAGGATGTCGGTGTCACATCCATCTTCTTTCTTTAAAACGTGAGCCTTTTACTGAACCTGGCACTAGACTGGCAGCCAGCAAGTCCCAGTTGTCCTCCTGCCTCTGTCCCTAACAGCGCTGTAATTACAGGCTCATTTGACTGTATCCAAGTTTCCACATGGTTGTAAGGACCTGAACTCAAATCTTTATGCTTGTATAACAAACACTTTTACCCACTGAACCATCTCTCCAGCCCACATATAATACAAACTCCTTTAATTTCTATAACAGTCATCTACTCCAGAAACTGACTTCACCTTAGAAGTAAAGAGATTATAATTTTCTAACTCAAAGAGTTCTTGGAAAGTGTAAGAATTTTAAGACATATTAATATATATCTTAAGCTAGAAAAATAATTCAAATACAATATGAACTCAAACCAGGCATGCTGGGGCATGTCTATTTATTATTCTTCGTGGAGGCAGGAAAGTCAGACGTTCAAGGTCATCCTCAGCTACATACAGAGTCCCTAGCCTGCCTCTGTTGTATAATCCTGTGCCCCGGCAGCAACAACATCAAAAACAACACCAAGATAATAGTACAGCCTCTGGGACATTTGGAACAATACAACACATTGCGTTAAAGATTCCAGGCTTTGCTCCTACCATGTTGAGGGGCGGATAGATTTGGCTCAGGTTTTTAAGTTCTGGTGCATTTTGTTTAAAACTATGGCAACATTTTCTAGCTTCACGGGTTTTGTGGTCATGTTGGCATGTCAGTGGAAACAAAAACATGCTCCAACTGCACAGCTTCCTTGTCCCATTTTTAGGGCAAGTGTCAAGCACTTGAGTGTAGTAGGTGTTGAACACTTGCATGCCAACAAGAGAGTGGAAAACGCAGTGTAGAGACACTCCCCACCCAACTGTGGCGCTCGCCCAACCTTTGCTGACTTAGAAGGAAGTTCACTCAGCCACTTGGTTATCACATAACTGGTAATGTCTCTACCACTGCAGTTTAGATCCTGTCCTCCACTTGCTATGTTCTCTGCTATTTATAACTCCTGCCTCCCCCAAGTACACAGAGGGACACGTGTCACCTGCTGTCCAGCCAGAAGTTATTTTAAGTTCTTCTAAAATGAGTTCTGACATTTAGCCCTTCGTCCCTGAATTCAAGAGAATAGGCTCTCGGTCAGACTAAAAATAGTGAACATTTACTGGTTTGAATCCATATGTGAGCTTTTAGGTGTAGGGGAGATCATCATTGGGTGAGATCTAAAGTCAATCAAATTTCAAAGCAGATATTTCAAGCAGTCCATGGGCATTTTACTGTGGTCAGACTACATAAAAATGTTTGTGTGATCTATTCAAGCCCATGGATATTCTTTAAATTCCTGTTCCACATTAATTGATGTGTGTGTGTGTGTGTGTGTGTGTGTGTGTGTGTGTGTGTGATCAGTTCCAGCACCTCATATGCACCACTGTTGTGCTATATCTCCAAACCCCAACCTTCTTTTAAAACAGTAATCTATTTTGTTTACAGGACAATTTACTTCTTTAAAAAACAACTCAGAACGAATTAACAAGAAGGAAAGCCAAATATAAACAAAGCCAAAGAACTTTAAAACAGTCCCTTTCGTAGTAAAGTTTCTTCTAGCAAAGAAACACTAAAATCTGACTTTTACAAACTTTATTGGCTCTGTGCCCCTCCGGTGAGGAGGAATGTTTCCCCTGTCCTAGCAGTTCCTGCGGCTACTCAGGCACACCATCCCTTCCTGATCCACACGTTGTCTTTAGAAGCTGAACAATGGAAGGCCCTTCCACCATTCGCTGGCATCTGTAACTTTTGAACACTACAGACTACCGGGCCGCAGGGCTTGGGGAAGTGTTTGTCACACTTACCAGAAGGAAGGGAGCTAAGCAGGAAGAGAAAGGAGAGGAAAGAAGCCACAGAGAGTCAGAGCAGCGGCAGCAGCAGGAACAGGCAGCGGGACTGTGTTCTTACAAGGAGGGAGAAACTGCACACACACACACACACACACACACACACACACACACACACACACACACGCCCACAAAGGGAGGGGGTGGGGAAGGGAACATCCCATGACACAGCAAGAGAGAAGTCTGCCTACGCTTCAGTAGGTGTCGCCAGGGGAGTATCCTTTGAAAGAAAAGCAGCTGGTAGATTGTGAGACTCCCAGGTTTGGTCCTCTTTAAAATTCAAACCCAGAGGAATGGCCTCCTGGTGGGGTTTTCCAACATTGTTGTTTTGAACGCATCAGGGGTGTTTTTATTTCTTGGTTTATCTCCCGTGTGGTTTAGATTCAGTGGCTATTCATTGGGCTGGATTAGTTAGTATCAGGATTCTGTTATGAATCACGGAAGATGGGGGTGTGGCATAGCACAGGAAAGGTGGCAGAGACCCTAGTTCTGAGGACACTGCTTTCTATTGTTTTTGCAAAGTTTAAAACGCACATTTAGGTGGCTTTTGAAACTGTGGTTTAGGTAGTGTTTGCAAGTGTGTCCAGAGCTGACATCTCATGCGCTCGCTCACCCTAAAAATTCCTTCCTAGGGCTTAGAGGCAGAGGTAGGTGGCTCTCTGTGACTTCAAGGCCAGCTTGGTCAATGTGGTGAGTTCCAGGATAGTCAGAGGAACGGGTTAATATCCCATCTAAAAGAAACAAGCCTTCCTCCTAACTCATAGCCACTCCCGAGTGTCTTAAATTTTCTGGAGAATGTATTCCCGTGTTTTACCAACGCAGGTTTTGTTTTTGTTTTGTTTTGTTTTGTTTTGTTTTCTGTCCAAGTTACTGCTCTGGGTTTAGCCTGGGCACAGCATCTCTGGGAATACGGTCGCCCCAAAGACATCCATGTCCTCCTGGGAGCTCTTGTATCTGGCCCTTTACACGAAAAGGGGACTTGCAGATGTGGTTAAGGATTGTGAGGTGGAGAATCATCTAGAATGATCTGAGGTGGGGTCCATTAATCAAAGAGTCCTTATAAACGAGGCAAGCAGGCTGAGAATCAGAACAGGAGATCTGTTGATCTAAGTGGCGTGTGTAATGGAGTAAGCTCCTGCGTCGAGGAACATAAGAAGCCCTAGAAGCCAGGGAAGGCAACAAAATACTGTTCTCTCAAGCCTCCAGAGGGATGCAGCCACACTGACAGCTTCACCTCAGACCCCGTGGAACTCGTTTTGGGCATTTACCTCCAGAACTGTAAAATAGTAAGTCCGTGTTTTTTAAAAGCCTCTACCTTGGCATGCATCCCACTCCCAAGTGCTTCCCTACTTTCTGAGTTCAGGGTGATGTAAGTGACATACACAGAAAGGTCTGAAAAGGGATGCAGGAGAGGCACGAAGAGAAGAACCAGCCTGATAAGGAGAAACTCTGACAAAGACATTGCAGTGACTGTTAATCCTGGGATTTGCTGGAGAAAAAACCAATTTCACCAGCTCTGGACATATCAAAGCAAGCTTTATTAAATATTAAATACTGACCACCAAATCATCGACTTTAATCAGGACCATTCCCTGGAATTTCTCACTTGGAATGACGTTGAGCCACGTGTAGCAGGGGCTTATAAGGACAAACCTATAGGCCACCATAGTTTCCCATGAGGCTTTGTTATTTTCTAAGAACTACAACTCCCAGCATTCCAGGAAGTTACCTGGTCCTTGGACAACTGGGGTTTACAGGTTAACTTGGGGCACTACATGATAAACACGATGAAGCTGGTGAATGAAAATAATATTCTCTCCTTAATCCTCATGTATCGAATATTTGGTTAATTTCCATGGCCCATCACCAGCCTCATATTTCGCAAACATTCATCCTTCCTTATTTGCCTATAGGATGTAATAAAGAATTGATGGCCAATGTCTGAGCAGGGAATAGAAGGTGGGACTTCCAGGCAAAGATAGGAACTTTGGGAGAAGTAATCAAATGCAGGAGATTCACCAGGGATCACAGAAGGGGTGATTCAGAGTGGAGCAGAGAGGTAGACCTGGTCATACGACAAGACGTAGGCCAGGATTAGTCAGGTAGAGTAGTTGGCAGACTGCCAAGCTAAGGCTTTAAAATATTAATAAGACTTCATGTCATTATTTATATAGCTGGGGGCAGGGCTCCATGAAAAGTCCCACTATAAGGTGCAGGCTCTTTTAACAAAATAGCTTACAATGAAACTAATGCAAAAAGAAACCTAATGACTGAACTGTATTATTGTGTTAATGTGTGTATATACACACAATATGTACTAACATGAAAACAGACATAAGTTTCTTATACCTGTCCTTTTCTTTTCTCTCTGCCACTCCATAGGGTTTCTCTGTGAGTTTCAAAGTGAGTTCCAACTTTTTAGACAAGGCGAGCCTGGAACTCACAGACATATGCTTGCCTCTGCCTCTCAAGTGCTGGGATTAAAGGCCATGTGCCATCGCCACCTGGCTAACCTTTCTTACAGTTATTGTAAAATACACATTTTCATATACGTATTACTTTAAAATTCCACAAAACTGAATCACAGAATGACCCAACTCTCTTTAAAGATTTTTGTGTAAGAGTTGGGTGTTGATGCTAATTCCCTGGGTTTTTGTTGTTGTTGTTGTTGTAAACATCTTTTGTTATTTTAAATGTCAGGTATGGTTCAGTCAGTCGCTTTGATTGGTTGACAGCTGATACATTCTTTTCCTTATATGGCTGTGTGGAATGGGAAGCATCCCAGCTCAAAAGAAAGAAAGAAAGAAAGAAAGAAAGAAAGAAAGAAAGAAAGAAAGAAAGAAAGAAAGAAAGGAAGGAAGGAAGGAAGGAGAGAGGGAGGGAGGAAGGGAGGAGAGAGAGAGAGAGAAGGGAGAGAGGGGGAGGGAGGAAGGGAGGAGAGAGAGAGAGAGAAGGGAGAGAGGGGGAGAGAGAAGGGAGAGAGGGGGAGAGAGAAAGAAAGGAAGGAAGGAAGGAGGGAAGGACAGAAGAAAGAAAGAAAGAAAGAAAGAAAGAAAGAAAGAAAGAAAGAAAGAAAGAAAGAAAGAAAGAAAGAAAGAAAGAAAGAAAGAAAGAAAGAAACTTCTCTAGCCCTCCAGGAATCATGTAACTTCAGCTTCAAGAACAATTATGATCCTGACTGGAACTGAAGCCAGCAAGGTCTGCTTTGGAAGATCGTGCTGCAGCCGGGACCTCTTTCCACACAATCTGTCTAAGATTTGGAAGACTCTAGATAACAAGGCTAGTCAAACCTTGGTGAGCTCAGCAGCTCTTCCTGCTGTGACTCAGAAAAAAAAGTCCTGTGATTGGTGGGATGGGAACTGATCATTGGTCTTTGTGTAGGGCTTGACACAGGTGGGATGGGAGGCTGCATATGTGGGACTAGGAATGCTGGGATTAGACTGAACATGAGCACCTGGGCCCCTCTTCTGGCTATTTAAACAGACTACTCTTTTCAGGTAAGTCTGGGTAGCTTCCACTCTGCTCTTTTCCCTGGTATTACAACATTAGGCTCCAATAAAAACTTCTCTTGAGTGGTGTCTTTCGCTGGTTGGGATTTTTATCACAAGTAGGATAGGTTGAGATGGTTAGGAACGTCAAGTCCTCAGGTATTCCAACTGTGGCTTTGGCAATGCTGGTATGGATGGAGGCTGCCAAGAATTCCAGAGCTATGAGTCCTGACACCCAAGGCTCTGAGCTATATCTATAAGAGGCAACTGAAAGAGGTCAGAGCACTATCAAGGACAGGATCTGCAAGAGATTAAGGAGATTGAGGAGATTGAGGACAGCAGGGAAGCCGAGACTATGGAAGACAAAGGGAAAGAGACTACGAAGAGGCAGAGGCAGGAGCTAAGATTATAAGGATTGTGAGCCGTGGTTGCTGGAAGAGTTTGAAACAAATTCTAATGGTAAAGAACTGAAAGGCCCAACACCAAAGCTTAGGAGATGTCACACATGCTGTGTTGGTACTTTAAGAGGAAAGGACATTTCATCTGGAATCATTGTGGAGAGGGCTCTCCCAGAACAAAGGGAAGGCAGCATAGCATACCATGATCAGTGTCTACGTATGCATGTGTGTTCTATCGCAACTCTGTAATATAGACCACACAATCAGAATGTACTTTACCATGTAAGGGAGACAAAGAGGAAACTAATGAAACAGCTGGACTTGGAGCTCAACCTTTAGACATGAATCCACTTTATCAGTGCTGGCATGAAAAAATACTATTTTCTGCTTGAAAACTTCAGTGCGTCCTGTCTCAGAATCCTGTTTCATCTCTAATATTCAAAGTCTCTAGTATTCTCTAAGTCTCTAGTATTCAAGACTTGGAGCCTTCTGTCTCTGGTTTTAAAGTCCAGTTTGTGAGTGTTAGGAACTCAGCTAAAGGAGCTGTTCCATTGCTCTCTTTATCTAAATAGAGGAAACAAATCTCCAGTTACTGGCTTATTGACAAAACCAATAAATATTATTCAAATTGACAGTGTTGATTTGCATGACATAATGGTTGCTAAACCCAAATTGCAATGTGGAACATGAATATAGTGTCAGCTGCTAGTCAGTCTGAGCTCCTGATATTTTTCTAAAATGCACAGTGGGAAATGGTTCAATTTCCTCCACACCTGATCCATTCAAATTATTACATAAGTTTTGTTCATACAACTTGCCATGATTTAATTGCACAGATACATGCTCCTGCTCTTTCCTCTGAGTGTTTATATTTCCTCCAGAGTGATTGATGTTGGGAAATTAGGCCTTTGGGAAGTCATTAGGCAATTTGGATGGGCATCATATAATTTCAGTTGGGAATGCCCTTCTGCAGAGGATTGGAGGAAATTCCCTCCCTCCTCTTATGAGATTATAGTGGCAAGATGGCTATCTTTAAGTCCTCATGAGACATGGAATCTGCCTCCACTTTGATCTTGGGTTTCCAAGACTACTAACTTGTAGGAACTTATAACATCTTATTAGTGTGAGTTAAGTCAATGAGAGGAAAAATAACAGCTATGTGATAACTACCCAAAACATCCAGAATGGGTTCATATGTCTTCATAAAGGTGCAACTTATAAGAATCCACACATGGCCCAGAATTTTGATTAGGCTAATAATCAAGAAAACTTAATACATCTCTGTCTATTGTAAAATAAGCACTAAGAGTACACAAAATATAAGTCTATACCTTCAAGGTGTAAGAAGTAAATTTAGTTTTCAAATATAACATTTTAATTTTTATGCAAATATAGGCAAATAAGTTAAGAAGTCAGTGTTACAAAGTTTGTTACAAGTAACAGTCATTTCTTGTCCTCACACTCTTCCTCCAGCCTCCAGAGGCACAGATACCAAATTGTAGGTGTTTTCTGTGGGACTTACTTTGTCATTTGTAAGTAAAATGCCCACACATTCACCCATTGACATCCTAGTGTGCTTGGTTTCTGAAAACTTCCTTCCCTACCAAACTCTGCAGATGTTTCCAAACCTAGTATATAAAATGGTGCATTGTTTACATATATTTTAGCTATAGTCTCCTGTTTGTTTTAAATAATTTCTGGGTTATTTATCATACCCAGTAGAATACACCTGGCGTGAAAATGGCTGTTATAGCATATTGTCTAGGGATTAAAGACAAAGAAAAAAATCAAACTATACATGTTCAACACAGGTACTTTCCCCCCACTAAGTGTTACAGATAAACCCAAAGTGTTGTGTAAGTATTTCACCATAATCTACACCTCCAGTCTTCAGGCTCATTTAAATGTCTTTGATCTTTAATGAATTAAATCCATGGATCTGGAATTGGCAAAGACAAAACGCTAACTCTATTGCTGTCAATTTTTGACATTATCTTTTGTGTTCCCAGAATAATAAAGGTGTTTGTTATTTGCATCCCCTTCTTGTTCATTTTTACAACAAAATTGAATCTCAGTACTTGAAACATATTCTATGTTTCCAATGCTGAGAAGGGGAAGAAGACATAGGCTTCCCTTCCTAAGCAAGAAACTATCTGCAGTTGACTTTGGTTTGAAAGGAAAACCAGTTTTCTCCAATGGAGTCTCAATGGGTCTACAAACCACACATAAGGGCAGGCTCCATGCCCAGCAATAGATGACCAACACAAAACAAACTCAGTGATACTTGAGTTTTGTTGCTTTGTTTGGTCTCCTCCTCCTCCTCCTCCCCTCCTCCTCCTCCTCTCCCCACCCCCAACTCTGTGTCTTACTGGTCTTTTGCTTGTATTTTATTATATATTATATCCCGATTCTGTGATTTTATAAATCGTGTGTGTGTGAATGTATATGCATGTGACTGTAATGGTTTGTTTGGAGTTTTTTAATTGCCTGCTTATTTTCTAAAGAGAGAGGGTTTAAATGTAACTTTTATTCGCCAGTTGCAATTATCATCATGGAGGCTTACTGCTGAATAATGCCACCTTTTCTGAACTCTGGCTGGCTGGTTCAACTCAGCTGTTCTGGCTCAAAATTCCTCTCCAAGCTGACTGTTTCAATCTGTCTTCTGACTGAATTGCTCTGCTTGGTCTCATACTAACTTTAGCAATATAGCCTAATCTTCTGTCTCCTTCTCATTTTCTGGTTCATTCTGTCTTCTCCTGTATCTAGCTTGTTCTTTCTGCAGTATGTCTCTGTAAATCTTTCCTTGTAAAACTACCATACAAACTCTAACTCTCTCTCTCTCCCTCTCCTCCACCAAGTAGCCTCTTTTTCTTATGCTGATCCCATGTGAGTTGAGTGTATCCTATCTCTGACTCATTCTGTCAATTCTTTCTCTGCAGTCAGTTTGTCTGCCTCTCAACTAGAAGTCATTGGGTTTAGAAGCAAGTACTAAAGGTGTGTTTGTATTCTAGCCAGAGGAATTAAAGGTGTGTTCTAAGGATTAGTCTACATTTCAATTAGATCACACAGATGCAGAAGGCCTTTGGATATGATCCCTGGACAGAGTAGCCATGTTGCTGGATTAAAATTTCTCTACAAGAGAGAAAGAATGGGTGGTGGTGGCCCATGGCATTAATCTCAGCATTCAAGAGGCAGAGGCAGGAGGCAGGAGGCAGGAGGCAGGAGGCAGGAGGCAGGAGGCAGGAGGCAGGAGGCAGGAGGCAGGAGGCAGGAGGCAGGAGGCAGGAGGCAGTCAAATCTCTGAGTTTGAGGCCAGC
This sequence comes from Tokudaia tokunoshimensis, assembly GCA_036184795.1. Taxonomy (NCBI): domain Eukaryota; kingdom Metazoa; phylum Chordata; class Mammalia; order Rodentia; family Muridae; genus Tokudaia; species Tokudaia tokunoshimensis. The sequence continues at coordinate 62,455,789 of BTHU01000006.1, forward strand.
TTGGTCTCCAGAGTGAATTCTAGGAAAACTACAGATATACAAAGAAACTAAAAACAAAATTGAGGAGAATGGAGTTGGGCTGGTAGGATCTGGGAGGAGTTGGGGGAAGGGAGATCATGATCAGAATATAGTGTATGCAAAAAAATATTTTCAATAAAAAGATTTTATTTTCTGCTAACTGGGGTTGTGGCCATGCATGTACCACTATAACTGGCTGTTTTCATTGATTGTAACTTCTCTATCTTCTCAAATTGCAAAAGATCCCTGTGAACTAAGTCTCTATATTACCTCTCTCAAGATAAAAATTTATTAGATAATTCATTCATCCTAGCATTTCTGTGGCGATTACATCCCCACACCCAAATAGCTCTGATTTCTGGTCAGTTTGCTCCTGGACCTGGTACACAACTGGACTGGCTTTCCCCTGCTGCTGTTCTAAGAATTCCCTTTTCTTGTCTCATTTATGGGTTTTCCTTTCTTCCTCTTTTGCTGACTTTACTTCCTTATTCTGCAAAGCACAGCCTTTATTGCAGAGGTTCTCAACCTGTGGGTCCCAAATGACCCTTTCATAGGGGTCACCCAAGACCATCAGAAAACACAGAGATTTATGTTATGACTCGTAACAGTAGCAAAATCACAGTTATGAAGTAGCAATGAAAATAATTTTATGGTTGGGGGTCACCACACCATGAGTAACTACTAAAGAACATTAGGAAGGCTGAGAATCACTGGTCTAGCAGCTTGAGATGGCATTTGTCTGAGACTCTGCATCTGAAGTGCCAGTTTCTTGCCTCGTACTTGACTGGTTCCTTGCTTCCAATAATAACTTTTAGGTTGGAAATTATTTCTCCAATTTAAAAAAAAAAGACAAAATGTCAGTTTCTTTTCTGTTTTCTTTTCTTTTTTTTCCTCTTAGAAGTATGATGTCATTTTTATTCTTGTTCTTTTGCACATGGTCCATTTCCTTCTGTCTTTCTGAATCCTTTAGGAACTTTTCTTCTGTCTGAGTTTCTAGAGTTGCACAATAGTAGGATTTGATGTGAAACTTCTGTGATTCATTTTGTCTATGACACAATTTTGTTTTGTATTTCAACATTGAGGGCCTTAGAGGCAGAAGAATGAAAGAGATTCCTGACTGGTTTGTAGAGAGAGAATCCTGACTGGTTTGTAGAGAGACTCCTGACTGGTTTGTAGAGAGAGACTCCTGACTGGTTTGTAGAGAGAGACTCCTGACTGGTTTGTAGAGAGAGACTCCTGACTGGTTTGTAGAGAGAGACTCCTGACTGGTTTGTAGAGAGAGACTCCTGACTGGTTTGTAGAGAGACTCCTGACTCGTTTGTAGAGAGAGACTCCTGACTGGTTTGTAGATTGCTCATCTGGGGTCTCGTCTTGTAATCTCTCCCTTTGTCACTGGGCTTCAGGTTTGTCATCTTCTGGGACCCCCTTGGCTATGCTTCTGTAGAGAACCATCCTGAAAGGGATTTCTTTTTGGGAGGTGGGATTGTGGGCCTTGATTCCTAATTTCCAATATTTCTTTTTTTAATTAAAAAAATTACTTTCATACAATACATTTTTGATCATTTCTCTCTTTCCTTATCCTTTCAAGATCCTACCCGCCCAACTTTTCTTTCTCAAAAAATATTGAAAATTAAGAAAAAAAACACAGAAACAAAAAACAAAAATCAAAACAAACCAGCAAAAGACCAATAATGCAATGGGGTTTTGGGGGGAGGCCAAACCAGGAAGAAACAAAAGGTACACACTCACAAAACAAAAACAAAAACAAAAACAACAACCCCCCCCCAAAAAAAACAGTTGAGTTCATTTGTATTGGCCAAGTACTCCCGGTCATAAGGCCTCCTCTGGTATGTGGTTGATATACCCATCGACACTCTTTTAGAGAAAGCTGTTCTTTCTTTTGCTGGTGGGCATGAGTTGTAAATAGCTTTTTGGTTAGGGATGGAACCCCATGGCTACTTTCCCATCTCAGTGCTGGGACCCTATGTAGGCCTGTGCACATTACCACAGTCTCTGTGAGTTCATATGTGTATGAACACTCTTGTATCTGAGGAACACTGTTCTCTTGGAACCATCACCACCTCTGACTCTTACAATCTTTCTGCCTTTTCTTCCACATAGACCCCTTAGCCTTGAGGGAAGAGACTTGATGAACACATCCTATTTGGGACTGAGTATTCCAAACTCTTTCATTCCCTGTCCATTGTCCATTTGTGGGTTTCTGTATAATTAGCATCTTCTGCAAGAAGAAGGTTCTCCGATGATGGGTGAGCCGGGCCTTGATGTATGAGTATGGCTATGGTCCTTTAACAAAATAATAGTCTTAGGTTCCCCATAGGCCCATTGACTATCTAGTTTTGGGTTCTTGGTCACTTTAGCAGTATATCATTTCTTCTTTTTATTAAAATAAACAAAGTGGCAGCCATCAGTCCTCTTATGTATAATTTGGCCCAGGAATGTGAATCTTTGAATACTTCATATTTACTTGGCAAACAGCATCTCTGTTTTTTTCTAAAATGGGGCTGACTAGGCTTATGACCAAGCATAAATTTTTTTATTAGTTTAAATACAAACCATGCTTTGAATTATAATATCCGTTTCCTATGATTATAACTATTTAATTGTGTGCAGTCAATTTCCAGATGTGAAAAGAATTTGGTTCTATTACTTTTAAGCTGCAATTACGCAAACAAAGATTATTTCTAATAAAGGGTAAAGTGGACTAGCTTTCATGAGTAAAATAAATTGAAATTTTCATGAATATTCGGCTCTGTGATTGAATCTACCTGGAAAGACCTCCACTTTTTAAGGAGCCTTATTAAATTACACTTAAACTTTTTCATGGAAACAAATTAATCATGGACATCTGATAAATAATGCAGGAAAGCTTTAGCTTAAGCTCTTTTTGATTGATTTGTTGCTTAATCAGAATTAAGAAGATTTTGCTGCTAGTATTCTCCATGGGAGGGTATGCACATGTTAACATTTTCTTGCAGAACAGAATGAAATCTGTCATACTGCAGTAATACTGGTTTAAAGAATCCTTGCTGATTCTATTGCTGAATGCTAGGGAGATTTGCGGACACTGCACTGTGGTCAATGCTGTCTAGCCACTGACTTTTGTTTTTTGTTTATTTTTGCTTTTTGGTGTTTCAGGATAGGGTTTCTTTGTCTGTTGCCTGACTCTCCCAGAACTCATTTTATAGACCAGGCTGACCTTGAATTCACAGAGATCCTCCTGCATCTGCCTCTTGAGCTGAGATCAAATATGTGGGCCACCATACCCAGCTAAGCCACTGACATTTTATAGGTGTTGTGTGCTACAATGATGATATTCCCATATCCCAACTCCTGCATATCAGAGGACTCTAAGGCTGCATGATGGAAGGATGGAGAAATTTCTCTTCTTGGTCCTTTTAGAAACATATATTAGTGGTTTATGCAGGAATGTTCCTGGCTATGTCTCTGGGCAGGGATCTGCTTGTTTATACAGATGGTAGGAAAGACCTACTGGAATTTGTACATTCTTAACATAATCCTAGGGTTCTGTCCACAGATACCTGATCCATTCTGGGCAGATGATATTTAGCGGGAAGAAGTCATCCCTCCCCAATGAAATAATACGCTTAGGGGAGTGAGGTCATGGAGTAATGTCTCTGAAACTAAACCAGGCATGGTGTTGTGCCATACAAACTCTGGGGTTTCTTTCCAGGGATACAAATAGGAATTTTGAGGATTTCTAACTGCCTGAAAGATTCCTCTATCTGGTATATAATTCTTTTGGTTTTCTTCTACAAGGATCACAAGTTCTTCTCTCCCCATCTTGAGTACTTCATGAGCCCCTTGCTCCCCTACTGATCACAAGGGAATTCTCCAAAGGAGTCTGTTGCATTTATATTTAAAGGAAGGCCTATTGCTATGATGTGTTAAAAATCAGAGGTCTTGTGGCTACTTATTTGCAAGCTGAGAGATGGTTTTTGGTTTTGTTTTCTCATTATGGCAATGCATTTACATTAAAGATCATTAATTTATTTTTAAAAATCTGAGTGGATGGTTTTTACTGTACAATTAATTACTTTGATGTTTTGATATACCCAAACAAGACAGACCCTGACAATGTTACAGGTAGTCACCAGGATGGGGACTATGTTAGCAAATACTTATACCCTCATATCCTACCTCCTCATTATATCTTTTACTTGCCTTTTCCCCCCATCATGAGGACATGCTTAGACTAATGCTGTCCATTGTAGTTTCTGTTGTCTTAGAAGATCATTAGCATTCTCTCTGTTTGCCTGTCTACTGTAAGGAGCTTTCTTGCCCCTACTATCTCTTCTGTGATGGGTTCATCCCTAGACTAGATTAACTTACCATGTTGTTCCTATTTTGAGTTCACAGACTTGGAAGGATATATCACATCTAATCATCACCAAACCATTCTATGGTTCTACCTCCACATAAAATTGGAATTGACCCAGTTGTGGTTCCAAACTGTAGTTGAACTATGGATGAGTTAGTCATTGCCTAACTCCATGGGTCACTATTTATTTAAGCAGAATCGGTGTAGCTCATCCTGAATTTAGATAACATGGCAATTCTAGACTTGACCTGGAACCTTGATTCTATGAACCGTAGCCAGATGGAATCACATACTCCTAATTGCTTTCTCACAGAGACCCAAAAGACATCACAAATCATTACAATCATGAATAAGGACACAGCTATTATGGAAAGTCGTGACACTTATTCCTGGGAATGTAAGTATTTGAATGTGTATTCTTTCACTCACTATTAAGTAGAACTCCCCATTCCAAATCCAGCTTTTGGTAATGGCAATCCAATTTCCCTTATTTATTGCTGTGTAATAAAAGACTGAATTTTATAAAGTGTGTGTATGCGTGTACGTGTGTGTATGTGTGGTGTATGTGTGTGTGTGTGTGTGTGTGTGTGTGTGTGTACACTGTTAAGGACTGAACTCAAGTTTTCATGCATGCTGGATAAGCACTATACTGACTCAGCTATTGTTCCAACCACAAATTTAAAAAAAAATGTTATAAAAGAAATGTAAATGGAGTAAACTGAATAACAGGAAAGACAAAACCCCAATTGAACATTTTATGCTACCAAATGAAAACTTCAGTGCCAGGAATTAGTTACATCTAATAGAGTTGTTGGTCAATGGGCTACCATGGAAACCCCCAAACATCTCAGGCTATTTCTAAGAGTATTGGTTGTCTTCCACAAATTGATGATAAGGTTTTATTGCTGAAGATAACATTTACACATCTCTTCAAACATAAAGAAGTTAAGCTAATGCCTAAATAGAGGTTCCTTCTCTACTTACTAGCATTCTTGGTGCTGGAAGATGCTCTGCACACTACCAGCGGAAAATGGTAATCATCCACGCAGCTACAAACCCTGTGACCTACAGTGGTGACCTGCTTGTGAGATATACTGGTGTAATCATGGCATAGACATTGAGGGCATCACCAACCACTCTCTGTTACATTCAAGTCCCATTCCATGAGATAGAACAATGCCTGACACTGTAAGAGTGTCCAAGACCTTAGACTGTATAGACCATAGGCATAGGGGAAAACTAAATATTGTTGTTTACAAATACGAACATAGCAATGATATGACTCCTAATGAATGTTTTATAAATAGTTGAATAGTGTGGACTGAACACTGGAAAATCTCGAGTATGAAAAATAATTAAAACAGTTAAGTTTAAAATCATCTGCATAGTTTATTTTGTTATTAATGCTTAGAGTGGAAAACATTTCACATGTGGCAATCTCAGTCACACTAAATGGCGTAGAAGGTATGGATTTCTATAGGAAGTAGGAGGACTTAAGCATTATGTAAAATGTAAACTCAAGAAAGAGGGTTGCAGGATAACTTCTACCAGAGTTGTAGATTATTAATATAGTTACTGTAAGTAACTATAGTTACTGTAAGTAGAGCTTTATATGTGCTGTCAGAGCTGGGAAAGCATCCAGATCCTCCATCTGTCTGGATTACTGATAGTAAATAATCCCAATTAATTAGAAAGGCATTCATCTTCATAAGTATGCATCTTTTAAACCCCAGAAGATTTAGAATTAAGTATAGATAAATGTTCAAGAATCAAAAACAATCTACTGATATTTGGGTCCAATAGGGAATGATCCACTCTACTTGGGTGACCATCCCTACAAGTGTTCCATCAGTTTCAGTTATATGATCTATTGCTTCTGTCACCTTTTGAGACTGTCTTAGCTAATGTTTCCATTGCTGTGAAGAGACACCATGTCCAAGGCAACTTTTACAAAGAACATTTCATTGGGGCTGGCTTACAAGTTCAGAGGTTCAGTTCATTACTATCATGGTGGGAAGCATGGCAGCGTTCAGGCAGGCATGGTGCTGGAGAAAGAGCTGAGAGTTCTATCTCTTATTCCGAAGGCAACCAGGAGAAGATTGGCAACCTCAGGCAGCTAGGAGGAGTCTCTCTTCCACACTGGGTGGAGCCGGAACATAGGAGGAGACCTCCAAAGCCCTACATTTCTTCCAACAAGGCCACACCTAACAGTGTTACTCTCTATGGGCTGTGCATATTTAAACAACCACAGAGACTCAGTCCTTTAAAAACCAATATGATATTTTCAACTCAGCATTCTTACTATAGTCGCTAGCCCTGAGTCAGTGATCTGTAAATAATAATGAAGGAGTGGATGAGATCTTTAAGGTTGTAAGGTTGGTTCTCATTAGTCTCTCCTTCTGAGATCAGAGAAAGATGGTCTCTTCTCAGTACCACTGAGTGGCTCTCTGAACCTTCCTCCTGGAGCCATCTCAGCAAGTCTTAGAGAGGTTTCCTCTGATTTTTTTTTTTTAATGTCTGGTTTAGGTCACGCTTACAGATGGAATAGGTCAAATTGTTGGTATACTCCAAAGACACGGCCCTCGGCATTTTCTGTGAAAGGACATATTGTACAAAATGTGCCTGACAGCAACAGGACTCAAGTTGAAGATAGTTTTCCTTGCAAGACTCAGGCTAAACACTTGTTTTTAGCAGCCACATATAACACGCTCCTAGCTGTTTCTTCATGCCAGGCTTTCTGACATTTTAAAGCCACATCAACTCATATCCAACCACTCACTTTGTTCACTTATGCTGGTGGGGTTCATCTAAACTAAATATAGAACCACCAAGAAGATCAAGGCATGCCTCTGTGCATATGCATGATTAATAAGGGGCAAAATCCCAAATGTGGGTGGTGCTATGCCCTGGTCAGGGGATCAGGATACAATAAAAGCAGGGAGGAAAATGGAGAATGGCAGCACAACTGTCCTAGCTTTCTGCTCTGTTTCCTGGTCCTCTTTGATGTGAACAGTGTCTGCCATGTACTCCTGCTGCTGTAATCTGAGCAGCTCAGTCACTGCCTTGATGAACTTGCCTTGGTGATGCAAATGTGAGGCAAAATATGTAATTTCTTGTTTAAATTTCATTTTTTAGAAAGATCTATTTATTTTATATATATGAGTACACTGTCACTGTCCTCAGACACACCAGGAGAGGGCGTTGGATCCCATTACAGATGGTTGTGAGCCACCATATGGTTGCTGGGAATTGAACTCATGACCTCTGGAAGAGCAGCTAGTGCTTTAAACAGCTGGGCCATCTCTCTATCCCTTAAATTGCTTTTGTGAGGATTTCAGTCACAATTGGCAAAGGCAGTTTGTAATGATCTGTAGTCTCCACACCTTGCTATAACCTGTCTTTCTTCCTCTAGGTTAAATCTGTTTAATCTACAACAGTATTGCTGTGGATACAAGAAATGTGGTCTTGATAGATATCACGCCCATAGTCTCATGTGTTTAAATGCCTGGCCCATAAGGCGTGGCAGTATTAGAAGGTGTGGCCATGGAGGAATAAGTATGTAACTGTCAGCACAGGCTTTGAGGTCCCCTAAGATAAAGTTCCACCCAGTGTGGAACACAGTTTCCTTCTGTTGCCTTCACATCAAGACATAGAACTCTCAGCTCCCTCTCTAGCACCATGTCTGCCTGCGTGCTGCCATGCTTCCCACCATGATGATGATGGACTGAACTTCTGAACCTCTAAGCCAGTTCCAATTAAATGTTGTTCTTTATAAGAGTTGCCTTGGTCATGGTGTCTCTTCACAGCAATGAAATCCAAACTAAGACAAGAAGTGAGCGCAAGAACGTGGTGGTCGCCTGACCAAATAGGACAACATTGGTGTAAATGCTGAGGGCAGGGCATTTCCACTGCAGCTAAGATGGTATCATTGGGGCTGGAACCACCATTATGTTCTTGGCTCACACTCTACTTACAGCTACCTCAGGTTCTTGTCCTTGTGTACAATTTTTTATTTTATTTTTGCTTCTATGTAGTGTGTGTGTGAGAGTATGTGAGTGTGTGTCTTCGTGAGTGTGTGTGAGTCTGAGTCTGTGTGTGTGTGAGTGTGTGAGTGTGTTTCCATGTGTAAGTGTGTGTTAGTGTGTGTGTCTGAGTGTGTGTGTGAGTATGTGTGTGTGTTTCCATGTGTAAGTGTGTTTCCATATGTAAGTGTGAGCGATGTTATTGTGGTCAGAGGACTGCTTTCAGGAGTCTGTCCTCCCCTTTGGCCTTTTTGAAAGAGGGCCTCTTTTCTGGTTTCTGTCACTCTCTGTACTCTAAGATGGCTGGCCTGTAAGCTTCTGTATGATGTTCCTGTCTATGCTTCCCATCTTGACACAGAACTACTGGGATTCCAGATGCATGTTACTGGATCCAGGTTTTTTACATGGGTTCCTGGAATCAAACTCCAGTCTTCAGCCTTGTCTGTCAGCTTTTTTACCTGCTGAGCCACCTAGCTAGCACTCTAGATTTTTTATAAAGTATTCTTAGTGGTAGTTCTTGCTCCCCTCCTCCTCCTTCTCCTCCTCCTCCTCCTTCCTCTCTTTCTTCTCTTCCTCCTCCTTTTTCTAGTCCTCCTCTTCTTTGAGATGGATTTTCACTGTGTTAGCCACCCTAGCCTCAATTCACATTTTTCCATGTCAGCCCCATGAGTATCTGAAAGTGCATATGTGCTCCACGTTGTTTTCCAGTTCCAGATTTGTAAGCCATGATTCTCCAAGTCTGTACTGTAAGCCTAAGGATTTAGCTTGTGCTCGTATTAACATGATGGATTTGGACCATTTTTTTTCTAAACTACTGGAACATTTTGGGATCATGATTCAGCACTCAGTATTTTAAATCCTGAGCTGTTGACATCTACACTGTTGATAAACTTATGCCACATCTTTATCCAAACATAGATAAACTATCAATCAAGACAGGCTGAGTGGCAAGCTCATAGAAGACTACTGGGGCTCAATACTTTAAGTTTGTGAATTGTTGTGTATCTGACTGAGGGGAAAGAGCAGATTGCAATCTTTGTTTGTGCTACCCTGTAGAAGACAGCGTGTGCTTTCTCGGTCACCCCACATGAAAGAATATTCTCTCCCATGAAACAACTGTCCTGACTTTCTAGGTTTTTCTAAAGCAACCTTAGACCAATCTTAAAATGCTCTGTTCATTTTGTAGTTACTTTTTGAGATAGGATCTTACTGCATAGCCTTGGCTAGCCCAGGGTCTCACTACATAGCCTTGACTAGCCCAGGGTCTCACTACATAGCCTTGGCTAGCCCAGGGTCTCACTACATAGCCTTGACTAGCTCAGGGTCTCACTACATAGCCTTGGCTAGCTCAGGGTCTCACTACATAGCCTTGGCTAGCCCAGGGTCTCACTACATAGCCTTGGCTAGCCCAGGGTCTCACTACATAGCCTTGGCTAGCCCAGGGTCTCACTACATACCCTTGGCTAGCCCAGGGTCTCACTACATAGCCTTGACTAGCTCAGGGTCTCACTACATAGCCTTGGCTAGCCCAGGGTCTCACTACATAGCCTTGGCTAGCCCAGGGTCTCACTACATAGCCTTGGCTAGCCCAGGGTCTCACTACATACCCTTGGCTAGCCCAGGGTCTCACTACATACCCTTGGCTAGCCCAGGGTCTCACTACATAGCCTTGGCTAGCCCAGGGTCTCACTACATACCCTTGGCTAGCCCAGGGTCTCACTACATAGCCTTGGCTAGCCCAGGGTCTCACTACATAGCCTTGGCTAGCCCAGGGTCTCACTATATAGCCTTGGCTAGCCCAGGGTCTCACTACATACCCTTGGCTAGCCCAGGGTCTCACTACATAGCCTTGGCTAGCCCAGGGTCTCACTACATACCCTTGGCTAGCCCAGGGTCTCACTACATAGCCTTGGCTAGCCCAGGGTCTCACTACATAGCCTTGGCTAGCCTAGAGTTTGCTATGCAGACCAGACTGGCCTCAAACTTGCAGCCATCTATCTCAGCCTCCTAGGTTTTTCTCATTTTTTGCAACACAGAACATAATACTAATATCACACAATAATTTTATCCATCATCTGGTGCAGGGTAACTCCCGAAACACACATATGTGCATGTGGAGGCCAGAAGTTGATCTCTATCTCATTTACTCTCCACCTTGTTTTGGTACAGAATCACTCACTGAACATCGAGTCCACAAATTGGTGTGTTTGCTGATCTTCAGGCCATAAGTATCTTCCTGTTTCTTATTTATTCTAACCGTGGACTTAAACAGGCATGTACTGTCATGCCTGGCTTTTGTTTTTTTTTAATTTGGGGGGTGGGGATTCAAACTCAGCTCCCCATGCTTGTGTGGCAATTACAGAGCCAATGGAGCCATCCTCCATCACACCCCTGTACAAAACTAAGGAGCCCTAAAATATTGACAACTTATTTATGACAGTTTAGTCAGTAGTCCTCTTAGAACCTCATGGGCTTCTGATTTCTTCTCCCAGAGTTCCTATCTCTGCCCAAAAGTTCTGCCTTCTACTTCTTGCCCAGCTATTGGCTGTCAGATTTTTATTAAAGCCAATCAGATACAATTCTAGACTGCCTTAGGCAATTGAGAAAAGAACAAATATTTACAAACTATGAAACCAGTGATGGATTATAGAAATAACTATTTAGCTCTCTGCCGATCCAGAATTAACAATTGAATATACAGAGGAATACCTTCACACAATGTACCCCAAAACCCTAGAAAAATATTGATGCTCTCAAAGAAGTAACTTTATCCGGCCTTACTCCAGAGTCTTCCCTGCCATGGATATTGTGAAAAGCACACACACACACACACACACACACACACACACACACGCGCGTGCACACACACACACACACACACACGCACACACACACACACACACACAATGTTCCACAGCCCCAGAGTTCTCTTGGCACACCTGACCCTAAGCAAACTCAGAAACAATAGACTTGGCATCAGCTCAGATTCCAGGCTTCCTCCTGTGTGCAGTCTACAGGACATTGCCCCCCAAAACAAAAACCTAATAACAGAGTTAGTCTGCCTAAAACAATCTCCGATAATATATATAAATGTTATAAAATTAGTATAAAAGAAATACAAAAATTTGCCAATCATAAGGAGACTGGCTCACATTAAGTTGCAGTGAGACCTTTTAACTGAAAAAAAAACAAAGATAAAACAATCCAGCCTGCAGCCTGGGAGAGAGACTTTCAAACTTTTAGCTAGGCTGCCTCCCGAGTTGTCCTTCAACCACGGTGCATTGTTCAAGGCTTGGGAATCCGCCTAGACTGACTCACATGTTTTTCTATCTGTTTAATGTGTCACTTTCCTGAAGAACAGAATGTCATGTGTTGTAAATGCTGACATAGTCTAAAGTGATTTGAGATTGATAATACCTTTTCTTTCTGTACTTGTAACACTTGTCCAGGGACGAAATGATATGATCCGTATTTCTTTTAAAATCACAAGTTTGCCTCTTTTGTGAAATCTGTATAAAGAAAGAAACATCCTGGTGACTAGTGACTCTCCAGCCACAATTTGTGACTCATTCATCTATCACTCCCCTTCTGTCTGTTCCTTATCTCCTCTGCTGGGACCTGTCTGACTGCTGGGACTGAACCCCCGCAGGGGCTCATTTGAGTGTTTGTCTCACCTAGGACAAGTAACATGGCTGAGTTTCTCCCTCTTTGCAGGCTCATCTTTCAGGTGGCCATTCAGACTTCAGTCCACGTCCACAGAAGCAAGAAAGGCTCTTACTCGTGAAGTGTGTATATCAGACTTCTTACATCACTCCTTGATATTCCATTGGTTAAAACCAATCACGGAGCCATGTTGAGAGTCAGTGACAGAGAGAACAACTCAAGGGTGGATACTAGGGAATGAGATCCATTTGGTGATCTCGACAATAGCAAGCAAGTGGTGTGTAGAGCTAGAGACAAGAAAGCCTGTTGTATTGAGGAACTGAAAAATCTACTGTGCTACAGGGAGTGGGGGGTGGGGGGGGGACTGGGTGGCTGAAGGCTGAGGCAGAAATGAACACCTGTTTAAACTGCCAGAGAATTCAAATGCAGCCAAGAGCAGGACAAAGAACAGTAGATATTGTGAGTCAGTTGCTCTCATTGTTAACTATTGAATTAAAGATTAATATATGTGTATGCAGAACCAATCCATTAAAAATTCGGCTGCTCACCTCTAATCCATGTTCTTATTCTCTCACTGGTCAACAAGAGTTATTGAGCGCTGCATTGTGTTATGACTTTAGTACGCAAGCACAAAGTATATACCTCCCCACGCCCCTCATGCAACTTAAGTGTCTGGGAAAAAGAAAAGGCAAAGACACAAATATGAAAGATCAGAACTGGAGCAGGTAGATAGCCTTTCCACATCAGGGGCCATTCCACAGAGCAGAAACAGGGGTGAACAGGGTCCCCCAGGGGTTGGGAAAGCAACCGAGAATGTGGGACACAAATAGGTTCTATTAGCAAAGGAAATACTCCCCACCCACAAGCCATAAACCCAGACTGGTCAGTTGGAGTCAGAAACTGCTGTGGTAACACTACATTAGCAGAAAAAAATCCTACCCTGGTTCTCAACCTCCACAAGTATTTGGTTTTCTTCCCCCTTATGAAATAGCAGTATTTCTGACCTTAAGATTCATGCAGTTTAGAGTTTGGGGAAGTCTGTTTGTTTGTTTGTTTGTTTCACTTTGTCTTAAGAAAACAACTTATGTTTTTAGAAAAACAATTACATTTTATAACTCCAGGACAAAATACTTGACAAGCGAGTGTCCAATTATTTGATTCTGGGTGTTTGCATGTGGGAGAAACTGCGGTTGTAAGCATGCACAAAGCACACATCCCCTGAAGGATGAGGAAGTGAGGCCTGTAGTTAGTCAGCATGCTAACCACAGAAGCAGAGGCTGACGACAGATTTGATTTACAAAGTAAATATAATTTTTGCAGTTAGACTCAGCCTGTCGTTTTCTTAAAGGAGATACATTTCAGTTCTCATTGTGAGAAACGCAGTGTTTTTAAGAACATTGGGGCCCAAGCAATAGCTTGAAAGTACATAAAAATCAATTAGTTTTTATCTTCAAGTTACAAAAAAAAGTTCAGAATCAAACTGGAGCATGGCTGACAGATGTTGCATGTATGTACAGCTCTCCTTTTTTCCGTGAGTCTTTTCATGTTTGTCTCTACATGACACCAGAAGATGGGGCTCCATCCAGCAGAGGCACAGGGAATGCCCCACTGCCAGAGATTAATAAAAGCATAACAGATTTATTAAGTCGATTTTTTTTAAAGGTTTGTTATCTACATGAGTTAGTGTTGTGCCTGCTTGTATGGAATGTGAAGAGGCCAGAAGTGGGTGCTGGATCCCTTGGAACTGTGGTTAAGAATAATTGTTATATGGATCCTTGGAATCAAACCTCTGGGGGGAGGGGGAAACAACAACAACAAATGCTCCTAACCACTGAGCTACCTCTCCAGGCCCAAACCAACATTTTCGGAGGCAGAGGAGCCTTGAGATTGAAGATTGCAAAGACCCTGAGAAAGCTGTTACTTTTCTAATCAGATTTGATGATGAATAGACGGCCACTAGAAATGAGACTGGCAAAAGGTATGTGCTAATGCAGCAGACTCCAGTGGGGAATCCCAGCAGACTTCCTGCTCTGATTCTCCTGGGCATCTCAGGATAACATCCCATCTCCTGGGGATGGGACAGGCTACTTTGGAAAGCATCTCTTATTAGACAGAGTAGGTTTGAGAATTTCTTTATGATCAGCTATTATGCCTAAAGATAGAGGAAGGCTAAGGCAATGTTTTTAACCTGTAGGATTGCTTTGGGGTGAGGGAAGGGGTTCTGGTTTCAGTGGCCTGGCTTGGGGACAGGAATTGCTGTTACCCTGATTTATTTTGGGGGCAGGGGCAGCTGGGAAGGCAGGGGGTCAATGAAGCATCCCTCTGAGATGGCTCCTAAGGCCTCTCAAAGTCCTTCAATTCAATCTCAGCACCACAGCTCCGAGCCCCCCACACCATGACACATGGTTTCCTGAGCCCACATGTAAGCAATGGTTCATCCGCTTCGAGAGATTCTAGAATTTTCTCTATGCCATCTGATTGAGGTAGTATCACCTGGCTCTGGAAAATACTGGCATATGTTTCAGTTAAAATTTAGAGCTTTATATTACTTCATATATTCCTGTGTTTTGCCTACATGTATGTCTGGGAACCACAGGTATGCCTGGTGCCCACACAGGCTAGAAGAGGGCATTGGATCCCCTGGAACTGCAGTTGTAGATAGCTAGCTGTAAGTTGCCATGTGAGGGCTGGGGAAAAACCCAAGTCCCCTGAAGAGCAGGCAGTGTTCTTACCTATTAAGCTATCTCTCTAGCCTCTAGAATTTTCTTAAAGTAAGGACCAATCTTCAAACCAAATCAAACCAAACCAGTCAAGCAAGCAAATTCCACATTCAAAATAAAGGAGTTTAATAGAACTCTTCTTTCCTGAAATGATAATACACAAAGCAAGGTATGTTATAAAATGTGGTCCTGAACTGGAATAACAATGACAATAAAAAAGAAAAGAAAAGAAAAAGAAAAAAAGAAAAGAAAAGAAAAAAATTACTGAGACGCAGCTCAAGCCATTGACTTCTGTTCATCATAAGAAAACTGAAAGAACCTGGAACAAGCTTTGCTTCTGGGCTTCTGAACACAAAGTTATACTAATGTGCTAAGGCATTTACCATTTGGCACTAGGATAAGGCAACCAAGGATGGCAGTTTTATTTTAATTAACGTTTTAGTTAGTTTGTTTGTTTGTTAGCTTGTAGTGACAGCATTTCTCTACGTCGTCTTGGCTACCCTTGCGCTAGCTTTGTAAACCAGCCTGGCCTCAAACTCACAGAAATCCTTTTGCCTTTGCCTCTTGAGTGCTGGGGTTAAAGGTGTATGCTACTACAAAGATGGGGTTTTTCAATCAGTATTTATGTCCCAGAGTTCTTTGTAACGTCAAAATGGGGTTCAATGAGTTAAATAAACCATAGAATAAGTGAACTGGAACTAGTTTGCCTAAAGATGACAATAGAGGATGACCCCCACCTACCTGCCCCGTTCACATCTTTTGGGACAGGTATTGCTTTGCAAGACATTCTACAAACTTTGACCACATCAGATAAATATGGATTGGGCACTAGATAGATATCCCTGTGGATGCTTTCCCCCATAAGAAATCAATGCTGGTCAAATTTTTGAGAAAGACTGAACCATTCAGAAGTTTAGAGGATGGGAACTGACTCAAAAGGAAGCCCCGAGATCCACTATAGCCCTGGCAAACTGAACAGGAAACAGAAATTATGAGTCAGCAGCGGAAGTCGGTAAACGAGCACCCAGAGGAAAGCACACAGATGTGCAAAGATCCCGAGACAAGCTGTGGCGCATGGCGCAGAGCGGCCTTCCTCCACATCCACGTGTCCTTAGTGCTAAGTAAATGAAGAGATGGACACTTGTCTTGGGTCACTGAAATAAATCTTTTGAAGCTCCCTGTAAACAGGCTATCCTTACCTGCATCAATCTGCAGCTGAGACTCATCCTGTGCCAAATCATCAGCACACAAGAATGACTTCCTGTGTGTCTGAGACAGGACATTCCTAGGGACTGGCCCTAAAATGGAGCTTCTTACTGAGAAGACAGTTAAAAGTCTTGCTGGTCTTGATTCAGCAGCTGAAAATGCAGAAACATCTAGAAGAAGTAGATGAAAGAAATATGAGGAAAATGGTCATTCAGAGGTAATCTTCTCAGGGAACACTCTCTTGGGGCTACCGCTACTCCATGAGCAAAGACATCTGGGAGATTCAACAGATAGACGGGAAAAAAAGGAAGAAAGTAAACCTAACTAAATGACTGTCCCAACAGAGCATACTGCCTAGAGAAAACAGAATACACAAAGCAATTAAGTAGAACGTAAACTATTCTTCTTTTCCTAAAGAGCAAAATCAACAACTGGGATATGAAGTTTCACTGGAGGCAATGATATGGGAACGTTTAAGGGAGTGGCCAGGGAAGCAGTTGCTAATGTAACTTTAATATGAGCTACCAGAAGAAATTTTAGTAATCCTGGGAGAGATGATGGAATGGTGATTGGCCCAGTATGGTAGTCATGAACATGCTAAGTGATGGAATTCTGCACTAGTATTAAAGACAAAACAAGACATTATAGGGGGGCTGGAGAGATGGCTCAGTGGTTAAGAGCACTGACTGCTCTTCCAGAGGTCCTGAGTTCAATTCCCAGCAACCACATGGTGACTCACAGCCATCTCTAATGGAATCTGATGCCTTCTTCTGGTGTGTCTGAAGAAAGCTACAATGTACTCACATACATAAAATAAATAAATCTTTTAAAAATATTTTTTAAAAAAGACTTTGTATTGGATATGGCATCAGAAAGGAAAAGAAGAATTGGACAAACACCCAGAGTGTTAGAGACAAGGCCTCTTTATGTAGCCCTGATTGTCCTGCAACTTGCTATGTATATCAGACTAGCTTGGAATTCTCAGAAATCTGCCTGCCTCTCCTTCCTGGGTGTGGGAATGAAAGGCATGTGTCACCATGCCTGGCTAAAATTCCTTTCATTTTTCTTTCTTTCTTACTTTTTTTTTCAAGTAGAGAAGATTAGAAGGAAGGGTGGAGGAATATGTTTTGGACAGGTAAAGTTTTATAAGCCTAAGTAAAAAGGTCATTAATTAGTTGAATTATGAATCTAAAGTTGAATAAATAGTACGGACTTAAAAAAGTGTCAATGTAAAAGTCTGCAGCATATAAATGGAGTCCAGATAGTTTAAAAGAAATCTGTTTCAGTACAATTGAGCTGCTATAATGTGGCAACATAGACTGGGAGACCTGTAAAAAATGGAATCAACTTCTCAGAAGTCTAGAGAGTTAAGTCAGTACCTGGTCATACCTTCTCAGTGTTCTCATATGTTAGCAGAAGTCAGACAGCTCTCTCAGATGGGTGCTGACCTCCCAAAGGACATCATTTTCATGACTCAGTCACTTCCAGAAAGGCTACCTTCTAATGCCACCCCCGTTGTCACCCACTTTTAGGACAGTGAAGAGAATATAGAAACACTTAGGTCATCGGTGGTGTCTTAGTTAGGATTTCCTTTCCTGTGAAGAGACACCATGACCAAGGCAACTCTTACAAAGGAGAACATTTAATTGGGTCTGGTTTACAGGTTCAGAGATTCAGTCCACTATCGTCATGGAAAAAGGCATGGCAGCATCCAGGCAGGTGTAGTGCTGGAAGCACTGAGAGTTCTACATCTTGTTCCAAAGGCAAACAGGAGAAGAGTAACTTCCAGGCAGCTAGGAGGGGCCATCTCAGAGCCCACACCCAACAGTGACACAGTTCTCCAACACGACCACCCACACCTTCTCCAAAGAGGAGTGCCACTCCCTGGGCCAAGCATATTCAAACCACCACAGGCAGGTCAACAACTCCCTTGCTTAGAACTCTGTATTAATTAAGACCCAGCCCATGCTGGGGAAGATTATCTTTAACCCCAACACTCAGGAGACAGAGCCAGGCAGGTATCTGTGAGCTGAAGACAGCCTGGTTTACAGAAAGAATTCCCGGCCAGTCGGGGATACATGGTGATATTATGTCTCAAAAACAAAATAAAGAAAATTAAAAAGAAGAAAAAAAGAAAAAGAGAAAAAGAAAAGATCCAACCCATTAGGCATGTCAAAAAATGCAAATAATATTGTAGATATAACACAAAGGAACATGCCTCTACTAATTCATGATTATATGGCTGTGAGTCAGCTGATGAATGTCTGTTGTCGTTTAGTCTTCTGAAAATAATCGGGTCTTAGGCTAGCAACAATTTAGGGAAGGAAAGCTGAGTTCATAGGTCACAGTTGTGCTTCAACTGAAATTGACAAAGCTGTAAAAGTAATGGTTTTCTTCATTGTGGAAACAGTCTTGGTAGTTCCAGAACTTGTTGAAAAGCAAAAACGTAAATAAAGACTGAGTTGGTGCTGAAAACTGATGATAATTAAGAAAAATCATGATCTAATTTTAAACTCTAGAGTTTACAAATTAGAACATGCGTGTCATACATGTGTTTTAGAGGACACAAGGACTCACTCACTAGCCAAAAGGTGTTATTTAGGCAACTTTTGTTGTTTTTGAGACCTGTTTTGGTTTTGAGACCTGGTCTCTTTCTGTGTAGCCTGAGCTGTCCTGGAACTCACTATATGGACCAGGCTGGCCTCTGCCTGTGAAGTGCTGGGATTAAAGGCGTGTGCCACTGTGCCTGGCTTATTCAAGCAGGCTTTTTGTCTTTAAAGAGAAGGGAGTTAATACTAGGCACTACTGTGTAGGTAAAGAATTAAAAATTTAGTACCATTTTAATTTAAAACCAAAGACACAAAACACTATACTCAACAACTGCTACACAATCTATAAGATATTTTAAGTAGAAAGAAAATACTTATAAAGTAATACATTGTTAAATGATAATGTTTTGACTTGTTACCTTTCTTAGTATGCTATACATTGCTTAGCCTTTCTAAATCTATCCTATCATTTCCCATTACAATTGGTAGCCTAATGCTTTAGATAGACTTCAAACTAATGAGTTACTGCAAAATACTTATCCATAGAGTTTCATCTGCATGCTGCACCTTTCAAAAGGGAGAAGGGCATCCTAATAAACCCTAAACAAAGCTTTTACTTTCGTAAACTTAAATTGTAGATCAGGCTGGACCTAGGCCTCCCTGCACATGTGTAGCAGACATGTCATCATGTAGGTCTAAAACAACTGGAGCAGGAGCTATCCCAAAAGGTGTTGCCTATACATGGGCTATGTATGTTCTTCTAGCTGGGCTTCCTTGTCTGGCCTCAGTGGGAGAGATGTGCCTAGCCTCAGAGAGACTCGGTGTGGCAGTGTGGGGGTATATCCAGGGGGAACCCGACCAACTTAGAGGGGAAGGGAGGGGGCAATGGGGGGAAGAATTGCAGGTAGGAAGTGACCAAGAAGGGGCAGTGAGCAAGATATAAATAAATTAAAGATAAATAAATTAAAATTAAAAAAATAATATTGTAGAAATATTTACTCTTAATCAGGGTTTCTATCCCACCTTTGGTCATTCAGTTCCTGTATAAAAAAAAAACCACACACAACCTTTATATTTATAATAAAGCTAATCAGCACTAGAGCGGGGCAGATATCTACCTTCTAAGCTTTTATATCTATAACCCCACATTCTAATTTGTGTTCCATGTGGGCAGCTCTTAATTCTTATTGACCAGTCCTCATGGCCATGGTATCTTCCCTCTCTCCTCCTCCATGATCCCTACCAATACCCAGCCTAATTCCTGCCCAGCTATAGGCTGTTAGTATCTTTATTCACCAATCAGGGATAAATTGGGGGGCAAGGTTACATAGTGTCATTTGGGTCTACGTGCAGATTCTCTCATCCTTGGGGGGGCCAGTATTTAGCATTACAATACAGAGCAAAAGACCAACCCTCAACAATAAAAGTGAAATACTATTTGTGAATTCATCATTTTAACTATCAATTTATATAAATTAATATTTGTGTATATCAATATCCATCCATTTTAATGCTGTTTCACTGACAGCGAATACACTCATTTTGTTTACCCAAGAAAATCATAACTTCCTCGAGTTTTGAAAGGTAATTTTGACTGCTTACAAAACTGTAAGTTGGCAAGCATTTTCTTAATCATACTAAAAGTGTTTTCTCTACCCCTTGGAAATAATGTATGATAATAATTGGGTTTCTTTTTCTTTTTTTACATCTTTATCTTTATTTTAAGTAGTTTTGCTGCAATGTGCAGATGTGTTAGGGTTTAATAGAAACAGTCAGTCTTTGCCTGAATGGTTTACATCACTTTGGAATGCTTCCTAGCCAGTACTTTTTCAAGCACTACTATCCTCCACTCTCTCCTTCATTTCTTCCGGGGCTCTAGTTACCACATATGCAAGAACTTTGAACCACTTACCACAAATCTCTTGGTCATTTGTGTTTTCCATCTTTTTAGCTTCTACTGTTCAGTCAGCAGCTCAAAAAGCATAGCTAGTATGCTCTGCTGATAAACTCACTGATGAAATTAATTTTGTTTGTATTTTCAACCATAATTTCCAAGGGACTGTTTTATACATTTCAGATTTTAAAAATCTAATTTTTAATACCTATCACTCTAGAGCTTTGTCTAGTAACTTTAATGTACAAATCATTATATTTTTATTGCTTTTGACTTTTTCCTACTTCCTGGGGTGCCTGGCAATTTTCCATTAAACATCGTTATTGCATATGATGAATCGTAAGGGCTTTGGATGATATCTTCCTTAGAAAGCAAGCTTTGCCTTTGAAAGATCAGAGGAGTTACATGCCATCTTGATCCAATCAGGGGTTAAAATAATTGCAATACACAAAGTTCTTGGATGTTGAAACTAGTTTTTAAATCTTTCAAGCAGTGCGAAACTACTGGAATTTGGTTTGGTTTTCTTACCTCTGAGCTTCCACTTTCTACTTTATTGCATATACTTTCACACTGTTAGCAGAAAAATCATCCCAAGGGGCAAAGCTGAAGACTAGTCTTGTCTCTTTGTACTAAATCCTTGTTCCTAAACACTCGCCTCGAAGTAATATTGAAATCCCAATAAATAATAAGATTGGGTAGCTTTTGTCTACCCAACTGCAAGTTAAGGGCAGTTAAGGGACATCAGGAAGTTCTAACCCTTCCCCACTTCATTAAGGGACATTGGGAAGTTCTTACGATTCCCCACTGCTGTCCTCTTACTCTATGTAGTCATAGAGTGACTTTAGGGAACTGGGTGATAGATCCACTAGTAAAGAGGATTGGCTCACATCAATGCAAATCTCTTTCAGGATTTGTCCCCTTAACTGTAGCAGTCTTAGTTGTTCTCTGAATGCTCCAAAAGCTGTTCTTTAAAAATATATACTGACCTGGGTCCAGTGAGATAGCTCAGGAGTAAAAGCACCTGCTTCTAATGATGAACTAAATTTAATTCCTGGGACCCACATGGTAAGAGAGAACCAACTCCCCCAAGTTGTCCATTGATCTCCACGTGCACACTATGGCACTCAGGCACCCACTTGCACACACACACACACACACACACACACACACACACACACACACACAAAGTCGCGTGTGTTTAAATAAATGTAAACTATTTTAAAATATGCATATACTTGACCGGCCTTTTCTCACCATTGCTTTTGTTCTAAAGAAAAATGTATTCAATGACACTTGCTACACTATTATGAAGTTTGATCAGGACTATCACAATAGGTGTAGGAGCTACTACATAGGGTCTTGTAATAAGACATTGGACTTAACTTCAAATCATGGGTGGAAAAAATAAATAGAAAGTTATGGTCAAGGAACCAAGCAGGAATCAGTGGTTAAAAATCTGCTAAGAGGAAACAGCAAGAATTGGGAACATTCTGGTTGAGATAACCTAGCAGAATTCTCACTAAAGACAGCCTGGGGTCATCTGATGTCACCTGGTGGGGGATGGGGGGATAAGGAGCTACTACAGATCCTGATGGTCAGATGTTGAATATTAAAGGTGAGGGGCATCAGCCAACTAATTTAGCAGAGTTCTTTGCTAAAATTAGATTTCACAAGAAAACATACAGATGAGCCTGAGAAAGCTCAGAATCCTGACAAAGGTTCAATCAAGCAAAGAACTTTTGCCTCCAGTCAATGGACTGGAGTTAATTTAATATAAATTATGGTAAAATAGCTAAAAGAGATATTTTTGTCTTTTTAATACTTTATATCACTTCACTTATTATTTAAACTTAATTTAAATTTACTATATTTATTACATTGTATAATTGAAACCATACATTTCATCATTTTAAGTTTATAATGCTTAGAAGCTCTATTTCTTTTTCACTTATAATCAAGCTCACAATCCAGATTCTCTTTGTAAATTCTATGTCCAAAATAACTCGCTCTGAAACTTTCTTGATTTAGTGGCTTATTTCTAAAATCTCAACAAAATAATTATGACTTTTAGTAAGTTTCTCACATACATTTTATTCAACTTATTTTAACCAGGAGGAATCACTAAATGCTGAAGGGAGAGAGAGGATCGACTTCTCCTTCTCTAGCATAAGGTTTTCAGTTGCCTCCTTTACTTCTTAACTGTTTTAATTTCAATTTTCATTCTTTATTTTAAAATATTTGTAAATGGAATAGAATTACGTCGTGTCTCTCCTCTCCCTTGTCTCCCTCCAGCATCTTCCAGCTATCCTCCCTTTAACTTCATGTCCCCTTCTTTCACGTGGCTAGCTTTTTTTCCCTCTTATTACATTTGTATAAATAATCTATATATGAATACAATCTGCTGGGTCCATTTTGTGGCTAGTATATATATGGATGGGTTCAAGGCTGACCACCCTGCATTAGACAACCAATCAAAGGGCTTATCTCTGGAAGAGAGTAATTCTGTTTCCTCCCGAAATCGACCTAGTTGCTTGTCTAAGGGTAGCACCCTGTGAAATTCCCTGCTTCCACATTAACATGTCCATTGAATTGTTGTTGATCCAGTCTCATTCATGCAGCCATTTCCATAAGAGATGCTTTCACGATAGACTTCCTGGTATTTAGGCATTTACTATCTTCCTGACACCTCTCCCGTAATATTCCCTGATCCACAGATGCAGAAACTATGATGTAGATGTTTTCGTTGAGGCTGAGCTTCCCACAATCCACTCATCTCTGCATTGTATCCAGTTGGGGTTTTCTGTGGTGGTTTCCATTTGCTAGAGGCTTCTTTGATGAGGGGTGGCAGACAGTCTTATGTGTGGGTACAAGGATAAGATTTAGAATGTAGTGAAGAATTATGCTGGCCTGGCAAAGAAACAGTAGCAGCTTCATTTCTAAGATCCATGGCCTAAGTAGTCCTGAGAAGATTTCCAGTACCAGCGTGATTTTCCTCCTCATGAGTGACTTTTTGCACCTCTATGCATATCTTGCCATGGTGTTAATTGTCGTGGTTCATAGGTGTTGAAGCTGATAGAATTGTTTAACTGTGTCTCTCCCTTGGCAATTTGCATAGTATTTTCTGGAACTATAGATGCTAGACCACAGGGAAGAGGCTTTCAGGTCAGATCCAACTCAAGTCATTTGAATTGTGTGTCCTAAATGTGCGGTGTCTTCAGTAATAGGGATCCACCATCAACCCCTGAGAGTCAACCAAGGGCTATGCTGAGACTCTATATTGTTATGGGAGTCACTTGGATTACCCTGACCAATCATTGGAAAGGAGGTTTCTTGTGTCTGGTACTGGGGTGTTTGTTAGTCTAATGGTTCTTATAGTGACTCCTTTATATAGAAATGTCTTTTTCATAGGAAAATGTATCTTTTACTCACAGAAGTGTATCATGATTTTAAACCATCTAAACAATGATACCCAAAGACAATAGGGTAGTGTCAATCATCTTAAATTTTTCAGAATAGATAAATAGATAGGTAGTCAGACATACAGACAGACATATTTTTAGAAGGGGTGTTTCTATATAACTTAGGCTAGCCTGACTCCTAGTCTCAAGTAAACTTCCTGCCTTAGCTTGTTGAATAATTGGGCATACAGACCCACACCATCTCAACCAGCTTGGATTCTTCCCTTAACTTATAACATGTGTGTGTGTGTGTTACAAAGTACATGGGTGCATACTTCAGAAATGCATGTGCTCAAACCTGAGACTGAATCAGACTGTGGGTTGACAAGATGAAAGTTATGCTTCTATAAGAAGATAATGAGGTCTAGCATTCACTTTCTTTGACATGTGAGAACTTACGAAAAAGGGTCATTTATAAAACACTAAGAAGGCTCCCCAAGAGTCTGGCAATGCTGACCTCATCATCTTACACGTCCCCCCGCCTGCCCTGAGTCTAAGAAGTCAGGTTAATAAATGAGTGTTGTTTAAGTCAAGGTTCGTGGTATTTTGCTGCTAAAGCTATATATAGTAATACAGCACAGCAAGTCTATCACTTGCCTCTTACTAGCTGCAGCACTCAGGAAAGCAGGCCTGGGCAGCACAGTGGAGCTGACCCTGACAGTGAGGCACATGTGAGCCAGCCACGAGGGTGTGAGCATGGAGGACCTGGCCCGAAAGCTTGTCAGCTGTGGTGTAGCATGGACAAGAGATACTCTTCTCTACCCTCACCCTTTGCCAGCTATGGCAGGAGGGTGAGCTGACCCTGGGGTCATAAGAACAGGGGAGCTGGCGCTGTCCCTCACCTGTTGCAACACTCTAGAGAGCTGGACCTGTACTTTGTCTGGGCAACACAGTAGAACTAGCCCTGGTTGTGTGTGTGTGTGTGTGTGTGTGTGTGTGTGTGTGTGTGTGTGTGTGTGTTGGGGGGGGTGCATGGGGGTGCTGGTGAGCTGATGAGAGTATGAGAGCCAGTGGGATGACCAGCTCAGATACCTCTCAGGCCCAGATCCAGGGCTTTGAATTGGCCCACCCCGACATCCACCCTATTGATGAACTGCTGGAGTGCATGCAGGGGTGAGTGCTACAGATCCAAAAGTACAGGATTTCCATGACTCAGGGCAACAAAATATCCAAGAGGAGTCCCAGTGAGGTTCCAGTATTGATAGAGTAACACAAGCCAGAGGCCTTGTACAAGACCAATGAGTCATTGCAAAGAACATTTGCAAGCAGAGAAGTATGGACAAAAGGGTGTGCTGTGGGATACACTGTGACACACTACAGCTTCCAAGAGTTTTTTTTTCCTCCTCAGAGGGGAGTTTTCAATGTTGGAGGGCGAGTATGCATGGAGCGGGAGATGAGTGGGATTGGGGTGCATGCTGTAAAATTCTCAAAGGACCAATAAAAAGTCAAAAATAAAAATTCAAAATCCAGTCGGTCAGCATTCCTGGTGTTAGATCTAAAACCCAAGACAAACTAGGTTAACTGAGGTGACTATTTAACATATCAAAGTATATCATCATGTTTTCCCAGCATCCCCTATTCCCTACTTATAACAGGGTACCCTACCTCCTTCTCTAACCTTCTCCAGCCCATGGCCTCGGCTGCCCTCCCTGCAGCCCTGCTTGCCTATGTAATCCAGCCATTTTGGTTCCCAGTACAATATATATATTTCTTTAATTATATAATATATATATATATATATATATATATTTCTCTTCTTGTTCTCCTGCATCTCTCCTCTCCCCTCCCTCCTCTCCTTGCCTCAGCATCATCAACTATTCACTGTGGACTCTTCCAAATGCCCCGCCAGGGCTCTTCTTTTTATCTACAATAAACCTCCTCCTCTACAATACCCAGGAGCAGCCTTGTCCTCACTTTGTACTGATTCACTTTTTCATTCACCTGGTGATATAAAATGCAGCACAGACGAATGGATAGCAGACAGCCGACTCCTCCGCAAGCTGGAAACCTTACAAGTTTACTCCAATTTCAGGAGAATCCATAATTATTTCTTCGGTCATGATGTATTAGTGCTTACGAGTAAATAGAACAGGATTTAACAACTGTGTGGCATTAAAATAGAATAACGTTTTACAGTCAATAACAATAATATTGAAAGGCACATACCTGTCCTTTTCAATAATTAAAACAAGGGGATCCTGGAGTTCAGTGACAATCCAACCAGGCTTAAAAGAAGAGCAAGTCTCCAGTTGAGAGACACTGTCTCAAAGCAGATAGCAGCGAGAAATTAAGCAACATCTTGCTTTATCCTTTACATACATAGATGCACACACTTGTATATTAATAAGCATGTAACACACATACACACATACACACACGTGCGTGCGCACACACACACACATACACACACTATATGTTGCTGGGTGTTCTAACTGTTATGTCCAAGTCACAGGGACCCCAAAGACCACTGAGGAGTCAATTCGAATGCAAACACATAAGGGTCTTTATTAAGAGCCCTCAAGCAAGGACTCTCACCATCACCATCTAGGGTCAGAGTGAGAGGCCCTAGTCTAGGGGTACAGGGTATTTATTATGCTTACAGCAAGCTTGGGGAGTTTTCATATGGTCAGAAAGTTTATATTTTAAAAACTGCATTTCTGGCTTAATCTCCAGGAAGCAAACACAGGGGCAAAACCACCTGACAAACAGGATGGCTAGGTTATCTATTGTCTGCAGGATGTCTTAGGTTATCTCTGTGTACCTTGACCCTGCTGCCATTGTAGCCTGACTGACTGTTACTAAGGGGGGGTTGGGGGTGGGGTGCTATAGGATGTTTTCTCAGGTGGACTTTGTGATTTTCTTCCTGGAATTGGAGTTTAGCCCCTGGTCTCACACAAAATGAAATGGAGTTTCTTCAAAAACAGAGTTGGTTGAGTTTTACACTGACCTTTTCATAACTGGGAAAAGCGGTGGACTGTGTAGGTTCACAGGCCAGAACTTACTTCAGACGAAATGAATTATGGGAAAAGGACTTTAAGTTTAGGGTAAATAGCTTCTGTCTTAAGACAGCTCTGGGCATGATGGCAGCAACTGCATGCAAATAATTCAGTCTGAGAGCCTTAAGTATGCTGTGCAATGGTAAAGGTTGTTGTGTAAGAAGCAGTATGCCCCTAATGAAGGATGCTCCTAGTCTAAAGAAGTTGTCATTTCTCTAGGACTGGTTAGGACAGGGAAAGTGGAAAACATGGAGCCAAGGACAGGAGTGTCAGGGACCCAGCTGCTTGTCTTCTGCCTGGACCACCCTGCAGATGGCATCACGATCTACAAGGCTCATCAGAGTTTGACCTTGGAGGACCTCCCAGTTAAAGGATGCAGAGGTCAATAAACTAACAGAAAATATTCTTTGGTTGGTAGATCTGTAAAACTTCCTATTTAGGCTGTGAATTTGCAATTTTAGCTTTTACATGTACCAAATATTCATGTCTCTTATAAAAAGCCTCCTATTTTACACTGAGTAAAATGTTAGAACAACAGAGATTTTTCTCTACAGATTACAAGGTGTGTCATCCTAAATCCTGAGCTCATGCTTGCTATTGTCGATATCACCAAATGGATCTCATTCCCTAGTATCCACCCTTGAGTTGTTCTCTCTGTCACTGACTCTCAACATGGCTCCGTGATTGGTTTTAACCAATGGAATATCAAGGAGTGATGTAAGAAGTCTGATATACACACTTCACGAGTAAGAGCCTTTCTTGCTTCTGTGGACGTGAACTGAAGTCTGAATGGCCACCTGAAAGATGAGCCTGCAAAGAGGGAGAAACTCAGCCATGTTACTTGTCCTAGGTGAGACAAACACTCAAATGAGCCCCTGTGGGGGTTCAGTCCCAGCAGTCAGACAGGTCCCAGCAGAGGAGATAAGGAACAGACAGAAGGGGAGTGAAGGATGAATGAGTCAGAGGTTGTGGCTGGAGAGTCTTACTTCTCTGACTGACTAGTCACCAGGATGTTTCTTTCTTTATACAGATTCCACAAAAGAGGCAAACTTGTGATTTTAAAAGAAATACAGATCATATCATTTCGTCTCTGGACAAGTGTTACAAGTACAGAGAGAAAAGGTATTATCAATCTCAAATCACTTTAGACTATGTCAGCATTTACAACACATGACATTCTGTTCTTCAGGAAAGTGACACATTAAACAGATAGAAAAACATGTGAGTCAGTCTAGGCGGATTCCCAAGCCTTGAACAATGCACCGTGGTTGAAGGACAACTCGGGAGGCAGCCTAGCTAAAAGTTTGAAAGTCTCTCTCCCAGGCTGCAGGCTGGATTGTTTTATCTTTGTTTTTTTTTTCAGTTAAAAGGTCTCACTGCAACTTAATATGAGCCAGTCTCCTTATGATTGGCAAATTTTTGTATTTCTTTTATACTAATTTTATAACATTTGTATATATTATCAGAGATTGTTTTAGGCAGACTAACTCTGTTATTAGGTTTTTGTTTTGGGGGGCAATGTCCTGTAGACTGCACACAGGAGGAAGCCTGGAATCTGAGCTGATGCCAAGTCTATTGTTTCTGAGTTTGCTTAGGGTCAGGTGTGCCAAGAGAACTCTGGGGCTGTGGAACATTTTGTGTGTGTGTGTGTGTGTGTGTGTGTGTGTGCTTTTCACAATATCCATGGCAAGGAAGACTCTGGAGTAAGGCCAGATAAGGTTACCTCTTTGAGAGCGTAAATACTTTTCTGGGTAAAGACACAAATGAATCATAGTGTAAAAAGTCCCCCACAAATGCAACCCATAGAGACCAGAAACCCAGGTGACAGACAACACAGGGGTGCCAACAGTATCTGTTCTTTCCTGTGCTGGCTTCAGGGCTCTCCCTGATTATCACTACTCGTGGCTGTGACAATAAACTAACATGTTAAAGTGGGTTTTTCCATCTTGTCCTATTTGATGTGAACCATTTTTCAGCATAAACCATATTTTGTATATGCAGTTGATTCTGAGCTGATTCTTCTGACCCTGATTGACTTGTGAATCGGCTATTTTCCAACTATACCCGGATGTCTCCACAATGATTTAAAACTGGAAGATAATCTTTTATTACCTGGAATGTAGTTTTTGTAGAAGGTAGTGTTTGGTTTCCTGCCATCCATTAAGTGTGTATGTATAACAGAAACTTGTGCACATTTCATCCTCTAATTGATTCAGAGATTTTTTTTCCAATCAACCAATATGAGTCAAGGAAGAATGATGATATGTGCTGATTTCTAGAGGAAAGTTAAATTTCTCAACTTCTCACAAAGCCTCATGGAATGAAGGGCTCAGAGTTACATTTTATCTTGCTACCAAGAAGAGACAAAGACAATAGATTATACAATATAAAACTAAAGAAAGAATGGTTCTCTTTTTTAACAACTTTTTAACCTCGAATGAAACAAAAAACAAAAAAGCAATCTTATATTTAATCCAACTTGGGTTCCTTTTTCTTATAACCAAAAACATTTACCTAAAATAGCTTCCTCCTTAGAAGGGTCAAATATGAATATAAACCTAGCCCTGAAGTCTGCCTTACACTTTTAGAGTCCTAAAATCTTACCTTAGTAGTTCTCTTTGCCAACCATCTCAGGTACCCATGATCATCTGCAATCTGAAAGTGGTATTTGTCTGCAAACTGACTCAACTCTGGAAACTGGTTCGCAGGCCAAGATTGTAGTGTAGATGTGGGGTGGAGGGAGATAAATCATGATTATAGTTGTTCTGTTTTGCTCTTAGCAGCTTCTTTTCATCTTTTACTGTCTTAGTTTGGGTTTTATTGTTACAAAAAGACATCATGACCAAGGCAACTCTTATAAAGAACATTTAGTTGGGGCTGGTTTACAGTTTCAGAGGTTTAGTCCATTATCATCATGGCAGGAAGTATGGCAGCCTGCAGGATGACACGGTGCTGGAGGAGCTGAAAGTTCTACATCTTAATTTCTCAGAGAGCAGAACAGGACAGTTTTCCACGAGCAGCCAGGAGGATGCATTCTTCTGAACTGGGGTGGAATTTGAGCATAGGACCACCACTACAGTGATGTACTTCCTCCAACAAGGCCTCACCCACTCCAACAAGGCCACACCTCCTAGTAGTGCTGTTTCACATGGGCCAAGCATATTCAAACCACCACAATTAATAGGTTGTTTTGATTTGCATTTCCCTGATGACTAAGGATGTTGAACATTTCTTTTTTTTTATTTTCTAAGGTTTTTTTTATTTACATTCCAAATGATTTCCCCTTTCCCGTCTCCTCCCTTCCCGAAAGTCCCATAAGCCCCCTTCCCTCCCTCTGTTCCCCATTCAACCCCCTCTCGCTTCTCTGTCCTGGAATTTCCCTACATCCAGTCTTTCCAGGACCAGGGGTCTCTCCTTCCATCTTCTTGGAAATCTATTGATATGCGAATTGTGTCTTGGGTATTCTGAGATTATGGGTTAATATCCCCTTAACAGTGACTGCATACCATGTGTGTTCTTTTGTGATTGGGTTACCTCACTAAGGATGATATTTTCCAGTTCTGACCATTTGCCTAGGAATTTCACGAATTCATTGTTTTTAATTGCAGAGTAGTATTCCATTGTGTAAATATACCACATCTTCTGAATCCATTCCTCCGTTGAGGGACATCTGGGTTCTTTCCAGCTTCTGGCTATTATAAATAAGGCTGCTATGAACATAGCGGAGCATGTGTCCTTACTGCATGCAGGGGAAGCCTCTGGGTATATGCCCAGGAGTGGTATAGCCGGATCCTCCCGGAGTGTCATGCCAAGTTTTCGGAGGAACCGCGAGACTGCTTTCCAGAGTGGTTGTACCAGCTTGCAATCCCACCAGCAGTGAAGGAGTGTTCCTCTTTCTCCGCATCCTCGTCAACAACTGCTGTCTCCTGTGTTTTTGATCTTAGCCATTCTGACTGGTGTAAGATGGAATCTCAGGGTTGTTTTGATTTGCATTTCCCTAATGACTAAGGATATTGAACATCTCTTTAGGTGCTTCTCAGCCATTAGATATTCTTCAGGTGAGAACTCTTTGATTAGCTCTGTACCCCATTTTTAATAGGGTTAGTTGTCTCTCTGGAGTCTAACTTCTTGAGTTCTTTGTATATATTGGATATTAGCCCTCTGTCGGATGTAGGGTTAGTAAAGATCATTTCCCAGTTTGTTGGTTGCCGCTTTGTCTTTTTGACAGTTTCCTTACAGAAACTTTGTAATTTTATGAGGTCCCATTTGTCAATTCTTGATCTTAGAGCATAAGCTATTGGAGTTCTATTCGGGAAATTCTCCCCTGTGCCCATATGTTCAAGGTTCTTCCCTAGTTTCCTTTCTATTAGTTTCGATGCAAAAATACTCAATAAAATTCTTGCCAACCGAATCCAAGAACACATCAAAACGATCATTCACCACGATCAAGTAGGCTTCATCCCAGGGATGCAGGGATGGTTCAATATGAGGAAGTCCATCAATGTAATCCACTACATAAACAATCTCAAAGAAAAAAACCACATGGTCATTTCATTAGATGCTGAGAAAGCATTTGACAAAATTCAGCATCCTTTCATGTTAAAGGTCTTGGAAAGATCAGGAATTCGAGGCCCATATCTAAACATAGTAAAACAATTTACAGCAAATTGGTAGCCAACATCAATCTAAATGGAGAGAAACTTGAAGCAATCCCACTAAAATCAGGGACTAGACAAGGATGTCCTCTCTCTCCATATCTTTTCAATATAGTACTTGAAGTTCTAGCTAGAGCAATTAGACAACAAAAGGAGGTCAAAGGGATTCAAATTGGAAAGGAAGAAGTCAAGCTATCACTATTTGCAGACGATATGATAGTATATTTAAGCGACCCAAAGAACTCCACCAGAGAACTCCTACAGCTGATAAACAACTTCAGCAAAGTGGCCAGATATAAAATCAACTCAAGCAAGTCAGTAGCCTTCCTATACTCAAAGGATAAGCAGGCTGAGAAAGAAATAAGAGAAATGATACCCTTCACGATAGTCACAAACAATATATCTTGGTGTGACTCTAACCAAACAAGTGAAAGATCTGTATGACAAGAACTTCAAGTCTCTGAAGAAAGAAATTGAAGAAGACCTCAGAAGATGGAAAAATCTGCCATGCTCATGGATTGGCAGGATTAATATAGTAAAAATGACCATCTTGCCAAAAGCAATATACAGATTCAATGCAATCCCCGTCAAAATCCCAATGCAATTCTTCATAGAGTTAGAAAGAGCAATTCAAAAATTCATCTGGAATAACAGAAAACCCAGGATAGCTAAAACTATTCTCAAGAGTAAAAGAAATTCTGGGGGAATCAGTATCCTGGACCTCAAGCTATACTACAGAGCAATAGTGTTAAAAACTGCATGGTATTGTTACAGTGACAGGCATGTAGATCAATGGAACAGAATTGAAGACCCAGAAATGAATCCACACTCCTGTGGTCACTTGATCTTTGACAAAGGAGCTAAAACCATCCAGTGGAAAAAAGATAGTCTTTTCAACAAATGGTGCTGGTTCAACTGGAGGTCAACATGCAGAAGAATGCAAATTGATCCATTCTTATCTCCTTGCACTGAACTCAATTCCTAGTGGATCAAGAACCTCCACATAAAACCAGACACACTGAAACTAATGAACATTCTTTAGATGTGTTTCAGCCATTCAATATTCCTCAGTTGAGAATTCTTTGTTTAGCTCTGTACCCCATTTTTAATAGGGTTATTTGGTTCTCTGGAGCCTAACTTCTTGAGTTCTTCATATATATTGGATATTAGCTCTCTAATTGTTGGTTGTAGGATTGGTAAAGATCCTTTCCCAATCTATTGATTGCCATTTTGTCCTTTTGACAGTGTCCTTTGCCTTACAGAAACTTTGTAATTTTATGAGGTCCCACTTGTCAATTGTTGATCTCAGAGCATAAGATATTGGTGTTCTATTCAGGAAATTTTCTCCTGTGCCCATGTGCTCGAGGCTCTTCCTCACTTTCTTTTCTATTAGTTTCACTGTGTCTGGTTTTATGTGGTGGTCCTTGATCCACTAGGAATTGAGCTTTGTACAAGGAGATAAGAATGGATCAATTTGCACTCTTCTGCATGCTAACTGCCAGTTGAACCAGCAAAATTTGTTGAAAAGGCTATCTTTTTTCCACTGGATGGTTTTAGCTCCTTTGTCAAAGACCAAGTGACCATAGGTGTGTGGGTTCATTTCTGTGTCTTTGATTCTATTTCATTGATCTACCTGCCTGTCACTGTACCAATACCATGCAGTTTTTATCACTATTGCTCTATAGTACAGCTTGAGGTCCGGGATGCTGATTCCCCCAGAAATTCTTTTATTGTTAAGAATAGTTTTAGCTATCCTGCGTTTTTTTGTTATTTGAGATTAATTTGATAATTGCTCTTTCTAACTCAAAGAAGAATCCAGTTGGAATTTTGATGGAGATTGCATTGAATCTGTATATTGCTTTTGGTAAGATGGCCATTTTTACTATAGTAATCCTGCCAATCCACGAGCATGAGAGATCTTTCCATCTTCTGAGATTTTCTTCAATTTCTTTCTTCAGAGACTTGAAGTTCTTGTCATACAGACCTTTCATTTGTTTGGTTAGAGTCACACTAAGATATTTTATACTGTTTGTGACTATTGTGAAGGGTGTCGTTTCCCTAATTTCTTTCTCAACCTGTTTATCCTTTGAGTATAAGAAGGCTACTGATTTGTTTGAGTTAATTTTATATCCAGTCACCTTGCTGAAGCTGTTTATCAGCTGTAGGAGTTCTCTGGTAGAGTTTTGGGGGTCACTTATCATCATCTGCATCATATCATCTGCAAATAGTGATAGTTTGACTTCTTCTTTTCCTATCTGTATCCCTTTGACCTCCTTTTGTTGTCTGATTGCTCTAGCTAGAACTTCAAGTACTATGTTGAATAGATGTGCCTTGTCTAGTCTCTGATTTTAGTGGGATTGCTTCAAGTTTCTATCTATTTAGTTTGATGTTGGCTACTTGTTTGCTGTATATTGCTTTTATTATGTTTAGATATGGGCCTTGAATTCCTGATCTTTCCAAGACTTTTAACATGAAGAGATGCTGAATTTTGTCAAATGCTTTTTCAGCATCTAATGAAATGTCCGTCTGGTTTTTTCTTTGAGTTTGTTTATATAGTGGATTACATTGATGGATTTCCATGTATTGAACCATCCCTACATCCCTGGGATGAAGTCTACTTGATCATGGTAAATGAACATTTTGATGCGTTCTTGGATTCGGTTGGCAAGAATTGAGTATTTTTGCATTGATATTCATAAGGGAAATTGGTCTGAAGTTCTCTTTCTTTGTTGGATCTTTGTGTGGTTTTGTAATCAGTGTAATTGTGGCTTCATAGAACAAGTTGGGTAGTGTTCCTTCCATTTCTATTTTGTGGAATAGTTTGAAGAGTATTGGTGTTAGGTCTTCTTTGAAGGTCTGATATAATTCTGCACTAAAATCATCTGTTCCCGTGCTTTTTTGGTTGGGAGACTTTCAATGACTGCTTCTATTTCTTTAGAGGTTTTGGGACTGTTGAGATCGTTTGGTATTTGGTATCTGTCTAGAAAATTGTCCATTTCATCCAGATTTTCCAATTTTGTTGAGTATAGGCTGTTGTAATAGGATCTAATGATTGTTTGAATTTCCTCAGTTTCTGTTGTTATATCTCCCTTTTCGTTTTTCGAGATAGGGTTTGTCTGTGTAGCCCTGGCTGTCCTGGAACTCACTCTATAAACCAGGCTGGCCTCGAACTCAGAAATCTGCCTGTCTCTGCCTCCCTAATGCTGAGATTACAGGCATGTGCCACCATTGCCCATATCTCCCTTTTCTTTTCTGATTTTGTTAATTTGGATACTGTCTCTGTGCCCTCTGGTTAGCCTGGCTAAGGGTTTATCTATTTTATTGATTTTCTCAGAGAACCAGCTCCTGGTTTTGTTGATTCTTTGTATAGTTCATTTTTGGTTCTACTTGGTTGATTTCAGCTGTGAGTTTGATTATTTCCTGCTGTCTACTTTTCTTCGGTGTATTAACTTCTTTTTGTTCTAGAGCTTTCAGGTGTGCTGTTAAGCTGCTAGTATATACTTTCTCCAGTTTCTTTTTGGAGGCGCTCAGAGCTATGAGTTTTCCTCCTAGCACTACTTTCATTGTGTCCCATAAGTTTGGGTATATTGTACCTTCATTTTGATTAAATTCTAAAAAGTCTTTGATTTCTTTCCTTATTTGTTCTTTGATCAAGTCATCACTGAGTAGAGAGTTGTTCAGCTTCCATGTATATGTGGGCTTTCTGTTTTTTTGTTTGTTTGTTTGTTTGTTTGTTTTGTTGCTATTGAAGACTAGCCTTAATCCATAGTGATTTGATAGGAGGCATGGGATTATTTCAATCTTCTTATATCTGTTGAGGTCTGTTTTGTGACCAATTATATGGTCAATTTTGGAGAAGGTACCATGAGGTGCTGAGAAGAAGGTATATTCTTTTGATTTAGGATGAAGTGTTCTATAGATTTCTAACTGCATTTGGTTCATAACTTCTGTTAGTTTCACTGTGTCTCCTTTTAGTTTGTTTTGCTGATCTGTCCATTGATGAGAACTGGGTGTTGAAGTCCCCCACAATTATTGTGTGAGGTGCAATGTGTGCTTTGAGCTTTAATAAAGTTTCTTTTATGAAGGTGGGTGCCCTTTCATTTGGAGTATAGATATTCATAATTGAAAGTTCTTCTTGGTAGATTTTTCCTTTGATGAGTATGAAGTGTCCTCCTGTATCTTTTTTGATGACTTTTGGTTGAAAGTCTATTTTATCTGATATTAGAATGGCTACTCCAGCTTGTTTCCTGGGACCATTTGCTTGGAAAATTGTTTTCCAGACCTTTACTCTGAGGTAGTGTTTGTCTTTGACACTGAGGTACATTTCCTGAATGCAGCAAAATTTTGGTTCCTGTTTATGTATCCAGTCTTTAGTCTATGTCTTTTTATTGGGGAATTGAGTCCATTGATGTTAAAAGATATTAAGGAATAGTGATTGTGGCTTCCTGTTATTTTTGATGTTATTTTTATGTTTGTGTGGTTATCTTCTTTTGGGTTTGTTGAAATAACTTTACTTTCTTGCTTTTTCTAGAGTGTAGTTTCCCTCCTTGTGTTAGCATTTTCCATCTCTTATCCTTTGTAGGGCTGGATTTGTGGAAAGATATTGTGTAAATATGGTTTTGTCATGGAATATCTTGATTTCTCCATCTATGGTGATTGAGAGTTTTTCTGGGTATAGTAGTCTGGACTGGCATTTGTGTTCTCTGAGGATCTGTATGAGATCGGTCCAGGATCTTCTAGCTTTCATAGTCTCTAGTGAGAAGACTGGTGTGATTCTGATAGTTTTGCCTTTATATGTTAATTGACATTTTCCTTTACTGCTTTTAATATTCTTTCCTTGTTTAGTGCATTTACTGTTTTGATTGTTGTGTGATGGGAGGAATTTCTTTTTTGGTCCAATCCATTTGGAGTTCTGTAGGTTTCTTGTATGTTCATGGGCATCTCTTTCATTAGGTTAAGGAACAAAATCTTCAATTTTGTTGAAGATATTTACTGGCCCTTTAAGCTTGAAATTTTTGCTCTCTTCTACACCTATAATTCTTAGCTTTTGTCTTCTCATTGTGTCCTGGATTTCCTGTATGCTTTGGGTTAGAAGCTTTTTGCATTTTTTATTTTCTTTGACTGTTGTGTCAGTGTTTTCTATGGTATCTTCTGCACCTGAGAGTCTCTCTTCTATCTCTTGTATTCTGTTGTTGATGCTTGAATCTATGTTTCCTGATTTCTTTCCTAGGTTTTCTATGTCCAGAGTTGTCTCCCTTTGTTATTTCTTTATTGTTTCTACTTCCATTTTTACATCCTGGATGGTTTTGTTCAGTTCCTTCACGTGTTTGTTTGTGTTTTTCTGTGATTCTATAATGTATTTTTGTGTTTCCTCTTTAAGGCTTCTACCTCTTTACCTGTGTTCTCCTGTACTTTTTTTTTTTTTTTTTTTGGTTTTTCAAGACAGGGTTTCTCTGTGTATCCCTGGCTGTCCTGGAACTCACTTTGTAGACCAGGCTGGCCTCGAACTCAGATATCCTCCTGCCTCTGCCTCCCAAGTGCTGGGATTAAAGGCATGCGCCACCACCGCCCGGCTCTCCTGTACTTTTTTAAGGGAATTATTTATGTCCTTCTTGAAATCCTCTATCAGCATTATGAGATGTGATTTTAAATCCAAGTCTTGCTTTTTCTGTTGTGTTAGGGTATCCAGGACTTGCTATTGTGGGAGAACTGGATTCAGATGCTGCCATGTTCCCTTGTTTTCTGTTGGTAATGTTCTTGCATTTGCCTTTTACCATCTGGTTATCTCTGGTGTTAGCTGATCTTGCTGCCTCTGACTGTGTTTTTTTTTGTCCTGCAAGCCTGTGTATCAGTACTCCTGGGAGACCAGTTCTCTTTGTGTACACAGGTGTGTAGGCACTCCTGGGAAACCAGTTCCCCCATGGTAATATTTGTGTATGTAGCTCTGTGGTCCAGGATCAACTCTGGGTGCAGATGGAAATCAGATGACTCCTGTCCCTGGCTGCCCCTGGGTTCTTGTGTCCTGAGGGTTTTGAGTCAGTTCCTCTGAGCAGCAGGGGTGGTTCTATCTGCACTCTCAGGCCTGTCCAAACTCCTGGAAGGCTAGCTATCTCCCTAGCCACCTGGCTATGCAGCCCTGCAGCTGAGGATGGTCTCGAGTCCTGTCCACATTCCTGGAAGGCTATCTATCTCCCCTAGCCACCTGGGTATACAGCCCTATGGCTGAGGATGGTCTCCAGCAGCAGACTGAAACCAGAAGGCTCCCCTGTAATTTTTAAATTAAACTTCCTCATTGGTCTCTGTGTAGGGAAAAAGCAGTGTTGTGGGTGGTAGTACTATTGGCAGTTTCAAACCTCCGCTGGATGTTCTGTATGTCTCTCCTGATGATGAGGTAGGATTTCTGTGTTTGCTTTACCCCCTCATGTTGAAAGAGCTAAAATGTGTCCAACTTATAAAAGATTATACAGATAATTCTATCCAAATGCCACTGTTACCTATTTTAATTGTGACAGATTATTGTATACTGGCTGGTATAGAGGTCAATGGCTGGCTTCTACATTAAGGTACTGCATGAGGAAAGAAAACCAGTAAAGCTGTTTAATGAACACCTACATAATTGACATTTAGCAAATCACTCTAATAGACTGGAAAGAAGAAAGGAGTTCAGTGGCCAGGTGGTTGTGCTTGGATTTTCCTTCCCTTCTACGAAATCGAGGAACTAAATCCTGAATATGA
The DNA here is from genome assembly GCA_036184795.1 of Tokudaia tokunoshimensis. Taxonomy (NCBI): domain Eukaryota; kingdom Metazoa; phylum Chordata; class Mammalia; order Rodentia; family Muridae; genus Tokudaia; species Tokudaia tokunoshimensis. The sequence continues at coordinate 62,494,065 of BTHU01000006.1, forward strand.
AATCTGTCCTAGACTCTTAAAGGAGAAGGCTTGTAACCTGATATACACTATTGGTAGCGTCTCAGTATAAGATTGACTGCACACTAACCCTATCTGTGGAGACCGTTACTAAAGTACCAATGAGTGAGAATAGTTGACTGCAACTGAAGCTTACTTCTTTGGTTATTCCTAAGTGCTCCTCTAAACAAATGGTTTTAGGACCATTTTGAAAGAATGCTCTAGGGGAAACATTGTCTCTTGAGTTCCTGTTCCTCTGGACACCATCAGTTAGCTGTAAATTTTTACCTATATGCTGAATTATTGAAAAATAAGATTGCTGGGGCTGGAAAGATGGCTCAGTGGTTAAGGGCACTGACTGCTCTTTCAGAGGTCCTGAGTTTAATTCCCAACAACTACATAGTGGCTCCCACCCATCTTTAATGGTATCTGAAGCTCTCTTCTGGTGTGCTTGAAGACAGCTACATTGTAATTAGATAAATAAAATGAATAAATCTTAAAAAAAATGAAGGGAGGAAGGAAAGAAGAGATAGAGAGAGAGAGAGAGAGAGAGAGAGAGTGTGTGTGTGTGTGTGTGAGAGAGAGAGAGAGAGAGAGAGAGAGAGAAGATTGCTTGGAGCTATAGACTGAAAAGAGACTTCTGTAAAGTTCGGAATAGGCTAAGTAGGTCAAAATTGGATTGTGTGATCTCACAATGCCTTTTCTTGGGCAACCATGACTTCAAATGTGTACTTGTTGATCCTGTTAACTATAGTCAAGTTTTTGCTTCTTCCTTTTGAAGATTAAATATTAAAATTCAATACATTTCAGTTTAACTACAAAATTGGTAGGCATGCATATGCTTTATAAATTACAAATATAGTTGTCAGATTGTAAGTTGTATTTTTTTTCTTTTTGTGAGTTTCTTTTGAAAAGGTAGTCCTAAGAATTATCAAATTGGATGGATATGGGGCTGGAGAGATGGGTCAGTGGTTAAGAGCACTAACTGCTCTTCCAAAGGTCCTGAGTTCAATTCATAGCAACCACATGATGGCTCACAACCCTCTGTTATGGTATTTAAAGCTCTCTTCTGGTGCACAGGTGCACATGCAGATAGAGAACTCATACATTAAACAAATAAAAAATAGGTCTGTTTTAAAAATTGGATGCATATGTTGCTTCACGAATAAATGAGATGATCAATAAATATCATCTAAGTTTTTTATTGCTAACACTTTATTGAAAATAAAATTCTGCCTTTGTTTTTCTTTTATTAATCATTTTATTCATTTACATTAAAACTCTACCTTGTATTTGTTCTTGATGCAGTAACGCCATCCAGTAATAGACCTAGTTGTAAGAAATTTACTTCAACAATGTCACAGGCTCTATTCCTACGCTCTGTACTATGGTCATATCATGTTCAGAGGTATTTTCAAATTCTGCAGGGGAAGATTCACTTTCTGTAGCTTCCTGAAAATTCTTGGGTTTTACACACACGCTCGCTCAATTGGGTTAATGTGTTCATCCATTTCTCTAATCAATCACCGCTGTTGCCCACGAGCGTGAAAGATGGCGCTGAAACCAACATATCAGCTTACAGCTTACTCCTAAGTCAAGTGACTTCTGATTTCAGAGTACCAGGGATGGAACTAGAGTTGTTTACCCAGTGTAAAATTTGAATTCTGTTGAGACATTGGACAAGGGGGCTACAGGAGGGAGCAATCAACCACTCTGTGAGATGGAATTCATACCTAGACTAACAAGGAAGAAAACCTGAGACTAGATAGGCCAGAAGAAGACCTAATGTTATTAACCTGCTAAGAAAACATAAACAAACAAACAAATAAATAAAATGACTCCTAAAGACATTCTGCTATATTCATAAATTAGTCCCTTGCTCAACCCTTATCAGAGAAACTTCTTGCAGTAGATGGGAATTAATGCAGAGACCCACAACTGTTCAATATGTAGAGAGTTAGAGACTTTGGAGCACTCAGTCCTAAATGAGATTCTTATCACATTTGATTTGAACACAGCTCATAGCTTTACATGGAAAAGGAGGTAAAAAGATTATAAGGGTTTGAGTGATGGATGATGCCTAGACAAAACAGGATGGATGTGTACATGGACCCACAGAGTTTGTGGCAGTATACACAAGGCTTTCACGGGTTCAAGGCTGACAGGGGTTCCAGAATTAGAGGGGGAAGTAGACATGGTATCCCACCATTAACCAAGAATCTATCTGTAACCAATACCAGTTGACAAAAGGAAAATCAATTTTCTCCAAGGAAGTGACTCTGGGTATATCAACCACACCCCAGAGAAGACTCCATGCTGGTATTTTTTGTTTTGCCTTTTTTTCTTTTCTTGGTTGTTTGTTTTTGTGAGATACTTTGTTTGTTGTTGTTGTTGCTGCTGCTTTCATTTTTAGTAATTTTGTTTTGGTTATTTTTGAGAGAGAGTGGGGGGAGGGAGAGAGAGAGAGAAAGAGAGAGAGAGAGAGAGAGAGAGAGAATAAAGTAGGGTGGGTAGAGAGGTTGAGAGGATTTGGGAGAAATTGGGGGAGGGGAACATGAACATAATATAGTATATGAAAAACTTAATAAAAATAAAACATTAAAAAATCATAACCTATTAACATCGCAAAAGGGAGTGGAGGATTCCAGGGGTGCAGGCAGTCGACTATGGTGCATATAAAAGGGAGTGGGTTCTCTGGCAAGAAGAAACTTGTATTCACTTAAAAGTAGAACAAAAATATTCCTATGGTAGAGTTTAAAACCTGTGACTCTGTAGGCCTCTTTATGAGATCCTTCTTTTTAATCTAGAACTTCAGGAATGAAGGACACAAAGATTAATTGAGATATTTAATACTGTGGTGTCATTGACATGAATTAAACTGTGATCCTCAAATCCTATGTGAAGCCAGAGCCCCAAGGTGATAAAATTTGGAGAGGAGATTTTAATAGGGTTAGATGTGGCCCTGAGATTAATACCTTCATGATGAGTTTAATGGGAAGTGTGGGAATCAGGAAGAAGGAGGTTGACTAAGTTAGGCCGATCATATCTAGGTACTGAATGTATGAACACTTTGTCCTTGGACTTTCCTGGTTCCAGAACAGTAGGAAACAAACATCTTTAGTTTAAGCCACCTTCTTTGTGTTTTATTACAGTATCCTGAGCAGCATAATTAAATTTTATGGAGAAATGAATGGTTCAAAAAGCTAATCTTAACAGCTCAACTATTTTGGGAGAGTACAAGGAGTTATTCTGGAAAAGGGTCACCAAGTGCTTTTGTTAGAACAGCTTTCAGCTGTAAAATAACCCGTCAGCTGTTCACATCTATCTGCCTAGTCGAGTTGCTAAACCTGTGTCTTTTGAGCAGACTTCTTGACTTTGGAAATATATGCAGTATTTGTCTTGGAAATAGAATCGTTTACTCACATGCTTCATGCAGAAGTCAGAAGTGTTACACCTCAGTCATTGTTGTCAACCATGTCTTTATCTTAAGTTGCTAATGAAGACAGAAATGAGAACGTGTTTTTTACTGACAAGTTTGTAGCATGATGCATTTGTTTCACAGCCTGGATGTCCCTGTGGTTTCCTCTCCTCCCATCTTCAGTTTCAAGACCCCAGGTAAAAAGGACAGAATGAATCACACAGTCCAACTAGTGGATTCTGCATGAGCTCAAAAAAGAAAGCTCTACTTTAGAAAAACAGTTTAATTTTAAATCTTGTGTGAAGAAATGCCTCGTGCAGATCTCAGCTGGGAACCTGCTCTAAGTGTGTGGGGGCATTCCCCGTGGTTTGGACTGTGCTTGTCCTGAGAGTTTCAATTTAATTGCGGAAAGGTTTGACTTTTTTGAAAACAGCGAGAAAATCAATTATCGGACTTTCAATTTTCTCTGGGTGATTTTGCTACTTCAGCATGCCCAAGAGAGAAACGACCTATAATTTTGTTATGCTGAAAAATCTGGCAAGCTAGCTAATCGTCTTACTAAGAGGAAAGAAATCCCTTCGGTGGCATCTGCAGGAAGTTATGTGGGAATCATTTGGAGCCATGGTAGAGAAGTTTTAGTCCCTGGGGAAGTCTGTGGGGATTTTCTGGGGACCCAGAGGTGTCAGAATAGTCTTACACCCTGGATAGATTCATCAGACTCACTGTTTCATTTAAGCTGTTGCCAAATGTGACTCATGTTTCACCCAACAGACCTCTCCAAGGCCTCCCTGTCTTCACAAAACCAACGCTAAAACCACCTTATGGTTTTTCCTTGCTGTGATGAGGAAATCTGTCTCAAATGAAAGATATTAGTATTGATTTTATCATCTCAGACTGTAGCACACAGGTAAGGTTGGAACTAAGAAAAATATTCTTAAAATGCCTTCTTTGGAAATATTGTATTGATCTTGTCGCTCTGTTTTGTTAGGACAGAAGGAGCGTGGTCTGGGGGAAAAGGCTTGGAAGAATTAGTCAAGGTAAAAAGAAGAAATAATGTAAAGTTATTGAATATTGGTAAGTATGAAAAGAAATCAAATCTCACTACAGGGAAAGTGAGTAAATGTTATAACTAGCAACACTCTGCTTTGTATAGGGCTGAGGAGAGGACCCAGGGCCTCCTGAATGGGAGCTGAGATACATTTGTAGCCCTGTCCCCAAAATGGAATAACGAGAAGTTCAGGGAGCTCATTCCCCTACAGAAGCAGGTGATGTGATGTTCCCCTGGAGGCGGGGTCATACCTCTGCACACTTAGAACCGGTTTGAACAGAGCCCTGCCCGGTTTCTGTAGGGAATAGCACTGAACAGAGAAGCTGAGAAGCAAGTTTAAACACCCTCTTGGCTTCCTTGGATTTCCACCTCAGCGTGTCTAGGCAGTTCAAAAAATCCTACTGCTTGTCCCTTGCCAATTCAAAAGTTCAAATTCTCTCTAGCCAGAAAACTGTTCATTTAGTATCTGGAGAGCTTTCTTGGCTGAACACATTAAGTGTAAGCCTCCCTGCCGGAACTTCAGGTTCTTCTGAATGGCATCTAACTTCAAGACAGCCTTGTGAACCGAGTAAACCAAGATAGGATGTGTTTCTTTTTCAGAGAATAGAAAAAGCCAGTGGTAAGGTGTCAGAACAATGGCTAGGGATTTGCAAAGAATTGAGACTGTCACACAGGATTAAGCCAACTTGCAGGAAATGTTGCATATTCTTTGTTAAGTTCCAAATTACATAGTATTAGCAAAAAACAAAACAAAAACAAACAAACAAACCCCCATGAAACTGAGTGGGCTGAAGAGTCAGAAAGTTGGGGTGGTTGCTATGGTCTGAAGGCAGGGTAGGTCATTGCCTTTTGAATCAAAAGAGAGACTGCAGTAAGCTATGGGGGTTCAAGAGATGTCTTTGTAATTAAAGCACTATTATAGAACTGGAATTTTGTTTAGAATCTTCTATACACCAGCCAAAAGGCCAACACATTGAACACTGGTGTTCACTGCTGGTTATAAGAATACTGGAAGGTGGTCAGTTCTGAAAATATCTGTAATTTTCTCCAAGTTGGTGCTAGAATTCCAAATTATCATCAATGGCATTATGTCATTCTGGGAGATGTACAAAGACGGCCCTTGGAGAAAAGATCGTAATCAGGTAAGGTGAAGGTGTCGATTGCCCCTTTGGAGCAGAGCCCTAACCAGTGGGGAGCTATACTTTACTACTCACTATAATGTCGAGATAGAGTTATCAGCTACACAAAGTAGGAATGCTGCAGGAGTTGTTTCCAAAGCAACGCCTGTGAACAAAGGAACCACCAGGACTTTGTTCAGGAAGCCTACACCTATTCGTGTGGGAAGAAATTTTCAGGGTAGACATTTCCTGAGCATGCTCATTTCAAGTGTACATTACTGAGCATGCGCAGTTTAGTTCCCGAGGGAAAGATGGCTAGCAGAAATGCTTCTGGTCATGCTTGTCTCGTGTCATAAGGATGGTGGGTAGTAATACCCCCGAGACAGGAATGTGTAGCTTTCTTGCTTAACATGATTTTGAAGAGAAGGACACTTGTAAGGTTTGTTAATAAAAGAGGGGGTCGGCCTTACTGAACTGCTAACGAGTCTGTCTCCATTTTATCCTTTGGAGGTACAATCACAAAGCTGAAACAAAATGGACCTTATGAGGTTTAAGTTGGTGGTTCAAAGCAAATACTAGTAAACATCAGATTGGTAAACTTTAGAAAGTTGAGGGATTTTTTATTTCTTTTGTTGTTGTTTAATTTGGGTTGTTTGTTTGTTTGTTTTAATTAAGGGCTGGCAGTTATAGTGACACATACCTGTGATCCCAGCACTGGGGAGGTAGAGGCAGGTTGTCCTTGAGCCTGGGCTTCACAGCAGGAACAAATATTAACAAGTCAAACAATAAAATCCAGAGCTGGAACTATGACTTAGCCTGTGTAAGGCCTTGGGTTTGATTCCTAGGAAGAGGGTATGGAGGCTGTGCCTAGCCTAAGGTCACCAAATTTCCCCAGTATGTGCTCTTAGAAGTTGCATAGTTGTGAGGCTTATATTTGACACTTATGATCCACTTGAATTAAATTTCTAAATATGGTGAGAAGTATGGGTTGAAGTTTATATTTTTGCATCTAAATGTTCAGAGAGAGAGAGAGAGAGAGAGAGAGAGAGATGAGATACCAGGCTTGCAAGGTAGGTATCCATACTTGCTGAGCCACTTTACTTTTTATTAATATATATATATATGTATATATGTAAAAATTGTAATATATAGTATATAGTATGTAGTATATAATATATATTATAGTATATAGTATATAAAAAGTATATATATACATATGTGTGTGTGTAGCATGTATACATGCTGATTTAATTAAGGTTATAGCCCATCCTGTCTTTTTTATTAAAAAGTCCATATATATATGTGTGTGTGTGTGTGTGTGTGTGTGTGTGTGTGTGTTGACATGCTGATTTAATTAAGGTTACTTGTATGTACATCAGTGTGGGGTTACCTACAAGATCTTGGACAAGTTAACAGTGGCTGAAGCCCTGAAGAAAAATGACCACCTCCCTCCCAGGAGCCATTAACTACCAATGGCTCCTCAGCTAGGGTAGGTCCATGTGTGCTCTTCCCCCATCCATGCTGGAATGCTGACAGGCGCTATCATGTGCAGATCTTATATAGGTGACCAGTTGGCTGCGAGTCTGAGTGTAACAGCCATTCCATGCCTAGAAGACATGGGTCACAGCACTCCTTCCTGTTCTCTGGCTCTTGTAGTTGTTCCTGCCCCTTCTTCCGTGAGAATCCCTGAGCCTTGAGAGAATGGGTGATACAGATCACCCACTTAGGCCCCAAACTCAGCAGTCTGTTATTCTCAACACTTTGACCAGTTATAAGTTGCATTAACAACTAACCACTGCTAAAATAAGCTTCTATAACCAAGATCGAAAGCAGCCTCTGTGTAGACTTCTCGTTTGGGCACGTTTTTGGTTTGTATGTTTGTTTTCTTTTTTCACAGTACTAGAAATGAAATCCCTCAGATAGTATTGGCCTAGAATTCAGCTGGAAACTGGTTGGTTACCCCATACCGTTCATGCTACTGTTACACAGTGGGCACATCTTGCTTGGCATGTTGGTGCTGGGTCACACCATTTACTGGCTTTTCTCCCCTCAGTGGCTTGCAAAGCTTCTTCCAACACCGTGAAAGCTGGTCAGGAGGAGGAAGTTTTCAGATCAGTTCCAGGTTGATTTCTGTATGTCCCATAACCAAAGTGTGTGGTGTCTTGAGGAATAGCGTTTCGCCCTCTTGCTCTGGTGCACAGCCAAGATCTATGGCAATCGCCTCACATCTTCGAGAGTCCTCTGGGGCCTTCCTGATCAACTCTTCACAGACAGGTATCCACGCCTGGCATTGGGATTTTTATTTAATGATCTATAGCCTATGGAAGCATAATTATCCGTAATACAACATACTTTGCTTCAAACCTCTTTTTCAAAAACTAAGTTTTTTAATTAGCCTACAAAGTAGTAGGTCCCAATAGTCTTTCCTGTGGCTTTAGTTCAGCTAATCCTTGTCAGCACTCCCTCCTCTCCTCACGTCTTTGCTCTGTCTGCATTTAGACTTTTCTCACATATTGCGTTAGCTTTACCCCTATCTTACATTGCTGATGCCCCAGAAAACCGTATTATTTTGTAAAATTTGTGATTGTTTCTAGTATCTAGACCACCAATAGGCTATCTCACACACTTAAAACTATTCAATTTTCATTTTCTTTCCATTCCAAGTGACTTTCAGTTTCTCTTCTAATTCATTACTCGTGTCTTCATTCTTTTGATCATTCATTTGTTCCTTCCTTTTTGAGACCTGTGTAGTTTAGGATGACCTTGAACCCACAATCCTCTTGTTGCTGGGGCTGCAGGCCCTACTATACACAGCTGATTCATAGTTTTGTTCTAGAAAAAATATTATTTGGTCTCCAAATATATGAAGATATTGTAGAGATCTTTTGGACATTAAATTTTAATTCTAAAGTCAAATATCCTCTTATGTATGACTTGAATTCTTTAAAATAAATGAATTTTTATAGCCTATTCTGCCTGGTAGGTGCTCTGTGTACACTTGAAAAGCATCTGCATTCTGCTATTGCAATGTGGAGCATTGTGTAAATCTCAGTATGGTCAAGTTGAATATATTGTGCTTCTGTCTTTGTAAACTTGTCTTCATAGATTCTGTATCTACCTGTTCAATGAAGTATTGAATATTTAAATCTCTAACCAAAAATTTGATGTGTCTACCTTTCTTATTGTTTGTCCATTTTGTGCCATGTATTTTCTTAATAGATACATAAATATTTGATTTTCTTAATCCTATCAATCATGTGAAATAAGAAAAAATTTCCCTTAAAATACTCTTTGCCGCGATGTGATTTCTGCCCAGTGCTCTGAATGTCAAAGTGAAGAAATTCAATGAAGCGCGGGTAAACTATGACTCTCTTAAGGTAGCCAAATGCCTCGTCATCTAATTAGTGACACGCATGAATGGATGAACGAGATTCCCACTGTCCCTACCTACTATCCAGCGAAACCACAGCCAAGGGAACGGGCTTGGCGGAATCAGCAGGGAAAGAAGACCCTGTTGAGCTTGACTCTAGTCTGGCACGGTGAAGAGACATGAGAGGTGTAGAATAAGTGGGAGGCCCCCGGCGCCCCCCCCCCCCCCGTTCCCCGCGAGGGGTCGGGGTGGGGTACGCCGGCCTCGCAGGCCTCCAGTGAAATACCACTACTCTCATCGTTTTTTCACTGACCCGGTGAGGCGGGGGGGGGGGGCGAGCCCTGAGGGGCTCTCGCAAAGAGATGCCGATGAACATACAAGAAGCCTACAGAACTCCAAACAGACTGGACCAGAACAGAAATACCTCCCGTCACATAATAATCAAAACACCGAATGTTCTAAACAAAGAAAGAATACTAAAAGCAGTAAGAGAAAAGGGCCAAGTAACATACAAAGGAAGACCTATCCGAATCACATCAGACTTCTCACCAGAGACTATGAAAGCCAGAAGATCCTGGGCAGATCTCATGCAGACACTAAGACAGCACAAATGCCAGCCTAGACTACTATACCCAGCAAAACTCTCAATCACCATAGATGGAGAGACCAAGATATTCCATGATAAAACCAAATTTTCACAATATCTTTCCACAAATCCAGCCCTGCAACGGATAATAGGTGGAAACCTCCAATACAGGGAGAGAAACAACACCCTGGAAAAAATGAGATAATAACCTTCTTGAATCAAACCCAAAAGTAGATAACCACTCAAACATAAAGATAGCGTCAAGAATGGCAGATGGCAATAATCACTATGCCTTAATCTCTCTTAATATCAATGGTCTCAATTCCCCAATTAAAAGACATAGACTAGCAGACTGGATACGTAAACAGGACCCACCATTTTGCTGCATGCAGAAAACGCACCTCAGTGTCAAAGACAAACACTACCTCAGAGTAAAAGGCTGGAAAACAATTTTACAAGCAAATGGCCCCAAGAAACGAGGTGGAGTAGCCATCCTAATATCGGATAAAATTGATTTTCAACCTAAAGTCATCAAAAAAGACACAGAAGGACACTACATACTGATCAAGGGAAAAATCCACCATCAAGAACTCTCAATTCTGAATATCTATGCTCCAAATGCAAGGGCACCCTCATTCGTAAAAGAAACTTTACTAAAACTCAAAGCACACATCGCACCGCACACAATAATAGTGGGTGACTTCAACACCCCGCTCTCTGAAATGGATCGTTCAGGAAAGCAGAAACTAAACAGGGACACAGTGAATCTAATTGAAGCCTTGGACCAAATGGAACTAACTGATATATATAGAACATTTCATCCTAGAGCTAAAGAATACACCTTCTTCTCAGTTCCTCATGGTACCTTCTCCAAAATTGACCATATAATTGGTCACAAATCAAACCTCAACAGATACAAGAAGATAGAAATAATCCCATGCCTCCTATCAGATCACTATGGAATAAGGGTGGTCTTCAATGGCAACAAAAACAAAAGAAAACCCACATACACATGGAGGCTGAACAATGCTCTACTCAATGATAACTTGGTCAAGGTGGAAATAAAGAAAGAAATCAAAGACTTTTTGAAAGTTAATGAAAATGAAGGCACAACATACCCTAATTTATGGGACACAATGAAAGCAGTGCTAAGAGGAAAATTCATAGCCCTGAGTGCCTCCAAAAAGAAACGGGAGACAGCATACACTAACAGCTTAATGGCACACCTGAAAGCCCTGGAACAAAAAGAAGCAAATACACCAAAGAGGAGTAGAAGGCAGGAAATCATCAAACTCAGGGCTGAAATCAATCAAGTAGAAACAAATAAAACCATACAAAGAATCAACAAAACGAGGAGTTGGTTCTTTGAGAAAATCAACAAGATAGATAAGCCCTTAGCCAGACTAACCAGAGGGCACAGAGATAGTATCCAAATTAATAAAATCAGAAACGAAAAGGGAGAGATAACAACAGAAACTGAGGAAATTCAAAAAATCATCAGATCCTACTACAAAAACCTGTATTCAACACAACTAGAAAATCTTGAGGAAATGGACAATTTCCTTGACAGATACCAAGTACCAAAATTAAATCAGGATCAAATAGACCATCTAAACCCTCCTATAAGCCCTGAAGAAATAGAAGTTGTCATTGGAAGTCTTCCAACCAAAAAAAGCACAGGTCCAGATGGTTTTAGTGCAGAATTCTATCAGACCTTCAAAGAAGACCTAACACCAATACTCTTCAAACTGTTCCACAAAATAGAAACAGAAGGAACACTACCCAACTCGTTCTATGAAGCCACAATTACACTAATACCAAAAGCACACAAAGATCGGACAAAGAAAGAGAATCTCAGGCCAATCTCTCTTATGAATATCGATGCAAAAATACTCAATAAAATTCTTGCCAACCGAATCCAAGAACACATCAAAACGATCATCCACCACGATCAAGTAGGCTTCATCCCAGGGATGCAGGGATGGTTCAATATAAGGAAATCCATCAATGTAATCCACTACATAAACAATCTCAAAGAAAAAAACCACATGGTCATCTCATTAGATTCTGAGAAAGCATTTGACAAAATTCAGCATCCTTTCATGCTAAAGGTCTTGGAAAGATCAGGAATTCAAGGCCCATATCTAAACATAGTAAAAGCAATTTACAGCAAACCGGTAGCCAGCATCAATCTAAATGGAGAGAAACTTGAAGCAATCCCACTAAAATCAGGGACTAGACAAGGCTGCCCTCTCTCTCCATATCTTTTCAATATAGTACTTGAAGTTCTAGCTAGAGCAATTAGACAAGAAAAAGAGGTCAAAGGGATACAAATTGGAAAGGAAGAAGTCAAACTATCACTATTTGCAGACGATATGATAGTATACTTAAGCGACCCAAAGAACTCCACCAGAGAACTCCTACAGCTGATAAACGACTTCAGCAAAGTGGCCGGATATAAAATCAACTCAAGCAAGTCAGAAGCCTTCCTATACTCAAAGGATAAGCAGGCTGAGAAAGAAGTAAGAGAAATAATACCCTTCACGATAGCCACAAACCATATTAAGTATCTTGGCGTGACTCTAACCAAACAAGTGAAAGATCTGTATGACAAGAACTTCAAGTCTCTGAAGAAAGAAATTGAAGAAGACCTCAGAAGATGGAAAAATCTGCCATGCTCATGGATTGGCAGGATTAATATAGTAAAAATGAGCATCTTACCAAAAGTAATACACAGATTCAATGCAATCCCCATCAAAATCCCAACTCAATTCTTCATAGAGTTAGAAAGAGCAATTCAAAAATTCATCTGGAATAACATAAAACCCAGAATAGCTAAAACTATTCTCAAGAGTAAAAGAACCCCTGGGGGAATCAGTATCCCGGACCTCAAGCTGTACTACAGAGCAATAGTGCTAAAAACTGCATGGTATTGGTACAGTAACAGACATGTAGATCAATGGAACAGAATTGAAGACCCAGAAATGAATCCACACTCCTATGGTCACTTGATCTTTGACAAAGGAGCTAAAACCATCCAGTGGAAAAAAGATAGCCTTTTCAACAAATGGTGCTGGCTCAGCTGGAGGTCAACATGCAGAAGAATGCAAATTGACCCATCCTTATCTCCTTGCACTAAGCTCAATTCTAAGTGGATCAAAGATCTCCACATAAAACCAGACACACTGAAACTAATAGAAGGGAAACTAGGGAAGAACCTTGAACATATGGGCACAGGGGAGAATTTCCTGAACAGAACTCCAATAGCTTATGCTCTAAGATCAAGAATAGACAAATGGGACCTCATTAAATTACAAAGTTTTTGCAAGGCAAAAGACACTGTCAAAAAGACAAAGCGGCAACCAACTAACTGGGAAATGATCTTTACCAACCTTACATCCGACAGAGGGCTAATATCCAATATATACAAAGAACTCAAGAAGTTAAACTCCAGAGAGGCAAAGAACCCTATTAAAAAATGGGGTACAGAGCTACACAAAGAGTTCTCACCTGAAGAATATCTAATGGCTGAGAAGCACCTAAAGAGATGTTCATCATCCTTAGTCATTAGGGAAATGCAAATCAAAACAACCCTGAGATTCCATCTCACACCAGTCAGGATGGCTAAGATCAAAAACACAGGAGACAGCAGTTGTTGGCGAGGGTGTGGAGAAAGAGGAACACTCCTCCACTGCTGGTGGAATTGCAAGCTGGTACAACCACTCTGGAAAGCAGTCTGGCGGTTCCTCAGAAAACTGGGCATGACACTCCCGGAGGATCCGGCTATACCACTCCTGGGCATGTACCCAGAGACTTTACCTGCATGCAATAAGGACACATGCTTCACTATGTTCATAGCAGCCTTATTTATAATAGCCAGAAGCTGGAAAGAACCCAGATGTCCCTCAACGGAGGAATGGATTCAGAAGATGTGGTATATCTACACAATGGAATACTACTCTGCAATTAAAAACAATGAATTCACAAAATTCCTAGGCAAATGGTCAGATCTTGAAAATATCATCCTTAGTGAGGTAACCCAATAACAAAAGAACACACATGGTATGCAGTCACTGATAAGGGGATATTGACCCAGAATCTCGGAATACCCTAGACACAATCCGCATATCAATAGATTTCTAAAAAGATGGTAGGAGAGACCCCTGGTCCTGGAAAGACTGGATGTAGGGGAACGCCAGCACAGAGTAACGAGAGGGGGTTGAATGGAGAAAAGAGGGAGGGAAGGGTGCTTATGGGACTTTCGGGGAGGGAGGAAGGAAACGGGAAAGGGGAAGTGATTTGGAATGTAAATTAAAAAAATAAAATAAAATAAATAATAAAAAAAATACTCTTTGCTTTGAAATCTATTGTATCTAACATTAATATAAGCATGTTTCTTTTAATCGGGGTTATGATGATATATGTTTATCCTTTGGCATATACATTTGTAAATCAATATTCATATATATATTTAGGTTTATACAAGGAGAACATCTCCTACACACAGCATATAGCTGGAGCTTCTCATTTTTTACCTGATCTCTGTCTTTTGAGTAGTTTCATCAATTTCCATTTGTATTATGAAAATTTACACTTAATTTATTACGATACAATTGGGTAAGTCTGCTATCTTGTCATTTATCTTATTTTCCCATTGTCTTCTCCCCTTTCCTTATGCTCCTGATTGAACAGTTTCCTGTAAAGCAAAGCTGTTAGTGATTTTTCTTTTGTTCTATGCATTGTGTAAGAAAGTTTTGATGTCACCCCAATTCTTGAAAGCCGTCTTTGATATAAAACTCTAGGTTGATAGTTCTTTTCTCTCTGTATATTAAACATATTACCTTACTGTCTTCTCACTTGTATTTTTTTCCTTACAAGAGCCTGCTATACTAGCTTATCACATTATATAATGTGATATTTGTATCTGCTTTTACTTTTTATCATTGGCTTATAAAAATCTGATTATGTGTAACATGCTGTAGTTTCTGATATTTTCTGTCTTGGGTTTTTTTTTTTTTTTTTTTAATTTTATTTTATTTTATTTTTTTAATTTACATTCCAAATCACTTCCCCTTTCCCGTTTCCTCCCTCCCCGAAAGTCCCATAAGCCCCCTTCCCTCCCTCTTTTCTCCGTTCAACCCCCTCTCATTACTCTGTCCTGGCGTTCCCCTACATCCAGTCTTTCCAGGACCAGGGGTCTCTCCTTCCATCTTTTTAGAAATCTATTGATATGCTGATTGTGTCTAGGGTATTCTGAGATTCTGGGTCAATATCCCCTTATCAGTGACTTCATACCATGTGTGATCTTTTGTGATTGGGTTACCTCACTAAGGATGATATTTTCAAGTTCTGACCATTTGCCTAGGAATTTCGTGAATTCATTGTTTTTAATTGCAGAGTAGTATTCCATTGTGTAGATATACCACATCTTCTGAATCCATTCCTCCGTTGAGGGACATCTGGGTTCTTTCCAGCTTCTGGCTATTATAAATAAGGCTGCTATGAACATAGTGAAGCATGTGTCCTTATTGCATGCAGGTAAAGTCTCTGGGTACATGCCCAGGAGTGGTATAGCCGGATCCTCCGGGAGTGTCATGCCCAGTTTTCTGAGGAACCGCCAGACTGCTTTCCAGAGTGGTTGTACCAGCTTGCAATTCCACCAGCAGTGGAGGAGTGTTCCTCTTTCTCCACACCCTCGCCAACAACTGCTGTCTCCTGTGTTTTTGATCTTAGCCATCCTGACTGGTGTGAGATGGAATCTCAGGGTTGTTTTGATTTGCATTTCCCTAATGACTAAGGATATTGAACATCTCTTTAGGTGCTTCTCAGCCATTAGATATTCTTCAGGTGAGAACTCTTTGTTTAGCTCTGTACCCCATTTTTTAATAGGGTTACTTGCCTCTCTGGAGTTTAACTTCTTGAGTTCTTTGTATATCTTGGATATTAGCCCTCTGTCGGATGTAAGGTTGGTAAAGATCATTTCCCAGTTAGTTGGTTGCCGCTTTGTCTTTTTGACAGTGTCTTTTGCCTTGCAAAAACTTTGTAATTTAATGAGGTCCCATTTGTCTATTCTTGATCTTAGAGTATAAGCTATTGGAGTTCTGTTCAGGAAATTCTCCCCTGTGCCCATATGTTCAAGGTTCTTCCCTAGTTTCCCTTCTATTAGTTTCAGTGTGTCTGGTTTTATGTGGAGATCTTTGATCCACTTAGAATTGAGCTTAGTGCAAGGAGATAAGGATGGGTCAATTTGCATTCTTCTGCATGTTGACCTCCAGCTGAGCCAGCACCATTTGTTGAAAAGGCTATCTTTTTTCCACTGGATGGTTTTAGCTCCTTTGTCAAAGATCAAGTGACCATAGGAGTGTGGATTCATTTCTGGGTCTTCAATTCTGTTCCATTGATCTACATGTCTGTTACTGTACCAATACCATGCAGTTTTTAACACTATTGCTCTGTAGTACAGCTTGAGGTCCGGGATACTGATTCCCCCAGAGGTTCTTTTACTCTTGAGAATAGTTTTAGCTATTCTGGGTTTTCTGTTATTCCAGATGAATTTTTGAATTGCTCTTTCTAACTCTATGAAGAATTGAGTTGGGATTTTGATGGGGATTGCATTGAATCTGTGTATTACTTTTGGTAAGATGCTCATTTTTACTATATTAATCCTGCCAATCCATGAGCATGGCAGATTTTTCCATCTTCCGAGGTCTTCTTCAATTTCTTTCTTCAGAGACTTGAAGTTCTTGTCATACAGATCTTTCACTTGTTTGGTTAGCGTCACGCCAAGATACTTAATATGGTTTGTGGCTATCGTAAAGGGTATTATTTCTCTTACTTCTTTCTCAGCCTGCTTATCCTTTGAGTATAGGAAGGCTTCTGACTTGCTTGAGTTGATTTTATATCCGGCCACTTTGCTGAAGTCGTTTATCAGCTGTAGGAGTTCTCTGGTGGAGTTCTTTGGGTCGCTTATGTATACTATCATATCGTCTGCAAATAGTGATAGTTTGACTTCTTCCTTTCCAATTTGTATCCCTTTGACCTCTTTTTCTTGTCTAATTGCTCTAGCTAGAACTTCAAGTACTATATTGAAAAGATATGGAGAGAGAGGGCAGCCTTGTCTAGTCCCTGATTTTAGTGGGATTGCTTCAAGTTTCTCTCCGTTTAGATTGATGCTGGCTACTGGTTTGCTGTAAATTGCTTTTACTATGTTTAGATATGGGCCTTGAATTCCTGATCTTTCCAAGACCTTTAGCATGAAAGGATGCTGAATTTTGTCAAATGCTTTCTCAGCATCTAATGAGATGACCATGTGGTTTTTTTCTTTGAGATTGTTTATGTAGTGGATTACATTGATGGATTTCCTTATATTGAACCATCCCTGCATCCCTGGGATGAAGCCTACTTGATCGTGGTGAATGATCGTTTTGATGTGTTCTTGGATTCGGTTGGCAAGAATTTTATTGAGTATTTTTGCATCGATATTCATAAGAGAGATTGGCCTGAGATTCTCTTTCTTTGTCGGATCTTTGTGTGCTTTTGGTATTAGTGTAATTGTGGCTTCATAGAACGAGTTGGGTAGTGTTCCTTCTGTTTCTATTTTGTGGAACAGTTTGAAGAGTATTGGTGTTAGGTCTTCTTTGAAGGTCTGATAGAATTCTGCACTAAAACCATCTGGACCTGTGCTTTTTTTGGTTGGAAGACTTCCAATGACAACTTCTATTTCTTCAGGGGTTATAGGACGGTTTAGATGGTCTATTTGATCCTGATTTAATTTTGGTACTTGGTATCTGTCAAGGAAATTGTCCATTTCCTCAAGATTTTCTAGTTGTGTTGAATACAGGTTTTTGTAGTAGGATCTGATGATTTTTTGAATTTCCTCAGTTTCTGTTGTTATCTCTCCCTTTTCGTTTCTGATTTTATTAATTTGGATACTATCTCTGTGCCCTCTGGTTAGTCTGGCTAAGGGCTTATCTATCTTGTTGATTTTCTCAAAGAACCAACTCCTCGTTTTGTTGATTCTTTGTATGGTTTTATTTGTTTCTACTTGATTGATTTCAGCCCTGAGTTTGATGATTTCCTGCCTTCTACTCCTCTTTGGTGTATTTGCTTCTTTTTGTTCCAGGGCTTTCAGGTGTGCCATTAAGCTGTTAGTGTATGCTGTCTCCCGTTTCTTTTTGGCGGCACTCAGGGCTATGAATTTTCCTCTTAGCACTGCTTTCATTGTGTCCCATAAGTTAGGGTATGTTGTGCCTTCATTTTCATTAACTTTCAAAAAGTCTTTGATTTCTTTCTTTATTTCCACCTTGACCAAGTTATCATTGAGTAGAGCATTGTTCAGCCTCCATGTGTACGTGGGTTTTCTTTTGTTTTTGTTGCCATTGAAGACCACCCTTATTCCATAGTGATCTGATAGGAGGCATGGGATTATTTCTATCTTCTTGTATCTGTTGAGGTCTGATTTGTGACCAATTATATGGTCAATTTTGGAGAAGGTACCATGAGGAGCTGAGAAGAAGGTGTATTCTTTAGCTCTAGGATGAAATGTTCTATATATCAGTTAGTTCCATTTGGTCCAAGGCTTCAATTAGATTCACTGTGTCCCTGTTTAGTTTCTGCTTTCCTGAACGATCCATTTCAGAGAGCGGGGTGTTGAAGTCACCCACTATTATTGTGTGCGGTGCGATGTGTGCTTTGAGTTTTAGTAAAGTTTCTTTTACGAATGAGGGTGCCCTTGCATTTGGAGCATAGATATTCAGGATTGAGAGTTCTTGATGGTGGATTTTTCCCTTGATCAGTATGTAGTGTCCTTCTGTGTCTTTTTTGATGACTTTGGGTTGAAAATCAATTTTATCCGATATTAGGATGGCTACTCCACCTCGTTTCTTGGGGCCATTTGCTTGTAAAATTGTTTTCCAGTCTTTTACTCTGAGGTAGTGTTTGTCTTTGACACTGAGGTGCGTTTCCTGCATGCAGCAAAATGCTGGGTCCTGTTTACGTATCCAGTCTGCTAGTCTATGTCTTTTAATTGGGGAGTTGAGACCATTGATATTAAGAGAGATTAAGGCATAGTGATTATTGCCATCTGCCATTCTTGACGCTATCTTTATGTTTGAGTGGTTATCTACTTTTGGGTTTGATTCAAGAAGGTTATTATCTCATTTTTTCCAGGGTGTTGTTTCTCTCCCTGTATTGGAGGTTTCCACCTATTATCCGTTGCAGGGCTGGATTTGTGGAAAGATATTGTGAAAATTTGGTTTTATCATGGAATATCTTGGTCTCTCCATCTATGGTGATTGAGAGTTTTGCTGGGTATAGTAGTCTAGGCTGGCATTTGTGCTGTCTTAGTGTCTGCATGAGATCTGCCCAGGATCTTCTGGCTTTCATAGTCTCTGGTGAGAAGTCTGATGTGATTCGGATAGGTCTTCCTTTGTATGTTACTTGGCCCTTTTCTCTTACTGCATTTAGTATTCTTTCTTTGTTTAGAACATTCGGTGTTTTGATTATTATGTGACGGGAGGTATTTCTGTTCTGGTCCAGTCTGTTTGGAGTTCTGTAGGCTTCTTGTATGTTCATCGGCATCTCTCTCTTTAAGTTAGGGAAGTTTTCCTCCATAATTTTGTTGAAGATGTTTACTGGCCCTTTAAGTTGCAAATCTTCACTCTCATCTATACCTATAATCCTTAGGTTTGGTCTTCTCATTGTGTCCTGGATTTCCTGGATGTTTTGGGTTACGCGTTTTTTGCATTTTGCATTTTCTTTGACTGTTGAGTCGATGCTTTCTATGGAATCTTCAGCACCTGAGATTCTTTCTTCCATCTCTTGTATTCTATTGTTGATGTTTGCATCTATGACTCCTGATTTCTTCCCAAGGTTTTCTATCTCCAAAGTTGTCTCCCTTTGTGATTTCTTAGTTGTTTCTACTTCCTTTTTTAGTTCCTGGATGGATTTGCTGAGATCCTTCACTTGTTTGTTTGTATTTTCCTGTATTTCTTTAAGGTATTTTTGCATTACCTCTTTCAGGATTTCTTCCTGATGACCCACGTTCTCCTGCATTTCTCTGAGCGATTTTTGTGTTTCCTCCTCATGGGATTCCATCTGTTGATCCATCGTCTCCTGCATTTCTTTAAGCAGTTCTCGTGTTTCCTTTGTAAGGGCATCTAACCGTTGATTCATTTCTTTAAGCAATTTTTGTGTTGCCTCCTTATGGGCATCCGTCTGTTGACCCATATTCTTCTGCATTTCTTTATGCAAATTTTGTGATTCCTTTGTGAGTGCATCTACCCGTTGATTCATCTCGTTAAGTGATTTTTGTGTTGTCTCCTTGTGCGCCTCCATCTTTTGATCCATGTTCTCCCGCATTTCTCTAAGCGATTTTTGTGTTTCCTTTGTAAGGGCTTCTAACCGTTGATTCATGGTCTCCTGTAACTCTTTATGAGATTTATTTGTGTCCTTCTTGTGATCCTCTAATAGCATCATGAGAAGTGATTTTAAATCCAGATCTTGTCTTTCGGGTGTGGTGGGGTATCCAGGACTTGCTGCTGTTGGAGAGTTGGGTTCGGATGGTCCCACATTACTTTGATTACTGTTAGTAACATTCCTACGTTTGCCTTTTGCCATCTGGATACCTCTGGTGTTAGTTGGTCCTGCTGCCACTGGCTGTTGGTTGGACCTCCTGTGAGCTTGCAAAGCTATTTCTGCCCCCCCTGGATTACCAGGATTCCCCTGGCACCGATTTCTGGGGCCTGCCTGCTCCTGAGTGACTTTGGAGCCCTAATGTGCTTTGCCCCAAGTGATCTTATATTGGGGAGGCCTTGCACATCTAAAGGCTCAGCCTAGTGGATTCCTGGAGCAGAGGTCGCCAAAGGGAGGCTGGCAGGCTCCTGCCCTGTGCAGGGGTGTGTGATCTCTCCTGGGGGGGGGAGGGGGCGTCCCTCTGCCAGGCAGAAGTCCCACAGCAGATCTGGCGCGCTGGTCACTGCAGATCAGCCCAGCACCTGGGAGCAGGTTACACACAAGCTGCCTGAACCCGAAGCGATATTATGCCTGTCTGTCTCTGAGCCTGGTGGTCCCAACTACCTGGTCACTGGAGCAAAGATGGCGGAGGGCACTCTCCGTGGCGCTGCTCACCCTGTGGTCACGATGGCCCGCCGATCTGGCACCCAGACGACCACAGCGCCAACCCGCCCTTGGGCACAGAAGGAAGCCCCAACAGGCCGTGTCCCAAGTGATGTTATATTGGGGGGAGAGCCTGGGTACCGGTCTCTCCAGCGCAGTCCGCGGGAACAGAGGTCGCGGAAGGGAAGCTGGCAGGCTCCCTCCCTGCGCGGGGTCCCTCCACCAGGCAGAAGGTCCCACCGCGGAACTGGCGTGCTGGTTACTGCAGATCAGCCCAGCACCTGGGAGCAGGTTACACACAAGCTGCCTGAAACCGAAGCGATATTATGCCTGTCTGTCTCTGAGCCTGGCGGTCCCAACTACCTGGTCACTGGAGCAAAGATGGCGGAGGGCAGTCTCCGTGGCGCTGCTCACCCTGTGGTCACGATGGCCCGCCGATCTGGCACCCAGACGACCACAGCGCCAACCCGCCCTCGGGCACAGACGGAAGCCCCAACAGGCCGTGTCCCAAGTGATGTTATATCGGGGGGAGAGCCTGGGTACCGGTCTCTCCAGCGCAGTCCGCGGGAACAGAGGTCGCGGAAGGGAAGCTGGCGGGCTCCCTCCCTGCGCGGGGTCCCGCCACCAGGCAGAAGGTCCCACCGCGGAACTGGCGCGCTGGTTACTGCAGATCAGCCCAGCACCTGGGAGCAGGTTACACACAAGCTGCCTGAAACCGAAGCGATATTATGCCTGTCTGTCTCAGAGCCTGGCGGTCCCAACTACCTGGTCACTGGAGCAAAGATGGCGGAGGGCAGTCTCCTGTCTTGGGTTTTTTGATCTTGGATATGTGGGTTCATATTCTTCACTGAATTTAGAAAACATCTGGATATTATTTTCCCCTTGAAAATTCTGTCACCTTCTCTTCTCATCACTTTCAGAGTAGACATTTTGAAGTTGCTGGCTGACACAATCTTCTCTATTTTTTTTTTTCTGTTTTTAGTTTGGATGGTTTCTGTTGCCATGGCTTCAAGTACAGTGTTATCATTTTGTCGTAATTTCCAATTACTATTTAATTTTGCATTGTGGTAAAAAAAATCATATAACAAAATTTCTCAGCTTCACCATTTTGTAGTGTATAGCTCAGAACTGTTGAGTACATTGACATTGTTATGACACGTCTGATTTTTCTCTTAATTCAATCAGTGTGGTTTTTGTCTTATCCCTAAAGCTTGAGTTAAGTCTGTGACATTTACATCTTAACTTTTGATGAGATAGAAAAGCAACAAATGACTTTGTCTATTTTCAGTTGACTTTCTTTCTTCATTAAGACTCTTTTTTTTTTGCCTTTCTGCATACCTTGCATGCTAATCATTGTAGTTTTTTTTAATTTGGTATAAAATATTTTAATAGTCCTAAAAATATTCTTGGGGTACATATGTGGTGGTCCAAGTCTTTAATTCTAGCACTTTAGAATTGCAGCGTGAGGCAGAGGCACGCTGATAGGTCTCTGTAAGTTCAAGGCCAGCGTAGTCTACATAGGGAGTTCTTCAGTATTTTCTGGATTCAGTTAAATTATTTGGAAACTGATTCTTCCTTTGTGTCTTTTAAGATTTGCTTAACAGGGCCTAGAGAAATGGCTCAGCAGTTAAGAGCATTGCTATTCTTGCAGTGGTCCTTGGTACAGTTACCAGCATGGTGGCTCACAAATATCTGAGACTCCAGTCTCAAGGAATCCGATGCCCTCTTTCAACCTTTGTAGGCACCAGGCATCAACATGTTATACAGACTTACATTCTGGCAAATTGCTGATACACATAAAATACAGATAAATAAAGCTTCAAAATCAAAAGACTTCCTTAGCAGTCCTAAGGCAATAGTCCAGAGTTAATGACGCCCTCTGTTGAGGCAAGACACTCTATCAAATGCTTTGTGAATTATGAGATTTTACAGTTTGTTCACTGGAATCAGACACTGATCCTGAGCCCATGTGAGTCCCTGCCATTGTTAACACCAATCTTTTGGACAGCTTTTTCTAAACAGCAATCTCCAGTAGTCCGACCTATGGATTCTAGCCACAGCTGCTCCCCTTCCAACTCCTGGTTCCATATTCCAGCATAAGGAGTTTGCACTAACGTCCCTGGTTCCCTTCCTTGTGCTTCGGCCTAAAAGTTCTCGAGAGTGGAAACTGAGGCAATCATAGCATTTTATTTGATTATCCCCCATCTTTATTGTTAGATACATAGTAACTAGGAATCCATTATTTAATGTATTTTATCCATTAGTTGTGACTATCTCTCTTACTCCATCCATCTTGGCTATAGTTGAAAGTTCTTAGGTCTTCTTACGGATAGACTTATTGGAACTCCATTGGTTGATCATTCAACATTCTCTTCCCCGTTATTGGTAAATAATGCTTATGAAAAAACAACTCTAGGATGCACTTAAAGAACACAAAATCTTTACAGACTCGTTGGTCTCTACGGGGTTCTTCTCCTTCATGGCCAGGACCTGCAAGAGTCTCAGAGGCAAAAAGGTTTTTATTCGGGGGGGGGGGTCCTCCACTAGATCCTTCCAGAACACTTGGTCTGGGTGCCCGAGACATCCTAACCTAAAGACTCTTTCCTCTACTGCTTTCATCACCTGCAAGTCAAAAGTCCCTACGGGTGGTCACCCTACTCCGAAGAAGGGCCTTTCAGAGAAGCAGAGAGTAACTAACTTGCCCTTCTTTACCACTACTGACAAGTTTTCTCCTCTTTCCCTAACTTCCATCCAGTGGTTAACTAGGATGTTTAATGGGGTAGATTCAGTCTGCCCCATGTCCAAAAATAATGTCAGTCCAAGTCCAAGAACACAGAGAAAGATGATCAACACACAGTTTGCCCCTGCCACGAGCACAGGAGCCAGGTCATAGCAAGATTTGGTCGACTCCCACCAATCAGCCACCAGGAATTGTAGCCTAAACTTAGTGCCCTGTGTAATGCACGTGGAAAGGGCCATTCCTGGTGTTGTTGACCACCCCGACTGCTGTTAAAGTGGATGGAGTGGCTGCCTGGGTTCATGTAACTCACGTCAGACCAGCACCTGTGCCTGACACTAACTGGATAGCAGCCAGACACCTGAGCAGCCCCTTCAAGCTCAAGATCACCAGAGAACCCATGAGATGGCTATGGTGTATCTTCCTTCCCACGCTGAGCCTCAGCACCCCCACAACCCTACCAAAGTGACATGACAAGTACTCTCAGTCACTGGGGTTGTATCTTTCTCCACTACAGAGGAACACCCACCTTATACCTGGTGGCCAGACCTTGTCTTTGATCTCTGTAAGTTAGAGGTGGGCCTTGACTCCTGGAATATCCCCACCCTAGAGACACAGGGAGAGGGATTACCCGAATGTGGGGGATGAGGGACTTGTGAATCTAAACCATGTCCCAGAATCGGCCTTGGAGAGTGGGGCTTAGGGTGAGGACACCCGAAGTTGAGGAGTGTCCTGCGAGAAACCCCCATATATGAGTGCCTCCATGATGGGAGAAATCAGCAGCAGGTCCATCAGTGTTGGGGGGGGGAACCACTTTTTCTGTGCTACCTGGGGGTGTAAAACATCGGGAAGCACATACTGGAGACCATTCCAAGGTAGTTGGGATTCCATGGCCAAGATGAGAGAAGGGCTAGTCAAGCGAAAGAAAGAAAGAGAACAGAGTCAGGGCTGGTTCGAGTTTTGGTTTAACTCCTCCCCTTGGCTAATCACACTCATATCCACTTGTTAGGACCCCTAATTATTCTCCTGCTATTGTTGACTCTTGGACCCTGCATATTGAACAAGCTTATAGACTTCATAACAGAGAAAATAGGAGCAGTGCAGCTGATGGTCCTGTGCCAGCAATATGAGGAATATGTTACTTACCCAAGACCCCTGAGTGTAGGTCTAGGATTGGAACTTGTTCAAGAAAAATGGGGGAATGAGGAACCCTAAGGGATTTTTCCAGTCCCACACCCTCCTTACAACTTCCCCCTCCCACATGGTGTCAAGGCTGGGCCAAGTTCCATTCTCCAACCACAGGAGCATTCTTGAGTAAAAATTCTCAGAAAAAAACAATGAATATACTGACTGATAGTCACCTAGTCTTCTGGAAAGTCCCAGGTAGAGTTCAAATGTGTGTCATGCTTGCTAGCCAATAGATTTAAAGGTCACTATGCTCAGCCAGTAAGTTTGAACTGTAACCTTGCTGATGTAACCTGTGCCCCTAAAAAGTATAAAAACTACTTGTAATAGCCATTGGGGGGGGGGAGTGTCGCCTTCTAGTCACTCACTTGGAGTCGACCCCAATGTGCCAGAAAACAAATCTTTTACTTTTGCATCGAGGAGAAAAAAAAAAAAACCACACACAAAATCACCAAGAACTTTAGAACTAAAATTTTATTGGGAATTTTAGGAGAACAATGAATAAAATATGATTTTCTTAGAAAGATATCAATTTTAACACTTAGCAATATCAGGAAAAAATTAAGTCAACCACAGCATGTGAGTTAACTTTCCACCAAAGGCCAGGAATCTTGATCAGCAGAGATACACAGAGCTTTGAACATAGTCAGAAATCATCTGTCTCAAAGGTCCTGTCCATGATAGAACAGTAAAGGCTGAATGTTGATGGGTTTTCCAAAGTGGAAATCCTCTTCAATAAATAAAACCTGTTATATTATAAAAATGGATTTTATATACTTGAAGACACAAAAGGAAGCAGTGCAGATAAATGACTGTTTCGTTTCTGTTAGCTGGGCTTGCTTGGGAGATGGGAAGTTGGGAAAGCCTTTGGGTTGGATGGTTTCTTAAGGGCTGTTGCCAGTACCAGGATGTTCCGTATGAAGAAGGAAAGGTTGTGCGGATCCTGATATATTCTAACTGAGGTTGGAAATAGTGCTGTTTCTCAGGGCTGCATGGTCATTGGAGGGTGGCTGTTCCAGTTCTAACCTGTGAACATGGATTACGGATGCAGATAGTGAGGAACATCTGAACAGAGTGTGGTCTGTACACACATAACTGTGAGCATTCGTGTGGAATACCCACACGAACCTTCTGTTCTGGACCTGGTTGACTCTGCGCTG
The DNA here is from genome assembly GCA_036184795.1 of Tokudaia tokunoshimensis. Lineage (NCBI taxonomy): Eukaryota > Metazoa > Chordata > Mammalia > Rodentia > Muridae > Tokudaia > Tokudaia tokunoshimensis. Next base: position 62,519,799 of record BTHU01000006.1, read on the forward strand.
TAACATGATAGGTCTCTGTTTTGTGGCTTCTTTTGATGATGTCTATTTTATGCTTGGAAACTAGATTTGATGATTTTCTTTACTTACTCAAGAAAAGTAAAGAAACCTCATGCTGGACGTGAAACTGCAATTTTTACATGAAGTAGAGAGTCTTAGAGGACAGAGATGTAGAAATAAGCAGGTTGTAGTCTGATAGGAAGTGAAGGACGCCTGTATGAGAATCCTGAGAACTACCGTACGTTGAACAGATAAGATTGAGAAAGACACATGAGAAAGACATCCAGAGGCGTGCCATGTGGCCATTTGAGAACGAGATGGTACAAGCCAACACATAATGCTAGGGAGTGCATCTCTCTCGGACTGTGCCATAATGGTAGCAGCCATGTCTAACACGGTTAACCCTGTCATACACAATAAATAACCCCAAATCCTCTATGAATAAACACAACAAAGATTTATCCAATGTCAATGCAGTATTCGCTGCAGGCGCAGGAAACTTTCCAGAGCAACTGCTATCCATATGGTGACCCAGTGACCTAGCTGTGATACTCAACCCCAACCCCCACCCCGTTAGAGATTAGGGAAAGCAGCACCTTCTCAGATTGGAAGTGCGAGTGCAGGCCTGGCTGGCATTTTAGTGGGCAGAAATAGTCCTATGACTTTGCCCACGTGGAAGGAAGCTAATAATTAGAGGACTCTGTGAGTGGGCAGAACGGAAAGTGGCTAATGGTGATGCTAGACACTTGTTTCCTGAGCTGTGACGTATATTTCCCTATGCTTGCCTTATCTGTTAGTTTAGTTGGCTAACACACACTGATCTGGTTTCAGGTTAAATAAGTATTGGTTCCCTATTAAACTCTCCCTTTCAGACTATAAACTACATCACTAAGTCTGGCATGATTTCCAGTCCCTAACATATAAAGTAGCTACTATCTAATTAAAGATATTTGTAAAGGAATACATACTTTACATAATAACAGACAGCATCTGGAAATTTCCCCTTTTTTATTATGACAAGTTTCATTTAAATAATTATGAAAAAACCCAAAGTTGTAAGCAGATTTCACAGGTAGCAGACAAAGGGGTGAAACACATTGTTTACATGGCTGTAGGGCATGGTACAATAGGCAGTCAACATCTATTTTCTGACATTGAAATATTAATCATTAAAATTTATTTGGAACATATTCTTCTGCCAGAAATATTAATTGTTAGGGAGACAGAGTCTTGCAAATAATAGGATATTTCGATTTTTCTTCATTTTTTTCTTTTAAAAATACTTTTATTCTTTGAGGATTCCATAAGTCCTTCTAAATATAAAATTTATGTATTATTTTAATGGAACGTATATTAACTATAACATTTTAATGCATGTGTTCAAACACCATCGTTTAAAAAGTAATTCGATGCTCAAAATATTGTAGAATATTTATTTTTTAGCTTTTGCTAGTACATGCATATATATATATATATATATATATATATGTTTTATATATAACTGATCTCAAACTGATCTTAAAATATTATATTTTAATCTTGAACCTTTTAAAAATGTTTGTTACAGTATTTCATTAAAGTTTTTTTTTAATATCATTTTGGGAGCTAGACAGATGGCTCAAGTAGTAAAACCCTTGCCACGAGCATAATGAATGGAGTTCGGATCCCCAGACCTACAGGCACAGCATTATATACCTATAATCTCAATCCTGGGGCCACAGAGATAGGAGGATTCCTGGAGCTTGCTGTCTAGCCAATCATTGTGAGCTCCCGATTCATTCATACATGTAGAAACATGTATGTACAGACCATTTAAAATGGCTATATAATTTTCCCTGCTATGTTTAAAATCAGTTTACTAAACAACTCTTAAATTGTTAAGTAGGAGACGGGTTTTTTTTTTTTGAAAAACCTAAAAACTGCTGCACTTTATTCTAACGCAGAAATAATTTTTTTATATTATAGGCTGTTTTCTTAGGATACATCCACAAATGGGGGGAAATTAAAGGTTGTAGACATTCATAGAGTCATAACCCCACCACTCAGCAGATACGTTAAATCCTTCAAAATCATCCAATCTGCTTACCATTTTCCCAGTCAAAACTATGAGGTCTGAACCGCAGAGTGTTAAAAGTACTTAGTCTTTTATGTAGCAATAAAAAATTTTAAAAACTAACTCTGATATGCTCAATACAACCTCAGTGGATGGGACAACAATGACATGATCAGCATTTCCACACTGCCTTGTGTAGCAGGTGCTTGACATTCGAGAGAGGAACATCCGAACGCGTCTGGAACCCTGCAAGTTGCAAAACTGCTTTAGTTCATAGTTTTCCCCTGCACATTTCCATATTCGTGTTGGCTGAAGCTCTTACTGAAATGATTGCTTCAGTCGCCTTTTCTTCCCTTTCCACATTGAGCAAATATGGAAGAAGCCTGATCATAGTCTAGACGCTACTCAACCCAACGTTCTACTCGTTATTCGTCGCTGAACATTTCTAAGCGATAATGATTGTCATCTTTTGCTCTTTTGTCGTCATCTTTTCCAACATTACAAACAGCTGGCTGGCTTTGGAGGTCCTGGTGAAGTAACAACATTCTTGTCCTTTGGCATGAGTGTTCACCAGTGAGAAAGTTGGCTATGATACAATCACTGGACAGTACAAGAGATGAGGGTCCAACTAAGTGACCATCTCAGGTCCCATTGTCAAACATCTGCAAATTTATGATGACAAACCATATATCAAAATCCTCCAGGTACTATGTGTAAATACACCCCCAGGTGGAACAGCCTAAGGATCCACAGTGATTTTTCAAAGTACAACAAGAAGCGGGCAATTAATTATAATTATTCCCTTTGTGCAGAGGAGGAAGAAAAAGCCAGTGAGCAGATAATTGCTTTGGCCAAGGTCATACTGTCCATAAGTGAGGTTGCCGAGATGAATCAGATTCGAGAATAGAATACACAAGAAACAGAATCTCCATTCTATCCCTGAACAGATGGAGTGGAGCTGAGTGAGATGTTATTCCTGAGAGTCAGTGGGATGTAAACAGGTAGACACAAGAGTAGACAAGAGAATAGAAAACCAAAGTATCCTACTGGACAATCCTTACAAAGAGTGACTGCGTAGGGATGACCTCAGTTCACTGGTGACAGGGAGAGAAAACAAACCGATGTGTTTGCCCTGTGCTGGCAGAAGACATGGAGGAAACAGCACATTTGAGCTGAAGGCACTTTGCAAGAACTGACAGCCTATCTCCTTCTCCCATCAATTTTCACATCACCCTCATCTCCCTCCCTCCTACAAAGGACCGGCTGATACTGATGTCCAAAATGGAGCATCTCAGTAAAGAACAGAATGCCACGTGGGACAGCAGAGTAGAAGAGGAAAAGAGTTTCTGGTGGAATCTAGTTTTTAATCTGGAGGACTAACTGTAGGATTGCCAACAGTACTCTAAGGGAAGACATGAGAGATATTTGCTATTTATCATACAAAGTACATACTTGTTCAAAAATGAATGTAGTCACATATGTTGCAGTTGTATAGCTCGGTCTTCTTATGGGACTCCTCTGACTCTTTTGCCTGCTTTTAGGACCCTATTCCTTCCATGATGTTGCCTAATAAATATTAATATCCAGCCTTAATATGAGGGGAGGCGCCTAGTCTTATTACAACCTGATCTGCCATGTTTGGTTGATCTTCATGACAGGCCTGCCCTTTCCTGAAGGGAGAGGGGAGATGAGTGGGAGAGACTGGGAGGAGGTGGGGGAGGGGAAACTGCTGCAGCCAGGGTGTAATACAAGAGAGAATAAATACATTTTTAAAAATGAGTGCAGTTAATTGCGCTCACTTCTGCTTTCTAAATCAAGATTTATATCCAAATGCACCATTTTGGAGTCACCTAGGCTATAGGACACATTCTGTTCATTCCGCTTGATTTAACCATTATGGAATTCAAAATTAATGTGCTACTATAACTAAAGATATGTATTCCTTTATTAGTGACCCAATAAAGGGGGTGGGATAGAAATTGATGGGAAAAAGAATTGTCCTAATTGCCAATATAAAATAGACTTCCATAAATCACGTATACTAGAAACAACAGGGCTGCAAAGATTTCAATTTTACTCTTATTCCTAACATGTAAGTCTTTGAAACATCAGTCTTTGGATCTGGAAATGCAAGATTTAGTGATATCTATTTTTCCCCTACCTCCCAGAATGACCTGAAGATAAAGTAAGGTACATTTAGGGACAATGAAACAGTGAATCGATGTAAACTTAGTGAAGGAAGTGTCAGTTTATAGCTTCTGCAGCTTGTATAGGTTAGCCCTCTTTCTTGACAAGACACCCGTGAGGTGGGGGTGTGTCCGGTCCACTTCAGCAACTCTGCAGGTGTGAAACAGGTCACGTTGTGGCACATGGGGAAAGAGCTGCTCCCTTGGAACAACCCCAGCTGAGTTTGTCTGTGCTGAGTATCCCATGTTTTGTTGTGAAGGGCAGGCTATGGTTATATGTGTGAGAGGCATGTTCACGGCTTGCCTGTGGTCACTTCAGCTCATTGCGTTTTGGGCTGCACTCTCACTATGAGGCTGAACTCGGTGAGGCAGATCACCGAGGCACATACATGATGTGAGTTTATGGCTGACACCTAAGACGGCATGAGGTTCCCCAGGGTGCACGGAAGTACCCAGAGTATACGCAAACTTGCCTGCACGTGTCCACATGTGCCACACCCGATGATTCTGGAGAGCAGCCACATTGGGTTTCTTACCCCCAGAGGGATGCTAATTGCTGGTCAAAACATGGAAGAACATCTTAGTCCATGGTGGGAATAGGAGTAGCTTTTTTTTCCTCTTCCTCAGGATGCCCCATTCCAGTGCTCTCTACAACCGGTCTTGAGAGGTACTCGGGACAGTGTGGGACAAGTGGCTGGCCCCAGAGCTCCTGGGAGAAATACTGAACAAAAGAAAGATGGCCGCCATGGTAAGTGGCTATCCCAACTCACCTATATATACATATATCCCTTACTAGTAATTATTTAATGTGTCCATTCATTTATTCAATGTTTATGAGTCACTGAGCACCTAATAATTTCTCTTCTTTCTGGGCTTCCTCTTCTGATGTATCCCTGAGCCGTATGAAGACAATGTTTGAGTTGTTTGTCTCCAATGGATCTAAGAGCTGCTTGACTGGGACAAAGCTTATCTTCTACCAAGTTCTTAGCAATGCCTGACAGAAAATAGTAATGCTGGCAAGTTTTACAGTGTCATTAAGTATTTAGTAGGTTTTTCTTGTAAGGCCCCCATTATATTGTCCTAGTTTGCATATTCAGTTTTGTTGTTGTTTGCAGGACCCAGGCATGCTGTGATACAGCCATACAGTCAAGGCCTTTGTTTTCTTTTTTCTTTTGTTTATTGGATATTTTCTTTATTTGCATTTCACATCTTTTCCCCTTTCCCCATCTCCCCTGCGGAAACCCTTATCCCATCCCCTCTCCCCCGCCTCTGTGAGGTTGCTTCCACACCTACTACTACCTACTCCCGTCCTCCCTCCCTGACATTCCTCTACATCGGGGCATCAAACACCCTCAGGCCCAAGGACCTCTCCTCCCACTTATGTCCAACACGGCCATCCTCTCCACATATATGGCCAGCGCTGTGGGTCCATCCATGTGTACTGGTGGTCCAGTCCCCTGGAGCTCCGGGGGTCTGGCCTGTTGACACTGTTGCTACCTGCATTGGGCTGCAAACCCCTCAGCTCCTTCAATCCCTTCTTCAACTCCTCCATCGGGGAGCCCCGAGCTCAGTCCAATGGTTGGCTGCGAGCTTCCGCCTCTGTGTTTGTCAGGCTCTGGTAGCACTGTCCTGGAAGTTTCTCAGAGACAAACCCTGACATGGAGGGTAGACTGCTGGGCGTTGTCTGTGGAGTAGCATTGCTTTGGAGCAAAGTCTGTGGACTCAGAAGTCCTCAGTCCTTACAATGAGAGGCTCTGGAGTCAGGGTTCTCTTGTAGAGTCTTCTATGTCCCACAGAGCCCAGTGAGCCCTAGGCCTTTATCTAAACAATGGTCAGCTGCAGGGGAGGCAGGACTGCCTCGGGGCAGAGTGTGACCCTTCACAAAACAATGAAGAAATTCTGAAGCAATCTGTCTTTCAAGGGCTTTCGGTCCTTCTGCCACAGTGATTCCAGAAACCGGGAGGGTAAACGCTTCGGTCCTGAAGGGAGACCAGGGCTGCCCATCCCAACAGCTAATACCCATCCTGGTACTTCCCAAGCCTTGGTTAGTCTCTTTTACTTCCTGAGTCTTGATGAACCTTTTTCCCTCCAAGGAGGAACTATTTCAATTTTGAGAAAATAAAGGCATAACAGCAAATGGATCGAATGGTTTTGACTCATCTCTTAAAACCCAACTGAATTAGCTCAGAAACAGGGGCTGGTATGATCTCAGATAACCACTTCACGGAGGGTGACATTGCAACTGGACTTCAAGAATTCAGAAGGTATCCAGGGACTTTGTGTCTCTTCTGTCTTCCCATCATCTTTTCATTCAGATTATTTTATTGCTAATCTTCTCTTAAGTTGAATGCTTGGAGGGACAGGTGCTTCTAGCAGGAGGCACTATCAGTGGACCAGTCACCATAGCTAGCAGAGGAAGTTATTCTCATCACCTTAGTTGGACCCAGTGCCTCGGCTGGGTAGAAGGGCCAGATACACTTATGAGGATTCTCAGATATGATTATAAGAACCTTCACACATGGATACAGGACTACAGTAGAGAAAGAGTATTTAATGTCAAAGTAGGCCAGTCAATGTCTAGACAGAAAGGTGTCTCAGATATATAAGGTGACGAAATCTTAGGTATATCTTATTTCTCCTATTGGGATCTTCTCTGAATGACGTAACAATCTATTTTTACTTTGGTGTATTTACCAATGTGTTTTACCAAGGAAATAGAACATATAGCTACTGGTAATTTGCTCATAAATACTAGATATAAATACTAGATTCTGTTCACGTTGCACTGAGATTAATCACCTGCCAATGCATACATGATTTCTTTAGTTCAGTGAAATTATTTATTAATCATCTTAACATGGGACTTTTTGAAGGGTTTTAAATGAAGACATAATGACCATATTCTTCTTTTTAAGAGGATATTTATTTATATTAACAAATGTCATTTTATAGAAAGACACTTTAACTTTTTTCAAATAAACCTTCATTAAGTGATTTATAACATAATTCTGTTAGCTATAAATCTTTCTTATATGAAGACATTTTGAAAATATAAAAAGTATTTTTAAAATAACTCTTATTCAGTTTTGGGTTTTTTAAAAAAAGAAATCTATGCTTTGAAGCCATACTTTCAGAAAGAGATTGTCCACTGTTGACAGTCTTGTTGGAGGTAGGTTAAGATAACCCTGCCCGAGTGCTTGACTCGGAAATGGGTGTGAGACCTGATATATGAAGGGTTGCGTTTGTAAAAGCTCTTCTCTGGCACATATCCTGGAAGGTTGGCTAACTGTACCTGCCAACACTGATGAGAGCCCCGTAGAGAGGTGATAAAAAACATGGGTGTTCCTGCCAACATTATCAAGTTAGGAATTAATCAATCAATGACTGCTCTTTCATTGACTAAGAACAGATAATAGATAATAGATAATAGAGTGGGCATAAGCAGAATCAGAGCAATCATAAATTACAGCTAAAAATTTCTAACAAGGGGGTGGGATTACAAAGTCGAAGAAGTTTTATGTAACCTCTATGGGTAATAAAGGTCTTTTTCATTTGAGTAGTGTTATGAAGGAGGAAATTATGGGAGAAGCCTTCTCAAAGAAAATCCGTGATAAAGGGTTCCTCAACTATGGGGATGAGGATGAGCTGATGCCCGTTGGGCAGAGGGAACCCTGTCTAATCAAGGCAGAGCTCTGAACAGAGCTCACAGGTCACTCAGATTAGTAAGGAAAGTTCTATGGGTGCCTCACAAGGGCTGTGGTTCTGATGGGGACTGAAATAGATGGCGTGTTGTGAAAGACCGATGTGTCTTCTCTGTCCACCTGCTCTCCCAGTGTTTAGGGTAGTATGATCCCTTAGTTTGGCTTTGATCTGGTAATAGCTCCACTATCTGTTGACATCAGCCAACCGGTTCCTCTGCTCTTCGGTTATAGTCTGTGGTCCCAGCTCAACTACAGTTTCTTTAGATCGTTTCTCTTTCATACAACTTTCTTGGTCTGCTTTTCATTCTTAAGTCCTGAGAGGCACTGCTCCGTGGGGCCGCCTGCTCACGCTCTCATCACTGTGAGATGAGCATGGCTAACCAGATCCGTTTCATTGGCCTGAGCTATAGGACCAAACTTTTCTCTTACCTTCTCACCTTCTGAAGTATGTGGTCAGTATCTGGTCAGACCACATTTAGGTAAGAAATAAGGAATCTCTGAACAAAGACAGCAGGGATGCCATAGAGAGAATTAAAATACAGCACAGGGGAAAACACTGATTGTTTCTAATAAGTGAATTTAGCAATAAATATTTACCATGCATCTACCATGTGTTAGCATTTTCTAGGCTGATGTGCAATGAACAAAACTGAAGAGGCCTATTCTCATAGGGCTTGTATTTTGAATTAAGGACAGTAACCCAAAATCCATTCTAATTAGAGAATCTATTTTAAGAGAAATGGTGAAGAGCGTGATTCAGTTGCTCCTGGTATTTGCCAACCAATTCCTTGAGCTCTGATTTGGTCGCGCTCACCAATTCTGTGGTGTTGCAGGATTTTACATTAGTGCAGAGGAAGCCTGTGATTGGACAGGGAAAAGGGAGGTGGAACTAAGAGTTAGAGAGAGGAGGGAGTGTGTTAGGGAAGAGAGAGAGGAGAGGAGAATAGAGGCCTACGAGACAAAGCTTTTATCATTATCAATTGGTTCTGAAATATTGTGTTGGCATCTTGTGAATTGTGATTTTATTCATACATAAATCTGATTGGTTAACTACAAGCTTTAAGAGTTTTAATTCTACCAGGTAGTTGGGTGACATGATGGCTGACCGTGGGCTGTGTGGGGCATTGCGTGGAAGAGATGAGAGCACCCTGAGGGAGCCCTGTGGCCGGAGAGTTGGCAGGTTGAGAGAAGCAGGAGTGCGGAGAGTTGACAGGTCCATTTTTTAATATTTCCCGCAACACTGTGGATCATAAACGGGAGGAAGTAAAGATTCACACTTCTCTCTGCCAGTAATGTCTGGACTGGGAAGACTCAGCACGGGAGGGTAATTCAGTAGCTGAGAGGGAAGCACCATCAGCCATCTTCACTCACCTATGGAGACTGACACAGTCACCAACTGGGAACCTCTGTGGGTATTGGTGGCAGGAACAACTCCACGTGGCCTTTCCGTGTAACCTGAATTCCTCATAGCATGCCAGCCTCAAGGTAGAGGGACTTCCACTGATGCTCAGGGCTCCAAAGGTGTGTGTCCTGAAAGAAACAGGAGGGGACTTTGCGGTCTCTTCTGAATGAGCTTTGCAAGTCCCGTAGTAGAAAACTCAGAGAGTGAAACCCCAAGTCTGTGGAAGTCATACCATGTCACCACCTGATGAGATGAATGTCAAATGATTTGTCAACATTGGAAAACACACACGCGCGTGCGCGAGTACACACACACACACACACACACACACACACACACACACACACCAAGCGCCATGGGGAAAACTGGAGCAAGGTTGAATAGCTTTAAGTTCCATGGGGGAAAGAAGGTAGCATCCAGGATCTGTTCACCTGCGAGGCAAAGTCTGACCGAAGTCTCGTGAGTCTTGGGGAGGAGCACTTGCTTTAGGCAGAGGGACTACAGATGACGATAGCTGAACCTTGAGTGATGGAGAAATTGGCCGGTGGTGAAACAGGAATGAATACCCATATCTAACGCCGAGCAAAGGAGCAAAACTGACCTGGAGCTGACTGGCTTGCGGAACGAGAGAAGAAACAGGCATGATTTTAGGATCAGACAAAGGTAGAGAGAGTCACAAAAGCCTTCCAATACTTATTTCTGGACTAATACGCAAAATCCTACCATTCAAACTTTCTTTCTCTTCCTTCAGTCTCTCTTAAGATATAAATGTTCCTAACAGGGCATCAAATCGAGCCACTGGCACTTGAGTGAAAGGAAGACGGGAAGAGAATACTTCAAAACAGAAGAAGACCCTTAGGAAAAGGACACCTTTTGTGAATTCTAATTTTGGTGGACAGTAGCGAGATGTGATGCTGGGGAAAAGTGTGTGCAGGCATCCTTGACTTGGTTCTGTTTTGAAGTTTATGGAAGGCCATACCGAATCTGTTATGGTTCACTAAAAACCAATGGGGTGGAGATAAGTTCTTGAAGCAAGTGTCAATCTAGTCTCGGTAGCTGCTCAGAAGGACGTGCAAATAAAATTGATAGGACCTTAGCGCCACCTGGTGGTCAGTTCGTGAAATGCTTCCGAGTACTAGAAGCATCACTTCTGCATGCAAAATCAAAGAGTCATTTCCTGGATAGTTACACACATGATGCACAGTTCCTTTTGTGAAACTAGTTTTAACACATCAATCTGTCATCTATCCAAGTAACTGAGGCTATATGGAGGCCTACGTTGGTGGGAAGTTAGATAAGGGAATCTAGACGAACAGACTTAAAACAGCTTAAAACTCACGGTTGTTAGGTTTGCTTCTTCTAAGTTAGCATCAATTATAGAATTTTCTTTCTGAGGAATTAAATAATGATAATAGTGACGGTGATGATAATCGTGGGTCGGGAGGAGTTGTTTGAAGAATTCAGAGCCCCAATATCGATCGAATGCTTTTTAGCTATAAGTCCCGAGTAACCAAATTTATATGTAAGGGAGTGAGGCAGAACTTGAAGAGTTGGTTAAAAATTGCAGCACAAAGAACTGGAGCCATTGAACCGGGAATGGAGGTCCTGTAGTCACCGAAAGCATTAAAAGCATTGTGCACAAGAAATACTTCATGGCTGGTAAGGTTTGGATATTTGTTTGAAGGCCAGTAAATCTCAGCAGACAACAGTATAATGTTATTACGACAATGGAGGGAATGTTTACAGAGATGACTTCAACTCTCAAAGCGCCCGCCCAGCTGGATCTAGTCTGTGGCGCATCGCCAGCCTCCCATCTACCTTGGAAACAGAAAAGTAAGAACTGCTGTAACAGGATTTGAAGTGGCTCAATGTAGTCCATCTTTCCACAGGAAGAAAAACGATAGGAATGGACCGATGTTTCTTTCATGAGAATTTGAATACAAGTTATATTAATTAAACATCTTCATTTCGCTGATGGAGAAACTTAAGCCGGCAGTGATTAAATTACACAGCTATTTAGTTGCAGAGTAAGACCCGTGTTTTCTTTTTTTAATCCTGGTCTACTCTTCATTTCACTACAACTATTAATAGAAGAACCTTCATGTCTGTGGCAGAACAGAGCAAGAAAGCCGGTAGGCCCACCCTTATAGCAGACAAGTGTGGGTATGTCCAAGAAGATCATCTAAGTGTAAACAGACTGAATGCTACATCTCCTGTATTTTATTTTCCAAGACAAGTTTTCTCTGTGTAGCCCTGGATGTCCTGGGCCTGCCTCTGAAGACCAGGCTGGCCTCAAATTCACAGAGATATGCCTGCCTCTACTACCAAGTGCTGGGATTAAAGGTGTGGCCATTTCCTGTGTCTTGAGAGGTTCATTTTCTTACACAATATCATTCTGAAACTTATAATCAATACTCATGTATAACTGTTATCAGCCACTGGGGTCATTTTTTTTTCAACCTGGGAGAACTTAGCCACAAACATTTTTATTCTTTGTGTTCTAGAATTGGCAAATCTAAGGTATTAGCTTAATTTGGGGAAGGAGCCATCATTCAACAATATGGTACTCAGTAAAAAGTGAAACAAAATTACAACGTATATTACACTGGTTTGCTTTGATCTGACTTGAAGTTCTAATGAGGTTGAAACTTCGAAGCATGGTTTAGACTAGACAATTTGTGTTCTTTCAGAGTCACATTTATGTTGGCAGAATATTTTGACTGGGTCTGAAAACATGTACAGCCATATCTTGAGACTCCTAAAAGGTCAACTGTGTGATCGAATGGGCAGACATGTCTGTAGTTGTTTTATAGCTGTGTGCTTTATAACTGAGGAACACGGAAAGCAGAAGTTCTCACCCTTTCTAATGATGAGACCCCTTCATAAAGTTCCTCATGTTGTGGTGATTCCCAACCTCAACATTATATTCGTTGTTCCTTCCTAACTTTAATTTCGATAGTATTCTGAATTGTAACGTAAATATCTGTGGTTTCTGATGGTCTTAGGTGATCCTCGTGAAAGGGTCACAACTCACAGGTTGAGAACTGCTAATATAGAGCTTTCCCTCCCATGCCGTTTTTAAGTTTACCATTTTGCAATCAGTGCCATCTTAAGAATGGATGTCTTGGCTTATCTCAAGAATGCTGTGGTAAACACCATCTCCAAATCCCTCATCAGCCTCCCAAGCCCTGAGCACATCGCTTCTTTTCTGAAAGCCACGTCCTTAACTTACATTGGAATCAGATGGATTTTTGCAGGACTGTTGTATTGGAGAAGTGTACATGGGTGAGATGCCTTCTCCAATTTCTGAAGCGCAGTAGGTGCTCCGCCAAGTCAGCCACAAGAAACTCAGTGTTGAGGAAGAGATTGGTTAGGATTGTTCTCTCTGATTCGGTCCCATGGAACCTAAACGGCCTGCTTTTTGCCCTCTTAAAATCTATGTTCCATTGCCCGAGAAAAATCTGAAAAATAAAGGGAGACTTCCCTTTATTTTGTTTTACTAACGTATTTATTTAAATAATTTTCATAAACTGTATGGAATTGTTTTTCATGTTACTGTTTTTTTTTTTCATGGTTTACCTCTTAGAGGGGGTGGCTCCTCCCTGTCAAAACAGGGATCTCAGAACCTCAGGACATTTGTCTTAGGAACTTGAGAGGCAAGGAAGTCACGGAGAGAGAACCAAGGAAGGGAGGTCTTAGTCAACCTTCTGTCACAGAGCTTTGCAAAATAGCTACAGTAAGACAGTACTCGCCTGGCAGCCTAGTGGTTTGGCTTCACAACTTAATCCGACAGCTTGGGAATACTCGTTATTGTGAATTGAGGTGGGGGTTTGCAAACCAAGTCCAAAACAACGGGTTGTAAAAAAATAGCAATACCAACTAATGGATGGCAATAATCTTTGTGGACAACTAACGTTTTATTTTGTTTTGTTTTGTTTCCAGTCAGGGTTTCTCTGTGTAGATGTGATTGTCCCGGAACTTGTTAGATTTGGTCCCAGGCGATTTAAACAGTGTGTTTCTTGCCATCTTAAAATCCATGTCCCATCACTGGAGAAAAGTTTGAGAAAGTCTTGTAGACTAGGCTGGCTTCAAACTCAGAGATCTTCCTGCTTTTCTGCCTCTCAGGTTCTGGGATAAAAGTGTGCGCCACCACCACATAACTTAAAGGAAGCACGAGGCCAAAATTTATGTCAGTCCATAGCAGACACCATGAGAGGTAACTCATGTAGCTGTGACCCACCCACATGGCTGTCACTCTCCTTCATGTGCTTATCTACAACACGTCATTAGCTTCTTTGTTATTAATATTGTTGTTATTTTATACTAGTTTGAGTTTCCCCTCAGTCTACTTTGTTTTCTACCCAGCTTTCAGGGCCGAGAGGACCCCTTCAGCTCTCTGTCTGTATCTCCCGTGATGGTATTCAACCCTCACCCCATGATGGACAGCGGCCTCACTAATCGCTCAGATCAGGTCAGCCTAAACCAACAGTATCAAAAGGGAGCAAGCAGTAGGACCCATCACTCATCTTTGATCTGCCGTGAGCCAACTATAGGTCCTGGGCTAGCCAAGCAGAATTCTCTGGAAGCACCATCACCCAGGCTTCTGACATTTCTTGGTTGCTTTTAACATTTGTGCTTATCTTGGGGGTAAAAAACCTGATTAGGATCAATGCACTCAAAAGGCATTGTTTATTTATAGAAGTATGAAAGGAAGGAGGCCTGATAGGGTTTCCTTCTCTGGGTTCATGCAGCCCCCTAGTTTTCTTAGCTTATTTCAAGACTATAAGCAGCTAAACATGATAGAAACTCAAACCCATGGTACCTAAACTATTTAAAGCTTATTATTTAGCAATACTTAGCATTCCCATCCTGTGAAGAGAAATTTCTTTCTGGTATCTTTTTTTTTTCAAAAATATAGGTGGGTCTCATGTACTGTAAAGCAAACTAAATTATTTATTAGCAGCTCACTGATTTATAGACACTGTCCTAATATTTCCCTTTCCAATAAGTGGCTACCAGTTTTAAAAAAAAAAAAAAAGAATCATTTCTCTCCTTGCTGCATAAAAAATAGGTCAAGTAATTTAAGCCAGTCCATTGCAATTAAAATTCAGACACTGTCAAATGCCATTGTTCCTTCTACTTGGGTGCAGGGGTAGGATGGGATGGGGTGGGGTGTGTCGAGGGGGGGAGACAAACACAACACATGCTAATAGGGTTTCACTGGCTAAGGCCTTTGATGTGCTGTTTGGTGTTCTCTTGCTAAGGTTTGCCTCAGCCTGTCTGGGAGCTTAGATTTTGCAGATAGTGGTATAATACTGAACTGGTAAATACCATCTCTGAAGCTACAGGAAATAGTCCCTTTATGCAAGCAAAACCAAAACATAACAGAAAAAAAAATGGCCAGTGGCTGAGAGCCTACATTCTTCAAGTTCTAAATTTATTTATTTATTTATTTATTTATTTTGGAGACAATGTTATCTGCCAGGTTTATGTTGAAGTAAACTTTCCTGACTCAATTAGACAGCAACATTTATTCTCATTAGAGTTCCCGTGGTCCTTTTCACTAGATTAGAGCCAGTGGCTAGGTCACATTCCAACATGGATAATTGCATTCTGCATTCCTGAATATTTCCCACCATGTCTTCAACCTCACCCCAACTGGATACAGTCTTCTTGACCTTTATATACAAACCAGCATCCTGTTCTGGGGATTCAGATGTTCACCCCCACATCTGACATGCTAAAGCATTGGCCCAAACCTCCATTCCTTACTCTTTCAAAAGAAAAATCCCTCAGCTAGTGTTTATTTCCAAATAGGAAGCCAATTTCATATTACGTACCTTTAATCACAGGTTGAAGTCTTTGGTGGGTAGGATACTCTTATTTTTAAAAAGAGTGCTTAATCTCCAATCCTATTGATTTTAAAAAAAAATGGCTGAACAAACATGGGGTATTTGCTCAAGGAAAAAAAGCAAAGTCTTCAGCAACGGCAAAAAAACAAACAATAAAAAAAAAAAATCTCCAGAGAGGAGCTTTCCTTTCGCCTTCTGAATAAATTCCACAAGGGGGCGAAAACACCTAATAGTCCAGAGCTGCAAAGTTTGTATTTGAAAGCCAGCCACCCATAATAGATTAGTGGATTAATATTTTGCTCTAAAGGATCTGGCCTTTAATGTTGACATCAATTTATAGCCATCCCAGGCATTTACAGTAGTAAAAGTCACAGAGACCGTAAACTTCACAATAGATGTCAGCCTCCTGGAACGAGTGCTCTAGCCTAGCACCCCATAAACAGTGGTGATTAGGTAACTGTTCTTCAAAGACCTATCCATAGCTCTAACGTCTTTATCAGCCACGAAGATGCTGCCACCGGGATTCTATCAAGCGCTCAGCAGAACCACATGATCAGATTGACGCAGACATATTTCTCTGTTGGGTATCAATGGGGCTGTGCTTATCACCGATCTCATCTTGAAAATCAAGCATGCAGTGTCTGTTTGTGAGCAAAACCTAAAGAACAGAGGCCCTCTTGTACCACGTTAGAACTTTTTGACAAACAGCCAAGGTACAGAGGTCAAATTTCCCCATATGCCCTAAGCAACTTAGTAGGAAGCAAGACCACAGAAGGTTTTGCAAATGTCTGCCAGGAGCTGGGTGATCTAGGTCACTGTACAGGTTTCATTAATCAGGTTGTTTAAACAAGGGCTTATTTTTCTCTGCCTAAAGCGACCTGCAGATATCACGTAGGATCTGCTCAATTGTTGATCAAGAGAGTTTTAATGAAATAGAGACGGTGGGGGAGGGGCGTTTGTATTTGTACTGAGGACAAATTGTGCTTTTTAGCCAGCTCTCTGAGTCCTCTGTTCTAAGAGGGATGGATCCAAGTTCTATTAATAGTTCCTTGAGCTCTGCATCTCTACATACGTGTCCAGCGTTGGAGCAGCAGGAGCAATTTAATGACAGCAGGTGTTATGACTTACTCCCTGGCAGAATAAATGGTGAATTGGGATGGTATGACAATTCTTTGCTTTCTTCTTCATCACACACACACACACACACACACACACACACACACACACACAGAAGAACCAGAATTTGCTGTATGCAAACTTTTTTTTTTCACTTGAGCCTGGGGGGAGGAGGAAGGAAAAGAAAAGAAAAAGGGAAAGAAAAACTTACTGTAAAAAATGCTTAGCTAGTTAGATTTACTGCAGGAATATTGACTTGTCGTAGCTAAAGAAAACTTCCAGCTTTAACTATCAGAAAATTGTTTGAAAATTGGGGTGAAAGAGCTTCATGTGATTTCATAGAACACGATTATTAATAGGATGGTGTCAATTATAGAGTTATAAAAAGCCCAGTGCACTATGCATCTTAATTTTACCTGTCCTGATTGGAAATAGAACTTAACAGAGTCGAGCCGCTTGGAGTCCTCCTCCATCAGTCTGTGTGCCAGATTGCAGGGCAGCCCTTGGGCAAACCTACCTGCTTGTTCTGACTGTGAAGGTAGGCTTTAGAGTGAGAGTAAAACCACAAAAAGGGACCGTCCTTTTGAAGCAAGGTTTGCTGTAAGATCTGCATTTCCATAGGGTCAGTATGAGTCTGTTTGTTCTTGGCTGAGGATATGCCGTTCTTAAAAGCACAAAAACATGACAGGAAACAACAATCTAACGCCTCTCTCACCTGGGATGATCTGACACTTCAACAATATTTTTCTTCTGCTTGATTATGTAAGGCTATTCCTTGACACCCACTGAATCTGGGTTTGGTCTGCTTAAAGACTCAGCTCACCCAGGTTGTTAAAAATCATTTTATCCTGAGGTCCCTGGCACCTAATGCATGGGGACAGCGGCAGCTCAGAATTCTGGAAAATGGGGCATGTTTGGGAGGGAACGTTATGAAGGTTGTAATTTGACCTTTGAATCAACCTCTGAGCAAAATTTAAATATTATTGGAAGCCTCAAGGTAGGTTTCCACCCCCTCTTCCACCCAGAACTGCAAACCAGTCAGAATCTATTTGAGATTAAGCTGAAAGATGTGTCTATCCTTAGCACCTTTGCTCAGAAATAAAAATTCGTCACTTGAAATCAAGGTAATTTATATTTAACGCCACCCCATCAATCACTCAGTATAATATTCTAGTCCATCTCCTTTTAAGTAGTTGAATCAGAAACACTTTTCTTTCCCTCCCCCCGGCCCCCCCCCAGTGAGAAAGATTTAATATTGCTTGCCTTCCAAGCCAAGGTTCACTGGAATTGGATGCAGCTAAGAAACATCAACAACAAAAAAAGCCACTTTGACAACTTCTCAGCCTTTGATTAAACCACACCAAGAGGCTTGCTACAAAGGTAACCATACAGCATTATGCCAATTATCCTAAATCCTGCTTTCTCTTAAGCTCCCGGTGACCTGCTTTAGTATCCTGAAACTTATCCTTTGGAAAGCTTACACTCAATAACAAGTGGAACGGAAAGGCAACCCCCCCTCACCTCCCCCAACAAATGACTGACTTTTCGAAAACCAGTTATTTCTTAACTTTTTATTGACATTGGCAAATTAAAATAGAATAAATTAACAAGTATTTTCTCAAAAAAATGTTTTGTACAAAAATACTGTCAAAATTTCCTAAAAAGCTTTCAACACAGTAGTATCTTTTCATGTACTGAATATAACTATTAGCACAGTGTCAAAAATGTTGAAGACAGAAACAAAATAAAAATCTGTGAAATGTTTGCCACTGATGACATTCCACACCCTATTATTGTCTGTACATATTGGGGGAGGGGAGACAGCCAACTTGAAAGTGAACTGAACGGTATGACTTTTCCTGATCCGGAATGGTTTGGCCCACATCTGTTTAATCTTCCAGTTTAGCATATTTGAAAACTTTTAAGTCTGTACTCGAATGCATAGTTAAAAAAAAATGAAGCGAGATGGCAGTTTGTGCAGTAATATCTGCCCTTCAAAGTTCATGCAGCCAGCAAATGCAGTTTTTCCTTTCACTCATAAATCTGAATGCGGCGCAGTCATTTGAAACCATCTACAAAATCCACAAGATTAAGCAGTTTGCCAAGCGTAATATCTAACAGTTGAGCACGGGGAGAAAGTGAGGAAATAAGGAGTAAAAACAAACAACAAAAAAGACCAAGTTAGCTAGATATTTCAACTACATAAGGGGGGGGCGGTGAATGTCACGGCTACAAAAACGAAACAAGAACAGGAAAAAGTGGCAGCAATCTTTTTTTTTTTTTAAACCAATTTGTACAAGTTTTATAGTTTACTTTGTTTCCAGGTTCTCAAACCTTTCAGGATCTGAAAAGTGAGATACTGCGTCTAAGGGAATGTTTTTGTTATTTTTTTTTTCTTAATTCACACCGAAGAAGTTGGGGGTGGGGGGATGGGGTGGGGTGGGGTGAGGTGGGGTGGGGAGGGTGATTTCTTTCGCCCGAGAGGTTAAGCGAGTCAACAGCTGACTCTGCTGGGCTGCTGCTTGCACACGAAGTCCGTCATAAAATCAAACTCATTTTGGCCCAGCCAGAGTTCAGGCAGCTCCTTGATGCGGTCCAAACCCATTTCTATCACTAAGGACATAAGCACTTCCTCGTCGATGAAATCAGTGTCTATGACATTGGGCGGCAGCATTGCTGCGGGGACGTGAGCCACCGAGGCGGGCATGGTGCTGCCACCGCCGCTGCCGCCCGCGCTGCTGCCACCCGCGCCGCCCGAGGTGCTGCCGGAGCCGCCGGGGGTGCCGCTGCCACCCGCGCCGCCAGGGGTGCTGCTGCCTCCACTGTGCTTGGGGTTGCAATCTCGGAAGTGCTGGTTTGTCCCGTTCATCTGGTGGCCTGCAGTGGGGTGCAAATCCGGCATGTAGTGGTTGTGGGGGTAGGGGTGATGGTTGAAATACTGGTTGTTGAGCTTCTGCAGCTGCATGCTGGCCGGCAGGGAGCCTCCCTGGCTGGCCACCGGGGGACCCATGAACTGGGAGTTGTTAAACCTGGCGGCCGGGGCCAGAGCGCTCGGGGGGTGCCCCCCGTTCACAGTCCCGGGCCCCATGGCATGCCTGATGCCGCTCGTGGCATTCATGTTGCCCGCGCCGTAGTGTATGTGCTCGCCCATGAGGGCGTTGAAGGCGTGCTGGGGCTGCTGCTGCTGGTGGTGATGCGGGCTCGGGAACTGCCCCATGCCCATGCGGTGGGCAGGGTGGTGGTGCAGCCCGTTGGTGCCGTCGGGGAAGCGCCCGTGGTTCATGGCCATCATATGGTCTGCCATTTCCAGTCCTGAAAGCGAAACGAGCAGACGCTGAGACCCGCGCCACACGTGTCGCCCACCAGAGCGCACCCCACTTCTGTAGCCCCTCCGTCCCCGCGCGCACGTCAAGCTGCAGACCACCACCCCCGAGAGAGAGCCCACCGGCAGTCCGTGCAGCCGAGCTCGCTACCTCGGCGGACCTGCTGCCTGCCGGACCCGCACAGCCTGGCGCCGACCGACCGACCCCTTCCCCTACGATCCGGGAAGGGGGGGGGGACCGGAGCCCACACCCCCCTGGGTTCCCTGAAGTGGCCTAATAAAGGAAGTGCCCCGGAGCCGGGCCGCGAACTTCAGGCATTCAATCAACCCTCCTCACCCTGTGGTTGCACATCCTGTTGTTATTCCCCAGCTCCGCCTCACGCTCGTCCCCGGGGCCAGCCCTGCCCTCGGAGGACTAGGCAGGCAGCAGCCCTGGCTAGCTTCGCCCGCCGCGCTCACCTTCCGTCTTTGCGATTTCTGCTCGGAACACCGAAGGCGGGCTCGTCGGGTCCAGGATCGGCTCAGCAGCACATAGAGGGACAGCCGAAGGGGCTGTGAGGCGCTCGCTGGTGCGAGGTTGGCGCCGAGGTCTTGCAGCAGCCGCTGGAGCAAATTCCGAGCCGTTCCCTTTTCTTTTCCTCCGCTGCCTTAGCCGCTCCGCAGGACCGCCAGGCAGCTGCCAACAATGAGCTGTGTTTCTCCGGGCTTTGGCCACTGTTAATATAAGGATCTCAGGAAGGGCGGAGCGACAGCCTCCCCCCGGAGGCAAGCGCAAACAGACGGAATCCGGAACCTCAGCTCCCGGGACCGGGTCCTCAGCCGCGTCCGCGAGTCCGCGCTACACGTGCGCAGCGGCTGCGCGCCCCGGCGCCGCCCAGCAGTCTCCGGGACTGTCGTGTCTTTCTGGACTCCCGAAAGCAAGCGAGCTTGTGCCTGCCACCTCAGGGACACGGAACTCGTCCTCCCGGCCACCCAGTGCTCGGAAGCACCTACGGGAGAGGAGCAAGGAACTCTCCCCGCCTCCTTCTGGCCAGATCTCCCCACCCCCAGCTCGCTCACCCGGTTTACCTAGTGATCTGCCCTGCCCTCTACAGGAAAAAGGGGTTCGCTCAGCCTCCCTGCCCAGCAGAGTTTTCTTAGGTGCCAAACTCTCCCCAACCTGCGAGGAATGGCTATGCTTTCCCGAGTTAGATTTTTTTTAAAAGCCCTGGACCGATTGTGTCCTGTCGTCTGAGCGCGCTTTCCTGAGCCGCGCCTTTGTGTTTTTTATACAGGCAGCATATACACCTAACTGAGGTATTTTTCTTCGTGTGGATGCACCCCCTAACTCCGCACCCCTCACCCCAGTTCCGCACCTCCACTCTTTTCAAGGACAGGGGTTGGGGGCGGGGAGCGGCAGCGGCTGCAGGTGGACCGAGCGCGCTCACAGGCCGGGGCGGCTCCGCTCCCGGAGTTCTAGGATCCGCTCCGCACTTTCCGGCCTGCTCCACGCTCCGGGAGTACGTGTGCTTCTGCTAAGTTTGCGTTTGCAGCTCTTGGTAGCTTTGGCATCCAAGCCGAGGCGTCCCTGCTCTGTAAACAAACTCAGCGATCCTCGTCCCCAGATCCACCTTTTTGCACATACACAGTTACTTGCTTCTGCTGTTGCCCTTGATCCAGGAGGTGGGGGTGTGTGCAAACTTGCACAGCCTCCCTCCGGGCTCTGCCTGACGGTTTGGGGTTGATTTAGAAGCAAACGGGTTTGTAATTAAGAAATTCGAGGGCTGAGTAAGGCTGCTGCTGCTGCTGCAAAAGGAAAACAGATAGATAGCTTGGTAATCGCTTTGTAAATAAAGTCGTTTTGGAAGTGGGCACGTAGCAGCACGTCCTGTATGGCACAGTGAGCGCACACACGGCTAGGAAGTCTTCCTTTTCAGTGAAATTGTTCAGTGGAGCAATAGGCGGTGATAATAATAACCTTGCTTGCAGAACGAAGCACAACGAGCCCGATCGCCCATTTGGCTCATTGACTTGCAAATAAAACCCCTAACACTGGTCTGGGCCACTATCCAGTCCTAGCTCTCTTGCTTTGCGAGTTATTTTTCCTACACCAGGATGAGACTGCTTGGAGCGCGCGCGCGCGTGTGTGTGTGTGTGTGTGTGTGTGTGTGTGTGTGTGTGTGTGTGTGTGTGTCTTTTAAGTGGTGAAATCGAGTTTAGCGCTCCGAATAAGGACTTCTGTGTACGGTTGTTTCTTCATAACTCGATGTCCATGGAATACTTCCTGCTGTAAAGAGCCAGTACCCCTCCCCCATCTCGTTTCTTTTTCTCCCTTCTAGCTCACAGACTCTCTCTCTCTCTCTCTCTCTCTCTCTCTCTCTCTTTTTTTTCTCGGCTGTATTTCTTGAGAACTGGAAATTCTGACACATTACCTGCCCCATTCAGTAATTTTTTTGGCCTTACTCCTATGTCTTCCTCAAGTTGGTCCTTTTCAAACACCCCAAACAACAAAACCTCTCTTCCTTTCTACCCTTTTTCCAGGCTGCCCAGCATTTATAACCCTGTATGCAAATGATTTTAAAACCTCAAGAATGTTTACTTTTTGGAGAAGTGAGCTAGAGATACATGGCTTTCAGTTCTAACAATTCTCTCTTTTGTCCAGCTCCTAGTTTGGCCAGTATGTCATGAACATGAAGTTGAAAACCCAAGAGCTTTTGAAGGAGATCAGAAGGGACAATTCCTATCAAAAAACTGCATTCCAAAATCTTGACCAAGCCAAGATAATTTTTTTTGAATAGATTATTTACTTCCCTTCCCTTGTGCAGAGTCTTGCGACACAAGGAAGAGCTTTCGAACGTCTAATCTAAATTCCTCTTGCAACCATTAAGGGAAGGTACCCCACTATTGAGTTCCAATGTTTCTGCAGACTATTGGGCAATCTCTGGAAAGGTCACCTGCCCATCCCCCACCAGTAAAAGGAAAAATAAATACTTCTGGGTCCAGCTGGATGGGATGCAGAATGCATTGCTCATTTATTCTCCCAATGCATGTTCGTTGGGTGCCAGGAACTTCTTAGTGCCCTAAGATATAAAGATAGAAACTCATGCTTAGAAGGAGACCTCAGAGATAATCAAGTTTGGAAACACCCATCATCCCAGAGTGTACTGGAGGGATACCATATCCTGTCTCAGAGGCATTGGGAGGCTTCCCAGTGGGCAAAGTAAACTAGTTAAAACCAGACATGAGTAAACGTTTGGTCACATGGGTCTAAGAGTTCCCTCAAAGAAGAGAGAAGCAAACTGGAGAGATGGATCCTAAGGGTCAAACTCTTTTTGGGTCCAAACTGCAGTTGGGTCCTTAGGCCCCGTGTTTCCAGGGCGAGAATTCAGATTGGCTCCCAGAGCCACAGAAGAGCCGTTGAAAGCTCTTGAAAAAGCCGTTGAAAGGGGGTGGGGGTGGGGTGGGAGGAGGCGGGCAGTTATAGTTATCCACGAATACAGGAACTTCCCTGAGGTTTCTCCCACGAACTTGGGGAGCCTTGGCCTGTGAGCACTAGCCGGTTGTAGTAGCTTCCTAGGATTGATGTAATAGAACACCATACTTAAGCAACAAAATGTTATTGTCTGATATATATTAGGGAGCCGGAAGTCCAAAATCAAGAGTTGGCAGGATTGGTCCTGTCCATCTTGTATCTTCTGGCAGATTGCTGGCAGCACTTGGTAAACCCATCACTGCAGTTTCTGCCCTTGTCTTCACATAGCATTTCCCAGCACGTGTCTCTCTGCGTTACCACTTTATAAGGTCATCTTCTGGATCTGTCGTAAGGGCCTCATTTGGTCTTGATGACCTCTGACTATATCTGTACTCAAATCAGATCACATTCTGAGGCACTGGGCGTTAAGACAATACCTAGTTTTTTTAGAAGGTCCACCTCCAACCCATAATAACAGTGAAGAACTAAGAGATCTAAGAGCCCAGATCATGAGGAAGAAACTCTCTAGAGTTCTTTTCCCAGACACCCCGATGGCCCTTGTCCTCATTTCTGTGTCTCTGCTCAAATCCCACCCAGAGGTCTTGCTCAGCATCCCATTCAAAGGATACGATCCCTTTTTGTTGATTACTTCATCCGACTTTTTACTTTTCTCCTTGGTGTTTGTTCCCACGTTGCACAGTAAATGAACTTAACCGATAACTGCCTTTCCCCACTAGGAAGTGGGCCCCAGGAGAGACGAGACCAGTATGTTTGTTCACTGTAGATCTGAACCAACTCTAATTAGATATTCGACAACAATGAATGAATCGGTGAATAAAGATTGATACATTTTAAAATAGCTATCAAGGGAACCAAAATGAAAAGTGAGGGAAGAGTCTTCTAGAGGTTGCTTTTAATCGAGAGGTAGAAAAACCCAACAGAGGGCTGGGGTGTAGCCTAATTGGTAGAGTGCATGCATAGCAGAAAACCTTGAGGTCTATCTAATACCTTGTAAACTGCATGAGGTAAGTGACTAATAGTTACACTTGGGGTGTATCAAGAGTTCAAAGTCATCTTTGGCTACATAGAAAGTTTTGAGGCCAGCCTGAGCTACGAGAGACTCTAGCTGAACAACAACAGCCAACTTCAACACCATTCCAGTGGAAAAGAACAGCTGCTCATCACAGTGTGACCCTTGACCTATCTTTCACTTAAGCAAGAATGTCATCTGTTTAAGGCAGATAGCTCACCAGGAGCTCATTGACAGCTTAGAGATAGAAGTGGGATCAGGTCCCCACTGGTGTGAGTTTTTGACTGACACAGAGCTTTTAAGTTTGAGCTTCCAGCTTTAGCTAAAATCTAAGCTTAAAAAAAAAATTAATAATGTAAAAAAAAAAAACCCTCATTCTTGTATGTGCGGTGTGGGGGGTGGGGGAATCTAAGACAATGCTTAGTGCTTTAGCTAGATTACCTCACTTAATCCTTAGAAAGTAGGGCTATATTTGGTTTTTAAAGGAGGACTTTGAGTTTGAGTTTCAAAGAGGTTTAAGAAAATGAAAACAAAATAACAAAATGGTACCTTGCTGTTGCTGTTTCAGTAAGGATAGAGGGTGATTGGTGAGCTCTAAAGTGCTATCCAATGCCATGGATACGGTCAATAATAGGGCTAATATTATATTAGATAACTAGCATCGCCATAATAAAATCAGACCAGGAAGGTTATCAAAGGAAATGTTTTTTTTCTCACAGTTGTTTAGACTGCAAGTCCAAGGTCAAACTGTTAGTAGATAAGTGTTCTGAGGTATCTCTTCTGGGTTTGCAGTTGTTCATCTTGCTTGTGTCCTCATGTGGACTGAATGCCATGTGTTCCCTCCTATATATGCACATTGTTTTTGTTTTTGTTTTTAAAGACTTTAGCCAGATTAGATAGGACTAGCTCAGATGGTTTCCTTTCGATGCCACTAGCCCTTTAAAGGTCTTATCTACAAACAGTAACATCCTGAAGCATTGGAAAATGCGGACAGCCCTTCATCACAGGAATATGGAGAAGACACTGTTCAACCTTTGTGTGTGCACAAATTCGTTTCAGTTAGCTGGCATTTTATCAGTTTGCAGCTCTAACAGCAAACTAGGAGCGCTCACATTGGTTTAGAAGTTTCGTGAGGTCTGTTGAAAGCCCGAAAAGAAAAGAAAAATAAAATCAGTGGCTGAATAATGTAGGAAATGCTCTATCAAAACAAGATTATATTCAGTAAGAAAAACCAGAGAGACTCCGCAAGGACAATTGCAGATTATGTGGGTATTAGATGGGAGATTATTGAATAGACGTAGCAGTTCAGCTAAAAGAGAAAAATGTGGATCACCCGGAGCTGTTGGTTGGTTGAATCAGATACACAAAGAAGATATTATTTAAAAAGGGAACAACTTGAAATATGTAAAGGGTAGGGCTATCACATGATAAAGCTGGAAATAATCCTTTTGCTGAATTTGGCTTTTTCTTAAGTTAATTTAAAATATTTCATTTTAATAAAGAGTCACAGAAACCAAAGAAGACTTGTTTATTTTTCTTTCTTAAAAAGAAATATATTTTAAGGAGATGAGAAAATGGGACCTGGAAGAAGTATTTAATCTTGAGAGGGGAAAAAAAAAGACTGTCAGGTGACTTGATACATATGTTTCTGGTACGCACATAAGGAGAGGAACATGGTGGATCCTTTCCAGATGTTTTTTTTCTCCACAGAGAGAAAGAGAGAGAGAGAGAGAGAGAGAGAGAGACAGCGAGATAGAGAGACAGAGAGGCAGAGACAGAGAGACAGAGAAAAGAAAAAAGATCACATTAGAGAAAAGAGCTCAGTCAGGGCTTCCCATCCTGGATCCCTTAGATGCAGATTATCCACAGCTTCCCTTTTATGTGCTTTATGAATTGTCTTATTTTGTTTCAAAACATTACCCTGATGTTAAATAGTTATGAAAAAGAATGTTTTGGATAACACCTAAAAAAAAGAAATCATGGACTTTTACCTATAGATAGGACTTCAAAAAGGAGCATTTATCCCAATTCTTCCACTTTCTAGATGAGAAACTGAAGGTCTCGAGAGGTTAAGTGACTCCCTCACGGCTCCCTAAACACCAGAATTTCCAAAAACAGTGCTCTAAGTCAGAGGAGCCTATTCTCATGGTCATCAGCGAAACGGATACAATGTGCTGAATAGCTGGACCAGCCTGTCCAAGGCCTACATTCTGATAGTTAACTGAGCTGTACGACACAGTAACAGTATCTGTAAGAATTTCAACTTTTATGCAAAGTATGAAATCAACTCATTTAGAATCATTTTCCAGTTCAAGCAGGAAGTGTGAGAATTTCTGCTTGTGTGTCCTGAGAGGCAGGTGCAGACATCTAAGTGGTTAGCTTACCTGTTACTCACTGGTTACCATACTCTTGCTGAACAGGTAGTTTTACAACTTACAATTGGTGCTTTTGTTTCATTTTGTTTGTGGTTTTTGAAACAGAGTATCACTGTGTAGCCAAGACTAGTCTCTTCCTGCCTCAGTCTCCTGAGCACTGGACTGACTTATATGACTGTGCCATCACATCTGGTCTTAAATGCTTTAATTTCTTTGTCCTGTCTGTCTGTCTGTCTGTCTGTCTGTCTGTCTGTCTGTCTGTCTGTCTGTCTGTCTGTCTGTCTATATTTCAAGATAAACGATCAGTAGTCCTGAGTAAAATGAATCAGTGAGAAATGTGGCTGCCACAATTATTTTTCAAAATACTTATGATAATGTTCACCACATCCAGAAGATGCATTTGCCAAGGGAACTTTTTAAAGCAGATTTTAAGGTTTGTTTATTAGGTATACAGTATTCTGCCTGCATGTATCCCTGCAGGTCAGAAGACAGCATCGGATCCTATTACAGAGGGTTGTGAGCCACCATGTGGGTGCTGAGAATTGAACTCAGGACCTCTGGAAGAGCAGATAGTGCTCTTAACCTTTGAGCCATCTCTCCGGCCCCGAAATTTTTTATACTGTAGAAGTACATAGTTCTTGAAGTAAAATTTCAGTGCTAAGAACTACAATGACTACCTAATTTAGTCTTCGACTTATTAAGAACAATCTAACTGCTGTATGGAATAATTGTTAAGGTATATGTTTGTGACTGATAGCCTGAAACTACTATTTTGATCTGAGTATTACAAAGTACACATATTGATTTTTAAGAAAATCTCAATTGATTTTTGTGAAAATACTTCAATTTTCCTAGCTAATTTTGAAGTATGAGACTGAGGAATCAAAACCCCCGAGGAAATGGAAATATTTTGTCAATTTCTGATCTGCTAATATGTAGTTATATCTAATATATTTAGAATGTATTTAATTCAAAATCCAAAAAGATATATTCTCAATTTTGAATTTTTCAATAAATTATGCAAAAAATGAGTAAAAGTAAGCCTCACAAACAAATTTCAGTTACATGTAAATTTAAAATATATTTGATATGAACTCTCATACTTTTAGGCACCATGAAAAAAATGTTTTAAATGACCTGAAAATGCCCACATGCTTCAGAGATACTGGTGAAAATGTCATATGACAAAGATGTTACAAAAAAATGTTAAGTTCAAGCCAGTGCTTCTTAAGAATAATATAGAAAACCCAAAAGAAAGACCACCCCCAGAGTCTTGAACACTTAGTAACTGATTTTTATTAGTCTTATGTAGATGAAAACAGAAAATGGCAGTGACATCCTTACATTTACTGCTCTTGTGTAACTACATTATCAGGACACCTTTTACGTGCTAACTAAAAATGGAATTGGAAAACTAATAACATCTGAAATGAACAGCATTCCCACAGCAAGTTTTGTGGGGATTCTAGTAATAACTGCTGACTCATAAACCTTTTCTGTTGAGCTCAGTGTACTCTGCAATGGAATTCTTTCATTTGGTCCACTCTAAAAACTGGAATTAAGGGGTAAACTGAGTAACATCAGTAAAATGCTCATGTGAGTTCTATACCTAAGACTCATGTCAAAAATCTGGGCATGGTGATGCCCATGCACATGTGATCCCAGTGCTGGGGAAGTAAGGGCTGGGGGACCTCCAGGATGCACTGACCAGCCCATGTGGCCTAATTGAGGAGTTCTAGACCAATCAGAGACTGTCTTTAAAGAAGTGAATGCCGAGGCCGGGGTGGTGGTGGCACATGCCTTTAATCCCAGCACTTGGGAGGCAGAGGCAGGAGGATTTCTGAGTTTGAGGCCAGCCCGGTCTACAGAGTGAGTTCCAGGATAGCCAGGGCTACACAGAGAAACCCTGTCTCAAAAAACCAAAAAAAAAAAAAAAAAAAGAAGTGAATGCCGTGCGTGAGGTTATCCTCTGGCTTCCACATGTACCCACACACTTACGCATGCTTTACCCACTGAGCCAACTCATCAGTCCCAAATCATCCAAATTAAAGATTCCCTCTTTCTTTCATCCCCACCTGCACCCCGCACAGGGTTTCACTATTTATTCCTGGCTCTCTTGGGACTCACTCTGTTGACCAGGCTGACCTCAGACTCACAGAGATCCACCTGCCTCTGCAGGGATTAAAGGTGGGTGCCACTAAATCTGACTTAAAGATTTCTTGAAGTGGAAAAGAGAACTCCTAAAAAATCAGGACTGTGAAGGTGACATGAATGTCAATGAAACATATAGTAGTTTGGGTGATATTCACTATAAATGCTGCAGATAATAATAATAATAATAATAATAATAATTTGAATTAATGGATGAGCTAGAAAAAGGATAGGAATGCTAATTCACTGGGAAGTTTTACATTACAAAATTCTTTTTCAAAATGCAGGTGTTCCCCCTACCTCCCAGGTGATCTCTTGACATAGTCTGTAAATTCATTCTTTTGGCCATTTCTTTTCCCATTTCTTTTTTAATTCTGAAGACTGGTTTGGCAGAATTCTTACATGACTTGGGAAATAATTATATAAGAATATGTACGTTAGTATATAGATTACTTTTGAGTTTAGATCATATTATCTGAAATGCTTGTAGGTGTAGCTTCTCTAAGCATTTGAAACACGCTTTACACCCTCGGCTTCTAGTGAGGAAGGAAGGAACTTGTAGGTTAAATTGATGGTGCCTCTAGGATCAGTGTGTGATGACGGCCCTGGGGAAAGACCCACAAAATTTGAAATAATGCTATCATCTGTGAGTGAGAGAAAGGGGCATAAACATTTACAAGAGAAGATCAGAGTATTTAGCAGGAAAATTCCAACTTCCTGGCCTGTCCTGGACCTTGGGGGTTACAACCTAGAAATCAAAGATGCTGCAAGAATGAAAGCCCCTCTGTGAGTCAATCAAGTGTTCTTCATCCGTGTCGTGTCTGGTGAAAGACTGTAGGGCTCAGGCTAGATGGACCAGCTGATCTGAAGACCAACCTTGGTTTCTAGTGTTACTCTTACTGAAAAGACATAGGGAGAGTGAGCGTTGGTTTGGTCTCCCTCCATCCCTGTTACCTTTGTATTGCGACTGTGGTGGGTCTGTTGATGTGCTCTGAAGTTCTGAGATAGTACAATCGTGATTCCCGAATCAGTACAATTCACTGATACTTCTTATGCTCTGTCATCCTGTGAAGCTTTGTAGCCATCTTCCTGCAGCCGATCAGGTCACATTACTGCTTGACCCTGCCACGTATGTAGTCATGGGTCATTTAACCATGGAAACATGTTTTGAGAAACGCATCATTAAGAGATTTCACCATTGCGCAGACATCGTAGAGAGTACTTAAGGAAACTAAGAGCTAAGGTTTACTACGTTATACAATCTTTGGGGACCATTGTCTTACGCTTGTTCCGTTATTGACAGAAGGAAGCAGTATTGTACAGGGTGTGACTGTAACACCTTGTGCTCTCCTCCCAGAGCCCTCTTAGAGTATATACTTAATATATATTGTTAGTCTTTGCTCACTGTCCACACAGCAGCAGCAGGGACCAGGTTTCTATCTTATCCTGAGGGTTACATCATCCTATTCCAACATGAAGTACCTGCCTGAGTACAAGGATCATGAAGATGAAAACTCAAGTTCTTTATAACGTTCTGTTGAAGACATTGACACATACTTTTAAGCGACATTTTCCCCAATCTTTTTTGGCTTGCCACTCTGTGGATCCTCCTGGTTTTCTCCATAAGAGATAATCCATGCTGACTAGTTTAGGAAGAACATGTTAGAAGCTAATCATTATATTTTCTTCTCTTTTCTTTTTTTCCCAGTCTTTCTTTCCTTTACAATCATCTCAGGATTCCAGGCACTGTTTCCTGTAATAATTTATTATTGTTGTTGTTATGTTAGAATCACAGCTCATCCACAGCTGTTCCACTGGAGAGGCGTATTACGAGGGAAAAGGGCCAAAGGGGCGACGGAGACAAAGAGGGAAAGAGAGCGAAGTTCGGGAGGGGCTGCCTTGTATTTGGGCTGTGATGTAATCACACGCATGTAAAGGTGGGCCAGATGGATGCTGGGAATGTGTGGCAATTGCCATGGCAACAGATGCACAGGTCCCCGTCGTCGCCTATGGGTGACATCATCACTGGATTAGGAAGCTCACTTCTAATGCCAACAATTATTGTTTTTGTTGTTGTTATTATTATTATTATTACTATTGATGGTGGTGATAGTGGCTTTGTGGCTCCTTCAGAATACATCATGAGGAGGAAGAGAATGAAATGTAAGAATGGGATCCATGGCCTGAGGTTGGCATTGCTCACCCCATTCCCCCCACAACTGAAGACACACAGCAGACACACGTAGACCAGCAGGTTCATGACACAACATCCCCTTAATCCCATGCATTCACATGTTCCCCAGTCACCAGGTGTTATGGCGGACAGGGATCATGTCTTTCTATGAATTGCTAATATCCAAAGTACTGTGATGCCTATGAACAGTCTTTTCTTCTTGACTTTTGCTGCCTACTAGGTGGAGCATGCAAGGGAAGTAAACAAACATAGACTTAAAGGGAAGAGTACAGAGTTCAGGAGGTTCCATGAAGTCTGCTATCTGAGGTCTTAGGTGATTAGATAAAGGGACAAGGTTGAAACCCAAACACAGCACAGTTGTCCTGTGTGCTGCCCACTACCCGGCCCAGATGGCCAGCAGAAGGCCTTGGTCTGGAAACTGTAACTTATTTTTCTGTCCTAGTTCATGAATTCATAGCCTGAACTATGTGAGTCCCCAAACCTGGCACAAGGACATTAATTCAGGTAAACCATCTCAGGAAATGAATATAGGGCCAGTAACAGATTAGAAACCATCTTAATCTCTTGAAATATGGACTTACAATTAAGCAGAGGCCAAATGTTATAATATATATTCATTTGGTTAGCAACAAAATGGGTCCACTCACTTTACAAATATCGATAGAAAGTGTTTGTTCCCTTATCTTTGAAGAAAGGGGTTTCTGCAGTTACTGATCAAGGCATTACAGGAGTTCAAATCTGTGGTGTTCTGCTGGTCTTTGAACATAAGCCCTGGTGGTGATCAGTTGGACCTATCTTTGCTGTCAAAAGTAAACAGTGCTATGATTCCCACACTGTGATATAACCATGCTCTGAAAATGGAAAGGGTCTGGGCAGTGAGAGCCAGAAAGATTTCCATTTCCTTTGAAGTCATCAAGTTACAGTGCCATAAAAATTCTGTGAGGTGTTTTATCTAGTAGGCACACAAAATGAGACCACACACACACACACACACACACACACACACACACAATTCACAAGCAAGTGCAAAATATGCTCCATTGGGGCTTCTTAAACAATGATGATGATGGAGGTCAGTGTATACGTATTTATTTATTTAGGTTTTTGGTTGGTTGGTTTTTTTGAGACAGTCTCACTCAATAGCCCTGGCTGATCAGGAGCTCAATATGTAACCCATGATAGCCTCAAGCTTGGGGTAGTCCTTCATTCTCAGCCTCCTGAGTTTTAACATTATAGATACTAAACCTAGACACTACTTTTTATTTTGTTTTGAAATACAGTTTTGCTAGATAGATCAGCTTGACCTTGAACTCTTTGGATAGTCCAGTCTGGATTTAAACTCATGACCCTCTTGCTTCAGCTTCCCAAGTGTTGGACTTACAGATATGTATGACGGACTCTGTATATGAGAATTGTATAATCACAGGACACTACTGATGGAAAGTCTTGTAGACATTCTCCAATCTAACCTAGTTCAATTAGGAGTTGTAGAAATTCTCATTAAGGGAGGCAAACTGACTTGCCCAAGGTCACAGAGGGAAGGATTATAGAGCAAAGCCTGAGGGTTGCAGAAGATTATGTGAACTGTCTGCAGAGTTCATGCCTCGTTGTTTGTGTCCCATTGATGAGCCTGAAGGATCAACTGTGCACCAGCGACCACGAGACAAACGTACATGGAGCCAAAAAAACCTTTGCTCACAGTACTGACCAAAGACAGCTGCCAGGAGCCCTGTTAGGGGAATGGCCAACACTGGTTTTACCCTCTGGACCCTCTGGAAAGCCAGTTCTGTATCAGAACTTGAACAAGGCCTGTGTATAGGCTAACCTAATCATTGACAGTGTGTTCATAGATTAAGGATCAAGCCTTCGTTATCAGAAAAAAAAACCAACCGATCATTCACTGTCAAGTTCTTAATGTGTTGCTTTCCTTATGATAGGCAGAAATTCTGGGAGTCATACAGAGTCCACTGACCAAGTAGCCAGATATCTTCCTATCTTAATTGTGTCCCCATATTGTGTTGTAAGTGACCACTTGACCACATTTCTTTCCAAAATTCCCTGGTTAGGAGAATGTTCTTTAACTTCCCAGAATGTGGAGGTAATGTATGGAATAAATGGAATGCTGGAGTGTCAATAGACATAGGAGCCACCTGCTTAAGACCAGTGCTATAGGAGGCCCTCTGGCTGTCCAGAGAAATAACACAGACTACATACGCAGTAGTGGCTGGGAGAATGAAGAATGCCCTATCTAATCAGTACAACCAGGTTTATCTTGGGGTTGGGGGATGGGGGAGTAGAGGGTGGTGGGTAGGGTGGTAGCGTAGGGAGGTGGGAGGCCAACCAATGACGTTAGGACATGACATCACTTTCCAAAAGCCACACAATAACAATGAATGACTAGAAACTTAACTTTTGAGAGTTGGCATACAGCAAATTGCCTAAAGTCAATACAGGGGCTTGACAAAAATGGAATCTGAAGAGTAAGAATTTGGTAAAATTTCTCTGTGCTAGCCACGAATGACAAAAGCTTGGACCCCTAGAGAAGTGTCTTCATGTTGGGAGGGAAGCCATTGCTCTGTGGCTTAATAATGACCTTTGGTCAACTGTCCCCCATTGTTTCAGCTTTATTTCTGTTGCTGGGATATACTATCATCACAAGAAGCAAGGAGAAAATGGGTTTATTTTGTTTTATAATCCCAGGTTATCATCCATCACTGAAGGGAAGTTAATGAAGAAGGGCTTTGAAGGAGTTGGTCCATATCTACTGTTAAGAGCAGAGAGAAACATGCAGAAATGTTCATTTGCTTGCTTGTGCTCTCTTCAATTTGTCTACTCTTACAGAGTTTTAGCCCCAACTCTGCTTAGGGAATTGTGCTATCCCTAGTAGGCTGGGTCTTCCTATATCAATTAACATAATTAAGACAGTCCCCCACAGAAATGCCCATAGGCCAATTCAGTGTAGGTAATTCTTCACTGAGATTGTTTTTCCAGGTGATTCTGAGTTGAGTCAAGTTGACAATTAAAACTGTTGGTCACACCCGTGATCATTCTTTTCCTGGCTCTGATTCCTTCTCCAAACAGGACATTTCTGATAAATAATTTAACTTCTGCGAGTTGGGAAACAGTGATAAATGCAACGGAACATTCTACTTGGCGGCCACAAGTAGTTCAGTCTATAAAATCCATGTCCCTTTCTAATTAAAAGTGAAACTACATCTTGAGATGAATATATATTTTACATTTGTTTTTGCTAGGACATGCCAGCTGTATGAAGTCTGCTATGCGTTAGAACATTTGAGCTTAGATGCCAGTAGGTGGGAATCATATTCTACAACATGACAAGCCCACCGAAGCGTTGTCAGATGATCAATAGGCCTCTCTGCAGGGCAAAGTATTGGTTATTGAAGCCATGGCATCCTGTTTGGATACCATTACTCTCAGTTTACAGCAAGCCAGGTAGACTTCCTCAGAAATAGCTGACACCTTCTTCATTGTGCCATTGAGATGTCACAGGTAAGTCCAACAAAGTACAAGGATGTTCCTGCTAGTGGCCGTAGTGTAGAGGAATACCAGGACAAGGAAGTGGGGGAGGGTTGATTGGGGAAGGGGAGATGGCTTATGGGTTTTTTGGGGGAGGGGGGAACCAGGAAAGGGGGCAACATCTGAAATGCAAATAAAGAATATATCCAATAAAAAATGACTTTGAGATAGATGCCCCAGTTAGAATGTCAGTCATCAATAAATATGACATGAGTTGGAGAGGAAAAGAAAACTGAGAAGGAAGCCCACAGGCTCTTTGACTATGCCAAGAATGTTGAGTAGCTTTTAAAATTAATTAATTAATTAATCAATCAATTAAAAATTAATTAATTAAAATTAATTTATGTGTGAGTGCACTGTCACTCCCTTCAGACATAACAGAAGAGGGCACTGGATTCCATTACAGATGGTTCTGAGCCATTATATGGTTGCTGGGAATTGAACTCAGGACCTCTGGAAGAGCGGTCTGGGTTCTTAACTGCTGAGCCACCGCTCCAGCTAGGTATGAGTAGTTTGTTTTTTTACTTCAATTCTTTCAATTGATTTGTTAAAAATAGGAACCTTCAGTTGATTTGGAGTCAGAATTGGAAATTACATGTTATCTTCTACATTTAAGACATTTAAATTTTAATCTAGCGAGTTCAGTGGTTGCTGTCGGCTGCCGAAATGGAGTTATCCTCTTTGTACAGCTTACGTAGAGGAAGCGCAGTGTGCCCTTGAGGGAAGGAGAGGCTAGAAAGGAGACTGCAGAGCCCAGTCACATACACAGTCCTGTGGAATTCACCCCACCTGAGGCTGAGAGGCCGTACGTGAGCAAGCAAACAGACCAGCTACATTTTTTTCAGATAAATCTGCCTGACGGACGTCAGAAGACTTCCTGTGACTACTTAACGCTTTTAAAAGACAGTGGGGGTGGAATACCAGACCCAGATCCCACGTACATTTTTTCTTTCTTTCTTTCTTTTTCTTTTTTTTTTTTTTTTTAGAAAAAGGGTTGTTTTGTTGTTTTCCAAAACCCAGGGAAACTGTTCCCAGTCTCGTCAGCTTTTTATCTCTTCACAAACAGGCCACAGTAATCAGCCTCACTTAGACAGAAAAGAGGAATACATTCATCTCCTCTCTCTCTTTTCCAACTTTGAATAGAACAAGTTTGAGAGGAAGTAGTAAGGCATAAAATGGGGGAGACGAACCTTGAACCTCCGTAGACGATGTGTTTGGTGAATCCGGGGACAGTGCAAATTTCTCCCAGCTTCCTGGTGGCAGAAGAAAGGGGAGCTGTGCTAGAGAAGAATTCAACATTAAAAAAAAAATCTAAGGAAAAAAATATAAGAAATTATGTGCGAGAATGTGTGTGTGTGTGTATGCGCGGGCGTGCGTGCGCACACGCTTGTGTGTGTGTCTGCGCGCGTGTGAGATAGCTATCATTAGGTTGTTTGTTCAACTTAGCACAATAGCTTTTGACATAAATTTTCCAAAGAAAATCTTTCCTTAACGGTCTCTAATTCTTCTATAGCATTGGTCAAATAGCCTTTTTTCTCTGTGTTAACATTTTTAAAAGATATTCTTCTTTGTCCCATAATTTGGATGGAAAACTATCGTGAAAAGCCTCCACACTGGCTTCCTAGGCCTTGAATAACAGTGTAGTTTCCTGTGCACATACGAAGTATGTGCAGGTTTTTAACCATAGGAGAGGACTTCCACGGTGCTTTAGCCTTTAAAACTATGTTTTTGCTGCATGTAGTAGCTCAGAACGGAAACCCAAAAGCTCAGGGTGTGGATTCAGGAGGATTGCATGAGTTTGAGGCCAACCTGGGTGACGTTGAAAATTCCAGGCCAGCCTGGGTCAGTGTTGGAGACACTTTGTCAAGAAAGTGCCCACACTCACTTGTGCGCATGAGGCACGCAAGCCCACAGAGGTACTGCTGTCTGTTTGGGAAACCGAAATCTTAGAAGTCTTCAGAGTGTTATCAACTGAATCTATCACTCACACTTAACTTCTCAGATAAACCCATTCTCCACAATAAAGCTCACAGTTATATTTGTAGATAGAGGCCCTTGGGAGTGGTTTTCTCTTTGTTTTGTTCCTGATTGCAGCGTCAGGTCTCAGAACTTCCTACAGAGTGTTTAGCTTTGGATCTGGGTAACTAGGGCCTTCCCAGCCTCCAGAGACCCCTGGGTTCTAGTGCAGAAAGTCCCCTTCAGTTGGGCTTCGTGCGACATACAACTCTGAGGACCACTCTGTTCCCATAGGTGTTACTTATCTCCAGTGTTATTCAGATGCACGCCTTTCTTCTTGGCATGTAAACTTTAATAAAGCTTCCAAGAAGACAAAGGAAATGTTATTGGGTTGCCATGGTACAAATGCATTTCCAAGTGACTCCTAAGACATTTTGTATGATTGTGATAGTTGTGACTGATACAGGGGAGTGAACTCTTGTTCCATTGTAGAGGTCTATTAAAGGGAAACAAAATTGTCTCAGGCTCTGTAAATTTGACATTTTTAAACATTTTCTTCCAGGATTTTTCAAAAGGAGTTTACAAGGGACTCCAGAGGGAGTTAGGGCTTGGGGTGGGGGCTCTCTCTCTCTCTCTCTCTCTCTCTCTCTCTCTCTCAGCTTTACTCACAAGGCCATGCACCCTGAACTTGCATTTAACAGCAACTGCTTTGTCCATTGCTTCTAACTCCCTGGGTTGCAGGCAGCTGCCTTTGTAAGTGCCAGAAAGATGCATTCAACACCAAGTTACCACATCTGGGTGGTCCTCGTTGTGGAGGAAAAGCCTCATCTGTTCGTAGGCTTCAGAAAAACCATTTGGGCACAACATACGATTTTAAAATACTCTGACACTTTGTTTAGGGTTCTAATGTTGTTCGATGAATACCCCCCCACACACACACACCCTCTCTAAGTCTGTTGGGCTTTCTCTTGTTTTTTAGGTCTCCATTGTAATTGGTTTATCGCTGTGGGCCATCCTTTTGGAGAAAGGGGTGACTGGTGATAGTTACATTCCTGACAGAACCAAATTTCTTTTGCTCCTCCGCCCCCTTGCCCCCACGGCCTAGTTTTGATGGTCCTTCCAGGACCCCTCCCCCAACCCCGCCACACTCCCACTTTTCTGACTTACAGTTCTCAAGGCCAGCTTTGGGTTAGTTCCTCCGAAGCCCAGAAGCCCAGAGAATTTAGTTTGCAATAGGTATTTTTTAACAAGGCCAGCTGTTGGGGGTTAAAGATCAAAACTGTGAGGATTCATTTTGAAAATGCGCTTGCCTGGCTGGAAGACACGTCTTCCTCCAGCCAGTCTCTAATGGGACCCTGGGAGAAGGAAAGTATTTTTCAAGCGGCATGTGCACATCAAACGGGACTTCCTGGAGGTTGCTTCTGAGCCATTTCTGCATCTCAAAGAGCCTTTATTTATCCCATTAGTTAAGT
This sequence comes from Tokudaia tokunoshimensis, assembly GCA_036184795.1. Lineage (NCBI taxonomy): Eukaryota > Metazoa > Chordata > Mammalia > Rodentia > Muridae > Tokudaia > Tokudaia tokunoshimensis. Next base: position 62,557,597 of record BTHU01000006.1, read on the forward strand.
AACTACAGTGAAGCCAAGGAGGTTACTCACAGGTGTTGAACTCTTCAAAAAGGACTTTCTCTGAATACCCTTGTTCTCACATTGGTTGCTATGCTAATTTCAAAGATGCTTTGTTGCTCTAAGGAGAAAAACAAAGACCCCAGGGAGAAAGTTTTCACAGAATATTGTAGGCCTGGTAGGAGGGGTTGAAGCTAAAATTTTTCTTCCCTTGATAGAGCCATGTAGGAAATTATAGTTACAACTATTATCACAGAGTGTCACTAAATTGTTACTTGGTGTCCTTGTTCATTTGTTTTTAGGGTTGTGGTGGGTTTTTGTTTTTGTTTTGTTAGGAGAATGTGTTCTCATCTAGGCTGGCCTTCAATTTGTAGCCACTCTCCTGTTTCAGCTTTGTGAGTTCTGGGATTACATTAGTGCCACTGTGACAGATTCCTAGTCAACCTCCCATCGCTGACTTCCGGGTTCCCAATCCATACTTGATATCAGGCCCTTGTAACCCTTCCAACCTAAAATCACAGTGTTCTATTTTCTGGTCTTTGACTAAAAGTTCTTCAAAGGTGCACAGAAGACAATACCAGCATCACAGAGAACCCGTGATATGCTGGCCCCAGCCTTCCTGTCTGTCGTTACTGCCCCATGATGAGCTTGCTTTCTGACAGCAGTGAGTGACCAACATGTGCAGGCAGCAGCAACTCAGGGAACACCTTGAATACAGAATGCTGCAGGTTTATTCTCGTGGTAACTCCAAGGGTGGATACTTTTGTCAAGCTCACTTTTCAGATGATAGGTTAATAGAAGCGTAGAAAGTTTAGGTAACCAGTTCCCAAGTGGTAGAACTTGGAGACCCTCCCAAGTTTGACATTATAACCTGTTTCTACCCCTCATACCCCAAGTCACTTCTCCTGCTGAGAATTAGTTGATTGTGAGCACTTCCTCTGTCTCTCTGTCTCTGTCTCTCTCTGTCTCTCTCTCTCTCTCAACTTGCACCTTTTCGTTTGTTACCTCCAAAGTCTTGTCCCATTTGTTAAACTCACTACTTCACTGCCCTAACATCTCAGCTGCCTATTCATTTGATGTCTTCTTCACGTTCATAAGGAGAGTTAGGAAACTGTCTCCATAGCTACTGAGAGCCATCCGTGTGTGATCAAACCTCTATTAGAGTACACTGGACTTTTCTTACATGTCTATCTGGCTAAACTGTAAGGTTCTCTGGGCAAAGTAATATATCTTTGCGTCCCAATATGTACTTTAGTGCCTACTACATAACTAGTTGGTGCTCAACCAAGAACTATCAGGTGGAATAAATGCATAGAAATGAGGGGAATGTGATGTTTTACCTAATTCAGTCTTGTCTATTCTTTAGTGGGAAAGTTCCCTGTGTAAAAATCCCACCTTCCTTAGGGTCCTTGAGGATAGGAATGGACTCCTTGAACTATTTTCAATATTTCCAAAAGTCTAGCAGAAACCAGTACTTTTTTCTTGAGACGAGTCCCTATGGACTAAATAAAATGTCAAGTTTCTTTGCTTCTGGCTCAAATCATATCAGCTTGGTGCAGCAACAGAGATCCTTTCTTAATGGTCAAAGACTCTGAGTAGCAGGAAGGACTGTGGGTGATGGGCCAAGCAGTGAGGAAAACAGTGATCCAGTACTTAAATGCTGCTTGTCTGAGAAAGCTTCTAGAAGGTCCAAATCATGGGGAGGCATCTCTTAATAAAGGTGAATACTCATGGCATAAATATGGGACGTTTCTGCCTTAATTGGCTAACTAACAGATTTCTCAAACATATGTGAGATATATGATATATGCATACCTATGATATATATTATATATGTCACTTTTATTAGCCCTAAGCCTTCTTGTCTCACAATCCCCTTTTCATAGAGCAGAGGTTTCATTAATATTAAGCAAGTACAGCCTTTCTACTGAACATTGGAAAAGCCTCTCATTGACAGTGGCTATCGGTGACCCTGTTCTCTGTCATCTATCGGCCATCAAATGTAGTATCGGAGATGGAGTCAAATTTATAGTCTTCTCACTATTACTTTCTTCCAAAAAAAGAAAATAACAGACAAAAGAGCAAAGGAGATGAATGACTTTTACTCTCCCCTTTGCATGGCTTCTGGCCAGCATATTTTGATAATGAAAACGTCCAGCAGGCTAGTTTAGTCAAATACATGCCAATCCCCCAATTTGTCAGGTTTCTTCTCCCAGACTGGCTTTGGAATACACCATTATTATAAATGTTCTCATCCTCATCAGTGAAGGCAAAATTCCTTCATTAACTTTCTGGCTTGTCAGGAACTTCTGTGGGTTGATTTGTTTTCCTGCTTTATTATAAAATTTATAGTCTATAAACACAGACATAACCTTTTGGGTAGTAAACTCATCAAAACTGTGGTATCCCTCATGCCTTTATACTGGATTGATATGTGTTGCTCAGGATTGTAGATATTCTCCCATTTCTTAGCTTCTGTGTGGTGGGACTATACTTCAGTTCTGTACTGAGAGATAAGATAGTTACAAAGCTTCAGAGGAGATAGTGCTCACATTTTCAGAGCCACGGTGCTGAATGGCATCCTATCTGAATCACAAGTCATCATTTATCTCCTTGTGCAGTCCATCCTCCATCCACAGGCTGAAGGTATCCGTTTAAAAATATATATAGGTTGGGTTCCAAGAATTAGTTCATGATTAGAAATCTTGGCTAGGGAGATGGCTAAGTAAACTATGTGCTGTGCAAGCTAAATGTTGTGTAAAAAGGAGTATGCAGCTGTGTACACCTGTAATCCCAGCATTAGGGTGCTGGGGACAGGAGAATCCCTGAAGCTCATAGTCTAGTTGAATCAGGGAGCTTTGGCCTCAATAAGAGACTCTGTCTCAAAAACTGTGGTGGAGAGAGATTAAGAAAGACATCCAATTCTCTCTCTCTCTCTCTCTCTCTCTCTCTCTCTCTCTCTCACACACACACACACACACACACACACACACACACACACACTTCTTTTGCTAGATTATCACTGATGACATTATCAACTCCACATCATTAGATATGATACTGAAGATCCTTTCTAATGTATCTTCAAGGCCAACTTTTTACTTTTGACTGCCCCTTTTACAGAACCACATGACGAGTCACATCTTCACATCTTTAGGAAACTTTATCAGCCTTGTATTATCTCTTCGATTCTTCTTTTTTAAAATGTTTTTAGTATAATGTCTTGCTAGGCAGTCCAGGTTGGTTTTGAACTCACTATATAGCCTAGGTGGTCCTTAAACTCATGGCAGTCCTCTGGCCTCAGCTTCCCAGAGTGCTGGGATTACAATGATAATAATCCGCCACACCTGGTTCCATTTCCTTTTATATTCCTATTATATCTAGCTTTTTCTGTGTCTTTCTCTTTCATATCTATAAGCTCTTAGGGACCAGAGAACAGGTTAATTCTGCTTTTGGATGCCCAGGCCTAGTGGCTTCTTGTACCAGAAGACTGTAAAATTTACCCACGTGGACTACCTGTGAGACTTACCAGGGACACCAGGAGTGATTGTACTGGAGTTACAAGTATAACCTGGGATTTTCCGCTGCTTAATCGCCAAAGGATAAAGCTCAGACTCCCACTCAGGACTCTTTAGGTTTTCTGGGTTGTAGCATCCACCTACTTCTCAGTTGCATCTTTGCCTAACAATCACTTTTCCCTGTACCATTCCATGAAGCGCTTCGCCTCGTCTTAGGAACCTCTGATACGCTCTCATGATTCTTGTCGCATCTACCTGGCAGTACCTCTCCACTTTTTAGGATCCTCTTTTGCAAAGCTCTTCCGAGGAGCTTCTCCTTCTTTGAGATGAGATTAGAAGCTCTGAAAGATGCCAGTGCCTGTCCACAGCAGTCACTGCTCTCTGTCGCACCCATATACTTCCTTCCCAGATGGGCCCAGATGAGCTAGGTTGGAGGTCCCCAAGGTGAACATTACGTTATATTCATCTTAGAGCCCAATCACCCTGTATGAGTTTAGTAAATGTCAACTGAATTAAACATCACTTTGAAATTGTCGGCTTTTTAGATGGCAACGCATTAAGCTGTTTTGTAATCTCACCCTTTACTGTTTATTTAACATTCCTGGCAATGGTAACGTATTTACACTTTAATAAATGTTAAGTTACTGTTTATTTAAGTAAATATATCTGATACCAAATTGCTATCTTATTTAATATGGAAGGTAGCATTTTTTTTTCCCAGTTCTAGGACCTGTTACGCTGACCCTATCATTCTAGTTTTGAAGCAATTTTAATGAGATAGTCTGAGATTATTATCATTTTCAAGGTGTATCAATTCCCCAGAAAATATTTTGGGAATTTGGGAGAAAATGTAAGTTCACGATTTTCAAGAAAAAAAGTGAGATGTCTCCTTACTTCATTATTATTTTCCCTTCTTCTTGACTTCCTCTCATCCAGCCTTCCAAATGTCTATCCCTTAAGGGGTATTTAAGATAGGACGCAGGGAAGAGTTGCCTGTTTCCTGTCAGCAGTATAGTTCATGTTCTGAAAGTTAAATGAGAACCTACACGTTACAGCCATACCTTCTCCTTGTGACCCTGTGGCTGACTGGGACCTTAAAACCCCACTGTTGCTCAGCACCTTGTGACTTCAGTTAATGTAGAAGACAGTCTATATCAGGTACTGTGCTAATCGCTATTTAGTAGTTTCAAGCTCAGATAAAGATTATCTTACATGAAGAGATGACGTAAAACAGCCTGTAATGGATGATAGAGCTGGGGTCTCCAAGCCTCTAAGGTCAGTTTCTCAGCCATTGCTCATTTCTAAGGCACCCACTAGTTTCCATGGCAAAAAGTACAGATGGTTCAGGCACAGCTCTTTGACTCTGTGATGATGTAAAAACACTATGCATTTAGGAGGAACTATACTCTTTTCAGGGTTTACCTTTGCCTGGGTTGGTAAGAGGTGGGAACTCATTCTAACAGTGCTGTACAACACCAGGGCCTGAAGGTCCCAGTCTGTCACATGGCCACAAGGAGAAACAAACTCACTCACTGGTGTCCTATGCAGCTAAGCTAGGGTGCTGGGTCTTTTAGTTGTTATTGTTGTTGCTGCTGCTGCTATCGTTGTTGTTATTGTGTTCTTGGCAATCCTCCTACCTTAGCCTCTCAAGCGCTGGGATTATGATATAAATTGCCATACTTGACTATGTTAGGTGTATTAAGAACATTTTTAAACATGAGTGAATGTTCATTGCCCAAAACAGTGGCTTTCAATATAATGTTTTGTGTGCATGTGTAACATAATCTTTGATATTATTCACTCCCTAGTAAATGTGTAGGTTACGATGTTTTCAACTTCTGGTGTTTTTATTAGGATGTAACACCAACATAAATCAAACTACCCATAGACCTGTTGCTTTAAACTTTGAACCTGTCCTTTATCTAAAAATCACAAAATAATAATAATAACAATAAAATATAATAATAAGGAATTCAAAAAAGTGAAAATGAAGCTCCAAACCAAAGGTTTTGGGTGTTATTGGACCTCAGGCGCTGACTGATACTCAGGCCCCAGGATTCCATGCTGCTGTCCTGTTCCCTGGCTTCACGCAGGTATCCATCATGACCAGCTGTTTCTTCTGCTTACTGATCTGAGCCCAGTTTAAAAAATGTATATGGCTCCTCAGACTTGCAAATGAAGAAAGATGTGACTGAGCCACAGAAATCCTATGAAATTTAGTATAGAGTAGGTTTCTATCACATAGACTTTAGTCAAGATGGAAACAAGGTAATGTTGATTTTGACAAAAAAAATTTTTTGACTGATTCTCAAACTCACAAGTCATGCCAGAATATATTTCCCCACTCTTAACACAATGCTTTCATAAGAACATTGGATATCCTGAATTGTTTTAGAAATGAGAGTTATTCTCTTATTAAAATGACTAATGGGCAAACTGAGGAAGGGTTCAAAAGAAAAATAATTTTTACTGGGATGTCAACCAACACCCTCAACTAATAGGTTGCTAATCAATTACCTCAGTGAACGGGATGTCAATTAATCACCTAAAACAACTGAGGTGTCCATCAGATGACTCAATCACGGTATACAATAATGTCTCTCTATGTTTGAAAAACCCTGATACCTAAATATAGTGTTTAGACAACAATCAGCAAGAAAATTTCATGTCGAAGATAGTTTGAAAAGTTGCTATGGATATGATCCACAGCTTTTAAGTCCCAGAACACAGGTTCAAACACAACCCAGATAAGTTATTATCATTTGATATGAATCTTTGCAGAATGAGCCAGTGTTTTAATTCAAAAATCCCAAGTACTAATGTAAATATAGCTGGCACCTTTGACACTTTGTTGGCAGACATAGCAGAAAGATCACTCATAGTGAGCTGGGGCAAAATGAACATAAAATATTAATCTCAGCATAATAAAAGCATTCAAATTTTATTAGACTGAATCATCTTAAATCACAATCGTGCATGGGATGATTTCCTTTTTGCTTTATAATCCCCTGTGCTTATAAGAAATGCTCTGCTCAGATGAAAATACTAACAATTGTATAATTTTGTAATTTTATTTCAGAACTCATATATACATATATATATAAACAGTGGTTATATATACATATATATATGACCCATTGTTGATTTTTAATTGAGTTTCATAGTACTGACATCTTGTATTCCTACTAAGAATTCATTTATAAAATAATATTACAAGTAGCAAGGGCTGTAATCTCAGTCCTCAGGAGGTATGGGCACCAGGATTGTGAGTTCATGATTACTCTGGAGGGTCCAAGAGCATCGGGGCTACATGAACCGCTGACCTGAAGAAACAAAGTAACAGAGAAAGAATGAATTAGTAAAGTGTTAGTGGTTTCTTAATTGGCTTTTGCTTTCTTACTAAAGGGTCTCTCTTCAGGACAGTAAAAAAAAAAACAAAAAACAAATGAACAAACAAACAAAAACTGCACAAGAACTCAACATTTCCCTGGCCTAGTGGTACCTGTCTTTAATCCCAGCACTCAGGAGGAAGGTGGATCTCTGTGAGTTAAGGAGAACCTGGTCTATCTACATAAGACAGCCAGAGCTACAATGTCTCAAGAAAAAGAAAAGAAACAACATTTCTTGAAGATTGTTCTTCTTTCAACATTTTCTTTTATCTATCTATTCACTCACTCACTCACTCACTCACTCACTCACTCACTCACTCACTCATTCATTCATGCATTTGTGCAGGCATGCGAACATTCATTCAGCAGGGTTAACTTACTCCCTAGCACAAGCCCAGTGCTTGTTACATTAGGTTCTGTAGGAGGATACAAACAGTTTAATGATTCCCATCTTCAGAGAGCATATGACTTGGTGGGAATGCAGTACAGGAGAGAAGTAAACGACAAGCCTGTGACTCAACTGTGCCTGAAATGTCACAATGCTCTGTGTGACTGTGTGTCAAGGGAATGCCACTGATAGCAAACAAATGCTCCGCGTTCCTAAGAAGGAGAAAAGGCTGTGACAAAGAGACAAGCCCTTGGGAGGTGGCCATTTCTGTATCCAACCTTGAAGGTGAGAAGTCCTGGGGAGTTGGAAGGACATTGTATGCATTCCAGGCATGGTTCCCCGGAGGTTTTCCCCAAAGCCTGGGGTGGGTGGGTGGAGGTGTGGGTCGGTGGGTGAGTGGGTGGGTGGAGGTGTGGGGTGGGGGTGTGGGAGGAGCAGGCTGTACCCCACCTTCCAGAGGCAAAGGTTTTGGGGTTTTGGATTTTCTTCACAACTTCACGTAACCTGCCAACATCATCTTGAAATAGCAAACTATCCAACAGCGATACTGCGGCCTGGGGAAGCACTCGTGGGCCATGGAACTCTAATCAACTTTTTGCTAGATGCTCGGTGGGAAGCAAAGGTTCCAAGCACTGGCAGACGTTCCTTCCTTGTCCGTTCTTTCTGTTACCTCCCTTTATAAATAAAAATGGGTGGGGGTGGGGGTGGGTTAAACCAGACAAACAAGAAGCACAGATTCTGTAGCTTTGCATGACTGTGTTCTGGTTTCCTGTCTGTCTACGGAGCTGTCCCCAATCTGGATTCTGACTGTTCTCTGCTCTCTCTTCGCTTGCTGTTCACAGCTGTTCTTGTGCCAGTGGGACTCATTTCCCTCTCGCCACTCCTCCTTTTGCCAGACTTGCCCATGTTCAGCTCTCTTCTGCAGTTCACAAAGCACATCACTCTGCGATCTTAGTGGCTCCTCAAACATATAATCAATAAACAAATTGATTTTTTTTAAACTGCTCCCCACATCTTCAATTGCTCTACTCTAAAACGTAAGCTTAAAGACACTAGAGAGTTTTGTTATTATAGTACTAACATGAGCTACACTTGGCACCCAGAAAAGACAACCTGCTTTTCTTCTCCTAAATTGAACTTGCCTTTAAAGATAAAGGTGAACATTAGTAGCCTCTGTTGGCTATGACCTCCAGACCCTCTTCCTCACGACATCACAGAATGAATCCTGCAATTGTGTGGTTTGTTTTTTTTCCCATGTGAATTACACTGCAGAACCTCGATCTGTTTATATCCACCCACCTCTCTGACTTATCAAGATCATTTGCACTTCTATCCAGTTTTCCAAAGTGGGATGTACCACACCCAGTTTGATGTCATTACTGAACTTAATAACCATATTCTTTCCCATCATCAAAGTCGCAACTAAAAATAGCAACAGGGTAAGACCAACCTCTTTGGAATCCAGTGAGGCATGCATCTCTGGGTTCACAGTAGACCATTGGTAATTACTACTGGGAAAGGCCTTCTAATCGTTCATGAGTCTACCAGAAGAAGGTGATTTCAGAATGTAGCTCCTTAATTGGCCAACCACAAGCTAGACGAAGCCTGAACGTCACAGTAGTCACAACCTTTTAAGATCTTTTCCTTCTGCTTGGTTTCTATCAGTTTTATGCATCTGAAGGATAACATTTGACTAATGTTCTTGTAAGGTGTTTTTGAAGTGTTTTTTTTTCCCCACCATCTGTGATGTGTGTGTTCATAAGATTGTAATATGCTTCTGGATTTTAATGCTAAGATACTGGATTTTTTTTTCTTTAATTGGATATATTCTTTATTTACATTTCAAATGTTGTCCCCTTTCCTGGTTCCCCCCTCCCCCGAAAATCCCATAAACCATCTCCCCTTCCCCAATCAACCCTCCCCTGCTTCCCTGTCCTGGTATTCCTCTACACTACAGCATCAAGTCTTTCCAGGACCAAGGGCCTCTCCTCCCTTTGGTGTCTAACAAGACCATCCTCTGCTGCTGAAGATACTGAATTTTGTTAGACATTTCCTAGCTTTCTGGTTTAAAAACACATGCTTATTTTTTCCTCTCAGTCTACACACACACACACACACACACACACACACACACACACACACACACAAACACCTCACCTAAAGTTTGTAAACATAATTGCTGGTGACGCTGCGATGACCTCATTGAAGTGCCATACCCTGGTGTTTGCCAGTAATTGTCTCTTCATTCCATCATGAAGCTTCCAAGTCACAGACTAACATATGCATTTGTGTTTGATAATGATTTCCAGTTTGTTGAGTGGAGTCAGCTGAAAGACTGAAAACACAAGGCTAAAAGCAGTTTCTACGTCATGTTTGTCACTTAACTGGGAGAGACATGACAATTCAGAAAGAAAAAACACAGAGGAAGGAAAGGTCAGTCAGACAGCTGAGACGTCCCTGGCAGCTAGCTGAATTGTTCTTTGCCATAACCTTTGGACTGTAGCCATTTTGATTCAGAGGAGATCCTTTGTAGGAAAAGCCTTCCTGGGAATGTGGAATGTGGGAGTTTTGAGAAGAGGTTTGAGACGGGAAAGGGGACTTGTTAGGATGGTTGGAGGGAGAGAGATACGATAGGTTTGTATGAAAACACTGTTCTTGTCTCTATTCTGCGAAAGGGATTTTCAGTGGCTTCAGAAGGAATTCCGTGTATGAAGGGTATGTAAGTGAAGGTGTGTTGCTTAAAGGAGACAGTCCTGTTTTACCTGGCTGCCAAACAAAAGAAACTCCTAGCCATATGAGATTGGTTGCACAACTCCACTCCCCACGTCTTGGGATGAGAGCCCATGTTAGAAACCAGTGTTTCTGGTGCTTAGGTTCTGAAAGGTTGTGTCTACAAGTCATCCATCCACATTTGTTGTGTGTATTGTGAGCCAAATGGTGGTTGTAGGTGATGTGCACAGAGGTGGAAGCTAGAAGACAGGCTGGGTTTTTCTTGAGAGACCATCTACATGCTGTTAAGGAACAGACACACCCAGGAGGCCCCACCTACTCTTGTGATTTCTCTTCGCCCATTACGCATCATTCTAGCCAGGTCCATCCAGAGGTTAAGGCTGAATCCTGCATGACATGATGCTATTTTCTTTATAGCCTAAGCTGGTATCCTCAGTCCTGGAATGGTCCCTAGGTGAGTCCATGAAAAAATGGTCCATTGCCTCTAGGATGCCCTGGTAGCCATCTGGGTGTACCTATAAAAGGCAATAGAATGAGCAATGTTCTCTTAACTTTCCCAACCAACTCACAGGACTAGTTTATTGTATTTCCTAATAAGCAAACCTGGTCCTGAGGACATGAGATTCCAGATATCTAACCTGTACTGAAGCATGAGGGATGAGGAATCAGGGCGGAGAATGCACAGAATTTGGTCAGAATGCCTCGATGCCCGAGAAGGCAGTCCTTGCTATTAATGGATCATCTGTAGCAGGCAGATGAGGGTACCAAGGATGTGGGTTGTGGAAAGGGAACCTGAGGAATACCCAAATGTTTTCCTTCACCATCTTCTTGTCTCTTCCCTTCTTGTTCGCCTACATTTCTGACACTAAGCCTATAATAATGATACTATTAAGTGTCAAAGCACTTTGCTTTGTACCAAAGATCTCTGAATGAGGCTACTGTTTATTGTATTCTTTGCTGTGTGAAAGGTTAAAAAAAAAGTGCATGCTTTAAAAAAAATCTAGTTCATTCAGGTTTTAATATAGAGCAGAACAAAACACAATGAAGAGTATTGTACGTTAATGGTCTCCACCGCTTGACGATAACACATTCTAGCTTAGTGTTCTCGCCATAAATTAAAAGTAGATCTTCTAAACCTTGACTGATGTCTTCTTTGGTATTTAAAAGAAAAAAAATTTGCAAGTATTGAAAACTTCTGGACATTGGTATGTGATGAAATTTGAACCTCGGCTGGTATAGAGCTAATTACCAAAGTGTGGTTGCTGAACTACAAATCTTACTTACCTAACAAGTACACAAGAGCAGCTTCTCTAGTAGAGTAATATATTCCACGGCGGGTGCCAGAAAGCGCGAGGAGAATGTGTTATCTGGTGACTGATCAACCCACCTCTTTGATACTGGCTGGAAACAGAAGTTGAAACTTGCATTGATTGTGTAATTGATTCCTTCCATGCAATTTGTCCAATTACAAATGTTTCGGTGTACTGATCATTAGCATCTGGGTGAAGAATTTGAGGTTTTATTTAAAGAGAATCTTTGTTAATGTTCAGTCCCAATAGTTCCACTGTGCTTTCAAATGTAGGATTAGGTGCTTTCTTAAAAATCTAAAGTAGGGCCGGGCGGTGGGGGCGCACGCCTTTAATCCCAGCACTTGGGAGGCAGAGGCAGGAGGATTTCTGAGTTCAAGGCCAGCCTGGTCTACAAAGTGAGTTCCAGGACAGCCAGGGCTACACAGAGAAACCCTGTGTCAAAAAAACCAAAAAAAAAAAAAAATCTAAAGTAGGGTGAATACTGTCATACACTATTTGTTGAACTGAAATTACGTGAATGTATTGATTTTGCATATATGAATGAATAGATGAGGGGCTCTTGACTTGGTGGGAGGGCGCACATGATGACTAGGGCTAGTCTTGGAAGAAGTTACTGGTGACTATGATGCTACAAGTAGCTGTCTCTAGGTTACTCAAGGCTACTTTCTCTACTTCTTGGAGATGCTAGAGCATTTGTTTGCAAATTACTGCCTGAATTGGGCCTTCTGATGACAGGCTCTGCCTAACTCCTCAAGGAAAACTATTGTTTCTGATTATAATTTGTATGCACTAACACTTCACATGGCCATGGACATTGTGGGATGTGTGTGCATTAGGGAGGGGTCCTCTTGTAGAGGACCGGATATGATTTCCAGCATCCATATGGTAGCGTACAATGTCCTAACATCTGTAACTTCAGTTTCAGGGGACTGAACACCCTCTTATGGTCCCAATGGGCACCAGACATATACCTAGCACATATACATACACGCAGGCAACAATACTCATACATATAACATAAAAATTAATTAATCATTTAAAGGGTTGTTTTTGGTATACTTTTCGGATTGAGGAATTTAGTGTACCAGGTAGAATAAAATCTTTGAAGAGACCAACATGACACTACCTGGTTCTGTGTCCCTGGATATGGATTTAAAACCTGCTTGATCCTCAGTGTACTCTACAGGAAAGGGGAAAAGGATACATTCATTTCTTCTTTGAGGTCACTAAGGTCAGAAAACAAAGATACACATTTACTAATAGAAATTAATTTTCTTACCATTCTGGAGGCTGGAGAGGCTGAGATCAAGGTGCTGGCAAATTTGATGACTGGCTATTCTCTGCTTCTGAGATAGTGTTTTAAAAAATGTGAAAGGTATAGAAGGGAGAAAAGAACCTAGCTAGTATCACACAAATGTGTTGTGTATATGTGTGTGCAGGTATACATAGTCCAGAGGTCAATGTGTCTTCTCTAACTCTCCACCACATTTTTTGAGGCAGAGGCTCTCACTGAACCCAGAACTTGCTGATTTGGCTAGACCAACTAGCCAGCAGGCCGCAGGGATCCTTTTATCTTGGCTTCTGTAAATGCTGGGATTAGAGGAATGTTATGCCTGGCGCTTTACATGGGTTCTGGAGAGCTGAAATCAGGTTCTCATGATTGTGTGACAAATATTTATGTACTGAGCCATCTCTTCAACTCTGCCCTCCACATGTCTTCATAAAATCATTAGTAATATGCTTACAGGCGATCCCTCATTCCCTAATCAACTCATGAGGGACACACCTCTTCAATAATTGCATTGAGACTAAATTTCAATATGAATTTTGGAGGGACATAATCACTCAGATGATAGCAGTAGGGGGAGACTACCACAGTATTGAACTTATAACCATCACCCGTAGAGTGGTGGTGCTATGTCTGGGCTAGCTCCTAACAAGCCTGGGAGCTTATTGTTGAATATCCAGAAAGCTCTTGTGTAGGTTGACATGACTTGGATGCCTTAAATCAGTTCTGGTGAAAGCACAAATCAGACCTGACCCCTCCATCCAACCCCTGCAGAGAGTTGGTTGTCGAACATTTAAGAGCATAGTGTGGATAACAAGTAGTCTTTCCCTTTGCCAAGTCCCAAATTATATTAGGGCCCTCCTAGCCTTTTAAAACAAACCGTATAAAATTGAAAGTGATCCTATAAAGAGGATTAGAGTAATCACAGTGAACTTCAATGGCTTTCCATACTGTGGCCTCGAGAAGCTGTCAGAGTCCAGGGAGACAGTTGTGGCCACCCTATGGGATGATGAGTGCTCTGGTTTCTTGAGAGATTCTGTTTGCTTTTTATAGTGCCTTTCCCCTTCATTGTCTTGCCTTAGTCAGCAATGCCTGACTTCAATAACCATGCCTCACTTATGACTTATTTTTCATCATTTGTTAGCTAAAAAAAAAAATCAGCTGTGAAAATTATATTGAATGCTAAAGTAACTGGCTCCCAATTAAAGAAAAATTCACGTAGGATGTGAGTAGATATTTCTCAGTGGAAATACAAGCAGTCAATAGGATAAGGAAAAGACACTTGGTTACTCATGAGGGAAATGAAACTCAGCATCACTGTGAGCTACAGTCATGCTTGTTAGGATGAGTTCAGTTGAAAAGTTCAGTAACAACAACAGTAACAGAGATGCGGAGAAATTAGAGCCTCATATTTCTATAGAAGTAAAAAACAGTGTACACATTTGTTGGACAACTAAATCCAATGCTACTGTATGACCAGCAACTTATACTGCTAGGTAGGTATCCATGAAAGATAACAGAGGTGTATCCACAGAGCTCTTTATAGGAACAGGTATGACAGCATTATTTGTAATAGCCGAAAGGCAGAAGCAATCTAAATGTCCATCACTTGAAGTGGCTAATCAACATGGTACCTACGTCACCACCCATAGTGGAAAATGCTCTTCAGTTAAAGAAAGGAGTAAGCAAATGACATATATCACAACATGAAGCTATACACACATCATAGCAAGGGAACTAAAGGCCACTGAATTGCACCCTGAAATGACTGAATTATATGCTAATGAGTTATGGATTAAAGTCAGGATTGTTTTTTGTTAAACTCTACAATTCTAGTGAGTTTAGAATTAATTTTTCAGACTGCATGTACGATCTCAACCTAAGAACATAGTCTTAAGCAATGAATACACAAGAAAGCTTAAAGCAAAAGTAAACCAATTTCGAGGGACAACCTGAGAGGCTCATCTCAAAGGGAAATGCATGGATATTTGATCTAACTTTCTTTTAGTCTGTATTCTATAGAGAGGCTGGTTTAGATTAATAACCCCCACCTGGGGATCAGGGCGATGGCTCAGTTGGCAAAGTACCTGTGTGTCGGTATGAGAATCTGAGCTCAGACAGCCATACCCAGAAACAATGATAAGAGTGGCTGCACCCATAACCTTTGTGCTAGGAGGGCAGACAGGCAGACTCTGGAGTTTATTGGCCAACTACTCTTGCTGAGTTGGTGAGCTCTGGGTTCAGTGAGAGATTCTATTGAACGCTAAACCAAAACCAAAGTAAAACAAAACAAAAAGGTAAAGAAAGATGGAGGAAGATACCCAACGCTGAAGACCTCTGGTCTCCATATGCATACATAGACTCATGCATGTGCATTTGCACACATGTGTGCATAGACACATCCATTCAATTGTATACAGGATTATATCCATTCAGTTGAAAGAATCCCCCCACCTCTGTAGGTTTCACATTTAATATGACGGTTTTATAAGTCATAAAATCTCCTCCTCCTCTTCCTCCTCCTTTCTTGAGTTTTACTATGTAGCTCTAGCTGTCCTGGAATGCATTTTGTGGACCAAGTTGAACAATAATTCACAGAGATTCGCCTGCCTCTATGTGCTGAGTGCTGGGATTCATGAATAGTTTTAAGGTGACTGTTTCAAGGATAAAGGAGGGTGCGGGGAGGTGGGAAGAATAGACGTTTACTTATTGTTATTGGTAGAACATAAGATACGTTTGAAGAGGTAACCTAAAAATAGCAAATTATCCAATAGCCGTGTGCACTTACTGACTTGGGTTTTATTTGGAGAGTGGTTTTGTGCTATTTTTGGTGCAGAGCAGAGGGCTGAAGACACTTGTGTAAACACTGACCCTGGCCGGTGACTTAGCCTTGCTATAATGCTTTCTCATGGTGCCAGTAGCTTAAAAAAAAAAAAATTCTGCTTCTCATACTTTGCAGAATTGCTGGGAAAATATTACCTTGTGCCCCCTTTGAGAAAGAACTTGCATATTTGAAGATGACAATAACTATGTCACTAGGAATATTTCATTAAACCCAACTACCTCCCTGAAAAACAATCTATGGTTTAAGGGTAATCCTATCCCTTGTAGAATACTTAAATGCCACTTGGAAAATAAAAAACAAATAAATAAATAAAAAAGAAGAAGAAGAAAGAAAAAGAAAAGAAAAAAATGTGTGTTTTGTCTCTTGTATGGTACACCTTAATTTTTATTGATTATGAATGTTATTTTTCCATTTACATTAGGTTTGTTCTTCCGTCTATGTTATTGCTCATCATTCTGAGCTTATTTTTGTTGACTATGGTGCTTAAAGACCAGATTTTAGGAGGAGAAACACAGAAAGGGAAAGCCCTTCTTGAATCCTATTCCTCAGCAACTGCCTGAACATAGCGAGTACGATGTATGGTTTAAGAAATACTGCTTCTTGGGTCCAACATTGCAGGAAGGGAATTAGCCACCAGTCCCACCTTCTACCACAGTTTCTCTAGCAGGTCATACACCTGTCCTTGTGTAGTCCCCAGTCTAGTGTGAAATGCCATTTTCTCAACAAGTACTGGGTCAGTACAAAGTACTATGTAGGACAGCACTCTTGCCTAACCTCCATCAGATAGGTGCTAGGTTTCATCTTGCTCCAATAAGTAAGGTGGCCTCTCTGAGCTAAGTATTTGGGGATGAGTGGGAGGGGAAACATCCCTCTTCCTGGTATCCAAGGATAGATTGTCTCTTGGAAAAGGAGCATGTGCAAGCATTGGGAAGCTGAGACCCTCCAGAGTCAAGTAACTGCATCTTTATCTCAGGAGACTCCTTGGTCCTTGCCTCTGTTGTATAGGCAATGTTATACATCATCAGTGTGAAATCTGGTCTATGAATGAGTTCCAGGATAGCCAGGGCTGTTACACCTAGAAAGTCTGTCTCAAAAACGAACACACATAAAAAGGAATTATTAAAAAAAATGGGCAGGCAGGTTTCAGGCAGCTTGTGTGTAACCTGCTCCCAGGTGCTGGGCTGATCTGCAGTAACCAGCGCGCCAGTTCCGCGGTGGGACCTTCTGCCTGGTGGAGGGACCCCGCGCAGGGAGGGAGCCTGCCAGCTTCCCTTCCGCGACCTCTGTTCCCGCGGACTGCGCTGGAGAGACCGGTACCCAGGCTCTCCCCCCGATATAACATCACTTGGGACACGGCCTGTTGGGGCTTCATTCTGTGCCCGAGGGCGGGTTGGCGCTGTGGTCATCTGGGTGCCAGATCGGCGGGCCATCGTGACCACAGGGCAGCTTGTGTGTAACCTGCTCCCAGGTGCTGGGCTGATCTGCAGTAACCAGCGCGCCAGTTCCGCGGTGGGACCTTCTGCCTGGTGGAGGGACCCCGCGCAGGGAGGGAGCCTGCCAGCTTCCCTTCCGCGACCTATGTTCCCGCGGACTGCGCTGGAGAGACCGGTACCCAGGCTCTCCCCCCAATATAACATCACTTGGGACACGGCCTGTTGGGGCTTCCTTCTGTGCCCGAGGGCGGGTTGGCGCTGTGGTCGTCTGGGTGCCAGATCGGCGGGCCATCGTGACCACAGGGTGAGCAGCGCCACGGAGAGTGCCCTCCGCCATCTTTGCTCCAGTGACCAGGTAGTTGGGACCACCAGGCTCAGAGACAGACAGGCATAATATCGCTTCGGGTTCAGGCAGCTTGTGTGTAACCTGCTCCCAGGTGCTGGGCTGATCTGCAGTGACCAGCGCGCCAGATCTGCTGTGGGACTTCTGCCTGGCAGAGGGACGCCCCCTCCCCCCCCCAGGAGAGATCACACACCCCTGCACAGGGCAGGAGCCTGCCAGCCTCCCTTTGGCGACCTCTGCTCCAGGAATCCACTAGGCTGAGCCTTTAGATGTGCAAGGCCTCCCCAATATAAGATCACTTGGGGCAAAGCACATTAGGGCTCCAAAGTCACTCAGGAGCAGGCAGGCCCCAGAAATCGGTGCCAGGGGAATCCTGGTAATCCAGGGGGGGCAGAAATAGCTTTGCAGGCTCACAGGAGGTCCAACCAACAGCCAGTGGCAGCAGGACCAACTAACACCAGAGGTATCCAGATGGCAAAAGGCAAACGTAGGAATGTTACTAACAGTAATCAAAGTAATGTGGGACCATCCGAACCCAACTCTCCAACAGCAGCAAGTCCTGGATACCCCACCACACCCGAAAGACAAGATCTGGATTTAAAATCACCTCATGATGCTATTAGAGGATCACAAGAAGGACACAAATAAATCTCATAAAGAGTTACAGGAGACCATGAATCAACGGTTAGAAGCCCTTACAAAGGAAACACAAAAATCGCTTAGAGAAATGCGGGAGAACATGGATCAAAAGATGGAGGCGCACAAGGAGACAACACAAAAATCGCTTAACGAGATGAATCAACAGGTAGATGCACTCACAAAGGAATCACAAAATTTGCATAAAGAAATGCAGAAGAATATGGGTCAACAGACGGATGCCCATAAGGAGGCAACACAAAAATTGCTTAAAGAAATGAATCAACGGTTAGATGCCCTTACAAAGGAAACACGAGAACTGCTTAAAGAAATGCAGGAGACGATGGATCAACAGATGGAATCCCATGAGGAGGAAACACAAAAATCGCTCAGAGAAATGCAGGAGAACGTGGGTCATCAGGAAGAAATCCTGAAAGAGGTAATGCAAAAATACCTTAAAGAAATACAGGAAAATACAAACAAACAAGTGAAGGATCTCAGCAAATCCATCCAGGAACTAAAAAAGGAAGTAGAAACAACTAAGAAATCACAAAGGGAGACAACTTTGGAGATAGAAAACCTTGGGAAGAAATCAGGAGTCATAGATGCAAACATCAACAATAGAATACAAGAGATGGAAGAAAGAATCTCAGGTGCTGAAGATTCCATAGAAAGCATCGACTCAACAGTCAAAGAAAATGCAAAATGCAAAAAACGCGTAACCCAAAACATCCAGGAAATCCAGGACACAATGAGAAGACCAAACCTAAGGATTATAGGTATAGATGAGAGTGAAGATTTGCAACTTAAAGGGCCAGTAAACATCTTCAACAAAATTATGGAGGAAAACTTCCCTAACTTAAAGAGAGAGATGCCGATGAACATACAAGAAGCCTACAGAACTCCAAACAGACTGGACCAGAACAGAAATACCTCCCGTCACATAATAATCAAAACACCGAATGTTCTAAACAAAGAAAGAATACTAAATGCAGTAAGAGAAAAGGGCCAAGTAACATACAAAGGAAGACCTATCCGAATCACATCAGACTTCTCACCAGAGACTATGAAAGCCAGAAGATCCTGGGCAGATCTCATGCAGACACTAAGACAGCACAAATGCCAGCCTAGACTACTATACCCAGCAAAACTCTCAATCACCATAGATGGAGAGACCAAGATATTCCATGATAAAACCAAATTTTCACAATATCTTTCCACAAATCCAGCCCTGCAACGGATAATAGGTGGAAACCTCCAATACAGGGAGAGAAACAACACCCTGGAAAAAATGAGATAATAACCTTCTTGAATCAAACCCAAAAGTAGAGAACCACTCAAACATAAAGATAGCGTCAAGAATGGCAGATGGCAATAATCACTATGCCTTAATCTCTCTTAATATCAATGGTCTCAACTCCCCAATTAAAAGACATAGACTAGCAGACTGGATACGTAAACAGGACCCAGCATTTTGCTGCATGCAGGAAACGCACCTCAGTGTCAAAGACAAACACTACCTCAGAGTAAAAGACTGGAAAACAATTTTACAAGCAAATGGCCCCAAGAAACGAGGTGGAGTAGCCATCCTAATATCGGATAAAATTGATTTTCAACCCAAAGTCATCAAAAAAGACACAGAAGGACACTACATACTGATCAAGGGAAAAATCCACCATCAAGAACTCTCAATCCTGAATATCTATGCTCCAAATGCAAGGGCACCCTCATTCGTAAAAGAAACTTTACTAAAACTCAAAGCACACATCGCACCGCACACAATAATAGTGGGTGACTTCAACACCCCGCTCTCTGAAATGGATCGTTCAGGAAAGCAGAAACTAAACAGGGACACAGTGAATCTAATTGAAGCCTTGGACCAAATGGAACTAACTGATATATATAGAACATTTCATCCTAGAGCTAAAGAATACACCTTCTTCTCAGCTCCTCATGGTACCTTCTCCAAAATTGACCATATAATTGGTCACAAATCAGACCTCAACAGATACAAGAAGATAGAAATAATCCCATGCCTCCTATCAGATCACTATGGAATAAGGGTGGTCTTCAATGGCAACAAAAACAAAAGAAAACCCACGTACACATGGAGGCTGAACAATGCTCTACTCAATGATAACTTGGTCAAGGTGGAAATAAAGAAAGAAATCAAAGACTTTTTGAAAGTTAATGAAAATGAAGGCACAACATACCCTAACTTATGGGACACAATGAAAGCAGTGCTAAGAGGAAAATTCATAGCCCTGAGTGCCGCCAAAAAGAAACGGGAGACAGCATACACTAACAGCTTAATGGCACACCTGAAAGCCCTGGAACAAAAAGAAGCAAATACACCAAAGAGGAGTAGAAGGCAGGAAATCATCAAACTCAGGGCTGAAATCAATCAAGTAGAAACAAATAAAACCATACAAAGAATCAACAAAACGAGGAGTTGGTTCTTTGAGAAAATCAACAAGATAGATAAGCCCTTAGCCAGACTAACCAGAGGGCACAGAGATAGTATCCAAATTAATAAAATCAGAAACGAAAAGGGAGAGATAACAACAGAAACTGAGGAAATTCAAAAAATCATCAGATCCTACTACAAAAACCTGTATTCAACACAACTAGAAAATCTTGAGGAAATGGACAATTTCCTTAACAGATACCAAGTACCAAAATTAAATCAGGATCAAATAGACCATCTAAACCGTCCTATAACCCCTGAAGAAATAGAAGTTGTCATTGGAAGTCTTCCAACCAAAAAAAGCACAGGTCCAGATGGTTTTAGTGCAGAATTCTATCAGACCTTCAAAGAAGACCTAACACCAATACTCTTCAAACTGTTCCACAAAATAGAAACAGAAGGAACACTACCCAACTCGTTCTATGAAGCCACAATTACACTAATACCAAAAGCACACAAAGATCCGACAAAGAAAGAGAATCTCAGGCCAATCTCTCTTATGAATATCGATGCAAAAATACTCAATAAAATTCTTGCCAACCGAATCCAAGAACACATCAAAACGATCATTCACCACGATCAAGTAGGCTTCATCCCAGGGATGCAGGGATGGTTCAATATAAGGAAATCCATCAATGTAATCCACTACATAAACAATCTCAAAGAAAAAAACCACATGGTCATCTCATTAGATGCTGAGAAAGCATTTGACAAAATTCAGCATCCTTTCATGCTAAAGGTCTTGGAAAGATCAGGAATTCAAGGCCCATATCTAAACATAGTAAAAGCAATTTACAGCAAACCAGTAGCCAGCATCAATCTAAACGGAGAGAAACTTGAAGCAATCCCACTAAAATCAGGGACTAGACAAGGCTGCCCTCTCTCTCCATATCTTTTCAATATAGTACTTGAAGTTCTAGCTAGAGCAATTAGACAAGAAAAAGAGGTCAAAGGGATACAAATTGGAAAGGAAGAAGTCAAACTATCACTATTTGCAGACGATATGATAGTATACATAAGCGACCCAAAGAACTCCACCAGAGAACTCCTACAGCTGATAAACGACTTCAGCAAAGTGGCCGGATATAAAATCAACTCAAGCAAGTCAGAAGCCTTCCTATACTCAAAGGATAAGCAGGCTGAGAAAGAAGTAAGAGAAATAATACCCTTTACGATAGCCACAAACCATATTAAGTATCTTGGCGTGACGCTAACCAAACAAGTGAAAGATCTGTATGACAAGAACTTCAAGTCTCTGAAGAAAGAAATTGAAGAAGACCTCGGAAGATGGAAAAATCTGCCATGCTCATGGATTGGCAGGATTAATATAGTAAAAATGAGCATCTTACCAAAAGTAATACACAGATTCAATGCAATCCCCATCAAAATCCCAACTCAATTCTTCATAGAGTTAGAAAGAGCAATTCAAAAATTCATCTGGAATAACAGAAAACCCAGAATAGCTAAAACTATTCTCAAGAGTAAAAGAACCTCTGGGGGAATCAGTATCCCGGACCTCAAGCTGTACTACAGAGCAATAGTGTTAAAAACTGCATGGTATTGGTACAGTAACAGACATGTAGATCAATGGAACAGAATTGAAGACCCAGAAATGAATCCACACTCCTATGGTCACTTGATCTTTGACAAAGGAGCTAAAACCATCCAGTGGAAAAAAGATAGCCTTTTCAACAAATGGTGCTGGCTCAGCTGGAGGTCAACATGCAGAAGAATGCAAATTGACCCATCCTTATCTCCTTGCACTAAGCTCAATTCTAAGTGGATCAAAGATCTCCACATAAAACCAGACACACTGAAACTAATAGAAGGGAAACTAGGGAAGAACCTTGAACATATGGGCACAGGGGAGAATTTCCTGAACAGAACTCCAATAGCTTATACTCTAAGATCAAGAATAGACAAATGGGACCTCATTAAATTACAAAGTTTTTGCAAGGCAAAAGACACCGTCAAAAAGACAAAGCGGCAACCAACTAACTGGGAAATGATCTTTACCAACCTTACATCCGACAGAGGGCTAATATCCAAGATATACAAAGAACTCAAGAAGTTAAACTCCAGAGAGGCAAGTAACCCTATTAAAAAATGGGGTACAGAGCTCCACAAAGAGTTCTCACCTGAAGAATATCTAATGGCTGAGAAGCACCTAAAGAGATGTTCATCATCCTTAGTCATTAGGGAAATGCAAATCAAAACAACCCTGAGATTCCATCTCACACCAGTCAGGATGGCTAAGATCAAAAACACAGGAGACAGCAGTTGTTGGCGAGGATGTGGAGAAAGAGGAACACTCCTCCACTGCTGGTGGAATTGCAGGCTGGTACAACCACTCTGGAAAGCAGTCTGGCGGCTCCTCAGAAAACTGGGCATGACACTTCCGGAGGATCCGGCTATACCACTCCTGGGCATATACCCAGAGACTTTACCTGCATGCAATAAGGACACATGCTCCACTATATTCATAGCAGCCTTATTTATAATAGCCAGAAGCTGGAAAGAACCCAGATGTCCCTCAACGGAGGAATGGATTCAGAAGATGTGGTATATTTACACAATGGAATACTACTCTGCAATTAAAAACAATGAATTCACGAAATTCCTAGGCAAATGGTCAGAACTTGAAAATATCATCCTTAGTGAGGTAACCCAATCACAAAAGATCACACATGGTATGAAGTCACTGATAAGGGGATATTGACCCAGAATCTCAGAATACCCTAGACACAATCAGCATATCAATAGATTTCTAAAAAGATGGAAGGAGAGACCCCTGGTCCTGGAAAGACTGGATGTAGGGGAACGCCAGGACAGAGTAATGAGAGGGGGTTGAACGGAGAAAAGAGGGAGGGAAGGGGGCTTATGGGACTTTCGGGGAGGGAGGAAACGGGAAAGGGGAAGTGATTTGGAATGTAAATTAAAAAAATAAAATAAAATTAAATTAAAAAAAAATGGTAGACTTTATGTCTATTCTTTTACTTATTTTCTTGAGGTGGGAATTTGTATGTAGCCCAGGGTTGAATCCTGAGCCTCCTGTGTCAACCTCCCAACTACTGGGATTGCAGGCATGTACCACCACGTTCAGTTTTATAATATGTATATTATTATTTCCTGGTTAATGCCAATGAAAAATGAAGTGATATTGGATTTCACAGCGTCTAATAGCAGAAGGAAACTCAATTTATCTTTCATGAAAAACTTCCTATATTGTCTTTCTTATGTTTAAATTATTTTGAACTTAAATTTTCACCTTTATGGAAAACATATGACTTCATATGTTATTTTTCTTATGTTCAAATTATTTCGAACTTTAGAATTTCTCATATGAAATTGTGTCTCCTCCCACCATTTATAAATATTTCTATACATGATATCAATTGTTTCTGTTTTTACCATCCTCCCATAATAACCAAGTGATTTGAAGGCTTAGAGGTTTCGAGGACTTTCTGATCTTCTAGAGCAGTAGTTCTCAACCTGTGAGTTGTGGCCCCTTTCAGGGTCAAATGACCCTTTCACAGGGGTCACATATCAGATATCCTGCATATCAGATATTTTCATTATGATTGGCAACAGTAGCAAAGTTACAGTTATGAAGTAGCAACAAAAACAATGTTAAGGTTGGGCATCATCACAACATGAAGAACTGTATTAAAGGGTCACTGCATTAGGAAGGATGAGAACCACTGCTCTAGAGGATTGAGTTTGGTTTGCAGAGGTAGTTTATAACTGCCTAGACCTCTAGCTCCAGGGGCCTATGCTGCCCACACATGTAACATTCTCTCCTTCTTTCATTCTCTCATATACACACACCTATGTACAACACATAAATACAAATT
The DNA here is from genome assembly GCA_036184795.1 of Tokudaia tokunoshimensis. Taxonomy (NCBI): domain Eukaryota; kingdom Metazoa; phylum Chordata; class Mammalia; order Rodentia; family Muridae; genus Tokudaia; species Tokudaia tokunoshimensis. The sequence continues at coordinate 62,581,795 of BTHU01000006.1, forward strand.
TTTAAAAGAAAAGAAGGTGATTTTTAACTGAATGTTAAATGTCAATATCTAGAAGAGGGTTGCTTTCCCTCCTGACTAAGAGGTGATAGTAGGATCCATAGTCATTTATCTCAGTCATACATTTAATTAATATACATTCCCTGTATTAAAGAATGAGTTTCATTGCAACATTGTTCTAAAAGTTACATTTATAAACTTCTGTATTGTGCATGTATGTGCGCATGTAGAAGTCTGAGGACAACGATTAGGATTCCTTCTTCTTCTATCACCATGTGGGTCCTCAGGACCAAACTCAGATCTTCAGGTTGATTAGCAAGCATTTTACTTATTGAGCTAGCCCACCAGCCCTCATTATATTTTTATACAAATGTATCATGTACTTGGAACATATTCTACATTTGTATCTACAGTGGCATCAGAGTATTCACACACACACACACACACACACACACACACACACACGTATATATATTTGAAATTTAAGAGCATTGGTTGGTTCCATTTCGAAAACAGAACAAAACACTTCACTGAGCATGATGCACGGATTTTCGTTCCGCTGCCTCATGTGAGTCTGTCTCTGCCTTTCGTAAGGTTAGTGTGGCTTCAGAACTCATCCAAGCACCTGAGACATCTCAGTGGTGCTTCCAAAGAGCGTTGTTTTGTGTCTGTCTGCTCAGAGCTTCATCCACCACTATTTTGCTCACTCACCAAGTTTGGATCCTATGTCTCTCACATCTGTCTGTGTAGACTTTGTGAACCAAAATAGTTTTGTGTAGTCAGCAAATTCCAGCACCTTGTTATTTAGTCCATTTTCAAGGGTCTTAATAAAGTCCTGGAGAACACTGCTTTTCTATTGATTGCTGACACCCAACTATTAACTCCCTTCCGTGCTGAGATTGGGTTGTTTACTCTTTTATTCCCTCTATCTCTTAACCCACAGTTAACTCATGATTGACAGACCTTTACCACTTACCCAGTGTTTGTCAAGTTTCCTTAATAGTTTCTTGTGTGGGACTTTATCAAAAGCCCATTGAGAGTCTAAATAAATTAATCCACTACTTTCTCTCTATCTACCTTTTGGTTGCCTCTATAAAATCCTGCGTTAAAAAACAAAACAAAACAAAAGGCACATAAAGAAATAACAAATTCCAAATGTTCTCCTAGTTTTGTATTTTCAATTATATCATCTATAGCTACGTTTTCTTCCCTTAAAATTACTTTCCTGTTCGTGTCAATTCTGGCCCACCACTGAGCTTTTACAAACTCTATTCTTTGACACATATTAATGATGTAATAGGACTTTTAAGCTACTTTTCAAAGTAAATAAATTCCAGTGGTTGGCTATTTCTGCAGGCAACCCTTTCTTGCTTTTATTTATTTACCAGCTTGTCAAAAATTCCAGGGAAGTGAGTTTTCTCCAATATTTCTCTAATATTTTGGTTTAATAGATAAAATGTGTTGTCATGACTACGTTCTGGGACAATATTTGAATTGCATTCGCTCTTCTTCAAAGGTTCCTCACCTTAAACAGAAAAGAAAAGAAACGGAATGAAAGACAGCATGAGTGTATATGATAAACAACATACCCAAGGTATTCCTTTGGTATAACTGTAGGTCTGATCTTGACAGTGCTGTCAACAGTAGATGCTCCTCGCTGTGGTGAGGCCATTGACCATGGTGGAAACGTGAAGCTCCTTGAGGAGTGCTGTGGTTTGGATGGGGTCTGTATCCCAAAGGCTCCTGTCTTAGAGGCGTGGTATCCAGGCATGGTTGTGTAGATGCCTTTTTTTTTGTAATGGTGGAAGGTGCTATGCAGACCACGGAGCAGGGGTGATGGGGGAGCATGATAGGGAGCCATTAACTGTCTTACCCAACAGCAAACTCTACGAAGTACAATTGCAACATGCCAGGCAAGACTTGCCCATTGGTGCAGGAGAGGGGCATGACATGTGGGTCATGTGAGCATGACTCTTAATATTAAATAGTTAACCAATTGTATTTATGTATATCAAACTCACAATTTCAAGATGCCGATTTACAATGATAAAAGTTTTATCCAAATTTTCTAACCTTTGGATAAATTAACGTCTGACTCTATTGCTCCTTAGTTCTTCTCCCCCTGCCAAGCGCTTCTTCCGTCCCATGCTCTTGCACCTCCTCTGACCCCCCCCCCACCAACCCTTAGCTCCGCCTCCTCTTTTCTTTTCCATCAGAGGCCTCTCACTGCTTCAAATGTCATTGGATAGGAAATATCTTGCAACAGAGGGACTCACACCAGGTAATCTAAACTTGGTCAAAAGCCCATGTGTGGGGAAGTTCTGGGTTCATGCAGAGAAAGTAGTGCTGTTGGTTTGCTAAACGGACTTAATATGCCTGATGAATTAATTGCCTTCTGAATACCTATGTTAACGATCATAGATTAGAGTTGTCTCAGCGTTTGTTTGGCACCTCCAAGGCTTAGGTAGACGAGGGATCAGAAGAGAGAATGCCAGAGGAAATGTTGTGAAATGCTGTCCTCCGAGTGCGATGCCTGGTGTTGTACTCTTGAACTCTCAGCAGCTGTGATTACCTGCACAAGACCTGCACAACATTGGACTGGTCGACTGTCCATCATGGAGGGGGGTGGGAGTCATGAGGCCTTGATGGTAAATTGCTCTGTGCTCCTGTAAACAACTCTAAATTAAACTCAGTGAGTCACAGCAGAGGAAAGCAAAACAAAAACCTGCCCCAAAGTGGAAGAGAAACCAGTTGGGAAGAGAAAGAGGATCGATGGGAGGGGGAGGGGGCCAAGAGTGGAAGATAGGAGGTGAATATGATCAAAGTATATTTTGTAGAAGCATGAAAATGTGATACTGAAACCATTATTATATATAATATATGCTTAGTAAAAACTAAAAAAACAAAAAGATATGTGGGAAGTGGTTAGGCCATGGGGGGGGGGGGGGCACAGGACAGCAGCGAACCAGGGGTCTCATCTCCTAGGAGAATGAGTTGATATAAAAGAACCAACTTGACCCAGACTTTGTCTCTGGCTTTCCATTTTGACGTATAATCTCACCAAGCACTTGTCTGCCATGATGCCATTCACCATGAGGTTGTTTAGATAGAGGAGCCTTGCAGTGCTCATACGCTAAGCTTCTGTAAATAGCAAGTGATATAAATGCCTTTTCTTCATAAAGTATGGTGCCACTAGTTTTTTTTTTAAAGTAGTAATAGGGAACTAATATAGGAAATTACATATTGACATTTACATTTACGTAGTAACTTTTGTGCCTCACAACTACCTTGTTATTATTATTTGATTGTAAACTGTTTTAAGAAATACCATTTGCCTTGGGCCATGGAGCACTGGCACCCACCCTGGGTTAGAGTGTGAGCTTTCAGGTTTGCCTTCAAAGTCCTGTTTGTTCTTTCACACTGCTATTGTGTGCCTCTGTTCCTTTGAGCTGTATGTGTTAAAGATTTAAGCAATTTTTAAAAAAATTATTTGTAGCATCTTACATACTATTGATTTCAAAGTATCTTTAGAAGATATGCAGATCTAAATGTGGAGGGGACATATCCTTGTCCTATTGTATCTTATACCTGCCAAATCTTCCCCTTTTGAAGTGAAGGACATTTTCATTTCGGATTAATATTAAGACAACATAAAAAGAATTTTGCTCTCTGAGGTGAGCTTTTCTTCAGTATTTCAACAAACCATTTATACTTTTATCTTTTTTTTCCTACAAAAAAAAAGTTTCCCTCATTTAAATTGTCACAGCTTGGGAGCCCTGCCTGGAATACATAATAACTGCTTGTAACACTTAAAATGAAAACAAATTTACCAAGAATGGCGGAATGACAACAAAGAACAAGAAAAATATAAGTCCACAGAAAATAGTCTCTCCTACGCATATATTTTCAGCACCAGGAATTTTTATTGAAATTGCTGTTTCCGGTACTGCTTACCTTTTCAGCATCTGAATTTTTTTTTCCCCTTGGTCGTGTGGAGTGGGAGTTGTAAAACTCTAAAAACCTAAAGAGAGTGGTGAATCTTTCTTGAGTGGTATATTAGTCAGGGTTCTCTAGAGTCACAGAATTTTTGGGTAGCCTCTATATAGTAAGGGAATTTGTTATGATGACTTACAGTCTGTAGTCTAACTTGCCAACAATGGTCAGCTGTGAGTGGAAGTTCAAGGATCTAATAGTTGCTCAGTCCCACAAGATAAGGAGGCAAAGAAGAGAGAGCGAATCTTCCTTCTTCCAATATCCTTATGCAGGCCTCCAGCAGAAGGTGTGGCCCAGATTAAAGGCGTGTACCACCACGCCTGGATTTGGGACTTGCTTTGTCCCAGATGATCTTAAACTCAGGGATCTCCTTGCCTTAGTCTCCTGGGATTCATAGCCACTACGCTTCAAGATCTCCATGACGAGATCCAGGTCAGAAACTTGTATCTGCCAGCCTCAAGATCTGGATCACAGGTGAACCTTCCATTTCTGGATTGTAATTCATTCCAGATGTAGTCAGGTTGACAACCAGGAATAACCATTGCAAGTGGTTATTTGGCTTCCATTAAGAACATTTGGGGGAAATGATGCAGAACCTACGCAGAGCTTTGCTTCAAAAATAGGGTAGAGCCTCTCCCAGCCACGGCAGGACACACTACTGGGGCTGCCACCTTTTGGTAGAACAGAAGGCCATGGTTTTTCCATCTCTGGTTTCTTTGTACTAGATGCTAACAGCCCTCTTCTCAGTGTGACAACCACAAACATCCTTCTTCAGACATTGTCCCAAATTTCCAGGTCGGCCACCACTTTGCCATAGAGGCCAAGCTCTTGGGAATATAATTCTGGACTCCAGTAGGGGCTTTGACGAACCTGTCTCTTCCTCTCCCATCCAAGGCCCACACTGGTCTCGATGCCTGAAAATAAGAGGCCTGCCTGTCAATCAGCTTCGGCTTAGACTTTTCACCGAATAATTCCGTGGTTCCAAAAGACACATTTGTTCTCTTTGGTCATCTGGAGAGCTTCTCTCTTGGTAGAAAGAGCTGGGAGATATTTCCTAAAAATTCCACACTCCTCTCTGGTCCTCCCATCTAGTTTAAAAGCTACTATTTAAAGAGAACCAAGTGTAAGGGGCAGACTTCACTGACCTTAGAGGAGACAGTCCCAGCTCTGGGCTTTTGTTTCTTTATCTACACTGTGAAATAGTTGACCTAAATAAAACTTCTCATGGCTCCTTTCAGCTCTAGAATATTATTGTCCGCAGGTTCTCCTTTTTTATGGCTTCTTGAAAAATGTCAATCCAGACTGCAAAACCGCCCTCCCATGGCATAAGGCCTGTTTTTGCAAAACAGTGCTTGGGTCTGGTCTGTTTGCTTTATCTCGTCTCTATTCCTTTTCCCCCAAAGTGAACTTGTATTAGCCAATAAAGGAGAATTTGGAAAGGTTGTTCACATTTCCTCAAACAGGTCATTTATTTGTAAGTCCAGTCCTAGCTTAAAAGTATGCCCTGTGTATTGAGATTAAACAGTAAAAATGTAGAAATCTAACTACAGTTCAAAGATAATGATATAGGAAAGCCTATTTGGGGAGAGGGGAAACAGGTAATCCTTACTGAATTTATCTGCAGAGAACCTTTTACAGATATGCACAATTTTCCTGGCCCTGGAAGGCAGAGGCAGGTTGAACTCTGTGAGTTCCAGAGAGATCAGCCTGGTCTGCAAAGGGGGTTCCAGATCAACCAGAGCTACATAGAGCGACCCTGTCTCAAAACCTAAAAGTTCGCATGTAACCTTCTGCCTTAGTTCATGGAACCATTACTCCTAGGAAGTCAGGAGCAGTCATAGCCAAGGCCACTCACTTCCTTGTTGTGGGACCTTAGGCCAGTTAATCTGTCTCTGAGCTTCATTTCCCTAATTTTTTAAATTGAGGGAGTTGAATTTGGTTTCTAAATTCTCTGCTAGCTCTAAAATTCAAAAACCTAAATCACAAACATGGATAGGAACAAGGTTTTCACAGCAAGCTTCTTGAGTAGGGCTGGGGAGCTGGATCCCAGCAGTGACTTTTCTCTCCCTCCATGGGCAAACTTTGAGCTCTTTAGTGTAGCCAGCAAGGGAGAGGGCCATAGAAGGGTTGGCGGTTCCCTCTCTCTTCTATCAGATGCTATATACACTCCATGTTTTAGGGCCTGTGGATAAAAGCCATGAGTTCTAGGAAAATGGTTGGGAGCCCTGAGAAGGAAACCAAGACAACAGGAACGTAGGAAAGAAATGACCTGGTAGAGAGAATAGTCTCTTCTTAGGTTACAGGGTCTCAGAAGGTAAGTAACCAGTGTTCCCCTTGCTCTACACACAGCTGTGAAGACTAGGAAGTGCTCCTGAAGGAGGGAGAGTGACAGATGAGGTAGCCAAAGGGGTGACCGACTTCTTATGACAAACATGGTGTGGCACCCATTTGCAAAGCCAAAACCCAGCACCTTTCCAGTCTTTGTTTTAAGAGTAACTTCTAATCTCTTCCTGGTCACTAACTCCTGATTAAAAAACAGGCCCTGCCCCTTCTAAGGCCTGCCTGGGTTCAGAAAATGATCCAAGGATTCATTCCAGTGATCTTAAGAGTGCAGAGTGCCCTTGGGTCATGAGTGTGGTTGCTGTTAAAATCCCCTCCCAGAGGGAGGATAAGTCACATTTACTCCACCCATCTCCCCATGTCTTAATCACAAATCAAGCTCATGCTTGGTGACTTTATTGTGCCTACTTAGAGAACATACGTGAGGGGTTGCTTACTGACATGTATGTGCGGCCCCCAAAACGTTCTACCAGTAAGTCTTTATGGGAAAGCAGGGGTGAGAGCTTTCCCATAGTCACATAAAAGGAACCCCCCACCTCCCCTAGCCTTCCCTGGTCTATACATTCCAGCTCTTCCTTGAGACCTATATTTGGGAAGCTTGGGTACAAGAGGTATGGAGTGGTTGAATCCTCAGGTGTGAGGGTCTCAAATACACTTTCCAACCCTCTAATGAGGGAATGTTACAGTTGACAAAATCAGCTGTGATGATCTTTTACAAGTGGGCATAGCTGAATTCCCCAAGATGGTAGTTGTTTGCCTTGAAGGTCAGTCTTGTGTAAGACTGTTATCTTACTTACTTGTAAAAGAAGATTCTATAACCACTGCTATATGCCAGGCACTGTTCTAGATGCTTGAAAGAGTCAAGATCCTGACCTTTGTGTGTGCAATGATGATGGTACTTACATTAAATCACATGGAACTTAGGAAAGACACGAAAATCGCTTTTTCCTTCATCTTCTTCTTTTATTTTTTTTCTTAATCCAGCATTCACGATACCTAAAAATTTTCTTAAGAATTCTTGCCAGAGAACCAGTAATGATACTCTGTTCTGTTTGCAAACAGGAGCCTAGCATAATTGTCCTCGGAGAGGCACCACCCAACAGCTGACTGAAACATATGCAGAGACCCACAGACAAACATTAGAAGGGGCCAGGGGAACCTTGTGGAAGAGTTGAGGGAAGGACTGAGGAATCGAAAGAAGACATGGACTCCACAGGAAGAACAATTAACTGGACCCTTGGGGGCTCTCAGAGACTCAACCACCAAGCAAAGAGCAAGCACCCGCTGTACCTTGACACCCCTCCCCTGCCCTCCCCTACCCCCCCATTCCTGCATATTTGTAGCAGATATGCAGCTTGGTCTTCATGCCGGTCCCTCAACAACTAGAGCAGGGGCTGTCCCTAAATTTGTTGCCTACCTGTGGATTCCTTCCCCTAACTGGGCTGCCTTGTCAGTGGGAGAGGATGTGCCTAGTTCTCTAGTGTGCTGGGGGGATGGTGGGGGAGGGAATGGATATGGTGGGAGAAGCTTCAAGAAAAGGGGACTGGAAGGAGAGAGGGAAACTGATATTAGGATGTAAAGTGAAAAAAATTAATTCATTAATTAATTAAAAAAGCACTCTCCCACCTCCCCACCCCCCAACCTCCCACCCCCACCAAGTGTTTTCTCTAGTGGTGGTAATGCATGCCTTTAATCCCAGCACTTGGGAGGCAGAGGCAAGACATCTCTGTGAGTTTGAAGCCAGTCTCATCTATAGAAAACTAAGTTCTAGGACAGCCAGGGCAACACAGAGAAACTGTGTCAAAACAAAACAAAACAAAAAAAACCCAGTTCTTTAATTGTTTGTTTCCATTATTGATAGAGCAATGTGCTGCTTGAGACTAGTGTGCATAATGTGATAGTAGTTTTCTAACTTCTGTGGTGTTACCGTGACTGGTGTCTGTTTGGTAACCCATCTTCCATGTTTTCTTGCAGTGTCTCTGTAGAGAACTTGAGGTTTAAAGCATCTCTGAAGAGCTGGCCATCTTGCCTTCCTCACATTAGTTTGTAGACTTTCAAAATAATTATTTTTGGCATCTTACCAGTAAGGGGGAAATCAGTTTAGAAATGTTAAACAGAACTCTCGTGCACCTTTGATTGTCAGCTCTGTGGTTCCTGATGCAGATCATTCTCACAGGCCAGAGGATCTCCTTATAGAACTGGCAACTCCCACCTCTCATAATAATGGGGATCCCCCCTCACAGCATGAAATTGGTGAAGTGTGAAATCCTTCCTCCCTGGTCTCTGAGTGTACTGAGGAGTGTGGCCACACTCTGCTCTGTTCTTGCTTAGTTTATTGGACTTAATATCAACAGCAACTTCTGGAAATGGGTCTTAACCTTGGAAGTTATCTAGGGGTATCTTTAAAGGATAGACAGACAGACACACACACACACACACACACACACGATTCTTAAAGTTATTTCCCTTATCCTTGAGTTCACATTTCAAGGTTCCAATCAACGAAGATCTAAAAAAAATTGTGGTACTATACAATTAGGTGTAAGAGAGCAGGAGAGAGTGATTACTCATACCTCTTAAAAGTATATATATATATATACATCATTTTGGCCCCCTTCTCCCCTCTCCTACTGACTATCCTCTCTCAAACCTCTCCTATGAGCCCCTCTCCCATATCCTTTCAAGTTGATGGCTTTTTTTCTTTGGTTGTTATTGTTACATACATATATGTATATGCACAAATATTTAGAGATAAAACCTGCTGAATTCATTTTTGTTGCTTGTATCTATATGTTTTTAAGGCTGACCACTATGCATTGGATAACCTGGAGATACTTGTCAGGGGTTGGGACTCTACTTCTATTAATGGTTCTGGGCTCCTTTATGCTGCTATTTCTAGGAGAGACTGATTTACAGAAGACTTGGTAGTATTTTGACTCTTAAATCTTTCAGACCTCTCTTCTGTGATGTTCCCTGAGCCACAGATGCAGAAGCTATTATGTAGATGCACTGGTTGGGGCTAGGCTCCTCATGATTGTTTATCTCTGCATTGTATCCAGCTGTGGTTTTCTCTGATGGTCTCCATTTGCTGTAATGAGATGCTTCTTTGATGAGGAGTGGTAGCTACATTTATCTGCAAATTTCACTTTTCTTGAGTATAAAACTGTTATACTTTATTATTGTTGTTTTTTTTCACCTCTCAGTGTACCTAATTCATAAAATATACATGTTTATAGGAAACCACACAATATATGAAAGGGTAGTCACTATCTTCAATTGCAGGTACCCACTGGGGATCTTAAAAATAACCTGTGGGTAAGGACAGGATGCCCATCTGTGATATGACATGCCACAGGATAGAGTTAGATTTTGGATTTTTTTTCTCTATCCCTTACCTCTCACCCTGCTGCCCACCAGACTGGTATATTGTTCTCAATTTCTCCAGGCTTTGCACTCACAGACTAGCCTCAAGATTCCTACCACCAGAACATATTAAAAGACACATTTCCTGCTATATGGTATGTTGAATCTCCACAGATTTTGTTTTCGTGTCGTTTCCAAAATAATCTAGGAGACTGTTTGTACCATGAATACAGCAGTGGGAAGCTGGTGTATTTCTGCCTCATGGTAAGCCATTATCACTTTCTTCTATTTCTCACAATATACGAGTAATAATGAGCTACTAGGCTGAGAATCAGCCACACATTTCTTGGGGGCAGAATGGACTTTTAAATACAGAGCTGCCTTCTCTCTGGGACTTGACATTTTATTAATTATGCCCCTTTTACTTATGAGTTCTGAAGCTTAGTTTTTCCATAACTTCAGTTTCTTTTTCTGTAAAGTGGAAGAGAAAGTGCCCATTACGAGTTAGAAAAAGGGGTAATGAGAACAGCAAGTGAGCTAGAACTTGGCTGGAAATACCTACCGAGAAAGGGTTGGTTTCTGTCCTCCTGTCTCACTCTCTTTGTTCACCTGCATCCCTGAGACGTTGGCTCCCAGTGTGTGCTGTGGTGGGAAGCATATCCCTTTATGCCCAATGTAGTTCTGAATGCACTTGTTGAAGGCTGAATGACAAATGGCAGCCCCTGCCTGAGGGACTGAAGTCTTGACCAACCTTGTGGTATGATGGCTTGCCTTTTACAATTCCTTGCTTTGGAAGTCAGGCATGGTCAACCATGCTCATGTAGTTTGAAAATGTGCAGGAGAAACAGTAGTCTTCCCACTAAACCTCGCAAATCCCTCCTCCAGTCTGAAATGGTCGTTTCCAGAACTTTCTTTTCTATTATCACCGTAAGATACAAGTTTCTAATAAATGACCCAACCAATGGTCAACAGATTCTCTCTTAATTTGACACCTGGGAAAGGGAAAGGCTCATGATTTGGTACTGAGGAGGCTAGGCTACAGTGTGGAGGACTAGGAGCCACTCTGAGAAGGTATCATGAGCCCACCAAGATCTTGGCTGCTTGCCTTAAATTAAGTGAAGAAGATAGCTTTAATATCTTTATTAGAGTGTTTCTAGACAGCCGGCATTCATCATTTTCTTTGCTTTTATTGTCCGAATGGTTAGTATTTGGTCCAGGACAGGGCTCCAGCATCAGAAAACCTTGTAGCACCTCCTCAACAATCCACACTTGCTTCTCATTCTTCCTATCAACAAAGAATATGAAACAGAGATGAAGAACATCTGCAAATGAAAGGGAGAAGAAGAGATTGGAAACATTAATTTTGTATGGCCAGCTAGATAGATAAACTACACTTAAATCAAAAGCAAATGCACATTGCCCAAAGAAGTAAACAAGTTCCTGGCAGTGGCTCTGAAAGCAATCAGGCTTGGTCCCTGCTCTTTGCTTTCTCTCTAAGTTTTCATCAACATAGTTTCGATGTCAGTAAGACACATGATTGTGGTTTTATTATATTAAAAACTTAGTGCTTAATACTGCCCCCTTAATTTCAGTTTGCAGTCACAATGTGCAGAAGAAAGCCAGTGAGCCAAACAAACCAAAAATTGTATTCAGTTTGAAGAGTATGTACACCTGTGACAAGTGACCTCTTTGTACTGAAGGTGAGTTTTCAATATTTTAGAAACACTGGGCAATGAAATTTGGGAGACAACACTGATGTGAGGTGGTAGGGTTCCACACAACAGTGGTGGTAGCAGAACTCTCTAGAGATCTATGGTCAAGGTTCTGCACTTCCTGGTTAGAGTGAAGGTCGGTTGCTGGTTTGCATGTGGGATCAACATTTCATGCAAAGACAACAATAACAACAACATTCTTGTATAGAGAGCAGAATGCTTATATGAAGGTAGGAATATCAGCTTCCTCCCTAATTCAGTTCCTTGGTTCCCTCAATTCCCATTGCCTTTTTGTTGCAAAAGCAGGCATAGTATGCTCAAAAAGGCTCTGGGAGTCAAGGATGCTCTCCCGGCTGTTCAAGGTCTTCCAACTCCCACTGCTCCCAGGCTCAGCTGCCCACAGCTTGGCTGAGCATAGTTTTCACCACACCCTGACCATGCCTCTCTGAGCTGTCTTTGTTTATGTTACTCCCTCTGCCTGAGATTCTCTTCTCGATGGACCCAAGTGGGGTGGCCTCTCCTTGGGGGATCCTCCACTACCCCTGAAGAAATGAACTCTGCTGACTCTGCTCTGAGTAGGCTTTGGCACTTTCTATCCCCCAGGCTTCCATCTTAGTTGCTCACCAGGTACAAACATTCCTCAAGGGCAGGACTTCCTCATTTTTGTAGAGAGCGCCGCAGGCATAGGAAAGCGAAGATGCCAGCTAATCCCGCCCTTTTCTGATCTCTTTACTTGCCAGTGATCGGCAGCTTGCACAGTTGTCCTTTCATGTTTAACCCTCTTGCTGCTCCTGTACTGTTGTGTCAGACTGGTACTGCTGGGCTTAGATTCCATAAAAGCATATGTTTCTGCCTAGTAAGAGTTTAGCCACTGGAAGCTTGGGCTGTATTGTATCTTTCGTTTCGTGTCCTAGCCACCAGATTATGTTTTCCACACTGGCTTTCCACTTGCAGCCAAGATTAATTCTCCATGTGTTCAGATTCAGGACTGAGTCTGTGAAAAGGGCTTCCTTTGTGCAGTAGGCCCCAAGCTGGCATCTGCCAAAGAATTCCAGATTTGTCACCGTTCAAACCCAAGATTTTGGTTGGTGCCTTAATGTAGGTGGTTGCTCCTTCCAGCCAAGGACCTTGTTGGAGGACTTGCCAGGGAGGTGTTTGCTCTTCCTGGGAATTTGATGAACACTTTTGTGTAGTTCAGTGTGGATCAGTAATTTTCCAGCATCTGATTGCTTCTGCCAGATAAGCCATAGCCTTTAGGTTGGTAGAATGGCTTGTGATAAGACTCGGGTGCAGGCAAACTCATAATCGTATGGATGTTTGGGGATCAGCAGTGGGAGGAGAAGGGGGGTGAGCATAGGTATAGGAGAAGTTCTCTCACCAATAAGATACCAGGGAATTAAGCTTAATGTATGTTCTATGACCAAATATGTAGTATGACAGACTGTGGGTTTGTTGACAGTTCATGTTTTATGAAATTAGAGTTCTATTATCTATGAACTTTCTAGGAAAGGAAAGCAATAAATCTCTTTTTTTAAGATAACATGGGCATGTTTATACATAATGCAAAATCATAGCTCATTTTATTGAGTTCAAGATTCTTTGTGCTTCATATTAAATATTTTGTTCTATCTTCACAACAATCCCAAGAGATGGATACATCATATATACTTAATAAATAACCAAAATGACATGTAAGAATGTTATATAATCTTATTTTATGCATAGAGTGATATTTTAACTGTCAGTTTTCTCAAGCTGTCTTTTCCTTTGTTTTCTCAAACAATGGAAGAAAAGAAGCTTCCTGACTCTTCTTCCTTCGTGTAAGGGAAAAAGATGTTTGAGGGCGAGGAACACTCCTCCACTGCTGGTGGAATTGCAGGCTGGTACAACCACTCTGGAAAGCAGTCTGGCGGTTCCTCAGAAAACTGGGCATGACACTCCCGGAGGATCCGGCTATACCACTCCTGGGCATATACCCAGAGGCTTTACCTGCATGCAATAAGGACACATGCTCCACTATGTTCATAGCAGCCTTATTTATAATAGCCAGAAGCTGGAAAGAACCCAGATGTCCCTCAACGGAGGAATGGATTCAGAAGATGTGGTATATCTACACAATGGAATACTACTCTGCAATTAAAAACAATGAATTCACGAAATTCCTAGGCAAATGGTCAGATCTTGAAAATATCATCCTTAGTGAGGTAACCCAATCACAAAAGAACACACATGGTATGCAGTCACTGATAAGGGGATATTGACCCAGAATCTCGGAATACCCTAGACACAATCCGCATATCAATAGATTTCTAAGAAGATGGAAGGAGAGACCCCTGGTCCTGGAAAGACTGGATGTAGGGGAACGCCAGGACAGAGTAACGAGAGGGGGTTGAATGGAGAAAAGAGGGAGGGAAGGGGGCTTATGGGACTTTCGGGGAGGGAGGAAACGGGAAAGGGGAAGTGATTTGGAATGTAAATTAAAAAAAAAAAGATGTTTGAGGGGTTTGCTAGAGAAAGGTGTATCTATCTGGACCCTGAGGAGCTATAGCAGAGCTATGGGAATGTAGGCCACAAAAACTTTTTTTAAAGAAATACTTGAGCCAGGCAGTGGTGGTGCATACCTTAATCTCAGTACTCAGGAGGCAGAGGCATGTGGATCTCTATAAGTTCGAGGCCAGCCTGATCTACAGAGCAAATTTCAGGAGAGTCAGGGCTACACAGAAGAACTCCATGTCAAAAAAACCAAAGCAGGGAAAAGAAGAACTACTTGGGGTGGATTAGAAACAGATTGGGATATTAACATAGTCAACTGTGATGTGTCCACTGTCTAGGTCTATGTTCACCCATTGTGGAGATCCAAGAAAAGCCGGCTTGGCTAAGTAAATTCCTCTTTACTAGCAATGTGGCCATGTAGGGCACCAGATTGGCAGTCTTAAGTTTCACACAAGCTCATATGGAGCGGAAGAAGGGATGCACCATTATTATCTGCCCTATAGAAGGGTCAGCCTGTCTGTGCATGGAGACTTAGTGCTCTATTAACAGGCATCTATCCTGTGCTATCTGAGCAACACACAGTCAGTTCTATTTCTTCGGCACCTCATTTGCCTAGGTGTTCCCTTCCTCCTGGAAGAGATGGAAATCCATTCCATCTAGTGGGATGAGGAATGGACCCAGAGGCCAGGAAGTATCTCTTAAACATTTTCTGTGACCTGACCTAGATTCTTGATAGCACTGGCTGACTCCTCCTTCCTATCTCTTCCAGTTGTTGCCAAGGCCCCAGGCTTAAGGCAACAGACATCGAGGACTAAAGCTTGTGGGTAAGGCTTCTCTCTCTCTCTGGTTCCTTGTTGGTTACACAACAGGGAAGGAAACAGCCAGGACACTGCAGAAGCAGGCGGCGTGTGCATAAAGGATGTAATGCCGGTGGGTAGAAACATTCTCTAAGAACAGAAAAGCTCATCTCAACCCTGACACAACTTACACATACCCCAATAATAAAGAGTTAGCAGAAAGTCTTAGGAAAATACCTGCTCCAAAGGCAAAGAGTCTATTATAGAAATATACTGAAAACCTTCTGGATCCGGATGGCCCACCTCCTGAACTGATGCCCCTTTTACAACACATACTAGAGCAAATGAGGAATCAGAAACAACTTTGCTAAGGCTAGAGAAAGAGTGAGTAGATATGCCCTCCTGGCAGATTAGACATGTGTGGGGGCAGTATCCACGGTACAGAACACCTGTGGTAATCTAATTGAGGGCAATAAATAGCATAGGGTTTTTTTTTTTGTTGTTGTTGTTGTTCGTTTGAGAAGATAAACTACGACCAAATTGGTGGCTAGCAGGAGACTTACAAGGCTAAGAGCGGAGTCCAGTGGAACAGATGTTAAGTGTTCAGAATTTAGCAGAGCACTTAGGGTGAACTCTCCACACATTTTCCTTGCAAAATTAGTCCTGATTGATTTGGATATGAACAGGATGGAATCTAGCAAACACACATGGGCTCTGGTGAGGTACAAGGTCCCCAGTGGAAAGAGAGAGAGGAGAGAGA
Organism: Tokudaia tokunoshimensis; assembly: GCA_036184795.1. Lineage (NCBI taxonomy): Eukaryota > Metazoa > Chordata > Mammalia > Rodentia > Muridae > Tokudaia > Tokudaia tokunoshimensis. The sequence continues at coordinate 62,597,250 of BTHU01000006.1, forward strand.
GGATGCAGATTGCTATTAGAAAAGATTTTAGTAGATGCTTATTTGTTTATTCTAAGGAGCCGATTCATTTTTTGAAGTTATAAAGGCATAAAATAAAAGATAAAGGTATGCCAAGAGAGTTTCTGTTTTAAAAATAACTGGTCATTTTTCATGTAGAAGAAAGTTCTAATATATATAGACATAGCCCTAATTATCCATTCACTCCATGAGCTCCTGCTCCCTGCCCCTAAGCACAGGTCGAGTGAATATAGCCACTGCCCTAGGGGTCCACTTGTTGCTGTGTAACTTCAGGAGGGTACTCTGGAGGGGGCAGGGAGAACCTCGCAACACTACGTTGAATCATAAGTCTAATGATGCTAACTGCTTACATGTGATGTGCTAATGTATACTTCAGAAAGCATCTTACCCTTCTCCGGTTTCTGAAAGATTCTGGGCTAATAGTTCTTTCTTTTTATTTTTTTTTATTTTATTTTTTTGAGACAGGATTTCTCTGTGTAACCATCCTGGCTGTCCTGGAACATGCTATGTAGACCAAGGTAACCTCAAGCTTACAGAGATCCACCTGCTTCTGTTTCTCCAAATGCTGGGATTAAAGTTGTGAGTCTCCATGCCCTTCTATGAGCCAATAGTTAGCTCTCAGTGGCTGCGATATTTGTGTTCCTCCAAGTTCTTATGTTAGAATCCTCATCTCCAAGGTCTTGGTATGAGGAGGTAGGGCATCTGGGAGATGGTGGGAATTGGAGACTCATGAATAGGATTAGTGCCCTTCACTGGTACATCTAATCTCCTTTGGAACAACCCCACTTCCTTCTGTTCATATGGCACCACAGTGATAAATCACTTTTCTACAAGGAAGTGAGCCTTTAGTACCAGACCCAGAATATACCTTGTTTTTGTATTTTTCCAGTCTCCAGGCTAGAAAATTTCTAGATGTATTTCTGCTGTTCATAAGCTACTGACTTTACGGCATACTTTTGTAGCTACTTAACATACTATTGCTTAGCCTCTTCCTGGATATTGCTCGGCTTTGCTCCACTCTTTTACTCCCATTCCCAGAATGTATCTCCAAGGAGCCTATCTCCTGATTGCCTCTCCTACATCTGTTCCCTGGTGCTAATGATTTACCCTGCTGACGGCTGACCAACTCGAGAATTGGAGTGGCGTGAAGTTAGGGTTGGGATGGAAGGCACTAGAAAGTCTCAAAGGGCTGGCGTTTGTAATTAGAAGCAGAACTGAAGATAATTCTCTGACCTTCCCTCTATGTTTTGAGGCTCATCGGCCTGTGGATGCTGATGCTCGAAGCCCAGTGCCTTCATTGGATTCTGGATCTAGGGACAGGTGTTCTACGGGCATCTTAGGCTTGGATGTTTCAGTAGAAACTCATTGAAGTTTCTCCGCCATATTCATTAGAATTTTCTTGCTCTACCCCAGCCATCAATAGGACTATGTTTTTTACCCTTTCCACCACCCCCCCGAGTCATTTCCTATGGCTTCTAAGATGTATTAGACACTTTCTGCTGCTGAGACAACACACCACAAAGCAACTGAAGGGAGAAAGGATTTAGTTTGGCTCATGGTCTCAGGGGTTTCAGTATATTACAAATTGACTCCTTGGCCTTGGGATTTGGGTGTAGTGAGACAGAAGATCATGGTCAGGGGTGGACAGAAGATGCTTACCTCATTGTCCACAGGCAGAGAGAGAGAGAGAGAGAGAGAGAGAGAGAGAGAGAGAGAGAACAAGGCTGGGGCCAGACAAACCCTTCCATGTACCCATCCTGGTACATTCCCAGGATATTATTTCTTCCAGTCAAGCCTGATCTCCCAATAATCCATTCAGTTATAAGTCTGCTGATATATTAATCCATTAACTGTGTCCGTGCCTTTACAGCTGTCTTAGTTAGGGTTTTATTGCTGTGAAGAGATACCATGACCAAGGTAACTCTTATACAAGAAAACATTTAGTTGAGGCTGGCTTACAGTTTCAGAGGTTTAGTCCACAGCAGAAAGCATGGCAGTGTGCAGGCAGACATAGTGCTAGAAGAGCCTAGAATTCTACATCTTTTGTTTTTGTTTTCTATAGAATTTCTTTTTTTGTTGTGGTTCATTTTTATTAGATATTTGCTTTATTTACATTTCAAATGTTATCCCCTTTCATCGTTACCCATCTGAAAAACCCCTATCCCATCCCCCTCCCTCTGTTTAGAATTCTACTCTTGATCCTAAGCCAGACAGGAGAATAGTCTCTGTTCTGAACTGGGCAGAGCTTGAGTAAAGGTCCTCAAAGCCCACCCACACAGTGACACACTTCCTTCAACCAAGCCACACCTACTCCAACAAGGCTACACCTACTGCAACATGGCCACACTACTCATAGTGCTATTTCTCATGGAACAAGCATATTCAAACCACCATAATGACACAGTTATTTCCTAGGAGCCAGGCTCTGAACCTCGTATGAAGGGTCTTTCACATATGAACTCTTGTGGAAACATCTCATGTCTGGACTACAACATAGTCTCCAAATTATTTCCATCAATCTGTTATGATCTCTAGACTGTCCACTTCTGTCTGCTTCTAAAACCATGGCAGCAGTCTTGGAAACTGTCTTCATTCTTCTAGTACAAAACTCTCTAGGAAATTCTCTATTCCACCATTAGAAAAAATTGTGCTAATACAACAACCTGGTGTATTACTCCTTGCTATCAGGTAGACTGGATGATATACGATGATTGATATTGATCATCAACTTAATATCGTCTAGAATCACCAGGGAAACAACCCACTGGGGACATGTTAGTGATGGAGTTTTCTAGATTAGGCTAATTGAGGTGGGAAAACCTGCTCTAACTGCCAGACGGAAAGAGAAGGAGAGAGTGAGTGGAGCAACAGCATCATTTCTTTCTGCTGCTTGGCTGCAGATGCAATGACATCAGGTTCTTCAGGCTTTGGCTACCATGACTTCCCCAGCAGGAGCTGAAACTGTTAGCCAAAATATACCACTCATTCCTCAGGCTGGCCTTGTCAGGCACTTCATCCCAGCAGTGCGTAGAGTAACTAACAGTGCGGGACATTCTGTCACAGACCTCTCTCTTGCCCATCTCTCTCTGTGTTCCCTTTGACCTCTGCGAATCAGCAATGCTGGAGTTCTTCCCAGATGTCTAACCCTGTCACTCACCTTCTGCCCAGCCCCACTCTCTGCTGGGTTAGCTCCCTCTGTACTTGTAGACCCAGTTAAGTGCCTCACCTTTATTTGCTCCAGAATCCCATGGGTCACACACTCATCTTGTCTCCTCTGCTCAAGTATAAAAGCTCTTTGTTGCACATCATTTTGCACTTGGAGCCTGAAACCATAGCACATGTTCAGCTAATCTTTGCTGGATAAATAAGGAGTGTACAATTGATCTATTTTCCAGGTGAAGAACCAGAGGTTAACTAATACCTCCAAGTGACGCAGGAAGTCTAATTCCGTATTGTTTCCAAGACCTCGTCTATCAGTGCTCACAGAGACCCTGCTGACATACACAATGGAATGGAACCTTTCTAGCACAAGATACTGCTCTACAGACTTGTCTGTTTTGCGACAGAAGAGCAGCGCTCAGTGACTGCCAGGGAACAAAGATTGCATGTGGGTGATCCAGGAAGATACGGACAGGAACTGGAGGACACACATTTCAGTTTTGTGTGGTCTTTTAGCAATCAGTTGCTCTCAGACTCTCTCCGTCTCCATAACAGGCATGGGCATAGTGTTTAGTTAGTGTTCTGTTTAACTGTACTTCCCCATATGCCACTTGTTACGTGTCACAGTGTTCTTTAAGCTACTTCCTTGCATTGTCTTTGAGAGTGTGTAGAATAACTAACACAGTATGTGACATTCTTTCCTAAAGGACTCAGCAAGTGACCACTGAGATGTACCGGGAAGTATGTGTACTCTGAAACTTGGCATAGGTATCCTAAATGACACTCTCATCTCAGATATAGAAACGTCTACAATTCCATGGCTTCTAACAGTAACAGAGATTCCTGGGCCATTTAATTCCTGCCTAAATACTCCTAGCTCATGTTATGGAAGAGCTGACACCAGCTGGAATGGATTTTGAGTATGTAAAGTAGTACAGGTGTCCCTCATCCAGCAGTCCTGTTCTGAGTAAAGTAGGTATCTTGCTGCAACTGTCTGAAGGAAATTTCCCAGTCTGTATCTTCTAATGGAGAAAGGACTCCAGGCTTGTTCAGTGTAGGGCCATATTCAGACACACAAACCAGTCTTCCACTCACTCTGTTACCAGCACGTCCTGATTGTGGTTATAGGTGACATCACTCATAAACACAGTCAAACTAGGGGCCAGTTAAATACCTGTGGCCTGACCTCATGCATAAGCCCTCAGCTGTAGCCAAGTTTTTCGACGGGGAAATTCTGAGAGAATGGAGCAACTAATTCCATTTGAGCTAGAGGTGGAAACTGTAGCTGAAAAGACACTGGAGAGAAGCCCTAAAGGTGGAGTTCGAGCAGAAGCGTCATGGTGACCTGAATCAATGAAGAAGCAGAAACGGAGTTTGTAAATATTCAGAAGTTACTTTTATATCTTCTGGTATAATGTACTCTGGAATAAAGACTGGGATAACGAGAGATGAGTAGATCAGTAGGGCCAGATGACAGGGCTTACCTAATTGCAAATGCCCTGCTACCGCATCTGAGGAATTGACTCTGCATCTGCACAACTTTCCGGTCCAGTTCCATGCTCAGAAATGTACAAGAGTGGTTCTGATACTTTGATTTAATTGGGAATCTGTGTTTATTGATGCTGAAGGTGCTTGCTCCCAAATGATTTTTGATCTATCAATAAAAATGCCAGCGGCCAATGGCTGGGCAGAAAGAAAAGAGGTGGGACTTCCAGGTTCTCGTGGTCTAGGAGAGAGGAGAGGGCAGGAAGAGGAGAATCAAGATACTTGGGGGGAGAGAGACGGAACAGACTCAGCTACAGAGGAGATCTTCCAAAATGTGGGCAAGGGAAAGCGGCCCATGGAAGGGCAGTCCAAAAGCATCTTGGGCAGCAAGACCAACAAAGCTGAGGGGAGATTTAGAGGCGTTGTGCTAGGAGTAAAGGTAAGGGCATGCTAGCCGCAGGAGGCTTAGAAGAGCCCAGCCACTGAGCCAGTAAGGCAGGTTAAAAATGAACTAATGTGTGTGTGTGTGTCTTTTATCTATGGATCCGAAATAGTTCCTGGGCGGGTGCACACCTGCAACTCACTGGAAGCTCGAGATGCTGTAGCCAAAAAAAAAAAACAAACCGCTACACAGAAAGGTCTGGCCTTCGACACTGCCTGTTTTTCATTTCATGAATTTTCTTCTCCGGGTATATTGCGACAACAACCACTTCCTATTATGGAATAGATGAACAAGATACCGTAGGGCAGGGCTCCCTATATTCTGACTCATTGGCTCTGGCCATTGGTCAGGCTTACAGATGGTTTGGTATCTTGGTCACTCTTCTCCAAATTCATAGAACATTTTCATCAACTGCCATCATCAACTATGAAGCCCCTACATTTGGGTATATAAGAAAATATTGAATTTGGATTTCCATAATTAGGCCTTATGGATCCCAAGAAAACTCTGTATGATCTTCAGGGTAAGTTGGGAAATACAGTGAAAGTGTGTGTCATTGTCCTAAGAGAGAGTTCATAACTTTAACATTTCCAGAGCAAACTGTAACTACCCCCAAGTTAAAGGTCACTAGTTTGTGAGGCAAGAGCTTAGACTCCAGGATCAGAAGAAACGTGGTCTGAAATCCAAGCTGTGCCTGTTTACTCTGCACTTCATGCTACATAGGAAATGGTTCGGACACAAGCACCTCCACCTAAGAGCAATAAGAACTCAAAAGCAGCCCACAGAACACATTTAGCCTAACCCTTAGCATTATAGCAAGCTTTCAATGGTGGTAGATATAATTGTATGATACTTAATGAATGTAAACAATCAATTTTATTGTTACTTTTTTTCCCACATTCTCAGTATCTATATTTAATAGTTAAATGTAGGGCTCTTTGGAAAAGAATTATGAGATTAGAGAAAATTCTCAACAACCAAATATAATTTTCTCAACAAAGAATTTTTACTTCCTAGTAAGGCAGAGGAGAAAATACCACAAAATGGCTACTCATATTTTATACAATTTATAAAGTAATCATGAGCTAAGATGATTTATTTTGTATTGATGAGCATAATTTTATATACTATCATGATCATTAATAAAAATTAGATAAATTTAAAAAGCTTGAAGGCTAGTGAAATTGAGATGACTGGTGTTTTCACTGAATTTGAAAAATTGTTACTCCTTAAAACATGGACATTTAATCCCAATTAGTTCATTATGGGGGGATAACTGAGAAGCCAAGCGAATTGACTAGGGTGTTATGAACATTTCAACATGACTGCTATTGATATTTTTAAATGCCTACTAACAATCATTATAAAGCATATATAATTTTTTTACATTAGTGGCTAATTTGCATAGTTTGGAAAGCATGTGATTCCCAGCAGGCCAACCATCTGGCTAGCTGCTTTAGAATAAAGACAGACACAAGTTAGTCTGCCTTACTGAAGCTTGTAGAGTGGAGACAATGGTGGTGTTCTGCATCCAAACAGAGGAGAAGCATGCAATTTTCTTTCTCAACTCCAACTAAATAAACCACAGTGAAGCCAGACTTCTCTAGACTCTGCCTAGACTTTGGGGTGATGGATGGTGAGAGCACATGATCAACTATGACCAACCATCCAGATGCTTCTAATAGGCCAGTCCTGATGAGGCCTCTGTGGTAGAGAAAAGAAATCCTCAAAATTCCTGGTGAGAGAACATTGACTTTTAATTTGACAGGTGGTTAGTCAGGTGTATGTGAATAATCACCACATGGGGAACAACATCAGCAAAACAAAACCCAGCCCAACTCATGAATGTCAAAAATGCCCTGTTTCCAAAATAACGATGGGCAGCTTGCCTTTCAGAGAACTAGAAGCACAAGGTTGTTATTTTCCTGTACAGTACAGCAGTCTTATCACACTGACAGGGAAGCAAGGTTAGAGACTTTTTCGGCCTCCACCCAGTCCCTCAAGCTCTGGTCCCTGGGTCAGTGATCTGCAGTTGCTCTAGGCCCCAAGGTATTTGGCTGGACCATGCTTGTATAAGGACAAAAGTCTTACCATTCAGAGATCTGTGCAGAAGTCACGATGATGATAAAGGAGACAATGAGAAGGATTCCCCCCCTCCCCCCTTGCTTCACAATGAATCCTTGGACATCAGTTTAGTCTCCGTTACCAAGCACATTCTGGTAGTGCAGCTTCTCATCTCTGGGAGAATTTTGTTCCTTGTGCCTGTTGTCTTCACCTTCATCATGCTCAGACTCTGGTCCTGTGGTAGCACTTTGTAGAGCTTGGAGACTCAAATATCAATCTTCCAACCAACCACATCGATAATGGGTTTTGACATTTTTCTTTATCCTCTCTCAAGTCAGTCACCACCAAAGGCACTGACTGTATCATAGGAGAGGGACCATGTGTTTGGCTTCTCCATGAATAGTTTCTTCAAGCTTGACTGATACACCCCTTCTCCTCCCTTCTTCTTTTCTGTAGTTTTCTTTGGAGGGTGGGGGCAGAGAGAATTCAAGAGAATCTGTAAAATCTCTTCATATGTTACCGGTAGAGTTGCTTATTATTTTGTAAAAAACATGAACCTGGTTTTGCTTTTTATATATGGGCTCACTATGTAGACCAGGCTAGCCTTGAGCATTCAGAGACCCATCTGCCTCAGCCTACTGAGTACTATCACTCCAGGATCTTTGGTATGCTCTTTAGTAACTCCCGGTACCAGCGCTTGATATTTTTTTTTATTATTTTTTTTCTATTGGTGTGACCTTTGGACTTGATCTCTCTATCCCAAAGTTAATTTCTGAAAATGAGACCCAAAGCAAGTCAGCTGGGAGTTCCAGGACCTAGAGATTGCTTGCCATGCCAAGCCTAGGATCCCATGGGCCTTGCAAGCTCTTGCTAGATAGAGAAGGGGAGAGCTCTGTTATATAGGTTTGTTCTCTGGCTGTGTTTTCTAAGCTGAAGCCCCTTTTCTCATGGTCCCTTTTGCTCCACAGATTGAAGTTATGTCTGGGGACAGGAAACACTGAACAAAGATCAGGAAGGTGATAGTGAAGTGGCAGTTGTATTTTATCCTCAGAAGGAAGTCTTGCTGCTCTGGGAGAAATGGTAGATCATACATATTAATGCTGATCTGCCAGGTCACCTTGGGGACCACAGTTCTCCTAGAAACCACTGGGCTCTCCTTCTTTGAGTATTGAACCAGGCAGAGATAAAACTCAATGGTCAACTGTGTTGTCTTTACCACGTTAGTGACCTGATCACCGATGAAGGGGACCAACATCACGCATTGTCCTCATGGGTTGAAGTTTATTTTTCTAGGTTGTACTTTGTCCCTGGTCTTTTCTTTTTCACATCCCACTTTCCTTCCCGAACATAATCACAGAAAGATTATGTTCAATAGCAGTCAAGTAAACCTCAGTCTTATATAGGGTTTTTGGCTTCCTAGTTGTATAAGGTCTAGTATGTGCATGATAAATCTATATTCTTCATTACTCTCATAAGGGTTATGCTTCTCTCATTGAGTCTTGCTTTGTACACTTTATGTTTTGAGATAGTGTTTCACTATGTAACCATGGCTGGCCTGGGACTACCTATGCAGGCAGTCTAGGCTGGCCTTGAACTCACAGAGATCTGCCCATCTCAGCCTTCTGGGTGCTGCAGTTAAAAGCATGCATCACCACACTTGGCTCCATTTATTCTCTTATTTAAAAGATTTATATTTAATTATGTTGATATGCATATATCTGTGTGGGTATGTATGAGTACAGGTGCCAATGGAGTCCAGAAAGGGGCATCAGATCCCCTGGAGCTGGAGTTATTGGCAGTTGTAAACTGCCACCCTGATGTGGGTGCTGGGAACTGAACTCTGGTTCTCTGTAAGAACAGTATTTACTCTGAACAGCAGAGCCATCTGTCTTACATTGCATACTTATCCTACACGAACACCAGCATCACTTTCTAATCAGTGGCACGGGAGGTCTGGTGTTACTTTCACTGTCTTAAGAAGGTGTGAAAGTTCTTTTGTAATCTATCTAATAGAACATTTAATATATAATGCTGAGCTTGTCTTAGGAAACTCAGCTATATTATCTATAAGAAGATCACAGGCATATTTTCCAGGGATATGGGATGGAAGAGACAAAGAGCCCAACTGGGTAAACAAATAGACAGGTAAGATATTAAAGGGCCATTTTCACACCTCAGTATAAGAGAGATGAAGAAAAGACGAAAATTGGTAAGTCAAGGTAAAGACCAATTCGATGTATTGTTAATGTTCATTCAATAAAATCATAAAGAGATATCTCGTCACTTTTAATGAAAAAAATCAAAATAGCAATATCAAACAAAAAACAATGAGTTAAATCTCTTGTTTTCAAAATTCCCTGTTATAGCTGTTTTCATTTTCAGATGTTGATGATGTCCTTTTGTTACATAGTTGTATATATATGTAGTATGTATGTATATAGATATATATATATAGATATATATATATACTTCCTTATGTATTATTTTTCTGGTTTTTTTTTCTCACTGATCTGGATCCCAAGGGAGGCTATGATTACAATTTTAAGTCTTTATTTGAAATGTTTTTTGTTTTCTGCTTCACCACTTGCTTAAATATTGGTCCCATGAGGGATCATACCTGCTTGGAAATAAGGCTGTGGAGCCACAGCTATGGTCAAGGTGAGTACTTGGGGTAAGAGCTGTTGCCAAGGGAACATTTGTAAAAATGTTTAGGGTATAAACTTTGCCATCACATTTCAGTTTCTTGCCATGGTTCTTGGCTACTGGACTTTACATTTTGAAGAATTCTAGTCAAGACAGAAATATCCTAGGGATTCTGACAATGCATGTGGTCTGTCAGAGGGCATTGCCAAGGATGGTGACACAAGCTGCTGAGAAAGGAAAGGTGTCACTTGGGCTTCATGACCAAGAACACTGCTAAATACCCGACTTTGCATTAGGTGAAAATTAGTTTACTATTGGGAAGACATCTCTGTATAGGTGCCACTGAGCTCCTATCTCAGTCAGTCAAGCTTTATTTAATATAATTACGAGTACAACCTGTTTGTTTGTTGTTGTTGGGTGTTTGTTTGTTTGTTTGTGTTTTTAGGACAGGGTTTCTCTGTGTAACAACCCTGGTTGTCCTGGAATTCTTTTTGCAGGTCAGGATGACCTTGAACTCACTGAGATCCCATTGCCTCTGCCTCCCAAGGACTGGGATTAAAGGTGTGTGTGCCACCATGCCCAGCGGTATGCAACCGGTTCTAACCATGCCTTAGGGACCTCTCTGTGGTTGTGAAGAGACACCATGACCAAAGTAACTTATAAAAAGAAAGCATTAGATTTGGGGGGGGGGGGGAGTTGCTTATAGTTCAGAGGGTCAGTCCACAACCATCATGGTGGAGAGCATGCCAGCGGGCAGGCAGGCAGGCAGGCATTGAGAGATTACATCCTGATCCTCAAGCTGGAGGCAGAGAGACTCTGAGAAAACCAGTTGAACAGAAACAGCAATTTGGGTTGAACTCTAGATGAGGTGCCAGTATTTCAGATGCTCCGCCTTCACATATACACCCCATATCTTCATCTTGACTCCCTTAGCTGAGCATTCCCCAATGCCCATATTATTTTCAGGAAAATAGCTTGAAAAATGTTGGTGTGGAACCACTTGAGTTCAGGTATAGGTCTTATGAGGAAATTAGAAACTTCGGCTTCAGCCTGCGAGGGGTCGTGCACGCCTTTAATTCTAGTTCTTGGGAGGCAGAAGCAGCCTGAACTGAGTGAGTTCCAGGACCACCAAGGCTACACGGAGAAACCCTGTCTTGAAAAAATAAAATAAAATGAAATGTAAAAAGTCCTGAAAACAAAATAAAACAAAACAAAACAAGAAAACAGAAAAAAAAAACTTCAACTTGTGAGTCAGATATTTAACATTTTTGTTTCCATTGATGTCTTGATAATACCAATGATACTATCTATAGTAGTAAAATTTTTCATTGCTCTCACAGGGGCCCCACTATATTCTAAGCACTTTTCTCATAGCAACTCAATTGATCTTTCCAGCAACCCTAACATGCTACCCTAGTTTACAGATTGTAAAATATGTTTTTCTTTCACAATGTAGCTTTTGTAAAACCAGTCTTGCTTTTGATGGTGTGGTATAGTTTTTTGTTTGTTTGTTTATCAATTTTTTTTATTTATCTACTATGCTTATGTGTGGGCACATGCATACAGTGATTCTCCTGTAAAGGTTAGAAGACAATATGTGGGAGTTGCTTCTCCCCTGTGCCATGTGGGATCCTGGGGTTAAACTCAAGTGTCCAGGCTTGGATGCAAGCTTCTTCACCTGCTGAGTCATACGAGAAGCCGGTGGCATAGTTTAATTGGCAACATTCTTAAATCCTTCATGGAATATAAAATAAAGTTTTACAGTGGAGGGCATTTTAGGTTCTGTGAGATGTAGTGTCAATGTGCCCATTTTACATAGGGAAAAAACGAGGCACAAAGAAGTTTGGTAACCTGCCCAATATCAGAAACCTTGGTACTTGAATCAAGACTCTGTGCTCTCAGGCGCATAGTGCCTCACTGGCATTTGTCCTGTGTTTTTCTTTGTTGTCCTCTCTGTAGTGTCAATAAGGGGTGTACCTGAACCTTGGAGACCACCAGAAGTTTAGACACTGGATTTTCTCCACGGCATAGAGGGCCATCACTGAGCATCTACCTCAGATAAGGGCATTGTGCATCAACACCACTAGAATTTGCCAGTAATGTTAATTTTTTTTTTTTAAGTGAAAGTCAATCCTAAAACTCCCCTTTGGAGAAGGGACCTAGACCAAGGTTTGGTAAGATTGGAAAGGTTGCCTGAGCAAGAACTCATTCTGAATGGCTTGCAAGGTTTTTTGACAGAGGCTGAGGAACCAACTCAAGACTTTTCTGTCTACTTAATTTTCCTTCTCAGAGAACTGGTTCAAGAACATGACAATAGCTGGGCAGTGGTGACACTTTTAATCCTAGCACTCAGGAGGTAGAGGCAGGTGGATCTCCAAGTTTGAAGCCAACCTGGACTACAGAGTGAGTTCCAAGACAGCCAGGTCTATACAGAGAAACTCTATTGCAAACAAACAAAAACGTCACGAGACTAAACATGAAATCATCAGGCGACAGCAGAAACTCTTCATTGATCAAAACGGGTGTTGAGAAGGTATTGGGGAAAACTGAGAATGGGCTGAGGTTCCTAAACAGTCTCAGTGCTGAGTCGCTGAGTCGCTCCGTTGTTGCTGGAGTTGGACTTTATGTGTGTATGTTTTGACTCAGCGTATGTCACCATCGTCATATGTCACCATCGTCATATGTCACCATCGTTTTGTCTGTGCAGGTCAGAGAACATTTGGAGTTCGTGGTACACACATGTGTGCAGTTATCCAGGAATACAGATTACCCAAGGAGAGGTCATTGCCTAATTTAAAACTTTGCCTTCATTACTGAGAAAAGAAGAAGAGAACTATTTGCTAAAGGAGAGTGGGCAGCTAATGGGGCTTCGAAGATGCTCTAGGAAGTGCAACGTAGTGATGGAAAAGATCAGATACTGGAGGCAGGTAGGAAGGGTCAGAGCCCTTCATTATTGAATTCAGCAATTTCATCAGGGTTCTTAGAGAGGCTCCTACCTTACCTGTGACTTATTTAGTCCCTTTGCTCCTTTTCTTTTTGGTGATTATTCAGCCAAACCACAAAGCTTACGGTGCTTATGGGCTCAGTATAAAGACCCGAAGGATGTGAGCTGCAGCGTAAAAGTTGTAAAGAAATCCAAAACTGGCCAAAATCATGAGTGGCAGGCAAAGAGGAAAAGACCATGGGTGCAGCTGGACATTTAGGGGAAGTTCTTGAGGCCACGAAAGGGAAGTGAACTTGGATCCCCAAACAGAAGCTCTGTGGTTATTCGGGGCCACATGAAGAATGACCCCCAAAGACCAGCTAAGATACTGGGATAGAGATTGTTCTTCAAGACTGACTAGATAGATATTGGAGTAGGGACTGTGCCTGCCTATGCAAATTGCAAAGGGCTTGTAATTTTCTCATTCCCAGACTGAGTTATTTTAGGCAAAGATAACTTGTTCGGTTCTCTTCTACTCTGCAGAGAATCTGGCTCTAGAAAGGTCATCTTCTGGATCTTAGGATGGAGGTAATGGTGGCCATCCTCTTGGCTCACAAAGAGGCAGGTATGGGCACCAGCTTCTGGAATGCTCATCCCAGATATTTGCCCCACTCACAGTTTATTAACAAACTCATTAATAATCCTTTGAACTAGCAGAGAAGTCCTAGTTGATTGAAAATAATTATGAGCCTCTCTAGATGATTAAACAGCACATTTGGATTTTCATTTATATCATCGGTTTGATTGAACGATATGTATGTGTACAAGGGTATTAATACAGCATCTCTTAAAAGCAATAATAAACAGGGATCGGGGGTTGCACACTGCTCTAAGTTTAAGGCAAGGGAATCAATGAGCGATCTGGGTACCCAATATAAATTATGAAAGACGGGCTGTGACGGAGATAAAGTTGCATGGGGCATAGGGCTAAACAGGCAGGAAACCACTTATGATGTCCTGAGACATCAGAGGACCTCACATTCTGGTCAGCATCAATAAACAGGGAGTGGAATTAATCTGGAACAGAAAGATTACCACAGATGTTTAAGATGATTTTTTTTCCCTACTGGCTCAGTCTTCTGCATACTTGCAAATTGAAGGTTGTAGATTCACAGCTCCTGAGATTCCCGCCCAATGGGACAGGGTCCAGGACTGTCTTTGTAGTCAGTGACATCCTTTTGGATTCCATCTCCTTTCTCTAATCAGAATATATATTAAAAAAAAAAAAGTAAAGTAAAGCTTTGTCTCGCCTTGGTTCTCCCAAGCATATTGTGTGAAGGATTCACTCAATAAGAATAACAAACCTTCCTTTCACAAACTGGGGCATCTCACAGGGAGCACACAGGTTGTGTTCTTGGCGAATATCATGCGGTATGGTGCAGCCTAATTCATAGCTCATTGGTGGGATTGTGCTTCCTCCTGGCTCATTTGAATTCCGGTTTTGCTTCTTGTCCTCATCTGGATGGGCTAAACAAACTTCCAGGACCTGAGGAAAGATTACGCAAACTTGGAAGTTTGTAACACTGTGAATTTTCTTTTTTTAACACCACTGTGTAGGAAAATGCTTTCATGGAGAGGTAAACTAAGTCACCAGTTCATTTTCTGGTGACTGAAGGCTTCCTAGCTGGTCAGACACAAACAAAACACCAAGAGGGTGGCCAGTGTTTTAATCTGTAAATTTGGGAGAGCAGTGCCTTCTTAGGCTGCCTCCCAGCCTTACCTACTTTCTCTCTATGCTATAATTGTTGTTAAACCGGAAGTTCTTTCGGGAGGGTGGTAAAAAGCAAAATGGTCCATCTCATATCTTGGAGGCTTTCCTAACAGACGGTGCACTCAGGTAATGGCAGGTGACCTTTGGTCACAGTAGTGCCAAGCCCTGAGCAGCCCAGGAAAGGGCACTAGAAGCCCCTGCCAGATTCTTTGGGATCTGAAACGTTCATCCATTTCCTCTGGTTTAAATGCTGAATCTCACAGGACTTACCACCCCACAGACATTAAACTCATCTATCATTTTCCAAACCATGAGTTCCCGAAGACAGGCTTTATGAACTTCATTTCTGTCAGCTTACCCAGAGCAAAAAAACGTCTAGTTCTCTTTCTGTGAAATAGAATTACAAAAACAAAATATGCTGAGAATTGGTGGGCAATGTACTAAAAAGAAAAAGCTTTTACCTCTGAAAATGTAATTAATAAAAGGCAATAAAGGGTAAACATAATTAATAACTTAAGAACACTTTTTTTTGGTCTCATTTAAAATGGAAGGATATTCTGATGCAGTCACAGAAAAAGACAAAAGGGAAAATATTCAAAGAGGTTCTAAGAATTATATCATGCCTCGTAGAGAAAGAAGTCAGGGATGGGAATCACTTCTTAGGTTATGGCCTACTGAAAACAAATGGAAAGTCACTTGGCTACCCCACCCCCAATGCCTGTGTACCCTCTCTCAATAAATCTCTCCTTTTGTTGTTCCTCAAGCCTCCAGTTTAAAAGAATATTAGTAATTATCTCTAACAAACCCGCTTGGGTTTTGTTTATGTAACAATAAGAAAATGTTTTGTGGAGGAATTAACTATGTGCTACGGTATAGGCATTAATTTCAAGTGAGAACCAGTTATTCGGAGTGTTTCATCAAAATGTTGATTGTAAGCCAGTAAGCCCAGTATAGTGAGGGGGTGTTTTCCACCTAAAATCTCTTGACTGGATGAAAGCTGGCCCCACTCAAGGGACCCTAAAACTGTCTTAATCTTTTTAATCTAATATTTTTTCTCAATTCTTTTAGACCAAAGAAGGAAACCTGAACAAAATTGGAGCTAATAATATGGTTAAGAAGGTAGATCAGTGCTTAACAAGGGACACATATGCCTGTGAAATTGCAGGGCCTGCCAGAGAAAAGAATCATTAACCACCATAAAGTTCAGAGAGGGAAGGTAATGCTAATCTTCCTTATTCCACGTGGGCAGAGACGGACATAGAACAAAGTGACTTTTCATGTTTTCCATAAACACATGATCTGTGGCTGAAGAACATTCAATTTACAAGGCAAAGTTTTCTAGATTTTTCCAGAAGAAAACAATTCAATGTTCTCTCTTCTTCCAAAATTCAGTCCTTGATATTGCCCAGTGACTGTTTCCTTTATTTCTCTGGCTTGCTTAGGGTGGATGCAACTTTCGGCAGACTTTGCCTTGGGTAGACTCTTACGACAGTGTCTGACTAGAGAGGGGGTGCAGTGTTTCTCAACACACTGTTCATGTAGCATCTTCCTAGGACTTGTGAGTTAGGTCCCTTTTGCACCAAGCAGGATTCTAACAGAGTCAGGCTCTGAGTATACCCTGTCTAAGGGTCTGAGGGACATGGGCTCTGCTTCTGTGTTCTGAGCATTTTCTTCGGAGTAATCTAAACTGGTTCTTGTTCTGTAAGCAAAATCCAGGAGGTTGTCCTGACTTCTCTGTCTCTCTGTCTCTCTCTGTCTCTGCTTCTGTTTCTGTTTCTCTCTGTCTCTGTCTCTCTCTGGGTCTCTCTGACTCTGTCTCTGTCTCTGTCTCTGTCTCTGTCTCTCTCTCTCTCTCACAGAGTCTTCATTTTCAAGTATTAAAATTTGCCAGTTTCCAACTTTATGTCTCAGGTCCAATTTGTCTTAATTCCCTAACCCCATTTAAGCATCTTGTTCCTTTTCTTTGTTCATTTTCTCTTGGAAGTTTTTTGTTGTTGTTGTTTTGTTTTTTGTTTGTTTTTTTGTCGTTTTTTTTTTTTTTTTTTGTTTCTGTCTTGGAAGGCTCAACTCCTCTTGCCCACCTGTTTTGTACAAAAACAAAGGAAAACAAAAAAGTCAACCAAATGTGAATTTTATTTAGACATTTAAAAATCAGTGTCTTCTGGTCTCTATGGGATTGGCTCCTTTCACCTCCTTCTTTTTTTCCCTCTTTTCTTTTTCTTACTTACCAAACTTCTTCAAAGTGACCTATACTTAGTGTCTTCACATCTCATTAATTCCTCAGCCCATTACAGTCTGGCTTCTACCAGCCACCACTCAATTAAAAACACTGTCTTGCCAGCATCTTCCCAATTGGCTGGTTCAATGGTCCCACTTTCTCTTGTCATCCTACTTGACATTTATGCAACATTTGACACGGTTGACCAGCTCGTCCTTATTGAAACTCTTTCCTTTCTCAGCCTCTTTTATTTCACCGGCTCCTGCCCCTCTCAGCTTTTTTTTTTTTTCATGGGCTTCCTTTGCTGCTTCCTCCTGCCCTTTGATGTTGTCTTGCTGGGGGATCTATTGATGTACAGCTCACATTCACACTCCGCTCTCCTCCGGTTTCCTCAGTCAGTCTGTGAGCCCCGGTGAAGTTCTCTGGCTCTCGGGCTTCTCAGCCAAACTCCGGCCCCTGGTCCCTATGCCCTAAAGCCTTTAGGAGATCTTCCTTCACTAATTTGGAGGAGCCATTATAATGATCACTACCATTCTTTCTGATCACCAGCCTCGAATTCTCTGTAGTTTCATGGGCTGTTTTCAGTTTTCATCTTCTGGTTTGGAGGATGCCTGCTAGTCATCCAAGAATGGCTACGCATTCTCCATCACCCTCGGGAAGAGTTATTTCCTTTTCACATTCCGAGCATTTTGATAGCGATAATGACCTATATTCATGGAGTTTTTAGGTGCCACTGGCTGATCTAAGCCTTGGCATGTGTATTGGATCATTCAGCACCCATAATAGCCTCTAGTTCTGAAGAGTCTAACACTCTACATAATAACTCACACAAGGTAAAAATGTATTTCAAACCCAGTCTGAGTCCAGAGTGCAGTGCTGTGAGTCACACTTTTCCTGCCTTCCCAAAGAGTAGCAGCTAGCCGCTTCCACTGTCTTCCCACTTTGTGTGTGGATTCTCTCTGTGTTAACTCCTCCAGGCCCCAGAACACTGTTAGGAATTAGCATTATTCTAATATCATGTAATTCTGATATCTACTCTCTGAAGGTGAAAACGGAGGTAAGGATAGGTTAAGGAACCTGTCCAAGACTGCAGAGCCCACAAAGTAGCCAAGTTGGAATGCACTTGTGCTATTTACCCCTATTACAGACATTCCCAAATTACTCTGTAATTAACCACTTAGGTGCTTTCATCTTCCACCCTTCCATCGGCAACTTGAAGGCCCAGATGATGTCATTTTCCACTTTTCCTTCCCTTTTATCGGGTCACAAAATGCAAGTTCAATCAATGTGGGATGAAGAGAGGCCCAACGAACATTAGGACTGCTGCTGTCTCCGGGTCCCTTTTCTAGGGCAAGTGGCACATGCTCGCTTTATTTCATGTTTTCCGTAGCAAATCACTTTTGTGTGCAGTGTTACGAGGCAAGGAAAAGTGCTGTCTCTGCAAAGTTTCTTTTTGAGTAAAAATAGTTTCTGTTCCCAAAGGTAAAGTAATTGCTACCCTGACAGACTGTATCTGAGCCTCGCTCGTTTTAGCAGTTGTTAGCTTCAGGTCCAGATGGAAGGTTTACTTGAAGACACCCTTAATCTGTTCGGAGACAAACACCATGTTTCCCAGGCTTCCAATGAACTGAAGTCACACTGGTTTGAAAGAGGACATTTTCTGCTAGTGAGACTCATGTGTTTGGTATCTTTATGTCCCTCCCCCTTCTGTCAGTTTCCTTTCTTCTTTCCACCTCTCTCTCTCTCTCTCTCTCTCTCTCCTTTCCTTGTTCCTGCCTTCCTGCTTTTCTTGCCTAATAGCTAGGTTTTACTGAATGCTGATGTTACCACAAACAACCCAAAATGCACTCTATTTTTGAAGATGTAATCTCCTTTTCACTGAGTCTCAAGTAGATTGACTTTGGAGACTTTTAATTACAAACTACGTTTTGGTATTAGTAAAGTACATTATATCGTTATTTTCTTCCTTATAAAATTCTAAAACAATAATTATATTGCAGAAAATATTTAAAATAGAAAGTTTTATAAAGTAAAATTTTAAAAACTCTTCTTTGCCATATCTCATGAAATTGTCCTTTTGCTTACAATTCTTTTTTATGCTTTATAAACACATAAGTGCATCCTTTTCTATATATAAATATACTCGACATTTAAATTTCGTAAATTAAGAATCACACCATACCATTGTCTTTAGCATATTTCCTTTATCATAATATATATCCATATGTGTATTAATAAATCTGCTTTATGTTTTTAATGGCTATTTCATGTGAAAGGATATAGACCTTATAAATCAGTTCCATTTAGAAGAGCACCCAGATTAGTTTCCATAACATTAATTAGGTGTGTTCACGTCCAAGATTTCTATAGCTGAATCCCTAGAAGCCAAGTTCCTGATATGGGAGCACACGCTCTGATTCTGAGCCATTCTCTTTGTGATAACTGTGTGCTTACTGTGGTCCTAACCTTACCACTTATGCTTCTATCCTTATAGGAAAGGAGCCTCCCAGTGATTCAGCTGCCATGGCTGTGTGCTCTAGGCAACATAAAGAAGACAGTCTGAATCTTCTTCCCCAAAAGATAATCAGGCGCCAGATGTGCTTTTTCATTCTCCCTCTACTCTCTCTGATTTTTATCTTGGTTCCTATCCTCCTTTCTTCTTCTTCTTCTTCTTCTTCTTCTTCTTCTTCTTCTTCTTCTTCTTCTTCTTCTTCTTCTTCCTCTTCCTCTTCCTCTTCCTCTTCCCCTTCTCCTTGTTCTTCTTCTTCTTCTTCTTCTTCTTCTTCTTCTTCTTCTTCTTCTTCTTCTTCTTCCTCTTCCTCTTCCTCTTCCTCTTCCTCTTCCTCTTCCTCTTCTTCTTCTTCTTCTTCCTCTTCCTCTTCCTCTTCTTCTCCTTCTTCTTGTTCTTCTTCTTTTTGTTGTTGTTGTTGTTCTTCTTCTTCTTGTTCTTCTTCTTCCTCCTTCCTTCTTCTTCTTTCTTTGTTTTTATTTTTGTGTTTTTCAGAGTAGGTATAAATTGAGAGAGAGAGAGAGAGCACATGGAGGTCAGGAGTGATTCTTTCATACCATGTGAGTTGTTGGAATCAACCTCAGGTTATCAGGTTTGTGCCTTAAACCAGTGAACCTCCAGTAGGCCCATGACTCACTTTTAATTATGGCCTGAGATTCACACTTACCGGGAATATCTTAGATTTAACTGTACACCCCCCCCATTCCTCATCCTTTGGTGTTATTCCATCACTTTTTAAATTTCTCTTATTTCTAGAGTCACAATCATTTTTCCCTCTGGATTTTGAAAGCATTTCTCTGTTATTGTCTAGTAATTAATCCAGTGTTATTGTTTACTTAGTCTTGCTGACTTAAAATACGAAGGAAAAGTGTTTGTTGTTGTTGTTGCTGTTGTAGTTTGTTTAGGTAACTTGGTGTTTTTTCTTTGTTCTTAGAACTCTTTGTGATCACACTGGGATTTACTTATGTTCATTGTTTATTTTTTAAATTTTTTCATCTGTTTTCCAAAGGAACATTAGATTCTCAGATTCAAAAACTCTCACAGCAAAGTCTGAATCTTACTGCGTTCTTCTGTCTTGTTTGTACCTGTGGGAAAACCCTAAGCCGTAAGTCAGAGACAGAGAAGCACAGTTGTTTACCCTTGAGTTTTTACAACCCCTACAGCTCTGGCACTCGAAAATAACTTCTCATAACCGGTTATTCTATTTTTTGGTACTGGACAGAAGTTGTACACCTGGAAGTGACACGTGCTACCCCTCTTTCTGGTCAAAAGGTTATGTAATTACTCACAGCCAAGTATGAGGATGTTAGATTATAGAACTGATATGATAGATTACCGAGGGGGCAAATTGACTTTCTGTGCCCCCAGAGCCTCTTGTCACTAGTTTTTCTGATTAAAATTGGAAGTGCATGTCTTACAATCATAATTTGACCCTATTCAATACAAAGTGATTTTTAAACTATTTATTGATTACAGTTTTTGATTGTACAAATTTCTGGAAAATATTAATAATATACAAAATTGCATGGTATCAACAACAACAAATATCTCTAGCCTAAACATCCATGTATTAAGGGAAACTGTTCCTGATAGAATATCCCCAGTCTAGTCTTTACACAGTGCTGCTCTGCAGGCCAGGCACTTTGACTTTATATAGGCCTGGCTTCCTTTAGTTTTCAAGACAGCTGCAGAAGGTGAAGACTGTTATTATGCCTCATTTACATAGGAGGAAAATAAAGAGAACTTGCTGAGTCACACACGCAATAAACAACTCAGCCTGTCTGAATTCAAGCTGAATTTGCCTTAGGACATTTTCCTGCTTCTCTCCATCAGAGAAGTTTTAGAAGTAGTGACCCCCAAAGGCATTGACAGTGGAGAAGAAGGCTGTACTCTAGGAAAGAGGGTTTAAGACTGTACCCTAGGAGAGAGGGTTTGGGAGTGTTTTTAAAGAACAATGTCCTTGTGCAATTGTGGGCTGTTATGTATGAATGTAAGCATTTCTGTGTGGGCTGCCAACTTTTCTGAGGCACGGCTGATTTGACACTAGGTGTCATAAATATATTCTTTACCCAGTAAAGCATAGCATATAGGTCATTGAAATAGCAGAGTGGATGGACATCTGGTTATTTTAATCATATAGATGTAACTTTAAGATTCGTTACCATCTCTTTAGAATTGGGCTTAAATTACTGTGGATTTCAGATGATTATTTATCTTAAAAGCACGATGTACTCCAATCATATCTACTTATTAAAATAATTGATGGGAAAGTTCCGGCTAGCCCATCAACTTTCCATTTCATTCCAAGTAGGGTGTCCACTTCAGAGTAAGCCTGTGATGAGGAAAGAGGAGAAAGAATGCCAAAAGGGGGGGGGGGGAGAGGAAGAAAGAAAGAAAGAAAGAAAGAAAGAAAGAAAAGAAAAGAAAAGAGAAAAGAAAATAAAATTGTTGAGCACTGCAAGAGCCCTTTCAATTTTAAGCTTTCAGAACATCTCTGTGCACGGAAAGGAATCAAGAACCATTTGAATAGTTACGAAAATTCTTTTCACAGAGCTGTTTAAAATTTAACAGGTGTCAAAGAAATTCTACCAAAGAAACTCAAGTGCATTTTGAGGGTGTTTTACGTTCAGAGTTATTGCCTGACACAGGACAGAATGTGAGACCAAGTATCTTTATCCAGGGAGTGCTTAAATTCCAACTCCAGGATTCAGATTTCATCATGTTCCAGAAATATCCAGGATCATTAAATTCATTCACTGTAAAAGAATGCATCAACTCCTATGGATTTAACTCCCACGGGACCTAATGAAAAACTTGTTGTTATAAGTTGTGTTATTGGGATTTTATGAAGTCACTCAATCGCTGACTGCTGCATGTCATATTTATGTGAAGGAGCAGGCAATGGGATGGGGTGTGTGAGGTGAGATGCTTTAGTAATTTGAACCCTTCTCTGTTGGAGTGATCTTTGACCACGTTGAGGCTTTGGTATCTCTTAAAAAACAAAGGCGCTCCGCCATCTTTGCTCCAGTGACCAGGTAGTTGGGACCGCCAGGCTCAGAGACAGACAGGCATAATATCGCTTCGGTTTCAGGCAGCTTGGGTGTAACCTGCTCCCAGGTGCTGGGCTGATCTGCAGTAACCAGCGCGCCAGTTCCGCGGTGGGACCTTCTGCCTGCTGGAGGGACCCCGCGCAGGGAGGGAGCCCGCCAGCTTCCCTTCCGCGACCTCTGTTCCCGCGGACTGCGCTGGAGAGACCGGTACCCAGGCTCTCCCCCCGATATAACATCACTTGGGACACGGCCTGTTGGGGCTTCCGTCTGAGCCCGAGGGCGGGTTGGCGCTGTAGTCGTCTGGGCGCCAGATCGGCGGGCCATCGTGACCACAGGGTGAGCGGCGCCACGGAGACTGCCCTCCGCCATCTTTGCTCCAGTGACCAGGTAGTTGGGACCGCCAGGCTCAGAGACAGACAGGCATAATATCGCTTCGGTTTCAGGCAGCTTGGGTGTAACCTGCTCCCAGGTGCTGGGCTGATCTGCAGTAACCAGCGCGCCAGTTCCGCGGTGGGACCTTCTGCCTGCTGGAGGGACCCCGCGCAGGGAGGGAGCCCGCCAGCTTCCCTTCCGCGACCTCTGTTCCCGCGGACTGCGCTGGAGAGACCGGTACCCAGGCTCTCCCCCCGATATAACATCACTTGGGACACGGCCTGTTGGGGCTTCCGTCTGTGCCCGAGGGCGGGTTGGCGCTGTAGTCGTCTGGGCGCCAGATCGGCGGGCCATCGTGACCACAGGGTGAGCGGCGCCACGGAGACTGCCCTCCGCCATCTTTGCTCCAGTGACCAGGTAGTTGGGACCGCCAGGCTCAGAGACAGACAGGCATAATATCGCTTCAGTTTCAGGCAGCTTGGGTGTAACCTGCTCCCAGGTGCTGGGCTGATCTGCAGTAACCAGCGCGCCAGTTCCGCGGTGGGACCTTCTGCCTGGTGGAGGGACCCTGCGCAGGGAGGGAGCCCGCCAGCTTCCCTTCCGCGACCTCTGTTCCCGCGGACTGCGCTGGAGAGACCGGTACCCAGGCTCTCCCCCCAATATAACATCACTTGGGACACGGCCTGTTGGGGCTTCCTTCTGTGCCCGAGGGCGGGTTGGCGCTGTGGTCGTCTGGGTGCCAGATCGGCGGGCCATCGTGACCACAGGGTGAGCAGCGCCACGGAGAGTGCCCTCCGCCATCTTTGCTCCAGTGACCAGGTAGTTGGGACCACCAGGCTCAGAGACAGACAGGCATAATATCGCTTCGGGTTCAGGCAGCTTGTGTGTAACCTGCTCCCAGGTGCTGGGCTGATCTGCAGTGACCAGCGCGCCAGATCTGCTGTGGGACTTCTGCCTGGCAGAGGGACGCCCCCTCCCCCCCCCAGGAGAGATCACACACCCCTGCACAGGGCAGGAGCCTGCCAGCCTCCCTTTGGCGACCTCTGCTCCAGGAATCCACTAGGCTGAGCCTTTAGATGTGCAAGGCCTCCCCAATATAAGATCACTTGGGGCAAAGCACATTAGGGCTCCAAAGTCACTCAGGAGCAGGCAGGCCCCAGAAATCGGTGCCAGGGGAATCCTGGTAATCCAGGGGGGGGGCAGAAATAGCTTTGCAGGCTCACAGGAGGTCCAACCAACAGCCAGTGGCAGCAGGACCAACTAACACCAGAGGTATCCAGATGGCAAAAGGCAAACGTAGGAATGTTACTAACAGTAATCAAAGTAATGTAGGACCATCCGAACCCAACTCTCCAACAGCAGCAAGTCCTGGATACCCCACCACACCCGAAAGACAAGATCTGGATTTAAAATCACTTCTCATGATGCTATTAGAGGATCACAAGAAGGACACAAATAAATCTCATAAAGAGTTACAGGAGACCATGAATCAACGGTTAGAAGCCCTTACAAAGGAAACACAAAAATCGCTTAGAGAAATGCGGGAGAACATGGATCAAAAGATGGAGGCGCACAAGGAGACAACACAAAAATCGCTTAACGAGATGAATCAACGGGTAGATGCACTCACAAAGGAATCACAAAATTTGCATAAAGAAATGCAGAAGAATATGGGTCAACAGACGGATGCCCATAAGGAGGCAACACAAAAATTGCTTAAAGAAATGAATCAACGGTTAGATGCCCTTACAAAGGAAACACGAGAACTGCTTAAAGAAATGCAGGAGACGATGGATCAACAGATGGAATCCCATGAGGAGGAAACACAAAAATCGCTCAGAGAAATGCAGGAGAACGTGGGTCATCAGGAAGAAATCCTGAAAGAGGTAATGCAAAATTACCTTAAAGAAATACAGGAAAATACAAACAAACAAGTGAAGGATCTCAGCAAATCCATCCAGGAACTAAAAAAGGAAGT
Source organism: Tokudaia tokunoshimensis (assembly GCA_036184795.1). Lineage (NCBI taxonomy): Eukaryota > Metazoa > Chordata > Mammalia > Rodentia > Muridae > Tokudaia > Tokudaia tokunoshimensis. Next base: position 62,621,882 of record BTHU01000006.1, read on the forward strand.
AGAAACAACTAAGAAATCACAAAGGGAGACAACTTTGGAGATAGAAAACCTTGGGAAGAAATCAGGAGTCATAGATGCAAACATCAACAATAGAATACAAGAGATGGAAGAAAGAATCTCAGGTGCTGAAGATTCCATAGAAAGCATCGACTCAACAGTCAAAGAAAATGCAAAATGCAAAAAACGCGTAACCCAAAACATCCAGGAAATCCAGGACACAATGAGAAGACCAAACCTAAGGATTATAGGTATAGATGAGAGTGAAGATTTGCAACTTAAAGGGCCAGTAAACATCTTCAACAAAATTATGGAGGAAAACTTCCCTAACTTAAAGAGAGAGATGCCGATGAACATACAAGAAGCCTACAGAACTCCAAACAGACTGGACCAGAACAGAAATACCTCCCGTCACATAATAATCAAAACACCGAATGTTCTAAACAAAGAAAGAATACTAAATGCAGTAAGAGAAAAGGGCCAAGTAACATACAAAGGAAGACCTATCCGAATCACATCAGACTTCTCACCAGAGACTATGAAAGCCAGAAGATCCTGGGCAGATCTCATGCAGACACTAAGACAGCACAAATGCCAGCCTAGACTACTATACCCAGCAAAACTCTCAATCACCATAGATGGAGAGACCAAGATATTCCATGATAAAACCAAATTTTCACAATATCTTTCCACAAATCCAGCCCTGCAACGGATAATAGGTGGAAACCTCCAATACAGGGAGAGAAACAACACCCTGGAAAAAATGAGATAATAACCTTCTTGAATCAAACCCAAAAGTAGATAACCACTCAAACATAAAGATAGCGTCAAGAATGGCAGATGGCAATAATCACTATGCCTTAATCTCTCTTAATATCAATGGTCTCAATTCCCCAATTAAAAGACATAGACTAGCAGACTGGATACGTAAACAGGACCCAGCTTTTTGCTGCATGCAGGAAACGCACCTCAGTGTCAAAGACAAACACTACCTCAGAGTAAAAGGCTGGAAAACAATTTTACAAGCAAATGGCCCCAAGAAACGAGGTGGAGTAGCCATCCTAATATCGGATAAAATTGATTTTCAACCCAAAGTCATCAAAAAAGACACAGAAGGACACTACATACTGATCAAGGGAAAAATCCACCATCAAGAACTCTCAATCCTGAATATCTATGCTCCAAATGCAAGGGCACCCTCATTCGTAAAAGAAACTTTACTAAAACTCAAAGCACACATCGCACCGCACACAATAATAGTGGGTGACTTCAACACCCCGCTCTCTGAAATGGATCGTTCAGGAAAGCAGAAACTAAACAGGGACACAGTGAATCTAATTGAAGCCTTGGACCAAATGGAACTAACTGATATATATAGAACATTTCATCCTAGAGCTAAAGAATACACCTTCTTCTCAGCTCCTCATGGTACCTTCTCCAAAATTGACCATATAATTGGTCACAAATCAGACCTCAACAGATACAAGAAGATAGAAATAATCCCATGCCTCCTATCAGATCACTATGGAATAAGGGTGGTCTTCAATGGCAACAAAAACAAAAGAAAACCCACGTACACATGGAGGCTGAACAATGCTCTACTCAATGATAACTTGGTCAAGGTGGAAATAAAGAAAGAAATCAAAGACTTTTTGAAAGTTAATGAAAATGAAGGCACAACATACCCTAACTTATGGGACACAATGAAAGCAGTGCTAAGAGGAAAATTCATAGCCCTGAGTGCCGCCAAAAAGAAACGGGAGACAGCATACACTAACAGCTTAATGGCACACCTGAAAGCCCTGGAACAAAAAGAAGCAAATACACCAAAGAGGAGTAGAAGGCAGGAAATCATCAAACTCAGGGCTGAAATCAATCAAGTAGAAACAAATAAAACCATACAAAGAATCAACAAAACGAGGAGTTGGTTCTTTGAGAAAATCAACAAGATAGATAAGCCCTTAGCCAGACTAACCAGAGGGCACAGAGATAGTATCCAAATTAATAAAATCAGAAACGAAAAGGGAGAGATAACAACAGAAACTGAGGAAATTCAAAAAATCATCAGATCCTACTACAAAAACCTGTATTCAACACAACTAGAAAATCTTGAGGAAATGGACAATTTCCTTGACAGATACCAAGTACCAAAATTAAATCAGGATCAAATAGACCATCTAAACCGTCCTATAACCCCTGAAGAAATAGAAGTTGTCATTGGAAGTCTTCCAACCAAAAAAAGCACAGGTCCAGATGGTTTTAGTGCAGAATTCTATCAGACCTTCAAAGAAGACCTAACACCAATACTCTTCAAACTGTTCCACAAAATAGAAACAGAAGGAACACTACCCAACTCGTTCTATGAAGCCACAATTACACTAATACCAAAAGCACACAAAGATCCGACAAAGAAAGAGAATCTCAGGCCAATCTCTCTTATGAATATCGATGCAAAAATACTCAATAAAATTCTTGCCAACCGAATCCAAGAACACATCAAAACGATCATTCACCACGATCAAGTAGGCTTCATCCCAGGGATGCAGGGATGGTTCAATATAAGGAAATCCATCAATGTAATCCACTACATAAACAATCTCAAAGAAAAAAACCACATGGTCATCTCATTAGATGCTGAGAAAGCATTTGACAAAATTCAGCATCCTTTCATGCTAAAGGTCTTGGAAAGATCAGGAATTCAAGGCCCATATCTAAACATAGTAAAAGCAATTTACAGCAAACCAGTAGCCAGCATCAATCTAAACGGAGAGAAACTTGAAGCAATCCCACTAAAATCAGGGACTAGACAAGGCTGCCCTCTCTCTCCATATCTTTTCAATATAGTACTTGAAGTTCTAGCTAGAGCAATTAGACAAGAAAAAGAGGTCAAAGGGATACAAATTGGAAAGGAAGAAGTCAAACTATCACTATTTGCAGACGATATGATAGTATACATAAGCGACCCAAAGAACTCCACCAGAGAACTCCTACAGCTGATAAACGACTTCAGCAAAGTGGCCGGATATAAAATCAACTCAAGCAAGTCAGAAGCCTTCCTATACTCAAAGGATAAGCAGGCTGAGAAAGAAGTAAGAGAAATAATACCCTTTACGATAGCCACAAACCATATTAAGTATCTTGGCGTGACGCTAACCAAACAAGTGAAAGATCTGTATGACAAGAACTTCAAGTCTCTGAAGAAAGAAATTGAAGAAGACCTCGGAAGATGGAAAAATCTGCCATGCTCATGGATTGGCAGGATTAATATAGTAAAAATGAGCATCTTACCAAAAGTAATACACAGATTCAATGCAATCCCCATCAAAATCCCAACTCAATTCTTCATAGAGTTAGAAAGAGCAATTCAAAAATTCATCTGGAATAACAGAAAACCCAGAATAGCTAAAACTATTCTCAAGAGTAAAAGAACCTCTGGGGGAATCAGTATCCCGGACCTCAAGCTGTACTACAGAGCAATAGTGTTAAAAACTGCATGGTATTGGTACAGTAACAGACATGTAGATCAATGGAACAGAATTGAAGACCCAGAAATGAATCCACACTCCTATGGTCACTTGATCTTTGACAAAGGAGCTAAAACCATCCAGTGGAAAAAAGATAGCCTTTTCAACAAATGGTGCTGGCTCAGCTGGAGGTCAACATGCAGAAGAATGCAAATTGACCCATCCTTATCTCCTTGCACTAAGCTCAATTCTAAGTGGATCAAAGATCTCCACATAAAACCAGACACACTGAAACTAATAGAAGGGAAACTAGGGAAGAACCTTGAACATATGGGCACAGGGGAGAATTTCCTGAACAGAACTCCAATAGCTTATACTCTAAGATCAAGAATAGACAAATGGGACCTCATTAAATTACAAAGTTTTTGCAAGGCAAAAGACACCGTCAAAAAGACAAAGCGGCAACCAACTAACTGGGAAATGATCTTTACCAACCTTACATCCGACAGAGGGCTAATATCCAAGATATACAAAGAACTCAAGAAGTTAAACTCCAGAGAGGCAAGTAACCCTATTAAAAAATGGGGTACAGAGCTCCACAAAGAGTTCTCACCTGAAGAATATCTAATGGCTGAGAAGCACCTAAAGAGATGTTCATCATCCTTAGTCATTAGGGAAATGCAAATCAAAACAACCCTGAGATTCCATCTCACACCAGTCAGGATGGCTAAGATCAAAAACACAGGAGACAGCAGTTGTTGGCGAGGATGTGGAGAAAGAGGAACACTCCTCCACTGCTGGTGGAATTGCAGGCTGGTACAACCACTCTGGAAAGCAGTCTGGCGGCTCCTCAGAAAACTGGGCATGACACTTCCGGAGGATCCGGCTATACCACTCCTGGGCATATACCCAGAGACTTTACCTGCATGCAATAAGGACACATGCTCCACTATATTCATAGCAGCCTTATTTATAATAGCCAGAAGCTGGAAAGAACCCAGATGTCCCTCAACGGAGGAATGGATTCAGAAGATGTGGTATATTTACACAATGGAATACTACTCTGCAATTAAAAACAATGAATTCACGAAATTCCTAGGCAAATGGTCAGAACTTGAAAATATCATCCTTAGTGAGGTAACCCAATCACAAAAGATCACACATGGTATGAAGTCACTGATAAGGGGATATTGACCCAGAATCTCAGAATACCCTAGACACAATCAGCATATCAATAGATTTCTAAAAAGATGGAAGGAGAGACCCCTGGTCCTGGAAAGACTGGATGTAGGGGAACGCCAGGACAGAGTAATGAGAGGGGGTTGAACGGAGAAAAGAGGGAGGGAAGGGGGCTTATGGGACTTTCGGGGAGGGAGGAAACGGGAAAGGGGAAGTGATTTGGAATGTAAATTAAAAAAATAAAATAAAATTAAACTAAAAAAAAAAAAAAAAAAAAAAAAAAAAAAAAAAAAAAAAAAACAAAGGCTTTATCTCCTCAATCTCACCCTGAATTCCATTTGCCTCTGAATTACAGTCAAAGGCAACAGAATAATTTGGTTCTTCTTTGTGTGTGTGTGTGTGTGTGTGTGTGTGTGTGTGTGTGTGTGTGTTCGCTTTAGTTGGTGGGAAAACATCTTAGCATTTCAAGCTTGGTTCGTGATTGTCCCGGAATTTAGGGTGTGAATTAAAGTGAACAACCTAGAATAAAAAAGAAAAATGTGGTTTGATACAAAGCTATTGTTCAAGACCAGGGCTCAGTTTCTAGCCTGGAGTCAGGCCAGCCGGTGGGACTGCTGAGGACTGCGGAACATCAAAGTGGGGATGAAGGGTCTGGGGGATGAATGTACAGGTTAAAACAAGCTTCCTGGGCCAGGAACAGTCTTCTTTCTTCTCCAGCTCCTAAGTTTTTCCTTCAGCGACCCTGTCTTACGGGGTTCTCCAAGCGTCTCCTACAGCACTCTTTGTTTACTCGTCTTCTTGTTCCTGTGTTATCTAAGCTTCCACAACCAGACTGAGAGGTCCCGGAGGTCAAGGTCCGTGTTTGACACTGTGTTTGTGGTGACTGCACCATCTAACAAGTAGGTGGGGATCATAGATTTCCCTTGATCCTTATATCATGGAGTGAGGTGAGCCTTGGGACTCCTGACCAGGCCTGCACAGACACATAAAATCTGCTCTCTCCGGTGTCAGTCATTCCCATCCTACACCCTGACTAACTACTTCTTTCTGCTTCAGCCACCGGCTGGGTCTTTTCCCTAAGAAGGCATAGTCATTTGGGGAAACTTTGGTTGTTTTCTCATTCACAGTCCATTTCTTTTTCTTCCAAATTAGCTATAAGGCATTAATTTAGGTTTCAAATGTTTAAATTGATAACCAAAAAAGCTAATAGTTAACAAGCATATATGAAGAAGTTAATGATTAACAAGTACAATAGATTATATGGGGTGGTTGCCTAGTCCCAACACAAGATTTAATAACAAGCATATGCTTGTGGGCCTCATAAGTAGGTTTTAGTACATCAATACAGTTTAATACAGTTTTTATTGACTTTGGCAGCTTATCCTATTTTATTTACTTATTGGTGTTCATTCTTGCTTAAATCCCAAGCTCTTTTTGTTTGCATATTCTTTTTTCTTCCTTTTAAAATGTATATAACCTCTGATTCTAAAATCACTAAGTCGTTAGTGTACAGATTTTGGCAAATACAACAGGACAGCAAGAGAAATTACATCCATCCAAACTCTCCCACTAAGAGATTCTAAAGTCATTTTCTTCTAGCCGTTTCCTATGCATATGTGCATGACCCTTGCTCCATAAGCTTGGGTATGTAAGATTTGTTTTCTTTTTAATCCAAATGAAATCTGACCTGCTTCCCTCAGAGTCTACTGCAGTCATTTTGCCAACTTTGGGAAAACTTCAAAGATTTTAGGTTTGGGGGGATATAATTGACTGGAAATTAAACATTAATCCATGCAAACAAGATACTTTAAAATAATATTCAGTTTCCCATCTAGAAATATGGTCTATAAACTTGGTTTTCTTTTGTTGCCCTCGGCACACTGTGGTAGGTTGTGGGTGGAGTGAGGGATAGAGAGACATGCTGGAGACCACCCTTTTCGAAGTTACTTGCTGTGTAGTTGAATATGACCTCAAACTCTTGGTTCCCCTACTTCTCCCTCACGAGTGCTGTGCACGATACCTAACTCACACTACCTTTAGATGCTTACCATTTTTTGTTGCTATTGTGAATAAATATTTTTAATCTTCATATTTTTTCTTGTCATTCATTCAGAAAGCTATTGGTTTTGTTAAAAAAAAATTACTTAGTTTTTAACCGTATCGATGTTCTTATTTTCAGCTTACTCCTTGGGAATTTTAGGTAGGACACAACATTTTACTTCGGCAAGATCTTGTCTTGTTGTATTAACTATGGTGATAATCTCTTTTCCCTGGGAATAGAATCCTATTCCCATGTTCAGGCTGCCCTCTAATTCCTGGCTTCCTGTGATCCTCCTGCCTCAGACTCTAATTAGCTGGGGTGATGGGTTGGTGTGCTCTATGTCTGATGCCCTGTTTTTGAGCAATGGCTCAGAGTTTTATGTATATACATTGATTATTATTTCAGATAGGTGCTCTTTTTCATACTGGGTAATAAATAGTTTCTTTAAAATATGTTCTTTGGGTTGAGAGTTTCTTGAAATTTTGTAGCTATCTGCTAAAAAACATATGTCATGCCCAGAGTAAAGGTATCAACACAGGCATAATTTACTGATCATTGATGAATTGTAGTAGGGTGATTATAAACATTAACTGCATAACATTTATTCACACATGTTTCTGTTAACCCTAATTAAATATGATAATGCCATTTATATTTTTGTTTTGAGCATACATTTTTATTTTTTCCTTTTACTGTATTGTAATCTTCTTAAGACATTTTTGTAGCATCTCACACTGTCATCTGAAGGATTCATAATCCATAGATATATGTACTGAAACTTGTTAACCTAAGGATGATTACAAAGGCAATACTAGTGGTAATCAAATATTTGTTGAGTACTTAAGATGTAGCCAGCAATTCTAGGAATTTTATGTAATGGTTTTAACTCATATAACAATTCCTTGAGGTATAGACTAGTATACACCTTTTATTTATGTAAAGAAATTGAGTCATTGTGAGGTTAAGCAGGCTGAGGAGTATCCTAGGAAACATTACTGCCTAGATTTGAATCTAGGCAGCCTAATGCTCCTTTCCATAGATGGACATCTTGTACAAATCATGCTGGCAAGCTCCCACAAATGAAATTTTTACACTACTTTACAGCTATGTAAGGTGGTTCAAGAAACAGGGTGAGTAAGACTCGGAACACATTTCTCTGTTGTCGAGTATAGTTTTTATTTTTTGTTTGTACGACTCAAGATTGAGGTTTTTATGTGAAACTATCCTGGTGGTATCTTCTTAAGTAATCTTTGAAGTCTTACTTAATCAGCATAATAATTGTATCATTATTTTGCAATTCTTTAGTTTTTTGTAAAAACAAAACCATTCATAATTAATAATGGTATGGAGAGATCTGCTCTTTCTGACTATTTGACTTTCGAAGATTTGAGGATATAGCTGCAGGAGGGAGTGCGTGCCTGGTGTGCATGAGTTTCTGGATTTGACCCCCTAGAACTCTGAATCAAACAACCACAACTGCTGACTTCCCCCCCACCCCCCCATGATTCGATGGTTAAGCTGTCCTGTATTGAGGGCAGAGTGGTTGGCTCACAGGACATGAATAGACTATGGGGGATGGGGCTGTCCTCCAGCTGCTCAGACTGACAAGTGTGGCCACAGAAGGATAGTAGCTGCATTCTTATGTCAGAAGAAAATGTACCAAATAAGGTAAAACAGGATTAAGTTTACTTCCAAGGCTAGAGATTTGTTATCTTCCATGATTAAAAGGTCAGCAGAATCTCACAAACATTTTTGGTTATCCCTGATGATTTCAAACAGGCCATTTGAAACCTTTCAACAACTCATTTAACAAAAACGAAACAGATGATTCAAAAATCTTAAAAAATTTACACATTTATTATCTACATTAAACATTTAAATTTTGAGCGAGTGACAGAATGAACATTTTAATGAAGTTTTGGAAAATGAATGTAGTTGATTCTTCTAGATTTCTTTAACTGCAATCGCCTTTGTACTTCTTTTCTTCGTATGTCCCCAAACATGTCAAAGAATAACAGACCAACAGAGCCCTCCTCCAGATCTTCTACAAAACTCGACAATTCTCTCTTATCAGACACCCATCTCCTTCCACAGTGCAAGTCAACCAACAGAATGCAAATTTTACTTAATTTGCATAATTGTCTTATTTTCCATCAACTTAGATTATAGTTATTGGAGGTGACGGTTTTTCAAAATTGTGGGATTTTTTTTTCATAGAAAAAGAATTAGCTTCACTTTCTTTTGTCTCTCCCAGGTGTGTCTGTCTTTCAAGTTGTAATTGCAGGTTAGTTAGGGCTATCTGCACAAAGATGGATTGCTTGGAGAGCCAAATTTCATTACTCCTACTACAAAGACAGGTCCTACAGCAGATGCAACAGATTTCAACCATCATTTCCATCAGGATTACAGATGGTACTGCTGTGGAAGACATCTGTGGCACAGACCGGAGAAAGGATGGTCGGATACTTATAGAATCAAGGCAAACGATATAACAATGAAAGATCTAAGGATTCTCCTAGGAATTCCATGTGTTCACAGAGGTCATGGTAAGTCAATTATAAGAGATTCAGAGCCCATCAGTGGGGTCTAAGAAGAGACTAGGGATGATTCAGGGTTTTCTTCAGTTGTTTCTGGAAGAATCTTGAACAGGGAGCAGATATGGAAAATTATATGCATTTAAAGAATAGGCTTCAAAGAGAGAGAGATGTTTATCAAGCAGGGATATGATCACAGAAAGTTTGAATCCTCTTGCATGTTTCTGAGTAAAGCTGTTAAGAGATAGAGGAAGCAGCAAGGCAAACTGAGTCTATGTGGGAAAAGTTGAAGTGAAAATACTATACCATAGGATGAGTTGAATGTATTTACAATAAAGGGAATCTTTATGGTAGAGTATAAGTGTAGACTTCAATTCCCCTTTTATACATTTAACAATGATTGGGCATCTGCTCGAAGCTGTGATATTTTAAGGGAGATTAAGAAATGAAAAATAAGAGGTGTTCCCCAACTTTCTAGAGCTTTCCAGTCTTGTTGGGGAGCCTTCCTGCTTTAAGACTCTAGGGAAAGTGAAGGTATAAACATATAATTGAAATTGTTGTCTTCTCATGGATCTCAGCACTTGTGCCTATAGTAAAGTTCATCCCTTCCTTTATGACAAGCTATGATTATTAGTGAGACCATAAGCATTTACCCTCATTAACTCAGTTAATCATCATACAACTGAAAAGGGAAGGGATCTAGCCAGAGTTGAATAGCTTTGAAGCTGGAGGGTTGGGAACAGAGCCTCACCCTGTAGGTCCAGAGTTCACAGTGTAGGATAGTGATGAAATTCTTCCCTGTAAACTCCTATAAAGTTGTATCCCAAGTAGAAGCATGTATTTATTTTCCTTTCACAGAGTTTTAATGTTCCATACAATTTATATGTTTTTGATTGAGCAGCATCTGCTAGGCCTATGAAATAGTCTATGGATGAATAACTAGCCTCACCAGGCCAGCAAAGAAGGTCAGCTTGTTTTATAGATGTTGGGAAATCTCTGTAACTGAAACTTTAACTCTGTTATAAACTATCGGGTAGCTTGAGTTAAGGGCTCCCCCCCTCTTTTTATGTGTATTGGTGTACTGTGCACATGTGTGCTTGCATGTCACTTGAACATGTGGCAGCCTGAGGTTGATATGAGGAATTTTTCTTTGAGGCAGAGTCTCTCAGTCCAACTCCGAGCTCATAGACATAGCTAGTCTTGCTTGTCAGCTTGCTCCGGGGATTCCCAGTTTCTGACTTCTGAGACTGGAATTAATTACAGATGAGCTGTTTGGCCCACCAGGCATTTACTTACATGGGTTCTAGGGAGTCTAATTTCAGATTCTTTTGCTTGCCTGGCAATCCTTTTAACTGCTGGGCATCTCCCCAGCCCACTTAGGAAGCTTTTAAGTAAGACTGAACTCTGGGCACATAAGAGTGACCCAAAAGTTTCTAGGTCCCAGGCCAGAAAGTATCTAGGTTTTGTTTGTTTTTTGACATGGTCTATGTAATCCTAACTGGAACTCACTATGTGGTCCAGGCTGGTCTCAAACTCACAGAGGTCTTCCTGCCTCTGCATTCCAGAAAGTTTCTGACTTTTGGGAACAGTGATGCTTCATTTTAAGAAGGTTTGCAGGAGATCTTGTAACCCAACACCATGTCTCAGAAGAAGCTGTTCTTGGGACATTCTATCTGCCTGCTTTTTCTCCATGGTACAACCCTCCCCACCGATCTTCTCCACAGCAAGGTTTTCTTCCTTGGTACACACCCCATCTCTTGCTTCACAGTTTTAACTCCCATGCATTTCCAAAGCTGCTCTCTGCTGATGTATTTGCGTGCCTGAGATTCACAATCTTTGTGAGATAGTGTCTTATGGAATCTGATTTGGGGCATGCTGTAGTGATGGGGTCTATGTGAGGTGAAAGTCAGGCTGGAGCCAGTTGCCCTTAGCTCAGAGTTCCTGCACACAGGTTGTGATATGTCTGAATCTTTTTCTTTTTTCAGGAATTTCTGGGTGTGTCAGGTTCTCTGAGCATCTGGGAAGGATACAGTGAATTTGTCAGACTCTTTGTGTAACTTCTCTGAGATAAGCACACTATTGACTTACTCTAATACTGAGTATTTTTATAATCCATGTCAGTCATTTATGTGGCTAGTGAGCTAGGGGATAGAGGAAAGAGTCAACTTGAGTGGAAAGAAAATACAAGAGCTGGATCATAAAAATGTCAGAATTTCATAAATCTTACCTATTAACAAACATCTAAAAACAGAGGTCCTTGAATTCCAGGACATTCTGGTCTACAGAGTTAGATCCAGGACAGCCAAGGCTAGACAACAAAACCCCCCTCTTGAAAAACCAAACAACAACAATAACAAAAACCAAACAACAACAATAACAAAAACAAAACAAAACAAAACAGACCTCTGGGGTTTTTGATGTGGTGTGGTTAATTTCTCAGTTGTTGACAACAAAGTATCAGGGTGGAACGGAATCCCAGGGGATTATCTAGACCATTTCCCATCCAAGAAACCAAGGCAGGTGGATTTAGTGACTAAAGAAAGCTACCTGGCGACAGTGGCTCTGAGCCATCACTGAAAGGGACTTTCTGGAACGCTGCATCTGGATAGCTCTGTGGTGTTTTCCTTCTCAGCTTCTATCTCTGCCTGCTGACCGTGTTGATTACTCCATCCTTGTCTCTGCTGTTAAAACATAAGTATCATATAACCATTGAGTCTCTTTTCTCACCTGCTCTCTTTCCAAGACCTTGAAAACCTGCCTACTGCACATGCTCTGAAATCCTAGTTGAATTAAGTAAAGATGTGATATATGGATCAACAAGTGTCAGGAATACATACTGTGTGTTGACAGTACTCACCTCTGGGGAATAAGGTTAGCCTGCTTGTCTAAAATTAAAGGAGGAGCTAGTGGAATCGTGGACTTCTTTTGCATTTAATAAAATTTAAAAGTTAATTTGCTTTACCTTGAACTTTTCGGAGCACAGCTATTACTCAGAGAGTGAATGTATGTGTTGACATGTTGAATACAAATATGTGTATCTGCTGATAGTTTGTGGTCATTTCAGTGAGTGTATTTAGTGTTTTATAGCACACTGCAATGTTTTTTCTACAGGAAGGTTCACATTTTTAAAAAATGCAATCTTTAGCATTGTATGTATGAATTAAAATTAATATGGCATTACAAACTATCTAGGCAAAACAAAACAAGATTGAGACCAATGTTTGAAATAAAAATCCCTTCCAAATACTGGAAATGTTATTTTTTAAATCAGTGCTTGGTGAAATAATGGAGTTGCCGAGAATACCTGCACACATTTAAGAAATAATTAATTCTAAAGAGCAAACAATGATATTATAAGAGAAAAATTATGACAACATACAAAATGGCTTTCTAAAACAAGAGTTCGGTCACGAGAGCAGACTAAATGCAATAAATTTCAGTAAGCACATACACAAGTAAATAATTGTGCAGTCATTAGAAAAAGTTAAAAGCCAGAGAAGAGAAGGGAGGAACACACAACTTAGCAATTCCTGGAAGACTCCACCATTCTTGGGGCTGGAGGAATAAAGAATATGTAGTTATCAAAGCTCTATGGCCTCTGCTAGATTGGGAGCTAGTTGGTGTCTAGAGGCTTCTAAGGTTCTAGGCAGAGGAATCCTTGCCCAGAAACAGCCCTTGGAAGGAAACACAGTCATTACCCAAAGTAGAAATGGAGAAATAAATACAGTTTCCTCCTGCAGCCTTTAACTCTTCCCACTTTAGTACCTGCCATTGACCAAACCTAAATTTGAAAAGGATCCTGGGAATTGTAGTTTACAGAGTCTGCCCTTTGTTGCACAGCATAAGCCAGAAGAATGCAGAGTGGTTTTGAGAATAAACAGGCAGATGACTAACACTAAGGTTCTAATGGAAGAAATAGTATGTTTTATTCATACAATAAATTTCATAGGGAGTACATTAAGCATACATATAGTAAGTTTATATACACTTGTTCAGGTATATTTGAGTAAGAACATTAGCATGAATTAAAACACATCAATCATTTCTCAACCTTTTTGGCTTCAAGTATTCCCTTTATATCACTGGGTGATTTTTTTTTTTAGAATTTATTTTATTTTTTCATTATATGTATATGTCTGTATGTAGGTATGCACATGTAAGCATGTGAGTGCAGGTGCCCGAATAGACCAGAGATGTTGGATACCGTGGACATGGAGTTATAGGTAGTCGTAAATCGCCCAGTGTGAGTTTTGGGAATTTTGTCTTCTGGAGGAGCAGTACAGAATCTTAACTACTGAGCCCTGTAGTTGATTCTTTGTGTATTATTTTACTAAAATGCCATCAAAACCAAACACATTTATTTCTCTGCTCACTTGAGGTTTAGGAACTTTTTTATTCATACAAAAAGAAAATGTTCTTGAAAAGTATCTTTTTCTGATTTGTTTTTAAATAGTGAAATGAGTTGGTGACTTTGGGCTTGTTTTGTAAAATATCTTGTGAAAAATATCTCCCTCTCAATAAATTAGATGCCAAATTAGGCATAAATGTCACTTGGCTTTCTCTTTTTAGTATTGGCTTCTGAAATTCTAGAGGCATTTCCGTGTGCTATACAGGGATTTACAGGAGACAAATGAACTTTCAGGGGTCTGTAGACGAGCATCGTGAGATGAATTTGCAGGATTATTATCATTTATTGCTTTTCATCAACTATATAATTGAGAAGGCTTTCCCAGTGATTTATACTACCATAAAATACTTGGTCTTGTTTCTATTAATTATGATTTGGAAGATGTAGTAAGTATAATGTTAATGAATGTGTTGAATGATGTTGGATTAATTGGAATGATAAAAATGCCTTAAGCAAAGAGTGATAACTTGAGACTATTGGCAAATCCAAAGGTAAAACTGTTATTTATTTTGTGTCATGCCCTGTCCTTAGAAATGGAATTTAAGTAGAACAGGAATTTAGGTATGATCTTCTGGTATTTTGAAAGAGTAAACTTTTTATTATAGAAATTTAAAATGTATACAAAGGTAATTCTGAGAGCTATGAACAATGATCAATTCATGCCTAGTTTGTTTATATATAATAATCCTCTTCGCTTCCTTCTCCTCTCTTCCTGAGCCCTATTACATTATTTTAAGTCAACTCCAGACAACCTAATACTTCACTCTGGTTTTAACAAGCCTTTTGTTGGGGCAGGTACAGAGGGAAGAGAGCTAGTAGCTTTCCATTTAGTAACACTGCAGGAAGATCAGGTTAACGTTCTTTTTTTTTTTTCCTCCCCCAAGAATGGTTGTCATTGGTGGGCTGTGGTGATGGAAATTACCAGGGCAGGGCTGAAGATTTAGCTCAGTGATTTAAGACCTAGCATACATGAGGTCTTAGGTTCAATGTTTAGTAAGTACCACAAAAATAATCAAGGGATTACATATCCTTTGGTTCCTTTCATTAAACATAGGCTCTGAGTAATGACCTTGTAGAATGGACATAATTCTTAGCTTGGGAAATAGCAACCTTCAGAAGTCATTAGTATGCAATTTACAATCAAATTCATAGGCAATCATCTAGCCCAAGGAAGGACCAGAATGGGGTCTAGGCAGATAAATTCTCAAGATAATTGAGAGTGTTGAAGATAAATTCTGAAACCTGGAACTTGCACCTTACTAGTACTGGTAATAGCACAGTGCTGAAACCCTTATGGAGGGACGGGAGAAAGAGAGGAAGAAACAGGAGACTATAACTCTATTCTCAATTCACTCAGCCTCCTTTTTAGAGAGCGTCAAATATTCTCTATCTTGATAACTACCAGATCTGATTTCATTAATCTCTCCTCAGTTCAGGTTCAAATACACCTTCTCTATTAGATACTACTATAGACTTGAATACAAAGCCCATCAGTGTCTAAAGTCTCTAAGAGACCTTTGCAACTTTCAAATCTATTTTTCCACTTTCCTAATCTCTACAAATGGCCCCATTCTCCAGCTACATTTTCAACTGAAACTCAAAGCTTTCTCCTCCTCCAGTCAACAACTGGTTGTCAGTTCGTATCCTGTCTGCTTCCAGCCGGTACCCCCCCCACCCTCCCCCACTGATACCGACCACTCCTACCTTAGTTTAGGTGAGTTTTTATCAGTAGTGGAGAATTCATCTTTGATCAATCTATATTCCATTCTGCTATTAGAGATGAACTGAGTAGGAAACATCTCTCCCGCCTCAAGTTCTTGGATTTATGCTTGTATATGACAAAGACTGTAATCTAGTTCTTGAGATTCCCCATGCTCATCTCCTGTTGTTCTTTAATGATTTGTGATCTAGCCATATGGATAACTTGGAGTCAGATAACACTGGAGAACTCTGGATTTCTGACATGATGCCAACTCACACTGCTGATTGTCATTCAGCAGGAAAGGCCACAAGCATACTTCTTACCCCATCTTTTAGTTGGCACAGGTTTCTCTTTTTATTGCCATTGATCATTTTAATTGCTTTATGGGCTCAGCCATTTTGTTTTACTAATCAAAATTCTTCTTTCCCTTTAACTTTCAACTTAAAAACACACACCAAAAAGTTTTAAGAAAAATGTTTTAAGAAACATTGCTTAGAAAACTTTCATGAGCCAGGCAGTGCTGGCACATGCCTTTAATCTCAGCACTCAGGTGGCAGATCTCTGAGTTCAAGTCCAGCCTGGGCTACAGAGTGACTTCCAGTACAGCTAGACCTACACAGACAAGCTCTATAAAAACAAAACAAACAAACAAACAAAAACTTTAATGAATCCCCAGGAAGACTTGGGCATCTTTTCCCCTGTGCACACTCCATTGCCCACAGAGCTAACTCATTGCATTTTGAGTCTCTGATTGTTTTCCAAAGTATTTCCCATAATTTTTCACAGTGCTAGCACATGGGCAGAAATATAGAAATGTTTTCTGAAAATTCCCCATCAATGGTTTTTGCCATTCTCCTTTGATATTCCCAGCACACTGTGAGGAATTATTTCTAAAGAGTCCTAAAATTTTCATGAACTGGCTTTGGAGATTAATTGTAATCCCATTTTAATAATAATGTGGTTACTGTAAGCCAAGGGCTTGACTATCTTTGGATGAACTTCATGTAGTAGTCATTTGGACCTTGATTAATTTATCACAGTTTGTCTTTGGCCTCTAGGCTGCCAGGAAGCTGATTTTCAGCTTCTTGAGTGTCTCTTTCTCATGGGACATTCACGTGAGCCTAGTTTTTAAGATCGATGTATAAGTTAAGAAAGTCAACTCATTGACTGAGAAGTTATGGCACTGAAAAGTGGAAAGTGGAACCTATATATCCATTTCTTTCTTACTGCAGAAGAGCTTTAAAGAGAATGAAGTCATAGTTTATCTTGTAAGGTAGAATCTGAAGAGGAGAATTAGGATATATTAATTATGTATCAACTTCCAGTTGCATTGCCTTAAAATGTCCAAACTATCCTAGGAATGAGCTTGCCGGTAGGACCAGGAGAACAGGCCATGATCTCACCTCCTATGGCCATCTCCATCCTAGGTGGGATTTCCATTAGGACTGGAAATGGAAATGTTGAGTGTCAAAGACACTAAGATTCCTTTAAATTTATTCTCATCTCAAATACCAACCAAGTCAAAGTTCTTTCTTTTCTTTGTCATTTTTCCTGCTGTGCTGTTTCCTCTGTGGCTACCAGCATTTTGTTTTGCAGAATCAATCATGTCAAATGGTAGGAATCCTTTCTAGGGCATGTGAATTTGTATGGTACTGGGAACATTCAGTAATTAGTCACTGTTAAAACAAGGAAGAGGTACATTCCTTTAATCCCAACATTCAGGAGACAGAAGCTGGAGGATCTCTGAATTTGAGGCCATCCTGGTCTATAGAGCAAGTTCTGGGACAGCCAGGACTACACAGAGAAATCCTGTCTCAAAACAAACAAACAAACAATCCCAAACTAATAATAAACCAACAACAACAATAATAAAATAAGAAAAATTGAAAGAGGGTGCTATGTAGGTAGAGGTCAGAGAGTCGTGTGTGTGTGTGTGTGTGTGTGTGTGTGTGTGTGTGTGTGTGTGAATGAGTGGGTATGAATGAGTGGGTATGTATGTGTGAGTATGTGTGGTGTGTGTGTGAATGAGTGTGTATGTGAGTGAGTGTGTGAGTGAATGAGTGTGTGAGTGTGTATGTGTGTGTGGGGGAGTGGAATAGAAAAGAAAGAGTAGACTAGGTCTCACTGGGATGTGGAAATGCAGTGCAAGTATAAGAGATGGCTGAACTCCTGTCTGAAACACTGTAACTTCCCAGCATGGTTGAGCAAGGACAGTGGCAAGATGAAAAAAGTCTAGGGAAAATCAAAAAGATATTTTTGGAATAATGTAACACTGCACACAATGGTTTCTTTTCTCTGCTGTTCATTGTTGGATATAGTCCTCTGTTGTTGAGAATTTGCACTGGCCCCTATCCTGTTTTAGCGGTGGGGGGTGGGGAAGACATTACAAAGGGAGACATTTCTACTGTTTGTGGGCAAACATTATTCAGGATGTCATTATTCCAGCTTCACTTAAGCCATTTCCCCCCCAAGTTTTATTACATAGTCTCTCTGCAGAAATCCTATTTAATACCCAGCCTTCCTGATTTGACTCTGTTTTTGAACCTTGACTTTGTACACAATATGCATCAATTAAAGATTAAACTTCCCAGAATTTCAGCTAACTTTGCTCTCCATTTTTACTCGCCCCTCCCCACCTGAATTGTCTTAAATCAGAAATTTCCTATGTGTTTTCATCATTATCACTGGATTTTCCCTTCTTTACTAAGTTACCCCACCTCCACAGCTATATATGCTATTGCTTGGCTGAGGAAGAAAACGGCCCACAAGAGAGTAAGGAATGCCAGTCTCCATTGGGAATAGAGGTAAAACTCAGTGGTATGATTTGTGCAGGGCGTGTGCAAGGCCCTGGGTTTGAGTCTTAGTACCCAAACACAAATGAGCCGATCAAAACTAGACTGGTCAAGCGGCTGCAATAAAACTTCTAAGAATTTCTCTTGGCAAATATTTTGAAAATCAAATCTTTACCCAGATAACTCATTCTGTGTTTGGTAGGCCTGTCTTGAAAATGATTTTCTGTCATATTTGTTTCTTCAAGATGCCAAGAAAAACAATAGACAATAACTTCAAAGATGGAGACTATTAGGTATAATGTGGCTGTGGTAAAAATTTTGTTGATGAATTCAGATTGAGTGACATTTTTGTTTTTCTCTTTGGTTCACTTTCTCTTCAGAAAATTTGTACTTGTTCAGAATTTCATGGGAATTCCCAGAATGTGACTGGGAAATGTTACTTTTCTTTAAATTTTGGATTTATTTATTTTCTATGTATGAGTATTTGCCTATATGTGTGTACTATATGTCCCTGGTGCTCTCAAAGGTCTGAAGAGGATATTGGGTCTCTCAAGGCTCAAGTTACAGATGGTTATGAGCTAATCTCTGGGTGCTGGGAATCAAGTATTGGTCCTTTACAAGAGCATCAACTCTCTAACCCTCTAATGCTATTTTTTTTATTGCTTGAATTACTTGGGATTTTATACATGGAAAATGTCATATAATTTTGTTGGCAACTAATCCCCATAAATAACTTTCCAACTTGTTTTTTTTTTTTTTGCTATATCCATTTTATAGATGATAACATAAAGGAATAGGGTAACATGGAATTTAAGTTATAAATTAGAGTTACAAATGTCTCAGACTGGGCTGGAGAGATGGCTCAGCGGTTAAGAGCACTGACTGCTCTTCCGGAGGTCCTGAGTTCAAATCCCATCAACCACATGGTGGCTCACAACCATTTGTAATGAGATCTGATGCTCTCCTCTGCTGTGTCTGAAGACAGCTACAGTGTACTTACATATAATAAATAAATAAATCTTTAAAAATAAAAACAAAATACACCCTCCCCCCCAAAATAATCCAAATGTCCCAGACCATTGTATAGTTTAAATTGTGGACTGCAATTGATCTTGATATACCAAATATCAGGTAAAATGTGAAATATAAATGACCTCAGACATATCTGAAGGTTGTCCACTGTGTGTGTGTGTGTGTGTGTGTGTGTGTGTGTGTGTGTGTGTGTAGGCCAGAGGAATCATCAAGTGTCTTCCTCTATTGCTCTTTACCTTAGTTATTTTGAGACAGGGTCTTTTAATGCACCCAGACCTCACTTTTTTCAGCTACCCTGGGTGACTAGTGAGATCCTCTTGTTTCTGCCAGGCTGCCCCAGGGGCCACAAGCATGAACAGTAGCACTTGACTTCCATATAGGTTCAAGGGACCCAAACACTGATCATCAAGGTTGAACAGACCATACGTACTCGCTGAGTTGTATCACCAGCCCTGGTAGCCATGTTTGGAGTGGAAAAGTGTGGAGGTTTGAATAAATCACATGATATTGTATTAGAGAAGGCTCCCTGGATAACTAATGAAACTGTGGGTTCCTTCAGCTCAGTGGTCATTCTCAGAAGAAGAAGAAGAAGAAGAAGAAGAAGAAGAAGAAGAAGAAGAAGAAGAAGAAGAATTAGAAGAAGAAGAAATCCGTAGCATCCTTGCTTGGCATGGCTTCTTCTTCATAAACAGCATTCCCTAGTCTGTTACAGAACCAGACAGAGCTGCTCTCTGCATTATTCTTGCAGTTTTAATTTCAATGCTGAAAATGTATCCACTGGCTTCTTAATGCTCACCTCTAGATTATCACATGCTGTGAACTCAGAGACTCAGCTTTGGAGTAAGAGATCTGAGAAAATAACAGTCCTGTTCTGTTTGTCGATGGCCATGAATTGGAGGTTCAGAATACTTACTTCAGAGTGGGTGAGCTATGGGGACAGTGTGTGTCCACCGTGGGCATGTCATTATGGCTCTAACAAGCAGGGCTTCCCAACAGGAGCCAGTTCTGACTCCAGCAAAGAAACACTAGCCTTGGAAGAGGACAGAGGGCACTGAGGGAGGCCATATGCTCTGTGCCTGGACCTCTGTAGGTTGAGAAATTCTCACTTCTGCCCCATGGAAGAAAAAAACCCATTTCCTTCTCTCTCCCCTGCTTCTCTACATCTGACCCTTCCCCCACATCTCCCTCCTCCCCAGCTCTTCTCTCACCAGTTCCCTCTGTCCCTCTGATATATCTATCTTGTTTCCGCCTTCTGAGAAAGATTCAACCATCCTCCCTCCCCTTGGGCCCTCCTTGTTATTTGACTTCTTTGGGTCTGTAGATTATAGTGTGGTTATCACCAAGAAGAGGGGTCCCCCTTTGCAAAGGAGAAGGGGGGGTGGAATGGGGGAAGATCTGCGTATGGAGATATTGAGGCAAAGGAGGGCTGATATTGAAATGTAAAGTGGATAAATACATTTATAAAAAGAAAGAAAGTGCAAACTTGTCAGCATCTTTCCCTTAGCTCCACAAGGCCTAGACTTCTGACTCTTATAATGAAGCCAAATTTGTCGCAACTTGTTACAGCAGCAATGTGAAACTAAGACAAACATCTTTATCTTCGTGAGTTCTTTCTTCCATTAACAAAAAATTGTAAAAGTTGTATCTTCCGATTGTGTTGACACTGTGTTGAATATATTACTCTGAAAATCTTTCTTTATTCAAAAGATCCTCTTTTTAGATTTTAAAAGCAATGCAAATATATTTTTGGGCACACACACACACACACACACACACACAATATCAAGGCTCCAAGCGCAGTGATAGGTATGTCTAATGGAGAGATTGGCTCCACCCATGGGCATCTCCATCCAAATTATCCCTGTCACTCAGCACTTGGATTCAGTATCTGGAAACACATGCCAACAGAGGGATTACAGAGAAACTGGCTTCTTGATATATTGTCACGTCTCTTGGCATTTGAGTGGAGGGGTAGGCTTTACAATATCAGGGACACATGTTTTGAACACAGAAATGTCATTCTATTCCTAAATCACATGGTATCAGAATTGCCCTTCAGTATATACATAAAAACATAACTTCTGTTTGAGTGAAAACTCATGGCATGACTTTTACTTGAAAAAACTTCACTGAATATATATATATGTATATATATATATATACACACACATATACATATATATGTATAGATGTATCTTCCTTTAAATTACAAGTAAAAGAATAAATTAGTTTTTACATTTGGAGACGAATATAATAACAAAATTATTATTCTTTATATATAACACTCACCCCACAGTGTTCAGAAACACTTCATATACATTATTTAACAATTTTTAATTAAAATTTTTATTATTGTTATGGTGGGGAAAGTATGCCACAGTTTGTTTATGGAGGTCAGAGGGCAATTGGAGGAAGTCAGGTCTCTCCTTCTCAGATCATTAGGCTTGGGCAGGTGCCATCTTAACAAACCTTATTATTTCTTTTGATCACCTACACAGTCATTTGAGATCATAGTAGGAATAGTGTTTTGGAAGTTATTGATATAAAAGCTATTAATAGTAATAGCGTTTCAACTTCAGATAAATTGATTATTATTGGCTTATTAAGAGAAACATTGAAGATGGTAGATGTACATTAGCTTCTGTTACTTTATCATTTGGCCTGTGCACCAATATTTAGGCAAAACTGGAAAACAAAATTTGTACTCCTTAGTTCTATATATCACTTCTCACACTTCACCCTGTGAAGGATGATATGCGTCAGGCTTATGACTCCGAGTGTTAATGCTGTGAATTGGCAATTATCACACACCTCAAAGCACACTTCATTGACTGTTTCCCCCTCTCCAGCAACCAGAAGCCAGAAATGCTTGACTTCTAGCTAAAGAACAAAACGCCTTGGATGGGAGTTCAGAGACAAGAGGCAGGAGTCTGAGAACAGAGTCCTCATCATTTAGAAAGTCCACAAGGGTAAACACTTTCCTGGTCAGGACCGGCAGTCAATTCTTGGTTAATCTTGCTCTTGAAAATCATTATGTCAAGAAGGATTTGTTTCTAGAGCTTTTCCGGGAAGTGGCTAGTTTAGGCTGCTCTGCCCAGTGAGATTATCTGTGGTCCTTTCTGTCTCTGCGAGCTTGCTGAGAGGAAAGAGAGTATGGGTAACTACCATTCTTGAGCTCATGCGCGTGTGCACAGAACTTCCCCGAGACATGCTGACCCTGGCGTTTCACTCCTGCCTTTTTGCAATGGTGTGCCCTTCGTCACCAGCCTTCCAGTGTCCCAGTCAAACCAGTTTAGTCCAGATCTGAGAAGATAGACTCCCATATCCTGTCAAACCCTGTCAAATCGAGTCTTAATTTCACAACTTCAAAGTTTTGACAGGCTGCCTGGCTTCAAACCTTGAGAAGTTCTGTTACCCTGCCCAAAGCCAGCCAAGCACGGCTGTCCATTGAGAAGAGCGAGGTGCTTCTCAGAGATTATTTCCATGGTGGCTCTTCCATTGAGCCCTTTCCTGCCTACCTAGGCTTAGGTGCCTTTTCAAAAGTTGCTGGCATTCGGGTTACACCCTGCCCCGCCAGCAGGCCCGAGGATGCTTCCTGTCAGAGTTCCCAGTCATCTTAAGACCTCAGCAGTTCAGAAGGCATCATGGAAATGGAAAGCCTCGGTTTGCTCAACAGTGACCCACCTGGCATACAAATCCTGATGAAGTCTAGGGACTATGCCTCCACTTCCCTAGGGACCACCCTGGGGAGAGCTCTGGAAATCATATCCACCCTTCCACTGTGGAGATGGGGGCTGTGAAGAGAATTCCACACTAGGAAGCAGGCCCCTGCCTGCTCAGATCTCCTTACTCCACCCCTTGGGTGATTTACCAGTTGTCTGAATAAAGAAAATACTGCTGGGATCTGGGGTGGGACCATAAGGTTTGAAGGCAGTGAGGGAAAAACACGAGGGTAGGTCTAAATCTCCTCCCTAGCTCTCCCTCCTTCCCTGCCCTGTGAAAATTATTTAAGTGTAAACATGCCTTTTTAAAATTTAGGGTCTCTTCGTGGAAGAAAAACTACTGTATTACTCAACGTTAGTAACACTCATTTTGAACCTTAATTCTCAAAACCACAGAATTTAAAAAATGTTGTAAATAGCTGACACGGGTGTTCTTTACTGCATTCAAAGGAATCGTGTTTGTAATCACTGAACAGGGTGCAGTTGAATTGTTCTCGGCAGTAAACAGGAGAGTTTGTAAGGAGATACCTCGACTTGCTTTCAGATTAATTAATAATGGAAAAGTTTCAGGGTGTCGCGAACACTTAAAAAAAATCTTTTACTTCATTTTATTTATTTTTTTAAGTTATTAGGTATCAATTGTAGTTCTGAGTACAGATAAGTGCCTGACATATGGTCTCAGCCAAATTCCAAAATGAAGCAAAAACAAGGCCTGTGTTTTTGGCAGGAATTTAAAACAGTCCAGGGCAGTGTCTATTTTCTGTGTCCAAAGAAGTGTTTGTGCATTTCCACTGGACTAGGAAAATAACAGGAAAACATGGAGGTGGAAATAACTAATATTGTAATCGCCCACGAAGGCTGGCTGAAGGGAGCAAATCAGAAATTAGCGCCCGAGCTGCAGTTTGGGGTCGCAAGATGTTTGGAGGACATTGGGCACGGAGAGTGGACTTCATTGTTAGGAGGAAATCGCCTTCTCTCTTCTAAAGCTCTCACCTTGCAAATCGCTCCCCCCCCTTACCCCCCAGCCCCCAGCACAAGCACAGCTTACTTCTTAACTCTTCCCTGCTAGCTAACCTTTTCAGTCAGCCCTTCATCAGGGGGGAAAAAAAGCCTTGTGAACAAAGCGTCGTTTTAAAGCCTTTCCCCACTAAAAGTTCGCCCCTCCCCCTCCTTTAAAGAGGCGGTGTGGGGGTAATTTTCTCCTTTCCTTTCTTTCTTCTTCTTCCCCCCCTCTTTGAGTTTTGTGTTTCTGCAACCCATGCTTGCGAAGCTGTCCTTGTTTGAGGGTTGATGGATATTTCTTCAGAGATACCATCATACCGCTTGTTATTGTAACACTTATTGGTGATAAAGTTCAGAGTAAAAATTAAGCAGCTGCAATGTAGCAGCACAAATTAGTTTAATGTAAGCAGTCAGGAGCAGCTGGCTGGCTCGGGACTCGACTTTAGCTGTGGGGGGAAGGGTGCTGTGACGCTGACAGTGGTTTTTTTCCCCCCTCTCCATAAACATTTTTTGGCTGTTACAGCTTTTGTGCTGATCATGTGACAGTGTCCCTAGGCAGATAATTTATTTCTGTGGCTTTCATGAACAATCATTAACCTTCAGACACTGAGTTTGCTTTCTGCTTTGTGGCATTTGTTATTATTATTATTGTTATTATTATTATTATTTTGTGTACTAACTAGTTTAATTCAGAAACTGTCAGGAGAAAATTACAACCAATTCATAACAGGCTGCAATGCATAACACTTAACGTTGCTATTAAAGCAGATTTTGCTCACAAGATCGCTCTCCTAGCTTTGCTGGGCGTTGGTGGATCTGAATTGTCATTCTCATTGTGGCTGTCATTGGGAGGTTCCTTCAGTGTCCCCTTCTGATTGCCAGGCCTCTGCAAGGTGGCCTGGTGAGATCTCCCTGCCAATCTTTCCCCCCTAGGACACTGGAAGTGCAAAGGGGCTCAGGGGACGATGGGGCTTCTGATGGTGGATCCTGTGTTCCTTCAACAACACACCAGCTTTCAGTAAACAGTGTGGCCATTTGTAGAGAATAACTGGAGCCAGGCTATATGAGGACTGAAAAACAAAGAGGCCAGCAAGGGTGTCTTGCATAAATCAGAAGGGACAGAGAAGTCTCATTCCTGACATCTACTAATCATGCTGATCCTGGTTTTTTTTGTTTTTGTTTTTTGGTTTTTTTGTTTTGTTTTGTTTTAATTTATCTGTTGCTTCGATCTGTGATCTGTTTGTGTTGACTGTCCTTTTCTACAAACCAGTAATTCAGGAGTAATGTGTGCAGGACCACTCTCTGGTGTCTATCATACATGATATCTTCAGACACTTTCAGAATGCCGATTATCTTGTGGGTATTGTGTGGGCCCTGTTAGATATTCATTTATTCATTCTCTCATGGTGCATGGCTGGTGGTGGTGGTGGGGGGGGGATTGCCACTCAAGATTACTTGTGCAGAGGGATTTGATAAAGTGTATTTATAAACCCCAAGGAACTGTGCTTACTGCAAAGCAAGAGGAAGTCTCTTTTTCTATTTTACTCATTTTGAAAGATTTCAGTGATGAGAGCTATCCTTCACTGATCTCAATATTTCATAAAGATGGATGCGTGGGTTATCAAATGCAGCACAGAAATTCCATTCTTTTGTAATTGTGATTTGAGAGCTAAAATCATAGTGGGGATGGACACTGTATGTCTTTAAACCTTTGAAAGCATCACCAGTGGGCCACATACTAGACTGAAAACAAGGCAGAACTTGATTAAATGATACAGATGTGGAGGCCAGAATTTTTGGGTGGGGCTGGTGAGATGGCCCAGTTGGTAAAGACAGTTGTCTTGCAAGCCTGGTGAGCCCATTCCACAAAGTTGTTCTTTGGACCTTTACATGCACCATGCACACATACAACAACAACAATAATAGTAACAGCACAGTTTTTTTTTTAAATAAAATATTTGTGTTTTTGGTGTTGCATAAGGTCCCCTAGGTGTAATTAATGTGAATATGCAAACTATTTTATGAGTTGCATTGTTGCTTGGAAGGGGGAGGGAACAGAAACTTCTTTGTCCTTAGAAGACAAATTTCCTTCACAAATCTAGGGTCCTAGAGCTCTGGCTTTCTCTACTTCTTTCCAAGGTCATTTCTTTCTCCTGGATCCAAGGTTTATCTGTATAACCTGGGTTAGATTTGTGCTTAGATATCCACATTTAGTAAGTCTTTTCTTCTTCTTTCTGATTTTAAATGAAATTAATACAAAAATACTGTCATGAATTCCCCAAAACATAGTGATACCTGAGTGCTGTTTCCTACGCCTGGTGAAGAAGTCAGCTCCAACAGTGGTCATAATAGATACACAACTTGCCATCACCAAGGGCAAAGATGTACTCAGAAAATACAGCAAGCAGAGTTGGGAAAAGCCAATATATGAGGATGCGTTTCTGGGTCAAACATTCACAGTTCATTCACTCTAGATACTTTGTCATCGTTTCCTTTCTAGATCCAGCTTCCTGTGGTGAGCCTCCCTTGAGGAACTCATCCTCATCCTGTCCCCACATCCCCCAAGCTTGTCACAAGCCTGAAGTCCTTTCCAGGCAGGCCATGGTGGCCCTTTTTGAGTTCCAGATGGCTTGAATAAGCCAGTGTTCTCTTAGCCTCTTTCTAGAACCCCACGCTGCTGTTTTGTACTTTTGTCTCTCCATCTCAAGCCTTATATTCAGAATCACTGCATTCTAGAACCTTCTACATATTTTGCTCCCTGACCAAAACAGTCTGCCTCATCATCTCCTGCTCTCAGCGCTTATTATTCTTGTTCACCTCTGTCATTATAGTACTTAAACCGTTTTTATTTCTTTTTACTTTTTTCCATTTTAACTGTATCTCTAAACCTATCATTCAGTGACCTACAATGATTTGTTCTCCAGCACTAATTTTATTATTCATATAATACATATGAAAAATAGCCCTCTTGGATGCAGGATATATATTCATGGAGTCAACCAATCTCAGGCTGAAAAATTTGAAAGGAAAATTGTATTTGTACTGAACATACACGGTCTGTTCTTCTTGTCACTAAACCCCAAATAGTATAATATAGCAACTATTTACATACTCTTTATGTTGTTTGAGGTCTTGTAAGCAACCTAAGTGACTCAGAATGTGTGGGAGGTTCTATACAGGTTATATGCAAATGCTGTTTTATGTAAAGGACTTGCTTCTGGAATCCACGTAGATCCTCAAGATGACTATGTTGAGGAAGTACCGTGGGACAGCCTCTTACACTTTATTAGGGACTAATTTGCCCAGTCATTTACAGTCAATGCGTATGTCTGTATGTGCGTGTTTATGTGGACACACAAATGTATGTGTTCACTGCCTGTGGTTGACATTGTGCATTGTCCTCAGTTGTTGTCCACCTTATATTTTGAGACCCAGTCTCCTACTAAACTGGAGCTTGCCGATTCAGTGAATCTGGCTGGCCAGGGGACTCTGGATACTCCTCAGACTCCATGCCTCTGCGATCCTAGGCATGCACTGTCATGCCTGGCTTTTGATGTGAATGCTGGAAATCCAAACCCAGGACTTCATGGTTGTGTAGCAAGTACCTTATCAACTGAGCCATCTCCCTAGCCACCTTATTGAAAAATCATGACAAGGATCTTTAAGGCCTGTATCACCACGGGTTCCATTTTATCGATAAGGAGCTGAGGTGCTAAGATGTTGAGTGACATACGGTTTTCCAGATAGAAAGTGACCAGATCGGGATTCTATCCTGGGCATCGGGCTTCCAGAGGACAGTTCTTACTCAGAATGTTCTGCTGCTCATGTGCTATTGTAACACCTACCTCATACTTACTGTGATGTGCTTGCTCAGCAAGTTTATTTCCCATCTACTGTATGCCAGGTGCAGCTGTTACCAGCTCTCAAAATTCTTCATTATTGCTTAAGAGATAGAAGAGGAGGCAGGACAGGAGACAGTGAGGGATAAATACACCCACAGGGCAGCAGTTCTCAAACTGTGGGTCATGACCCCTTGGGGGAGAGAGAGAGTCACACATCAGATTACAATTACACTACATTACAATTCATACTAGCAAAATTACAATTATGAAGGAGTAATGAAATAACTTTATGGTTGTTCCTCAAAAGAAAGATATATTACACATACTGAGAAAAGTGGACAGGAGTAGGGGAGAGTTTTCACGACAAAACCAAGGTTAGGCAGGAGAGAAAATGTTCTGGATTTTTCTTTTTTTTTTTTTAGACTTGTTTTTAATTGAAAAACATTTTGAACATGTTTTCTCCCTTTTGCAGTTTCTGCTTCTGTCCTCACCCAACTTTTTGTTTTTGTTTTCTTTCTCTTAAAAACAGAAACGAAACAAAAATAAAAACAAACAAGCAGTCAAAAACAAAACAACAAGCAAAATAGCAACCCCAAGAAACATCCCCACAGAAACACGGAAAGGAAAATCAAAATAAACAAGGAAAAATAAGACCCTGCCAAAACCACAACTAAACAAACACAAAAAGCAAAGCATTTGTCTCATTGACAAAAAATCTACAAAAATACTGATGCATTTGCCTTTATGATAGCTAAAGGTTGGTGATAGTTTATGAACATTGGCCCTCTGTGGGTGATAGCTTCTGAATTATAATGACTTTAAACAGGTATTGAGCTAAGACCAAAGATGAGACTCAAATAAGATTTCGGAAATAAGTCAGTGAGATGTCCGAAAGAATGATTTCATTCATTCATTCATTCATTCACTTGTTTTTTCACTGTCATTTGTTGAATACCATATTCTAAGCCATACTGAAAACTTCTTGTGAGAACAAAACAGAACCCTTATCTTAAAGGCGCTTAGTCCAGTAAGGCAAAGATAAGGGAAAATATAAAGTTACCACTGAATAGGATCAGAGAAACTAGAAAATCATGTACCAGGTCAGCGGTAGCCCTGAACAAGGAGCCCCTGTCTCTTTTTGTCCTTAATCAGGGACGCTTCAATTTGGTGGTGTAGTTTACTTGTGTTTGAAAAGATAGACTAGGTATTCATCAACATAAAAATGTAAAAAAACACAGAGTAGACAGGAAGATGCACATTTGCAAAGGAGTAAGGGTGGGAAGTTTGACAAATGCCCAGAGCTTCCATAGCCACCACCTGGGGGAATTTGAAGCTTCAGGTGTGGATTCAGACTCAGTAAGATGACCAAGGTAAAGTTATAAAGGCAGAGGCAGCCAGCCATTCAGGGATGCAAAAGATGAACTCTGAGGGACAAGAGGAAACTATGAAGAACAGCAGGGAGTTATTTTGGTGTCAAATGGTTGAGAACTGATCAAGGTGGTAAAAATGAGGAGAGGAGAGAGTGTTTATTTAAGCTGAGGACAGACTGGGTGTGGAATGGGTAGGTGAAATCTGAGATACCTTCTAGGATGTATGGTAAGCTCCTATATACTGGTGGGAGTTTAGTCAGGAATCAAAAGTAATTACAGGTGGCTAATAATAGTAGTTATTTCTACAAAGTTGCCTCTAAATTAGGGAATATGAAACAGTTCCTAGGAGAAATACAAGTCTAGGTTTCTTTGAGTCTCTGTCTTATGTGTGCTCCTGTTTGATGACACCTTATGTGTATTGTTGATTCATGAGCACTGACGTCACATCCAGTGGCACTGTGGCTTGTACCCAAACAAAACTTACCTAATACAATTTTTTTTCCTCTATGTGTCCATGAATGGCTGCAGAAGAATTAGAGTATTTATTTATTTTGGATTTACAATTAAATGTTATTGAATAGGTGCATATACAAGTTATCTTGAAATGACAGACGAAGGCCTTGTCTAAAGAACAATACTTGGCTTTACTTCCCAGGAACGTGTGCTACCAACAGACAACTGAACATTCTCGCCTTTCTGTGCATATCTCTAAGTGACTGACACATCAAGAGCCTTGATTTGGGGGCAACAAATCAGTGAGTAGTAAAATCTACATACCAAATCCACATACAGTAGTATTTTCTATGTTCACTCAAGATTAAGACATTTTGCTTTGAGTGAGCCTTTAAGACATGTAATTGGCATGTCTTAGACTGAAAGGCAGGAAAGAGATCAAGCCAGAAATAGACGTTTGAGGTAGACTAGTATGTATCTACATCATCTAAGAACAGAAAAGATTATTATGGGCCATAAAAATATTTATATGGCCCAGATTTGGGGAGAGGGAGGCAGGAGGCTCAAGAGTTCAAGGCCAGCCTGGCCAGCATAGTTCACGGCCAAAGTTGCAGCATAATAAGAGCCTATCTCAAACAACCAAAGTTTAGATTTCTACTCAGTAGTAGAATACTTGCTGAGATTGCGCAAGGTCCCAGAATTAACAGCCCAACATTGCAATGGGGTAGGAATGGGGAGATGTATCAATGGCACATCCAGTGTCAGAGCTGTGTAGTGCCAGGGCCAGGATTGGCAGTGTACACGTGATACTGAAGGACGCTCATGAGAGAGGCTTTAACTTCACTGCATTCTACATAGCCTGCAGTGGTATTGCTATAAACTGGGCTCTGAAGAACAGCTAGGAGGGTCCAAAAGATTTGATTCAAAGTCTTCTCTGTATGACTGGCTTTCAGAGCCAATTCCAAAAGCTCCAGGAAGGAGGATGTGGGTGAGAACTTTATAGATGAGGAGTACCTGCAGCCCACACGTTGGGCTACGGTCATGGTAGGGACAAGAGTATCTCAGCTGCTTGGGTCTGGCTATCTGGGCCTATTGCTGTCACCCAACATGACTTTATAAAAGATATGTTGACTTTAAAGAGGCACGGTTTGGAGATTAGACATTTTTGTCTTGATAATATTTTCAGTTTATGTTTTTGATATTTCTTACCAACTCTGTCCTTTTTGTATGAACATAATAATGCGCCCCCCCGTGTCTGCTGCTGATGCTTTTGTCTCTTTTCTTCTCTACTACAACCCCATTTCAAACTGTATAAACTGAACAGAAAACAAACAAAACAAGACAAAAATCTGAGTTGGATTCAGAATTCAATCATTACGTAATTTTCTATTGCACCGAGTGTTAGGTATTGTGCTAGAAGGTGGATTTGTTGTGGCAAATGACTTAAGTATGGCCTCTGTAATCCTACACCTCAATGGGTAAGAATTAGAATGCAGGCAGAGGTCACTATTTATTGACTTAATATTGGACAAATCACTTTAGTTCTTACAAAAAATCTTTCACTTATAAAATAATGAGTTTCCATGTCTAGCTTTGGCCTAGAAGGTATTACTGTTTTGGCCCCTTACACTCAATAGTTCCATAGCATCAACTACTCTCTTATTGTGTCTCAGGATGGTGGCCAATGCTATTGTGGTACTTGGATGTCATAGGAAAGCAAGACTTAAGAAGATGTCTGAGTTGCAGAAAGATTTGAGCTCCCAGCCCTTCATGCACACAAATCCCCTGCAGCAAGTAGCATGTGTTTGTCAATGCTCACCATGAAACTGTTGAACCCTGAAGTATTTGGAATCTGTAGAAGGATTTAATGAAACGAGAGGGGAACGATGCCAGCCTTGGGAAAAGGATTTGAGAACACCAGCTGGAGAGTGGATCCACCATTTCCCATTGTTATGCTTGGGTTTCACTGAGTGACTCCATTTGAAGGCCACCGCTGTGCTGCTGTGAGCAGTGGCAGAGCTCATACATTGTTCAGGGTCCCCAAGAACATCTTAGAGGGGCTGGAAGAGCACAGTCAAGGTAAATGCAGTGCTGAGAATCTGTTGTGTGTGCAGTAACTGCTGCCTGCGACCCCCCCTTGTTTGCTTAGATTCAGATCTATTGAAAACATGAGCTGGAGCATGGATCCAGATGAAAAATCTTTTCCAAGTAAATATTAGGTAGCTCCCCAGTGGAGGCTGATGGCTTCTGTACTGTGTGCAGCACATATGCAGGTGTGGTCACGTAGTACTACTAGCAAAAGGAAGCTTAGTAATACCTTCTATGAATAAAATCAGGCCGCACTACAGTAAATGGCTCCCAAACTAACAGGGTTTGTATCCAATTCTATTACATGTTTTAAAAATAACACCTGCTATCAAGAATAGACACTCAAGAGTTTTATGAGTAAAGATGACCCTGTTTAAATTAATATGCCAACCATGATACATCAAGGAAGCAGGTTGCATCCATGGCAAGAGGCATGGAACTTGAACTTCCTGCTACTTTTGATTTGCTATGTAACATTAGATGATATAACATTAGAATTTTTTTTCCCCCTAACACTTTCCTTGGATATAGAGTATACCCGGAATCAGTTTCTGTTTCTTTTCTTATTTTGTATAGTGATGAGCTAGTGTGGAGGTAGATCTAGTTCTTCAAGGGAATGACAGGCTCTCAGCCTAAGCCTACAAGTATATACCAGAGTATTTGAAATTGTAATTGGAGTTGAACTGAGTGACAAAAAAAAGCAATGCATTTAGGCTCCTGGAAATACTTGATCATTATGAAATGTGGCCAACTTGGCAATGAGATAACTTTTAAGACTTTCATGATTGTAGAAAGCCTTGGAACCTATCTGAGAAGGTGCTCAAGATCCTTGGCTGTCTCTCCCTGAAATGTTTTCTGTCTTGAACTCTTCTCTTTTGGTCTTTCTCTGACCTCTTGCTTCCTCCTCTGGTGTTCCACTTCTTCCCCTTCAGCATTCTTGTTATTTTGACATACAATTTCTCTCTCATGTACAAACATGAAGGAACCAGAATGTGAATACACACTCTTAGAGATAAAGGATGCTGTGTGGAGCTAGTGCTATGGATTTTGTTGGACCCTGTAGAAGGATTGATTAGGTCAAATCATTCTAGTTCCCCAAGGGGGTGGGGGAGGGGTTTCACCACTCAATAATTTAATTAATGAAGGAAGAGCTGATACTGAGAGACATGTCCAAAAAGACAACAAACAAAACTCCAATTAATTCCTTCTCCTAGAATTCTGAGACATTGTGAAAAGCATATGGGCAAAGCCACCATACCCAGAAAGCACCAAGATAGTGGGGCTTCCATCCTTAGTGTTTGCATTTTAAAATGCATGGGGTATATCTGATAAGGCCCTTGGTGGATACTGGCTCTCTGGTGATTTGGAGTATGAGATCTGTTACATTTGTCAAGTTTGATTGAATGGGATTCCGAGTAGAGTAAAATGAACAGGAAACCATTTTTAGCAAGTAGAGAAAAATAATGAGTTTCAAACTATTGTTAAACAAAATAATACTGAAAGGACTGAGGATAGAGTTCACTGGAAGGGGTGCTTGCCTAGTATGTGTGAGGCCCCAGGTTTAATTCCCAACACTAAATGAAAAGAAAGGAGGAGGAGGAGGATGAAGAAAAGAAGAAATACTGTAAAACCTAGATTTACTTTGAAAGTAGTACAAAACTGTTTCTTGATATATTAATCTAATTTTAAATAAAATTCTAGCGTAAAATGTTTTAAGACTTAAATTCTCACATGCTCTCTGTTCCCTTCAAATATTGTCCTCATACCCTGACCTCTTCACTCTTCTTCTGGGTCATAGCCACCTTCCAGATTCCTCAGCATCAGCAGGTGGGACAATCCTCTCCCATCAACTGTTCCATGGCTTTTTGTTTGTCTGCTATTGTACTTTGGACCCTAGAACCCATCTCCAATTAGATGTTACTTGCAGCAGGAAGCCTTCTTTGAAGTTAATGGCCTCCTGCTGTTGTCTTATCTCTTTGTCTTAGTTCCTTCCCAACACTTGCCTTTCCTTCAAATAATGTCTGCCAATTTCCCCTCTGGCTGACTGGTAAACTACTGGAGAACTAGCACTGTCTGGCTCACTCTGGATTTTTAATACTTAACATGATAATTAATCTTCAGTAGAATAAGAATTTTAGGGCCAAACCAACCAACCAAACAAACAACAGCAACCAAAAAAACCAAGCCCTATATTTTACTGGTCATTTGTGTGCATGTATGTTTGTATGTGCATGCTCATATGTGTGGGTGCAACACAGACATATGTGTGTATAGAAATAAGTGAGGCCAGAAGACAACTCTGCCAGTTGCTTCCTCAGGAGCGCTGTCCATCTCTTTTGAAACAGAGTCTCTCATTGGTTAGTAACTAGATAGGCTGGCCAATGAGCACCAGGGATTAATAGTACAGAGCCCCTCACTCTGCATCTTTACATGGGTTCTGGGAATTCAACCCTGTCCATGTGCTTCTGAGGTGAACACTTTATGTAACGAGCTACTTCCTGTGGCTTGTAATTGTTTTTAAAACAAACAAACAACACCCCCACCCCCCAATTTCATGTTAAGGGTTTCCTTAAATCGATCTCTGACTTTCAATCTTGGGAATTGCAATGACTCTGTTCATCTGTTCCTGGTAATCCTGAAGATCCCCTCTGCTTCCACATGGCTTTCCTGTGCCTAGCCTTCCCCCTTCCATCTTGTTGGCTAACTCCTGCTTCTTTCTGGTCTCAACTTGAACAGTGTTTCCTTTTCCTAGAGTCTTGAGTCTCCGGTTCTCTTCCTGCCTGCATGGCATGAAACAACGGCCACTAAAATAATTATTCGATATACCCTTTGTTTCTCCTTCACTTACAAGTACATATTTCTCTTCTATGGATTATCTTTTCTACTAAATTGCAGGTTTGTGAAATTGGTCTCTGATATCATCAGGATGAAAAGAGATTATGAGGAATGAAGTGTCTTAACATAACATAGATAATAGTGTTTATATAGTTATTGAACTTTGATTAAGAAGATTCAGGATATGGTCTGTCAGTGGTGGTACATGCCTTTAATCTCAGCACTGGGGAGGTAGAGGCAGGCAGATCTCTGAATTCAAGGTCATCTCTACAGAGCAAGTTCCAGGACAACCAGTGCTGCATAGGGAAAGCCTGTCTCAAAAACAAAAACAAAACAAAGTCATTCAAAGGGAAGAAAAAAAGAAAGAAAGAAAGAAAGAAAGAAAATAGAAAAGAAGGAAGGAAGGAAGAAAATTCAGGATAGAAAATGGCATTTAATCATCAAACCATTAAATGAATTTATACATTGTTCATGGTATAAAAACATTTGAGAGAAAGTTTTATGCATGGTGAGAGAAATAAAGTATTAAATTTTCTAATTTTATTTGTTTTTAATTGATCAAAATCATATAGATTTATCATCTGTAACATTTTAACATTATGAGTTAACTCAGATACTTACTTTTTATGGTGAGTATGCTTAAAACCTTAGTGATTTTGGAGGATATAATGCATTATAATTGACTGTAGTCATCATATTACAAATCTTTTTTTTTTTTTTTTTGGTTTTTCGAGACAGGGTTTCTCTGTGTAGCCCTGGCTGTCCTGGAACTCACTTTGTAGACCAGGCTGGCCTTGAACTCAGAAAACCACCTGCCTCTGCCTCCCAAGTGCTGGGATTAAAGGCGTGCGCCACCACCACCCGGCTATATTACAAATCTTA
This sequence comes from Tokudaia tokunoshimensis, assembly GCA_036184795.1. Classification (NCBI taxonomy): domain Eukaryota; kingdom Metazoa; phylum Chordata; class Mammalia; order Rodentia; family Muridae; genus Tokudaia; species Tokudaia tokunoshimensis. The sequence continues at coordinate 62,657,225 of BTHU01000006.1, forward strand.
AATTCGTTGATCCTAACTGAAAATTTGCATTCTTTGAATCAATGCAAACATAAACTGGGGAACTATATTTATAAATCAGATCTCTTACAATACCAGCCTCAGGGGCCCCTAGGTTAGGTTCCTGGATATCTAGAGCTCAGGATCTTACAAAGTGGAGAGAGACAATCCAAAGCACATAGGAAGGATACATTGCAGTCAGAGATTTTCCGATTAGCCCAGGTGGTATCTAAGTATGCATCTATATTTGGTCTTACTTTTTTAAAAAATTCCTCTTCTTTACAACTGTCTTAATCTACTAGTAAGTCACCAGCAGTTGCTCTGGGTCATGTTTGGTGATGCCCATGTTTAGTCAGGAAGACACTCTTCTTTTCTATTTGTTCAAGGCTGTGACAAATAGTATGGAAATAAACCCTTGAAAATACAACATGTTTAGGATTTATTTAACCGGCAGAAAAGCAAACATGAAGAACCCAATAAATGCATAAATATTTACTGAGTTTAGCTATGTCAGATAATGAAATAAAATGACATGCTGCCATTCTGGTTTTAACATCATAGCCAGGAAGCCCTCAGGTAAAGTAAAGAGACCTTCTAGGTAATGAGACCAGTATGATGGCTGACACTTACTCTTTGGTTAAAATATGCAAGATACAATCGAAGTGACCCATAGGTACTTATTCATGTAATCCCGAAATCAGCCGTGATGGATGTTTCGAGGTGCCACGTAGATATCCTCTTATGGAATGAAAGTCCATTCCCTTGTCTTCTGGAATGTTGTCTTCCAGGAATGGATAGTTAAGTCCCTTACCAGGATCTGCTCTCCCGACAGCAAGGAGTTGCATTTTCAAGGCTATATCCATTTCTAGAATTGCCTGCCTCCAATGACAGACCAGTATCTGTTCATGGCCATGCTGCTTAGAGCTCTGTGGGGTCAGTCGGAGCCTTCACTATGCAAAGGCTCGGCGCTTCAGCTTTCCTTCTCTGAAATCTTTCCTCTCTCACTGTATTCTGGTGCTTTTGCTGAGAATATACCTTCTTATGCAAATTCTTCTTTCTCTAAGAAACTTGTTCCTGGGGGAACGAGATTAAATACCAACATCATCATCATCATTATTATTGTCGTTGTTGTTTCCATTGTATAAGTAAGGAAAGTAAAGCATAGAGGTAGAGTGTTAAATACTCAGTCACAGGTAGGAGTCAAGGATTCAGACCTCCATAATTAAGATCCAGAATGTATGCTCTTGCTCTTCTTTTCTGTTACAGAAACAGACAAAGAAAACAGGGCTCTCCACGAGTTGCTGACTGCCCTTTTTCAGTTAAGTCCTCTCATATTTCCTTGATCCAGCAATACTGGGTTTCCTTGAGCCTCTTTTAATGGTCACAAGTAAGTGAGCCAACGACTGAAGGTGCAGGCAGTGGAGCCTTGGCTGGAGGTGATTAGAATCTAGAAGAGGAATTTGACCAAGGTAAATGACATTATGGTTAATTAGTAATTGATGAAATGTAAATCTAAGGTTCTCAGCTTGGAGGCAAAATGTTTGTGTTCAGCACAGTAATGCAATCTTGTAGTGAGACAGATGAGAAATAATGCTTCCTATAGAAATTCATAATTGTGAGATGAGAAATCTTATACAAGGAACAATAACAGAAGGTGATGTATTCTTGATGTACATTCAAGAATAAGACAGCAAGACACACTCTCAATATATCCATAAGAGTGTACTCATAAAATTAGGGGACTTTACCACAGAAAATATTATGTTAAGATGAAATTAATCACTAGAAAGTCATGGTCAGCTTAGTGTTGCATCTTCAAAAGTTGAAACAAGAGGGAAAATGATACTTGACAGCTAAGCCAAAGTGAAGAAGCATTGCCTTGTTCTGAGTATCTCTGTGATGTTAGCAGTATTTATGAGATGGTGGAAGTGGAGAGGGGATAAGGACATGCTGGCGCCCCAGATGGGTAAGCAGGTAAGGACATGCTGGCACCCCATACTGGTAAACAATGGAACTAGAAATTGTGATCTCAAATGGTGCCTTCTGGAACACAAGGCTTATGATATGTTGACAATCAGGTTGTATTAAAATCAGAAGTTGGAAGAGTTTAGGACATTCATTGGACTTGTGGGAAGCCTTTACCATCAGGAGAAACATGGTTTAGGAGTCGAAGTGACAAGAATTCTGACTTTACATGTCACAGGAAAAGTTGTTCATTTTGACTCTCCATTTCCCTCATAAAATGAGAATAAACAAACCTAACTGTTAGAGCTGTAGTGGAGATTAAAAATAAAGCATAGCAAAAAGAAAAAGGGAAATAAAGAAATTGGTACGGCGCTTAGAACGAATACACAGGTGTCACTCAATGGGGTTGGAGATGTCCGGAAAGTTGGACAGAAGGTCAAACCTTGAAAATGGCTTTTAGTAAGATATCAATGTATGCATGGTGCATTGATATACTAAACGGATGATGGGATGGACAGCCTAAGGGCACGGGAGTGAAGAATTACTTGTCTATAAAGATAGGTAGTAAAGAGGGCTTATGTGGGACATTGGCTGTGAGCAGCATACTGAGAAAGAATGGATAAGGTTCTATGGAGAGAGGGTCAGAAGATAACACTTCTGAGAAAGGCAGAGTTGGGGAGGACTAAGGAACATCTAGTACATGTGTGCCATACATTCTAATGCTCTGGTGAAGGTGAATGGCAGATGTGAAAAATATTGATGGGAAAAATTGAACATGAAAAAAAGAAATGAACAAAGCTATGAGCTCCTTTCATTTTGATTGTCTTAGTTAGGGTTTTATTGCTGTGAAGAGACACCATGACCAAGGCAACTCATATAAAGGAGAACATTTAATTAGGGCTGGCTTACAGGTTCAGAGTTTCAGGCTGTTATCATCATGGCAGGAAGCATGGCAGCAGACAGGCAGACATGATCCTGGAAGAGGAGCTGAGAGTTAATACATCTTGATCTGATGACAGTCAGTAGAAGACACTCTTCCACCTTGGGCAGAACTTAAGCATAGGATCTCAAAGCCCCTCCCCCCCGCACAGTGATACACTTCTACAACCATGCCATACCTCCTTATAGTATCACTTCCTATGGGCCAAGCATATTCAAACCAGCACATTGATCTTGAGATAGTGAGGTTTCTGGTTAAAGCTTTTCTATGTAAAGTTATCAGAAAAAATAGTGAAAAGTTGTGACTGCATAGATCAGGTATTATAGAGGGTTATAGAGGGTATTATAGAAGACTTGCTATAAGAGACATAGCAGCAGAGTGGGTTCATAGCAGGTAAGATCAAGACAGATTCATGCAAGAAGGTCACAGGATAGTGGCTTTGTACAGATCTTTCCTCTGTGGCTAAATGTCTACTTCATGTAGATTAACCTGGGGATCCACTCCTTTCATTTTCCACTCTTGGAGGTTGTTTCAGAGCAAACTTCCTAGGTCTTCACCCTTCTTCTCTTTAGCTATACGATCAGCATGAGTTCCTTCCTGTCACCAAGTGTTCAGAAGGACTGTGTCTGTTTGTCCAGAGGGTACAATAAAGAAGCAGGCTGTTCTCTCTGATGGAGATGACACTTCCCAGGGGCTAGATGTGTTTCTGTGAGTCGTGAAGAGAAATGATGTAGTTCCAATTAAGCTCTTCATGCTTAAGTGTAGAGACCAACTTGACCTTATTACTAATGGGATAGTACAAGGAGAAAGATACTATTGCCAACACACTCTTGGGCAGAAGAAAAATGCTATAAATAAGTAGTTGCCTCAAAACTCTACCAAAGCTAAGACCATCATCTTTTTTTTTTCCATAGAGGCAAATAGATACATTTATAAGTTGAGAAAGTGTAAGGATCTACAATAAGTGAATTAGAAAGTATAGGCCATGCTGAGTCAAGTGACCTTTTCAAAACTTAGAATTTATTATATTCCAATAACAGATTCCAAATTCCTCAGGCAAATGCTCCTAGGGAAAAAATTCATTACAGGCTTATTAAACAAAGTTAACTTTGAGCTCCTAAAATGTATTTATTTTACTGAATATTAGTGATACCTTAGGAATTACTTGCCCTAAGAATGGTCAAGGCCAGAGTTTAATGCAGGTCCACCTTTTCTTCTTCTCAAAGACTAAGAATTAGGATGAACGAAGTCTCAGGAGAAGCCATCTTTGGTCCATCTGTATGCCATAATGAATATCAATGAGTTTTTAAATATATAGTGAAAAACCGAGTTCTATGTTTAGTAAAATATATTTGAGCTGGGAAGAAGGAAGAACTCACAACCTTACTTAAAATTCAATGAGATTGGCTGCAGGCTTTGCATAAGATTAGCTTGCATGATGATTTTTTTTAACCCCTTAATTACCTAAATTTTATTCTTAGCCATTAATATAAATGCTCCTACTGAAGGATTGATAAATATCCTGAAAACTATTTTTTTTAAATAAGAATTCCCTTATTTGAGGAAGCAAAATGATTTGGGGAAAGAAATGAAGTGCAGTCTCAAGCTTGCTAACCAGCCAGCCAGTACACTCATGATCTCTGCCTTTTTGGAGAAGAAAATCCAATAAGAATCCTAAATCTGTGCTACAACTTCTTGTCATTGATGATTGCAACACGTGCTGGGCATGTCTATGTCAACATAAAACTTGGACGTAGCATTTTACAGGGTCACCATCACAGGACAGCACTACCTGTTCTCCAACTTCTCCTTGTTCTGGGGGGGATTGGGGAAGGCCGCACGATGACTCATTTAATTGCCTTGATTTTTTTTCTGTTTGGGACACATGGGAGCCTGAGCTCACATGTGCTTACATGCAGCATCCTTTTTGAGGATGCTTTTCACGGGGTGGAGGTGGGGTAGGGGCTAAGGAAGTGGAATTCTTGCTGACTGAATGGCCTAGCAGGGTTATGCTGTGTGGATCTTATTATCATCCAAGAAAGAGGAAAATGTACCCAAATTCTTACTTCATGGCTTTCTGTTCAAGAAACCAAAATCATGATGTTCACTCTGCAAATAGTCTTTGCCTCTCACATATTGTACCAGGATTGACTATCAAATGCACATATAGGTGTGTCTCCATCTATCCGTATAAGCTTCAAGTTATTTTATGCTTGAAATAAATTAGCAACAGTCCTTGTATTTACTAATACCCAGTGCTGCATGTTAAAACCACCTGCTTTTTATAAAGAATATTTAAACTAACTGGACAGTGTATTCTTTCTTTGAAGAGAATAAATGCACATTTCTTCTTATTAAAGGACCTACACTTTGGAGAAGTTTGAATAGGAGGTTTCTTTTTAAATCTAGTTGTTTACATGTAGTTTGCTGGGAAAAAAACAAATTCAAAACAAATTTCTTTGTTCTGAGCCCAATTATTTTCTCATTAGTATAAATAGTTTGGTTTGCTTCTAACCATCCTATTTTATCTTATTTTTCTGAGTTGGTTCTTTGATGGATATCATTTTCATCAACTAATAAATAGCCTTATTCTCTGTGCATTATTACATAATGACATGTTCTTCAATATGTCTTGTTAACTCTCTTACATTGAAGTTAACCATCGCACTATAACTCAAGCTCCAATGAGGTTTACCTAGTGCATACTTTTTCTTTGGAAGGTATATTGTAGATATCTTGCATTGACGAATACTGCATAGCACTTCTCTATTGCGTTTGGGGTCATTTAGAACAACAAAATCAAATACTAATACATGAGCCCTATAGAGAACATGGAAAAATACTTGATTACAGTGTGAGAGCTGAAATAAGAAAGGCTTCATTTTTTCTTGCTCACCAGTCCCAGCTAGATATGTTCATCTCTGTGAATGGTTCATTAAACATCTTGAGTATTGTTTTGGGGTTACAAATAAATATCAGAGAACAGATGAATTCATAAATATAGAATGTGGGAACAGGACCAAGGATTGGTGTATGTGTGTGGGGGGGCGGGGGGGGGAGTGGTGGTGATGTAGTCACGTGACAAATCCTGGTGACAGCATCAGCAGATTTGAGTTTATTGCACAGCACATAAATTATATACTGCGTTTGAGCTAATCCCAAACCTCTAAATCCTCTACCAATCATATCTCACCACACTATCACCATACCCCAATAAAAGCCCTGCCTAATGAATAGGAGCAGGGAAGGGGTAGAGGAAACATCAGCATCTGTTAGAACTTCCATGAAGACCAGGAAGCAACCACCGCTCTGGCCTCGGTTCCTTTTGCTGTCTTACCTGTGTTCTGGGAGCCATCTTAGATCTAATGCCGGGTATGTCAGATCAGAACTTTGAGGAGTCACAGGAGAAGCCTGTGGTGCCTCACTCTCCATCCCACTTTTACCTTCACAAGGTTGACCTCCATACCTCTCCCCCGACCCCTCCCACAACCAAATTGATAAATGATAAGTACCAATCATATATCTTCCTGTGATTATTTTTGCTACCTAGTAATAATTTATGGGTAATTTTCCATGTTATTGCATATAGCTTTTAATGAACTTACCTTGTCTTCTCAGATCATGTACTGCCTTTTGCCCTAGAAGATTATATTTAACCAAACGAGATTTTGTTTACAGAGCTTGTATGATAGTGACAAGTTTTCTGAGGAAAAACTAGTGTAAAGGGTAGATTATGGTCAAAACAATCATTATTGATAAAGATTGTGGATGATTTCTCTAGTACCATTTGCCCATGATTTGAATGACCTGAAAGGATGAGCTAAGTTAGCTAAAAAGCTAAGGAAGATTATGTTTCAGGACCCTTCCCTGACCCTCTAGTCCTGGGAGGGAATTCTCATAGTATTGTTAGATGTTTGTAAAATCTCAAAGTAAGACATTTTAACCGCAGTTAGTTCAAACTGCCACCTGTTTCCTCAACTTCCTCTCTGGCATGCCTTGCCTTGTATTGGGTAATGCTTACCATGGGCATTTTGGGGAACTGGCCAAGACAGGTAATTGTTTAACCACTGATTTTTTTCTGGATTTAAAAACTCTAGTTTGCATGACATTATTTTCTGCAGTGTAGACATTCTTACCATGACCAATTTCAGGAGATCAGGACAAAGTTGTGGAAAGTGAAGTTGTACATAGATGTCTATTAGCACTCCATTATGTAGTTCTTTTACCACGTGCTGAGACAGACAGAACTCAGCAGTTTCTTCGATCATTGCATTTTCTGTAATTTAGTAGTTCAGCTGAAGTTTGATTTTTTTTTTTAATTTTCATTTTGCTAAACTGTGTGTTAGGTAGTATTGCACACATCCTTCAGGATATCTATAATATGTAACATTGCTGTGTTAAATAAACTGTTTACCAACTTGAAGTCAAAGGCCGGATGTAAACGACGTATTGAAAATGTTTCTGGAACAATGACTAGAAACACATGTAAAGAAAAATTGCCTCTGGGAGGATGATTCTTTAAAAGATGTTTGTACCAGGACTGTGATCTTACTGAGAAGTAGTGTTGCTGATCACAGGGATTCTGACCTTGGAATCTGCAAGCATCGATAAGTTAGAGATTATTGTTTGTCATCATTAGTTGGTTGAAGTTCTACTTCAGTGGTTCTCCATCTTACCCCTTTGTGGGCCAAAGGACCCTTTCAAAGGCTGTATAAGACCATTGGAAAAGACTTATACTTATAATTCATAACAGTACCAAAATTATGGTTATTAAGTAGCAACACAAATAATCTTATAGTTGGGTTCATAACATAAGAAACTCTATTAAAGGAAGGTTGAGAACCACTGTTCTACTGGAACAATTTAGAATCTTCGATGCTGAATTAAGAGATTGAAGCTCTGTTTAAACAACGTCTTTATTTCTATGGTAAAAAAATAAAAGTATTGCATGTCTCTTATGCTATATGAAAAGAAAAACTGATAAAGTTCCAAGGGATCGATCAAGTTGTTGTTAATTTTTTTCTGTAACTATTGTGTTGGTTTGTTTATATGCCTCACTGGCCCCCTTCAAGGGATGTTTTCTGATGAGCGTTTTTATACCTTTAAGCATCTGTGAGTTCCCCTCTCAAGTGTTGTGAGAATCTTCCTAAGTATGGATTTTGTCTTTGGCCATTTCAGATACAGGGAATCTCCATCTCCCTTGAAATCCAATGCACTCCTGAGAAATTATTGTCCAAGACATGTATGCCCTGGTCTAGTTGAATCTAACAACTTTTTTTTTATCTCTGCTTCTATAAGATTAGACCACCCTCATTACTAATGCCTTAACAATTATATACAAGCCAACACATCATTATTTTACTGTCACAGATTTCACCAGCCTCTGATGTAACAGTGTGAATTTTTAACATGAGGACCTTAGATTCAGTATGAGAAAATGGTACATGAGAATAGCAACCTCCTTCAAAAAACGGATCTGGAAGGAATGATAAGGGAGATGAGTGTCTGGGACAGGACTGGGATCCACCAGTGCCCATAAGTAGGTCCAAGTGAATTGAGTTTGTCCAGGAGGCACAACAAGAATGACTAAATTAGTTAACTATCTCTTTTCTAACCATCTGGATTCTAATTTAGAAACCTTCATGCCAACTCTACAAAGATGGTTAAGGTTCTATAACATTCCTGGTATTTCACCCAAAGACTATGTTTCTAAGTTTTTTTTTTTTTAGCTTGTTAAAAAGTTGTAGAGGCTTGTCAATGGTGGCACACACCTTTATTCCCAATACTTGGGAGGCAGAGGCATGTGGTTTTCTGTGAGTTCAAGGCCAGTCTGGTCTACAGAGTGAGGTCCAGAACAACCAGGGCTACACAGAGAAACTCTGTCTCAAAAAGCAAGCAAGCAAGCAAGCAAGCAAGCAAACAGTAGAGAGGAAGAAAGAGCAGTGTTGTTGAGAGGCATGAATACCTGTCTCCCAGGGACTCTGAGGACAGTAGAGCATCTACACAATTGTTCCCAGCATCTGGCTTGAGTGACAGCTTGCCTCAGTACCTGTTGGCTCACTGTTACATATTTCAAAGCCAACTTACAGAAAAACCAACTCTTACGGAATCCCTGAGTACACCAGCCCTATTAGCTCTATTAGATTTTGAAGTTGAAAATAACTTGAATGTATATTCTAATAACTGCAGCATACTCAGAATGGCCTAGTCAATTGGCATCCCCTTAACTTATTTTTTACTGACAAGCCCATAGTTTAGAGTCCAGGTGTGAGGTGGACTTGACTGGTTTTCTGCCTGAAGCTCTTCAGAACCCTTTGTGGACTGTGTGTTCCTCCACTGACTTCTGTATAATCTACTCTGGCAAGCTTCCTCCTGAGGCTGTCTTAGTCCTGAGATGATTTTAGCCAATTCAGGAAGAGCTGGAAATGTGGGGAGCTCATGTCCCACAAGAACACCCCTGGGTCGGATCACTTACTGACCTTTGTCACTTCCATTTTATGTGGAGCAGAAAAAGCCAACTTGTTTGCTTTATATCATGACAAAGTCCACACTCCAGAAATTCTCTAAGATCTGGATGTAGGCCCTCTGAAAGCTTGCAGAGATTCTGTCCTTATTTGGAAACTTTGAAAAACAGCTCCCCCCCCCCTTTTCTTTTCCTTGTTACCTTTCTTCTTCTTTTCCTGGTTTCTGTTTTGTCTACTCTCTTCCTGACTCCTCCTGGGAGGAATTTCTTCACAGGTCATGCACATACGCACTCTTTCCTCAGGGTCTGGTTCTGGGAAGTCAGTTGAGGACTGTCTGCCATTAGGACACGTACAACAGCTATGTGACAGGACATAGTCCATATCCTTCATATTCTCAGCCTCAAAACGTGTGACCTTGAAGATGCCATGGGGTCCTTGCTTCTTCTGGCTGAGTTCACAGATTTCTTAGAACCAGCACTAAGCCTAGACATCTTTTTTGTTTTATTCTATTTTATTCTATTCTATTTTATTTTATTTTTGTAATTCTTGCTGAGCTTAGGAGCTTCCCTTTCATACCTCAAATTCTTAGGTGACTTCTGCCACAAATGTACTGAGTATCAGGAAATACTTTGGGTTCTACACACTTGACCAATGCCTAAAGTCTGTGACCTGCTTGTGCTGATGCCTAGAATCTACTAGTGTTGATGTTTTCCAGGATTGTACCTGAGTTGGCTAGATCTTGGCTAGACAGTAGAGATTCTGCCCTTATTTGGAAAGTTTGGAAAATATCTTTCTCTCTCTCTCTCTCTCTCTTTCTCTCTCTCTCTTTCTCTCTCTCTCTCACCTTTCTTCTTCTTTTCCTGGTTTCTGTTTTCTCTGCTCTCTTCCTGGTTCCTCCTGGGAGGAATTTCTTCATAGGTCATGCTCACATACATTCTTCCCATTGCTGGAAAAAGAGACGCCATTGATGGAGAGATTTCAGAGCCCTGAGGACAGATCCTTTGTTTCCTTTCCATCCAGCTCTACCGGATACTTCCATCTCCCAGATCCAGATGGTGTTGTGATAGAGCCCCTAGCATGGGCCCTAACGAGTAAGGGTGTAAGGACAAGGCTGTAACTATCAAATCCTCAGTATCTATTGGAAGGCTCAGCTTAGTAATCATATACTGAGTGACTAAATGAATGGCTACCCTCCTACATTGTTTTATAAGACTATATTTACATTTAAACGTCTTTATTGTGATATCTTTAACCTTATTGCTAGTACTTAAAAAGTTAATAAATATCATATTTGGGGAGGACACATAGTTTTTTTTCAGAGGGTATTTACAAATCTTGTGCATATGGATATATACCACCAAAACCCTCAAGGCTGCATTCTTCAAGATAATAAGTACCGGGTCAGGCCAACCTTATGTCATATCCTTGCCCGATATGCTCGTAACAAGTACTAATAAATATATTTTGTCAGTATGAGCAATTAGCTTCAATATTTTATTGTTTAACCTTCACTAGAGCTCCATGAAATTTAGAATATTGTTGTCATCTCCATTTAGAGATAAGGAAACTGAGGTTAATTGGCTCATTACTCAGTGGCAAGACACATTTGAACCTAGAGGGCTGAGTCTGGAGGATGGTGTTTGGTCCCTGAACTTCCCACTGTGTGACGATGGCACATGGTGGGACTAAATGAGACAATGGAGCAAATGGCTTTAGTGGGAGGCTCTCCATAGTAGGGCCTCAGTAATTCAGAGGAAATGGCAGAGTCCTGTCTTCTTTTCCTCCAAAGTTAATATTCATGTAATGAAGTCTATGTCCCTTTCATCATCTTCAACAATTATCAGTGCCAAATTTCCTTTTTTGTTGCTTTAAAATCCCTTGCATCATACTATTTTATCTTTTAATATTTTAGGTTATATGTCTAAAAGAATGGAGTCCTCCTCCCCCCCAGTTTTGGAAGCGGGGCTTGTTATGTAATCTAGACCACCTTCAAACCCATGATCTTCTGTCCTCATTCATCTAAGTAAATTCTGGGATTAAAGAACCTCTTTTTCTTGCATATGAATACGTGGTATACATGAACGTGTATATATGTGTTCACATGAATGTGGGTCTGTGAGAATTAGAAACATATACAATGTAGTTGTATGACAATATCCTTATATAACACAGAACCATGTATAACAAATATACATAAGAAAACAAGGCATGTATACAATACCACCAAATACCATAATCATATCTAAAGATGGTCATTAATAATTCCCAATCACCAACAGTCCCAGCCATATTTACATTGTCCACTTGTTTCTCCTACACTTTTTTTTAAAATTAGGATTAGACAATTATAATTATAAATGAAATTCATCCTTTGTCACAGGTTATCTTTCCAGTTCCTTTTAAGCTATGGTTTCCCTTCTTCCTCAGAGGAATAAAGCTTCTTTCTGTGTAGGGCTTCCAAAATATCTTTCCAAGTTTGGATGAGGGCATCCCCAGGGTGATGTTTAGTGTGTTCCTCATTCCCTACGTTGTTTCTGATAGTCTCATCTAGAAGTCTAGTTGTACTGTTTATTTATTTATATTTGGCAAGGTGCCTTCGTGGGGGGTATTATCTGCTTCCATCTGGAGGTGCACATGTTCTCTGTTTCTCATTGTGGGATGTTGGCAGTCGTTGATGGCTATGTCTAATCTGTTAACTCATTAGAGGTCATACATGGTACTACATTTATTATACAGACGACTTCCTATAAAGACAAGTTTTCCTAGTTAACTATGTCCCCAAGTTATAGTTCTGTTAGGGAAAGTGAAACAAATGCTTGATTCTATTCCCTTACCAGTTTGTTGTTTTGTATCAGCTCGTAGATATAAATTCCACCCTACTACCACCATTTTTATATATTAAATGAATTATATATATTATATATTGAATTACATATATTATATATATTATATGTTGATTATATATAATTCAAACCAGTAGAAAATTTTCGTGGAGAATTTACCTTACTGTTCTGTTAGCTAGTTGTCTATTTTCTCTGCAATCACTTTATTCTGCCTTTGGTATGTGTGTGCATATATGCTCATATGTATATACGTATACCTCAGAGTAAATTGTAGACATCTTGATGTTTATTTCTAAGTCCTCCATCATCCTTAAGAAAAAGAAATCTTTCCTCCATGATCCTAATACTATTATCAAGGGACATAGCTTTAACATAGAGTAATAGTCGTTAATAATTAATCTACTTTCAAATTGCTTCTTGTCCCAGTAATGTCTTTTGAAACTATTTTTAAAAAATTCAAGGAAGGCTCATGCATAATGTCTCATCATGCCTTCTTTTTTTTTTCTCTCCCTCCCTCTTCTGGTTATTTCTTTTTGTTGAAACGAGAACCAAGGTTTGCCTGAACCTGAGTGTATAATTTCATACCATTTCTCTACATGACAGTAAATCCTCGAAAACTCTCCAACTATTTAAAAAAACTATCAACATTTATGTAGCCTCCAGGTCCCTTTATGTGACTCTTTTGTAATCTATTTCCCTGTACTTTAGAAAAGGGACTTTCAATTAGTTTCTGGAAGTTTGATAATATTGAGAGTGATGGCAGTGTGGATAATTACGTGTGAATGTTCTTGTGGATTTGTGAAGGTAGATTTTTCAGAACTGGGATTGTTTGAGCAGAGGGTAGATGAATATGTAGTTTGCTTAAGTTTTGCCATATTCTGTCCAGGGTTTGTAGAGTTCTGCATTATAACTAGCAAGTCATAAGAGAATGGGTCTGCTTTGAATTTGGGCCAATTGGATTAAGAAGCACCTCGGTATCAAGTTTGTGCACTTTTAGCTTGCATTTGCCCTTTTATGGATGAAGTTGTATATTTGAACATGTGTTTGTATCTTTTGGTTTGGTGAACTGTCTCTATTGGTCTTATCTTTCTATGAGATTTTTGGCTATTGCTTTCCAGGGATTTCTAGAGACATTAATATATTGGACCTTCATCTGTGATAAATATTTTAAATATTTTGTCTTAGTTTGGCATTTGGCCTTTAATTTTATATGTGATTTTTCTTGACATGTAAAATGATGAATAACATACTTTTAACATTCAGATACTCTTTTTTGTTGGTTGGTTTTTGAAAAAGGTATGCTCTTTGTACCTTGACTGTCATAGAACTCTCTGGGTACACCAGGCTGGCCTTAAACTCATAGAGATCTGCCTGCCTCTGCCTCTTGAGTGCTGAGCCTAAAGGCATGCACTATGACTGTTCAGCCAGATATTCATTTTTAAAGAACCGTTTTATCAATGATTTATTTTTATTTTATGTGCCTGTATGTGTGTATGCATGTGTGAAGGTGTCAGATCCCCGGGAACTGGAGGTACAGATAGTTGCCAGTTGCCATGTGGGTGCTGGGCATTAACCTGGGTCCTTTGGAAGAACATCCAGTTCTCGTAACTGCTGAACTATCTCTCTAGCCCTCAGCTAAATTTTCTTTTCATTCTATTTTTTCATAGTTAGATTGAGACATTGAGTTTTAAGATTTTACCCCCACCCCAGGCTTCAAACATATTCACTTAGTCTTTCTTCTACTTATCAAATGGTTCCATGCTTTTCGATGAAATCATTAATATAGTGGGTGTTCTTCAGTCCCTGAACTTTGGAGAGAGAAGCAGTTAGGGAGGTTTCACGAGTTTGAAGGCAGCTCCATCTACAAGGTGAGTCCCAGGACAGCCAGGGCTAGCTAGTAAGACTTTGGTATCAAAACAAACAAATCCAAATGCCAACATTTGGATTTTTATCCTGGTGTATAGGTCTGTACACATTGCTCACAGAAGGTTACATTTTCCATACCATTTCATAAGAAATCTTTCTCTTCCCTATTGATTTGACTGGTGACATCACCCTCTCTTTGACATTCTGCTTTGTTCCCATCTCTGTTTATATTCAAGTACCACACTTTACAAACTGGATGTCTCAGTGTGATTTCATATCTGGTAGATGCCCTGTCCTCCAGAGTCTCGCTAGTTATTCTTGCATGTTTGCTTTTCATATGAATTTTAGGACCGACTCGACTATTTCCCACAGGGTTTATTGGATGTTTATTGGGATTGAATTATATTTATATATTTACTAGAAGAGACAGGACTGATGTCTTTGTAACACTGAGTCATCCTTGCCAAGAGAGAGGGGGAATTCTGATTCTATGATGTCTGTTTTTCTCTTTCAGGAGTACTTAAGGGTGTTTCAGTATTCAACCAAATTTTGCATTTTACTTTTTTTAAGTTTATTTTTCATTTTAAAAATCTTTCTGTGGGTCTCGTATAGAGAGTATATCTTCTAATTGGGTTTGGTTTGTATATTTGAAGGTTGCATATTTTATATGTTAATTTTGTACCCCGATATCTTTCTCATTTTAATTACATTTAATTAATTAATTAATCCATCAATTTAGTTTGTGCTCATGTGCTACAGCATGGTTGTGCAGGTCAGAGAACAATTTGTGCAAGTCAGTTCTTCCCCTCTGCTGTGTGAACACTGGGCATGACACTCAGGTGGTCTGCTTTGTGGCAAGCTCCTTGTCTTACTGAGCCATCTTACTGGTCCTCATTCTCTTCATCTTATTGCCGAATGACTAATGTCTTCAGGAATCCCAACATGTGTCTAGAAATGGTGTACTTAAAGTCTTGCTTCCCAGGTTTTATGTCTTATTGCTTGGGACTTGCTTTCTGACCTTTGGCCCTGACCTCATTGTGAATAGGATCCCAGGCTACCTTCATCTACTCTTTCTCCTCAAGGTACTTGAGGGAACAAAAGTAAGATGTACTATAGGCTTAACTAACTATAGGCGTTGACCCAGGCATAATCTTGGTGGTAGCATTATATAAACAAAGAACGCATAAACATGTTCCAGTTGAAGCTGTCCCTTTATCCTTCCAAACCAGATCTTCCAGTTCATTCTGAGGCATTTCCTGGGTGTTCTCAAACTGTAGCTGTAGCTGACGTTTCTTTCTCCCTTGTTGCTTTGCAATTTTATGTCTGCAAACTTTTCTTCTTTTCCAGTAAGGGACCATCCCACCTTATAATCCCTCATGGGACTGAATTCTGTCTAGGCATTTAGCATCTCTTTCTCCTAGCCCCCAACTTCTGCACTCTCTGACAGAGGTTCTGCAAGTGCTCCACAGTCAACTCTGCACAGACAGTTAACACTTAACTCACAGAGGATCTTTCATGGGGACAACACCCAGGACATTTTCTTTGAATACCTTCTGCCACCATTCAGACTTACGTCTTCATAATTTCTTTTTCTTCTCTTCTCTTTTCTCTTCTCTTCTCTCTTTTCTTCTCTTCTCTTCTCTTCTCTTCTCTTCTCTTCTCTTCTCTTCTCTTCTCTTCTCTTCTCTTCTCTTCTCTTCTCTTCTCTCCTCTCCTCTCCTCTCCTCTCCTCTCCTCTCCTCTCCTCTCCTCTCCTCTCCTCTCCTCTCCTCTCCCCTCCCCCCTCTCCCCCCTCTCTCCAGTCTCACTGTGTCCTCCTAGGTTCTCCTGGAACATGAGTTTCCCCTGCCTTAATCTCCTGCTGGAATTTAAAGTAAGGACTGGTTTGAGCCTGCAAACCTGATCCTGTGATTTCTCACTTAGAACATAGCAAAGGCTTTCTGACAGCCCTGTGCAATCATTCTACATCATGGAGGACTAATTATTCACCCAAAGCATAGCTCTCATTAGGCTGTTTTCCTGCTCAGACTCTTTGTGGCTCGACAAACTGGAGAGTTAAGTTTTTATTCTTTACCGGTGACTCTCAAAGCCCATTCTGACTGAACCTCCACTCTTCTCACCTTTTCACTAGTAGGGGTATCCTGCCTGCCGTTTAGAGCTGATTTATAATCCTCCAAATTGTTTTCTAAAAACGAAACAAAACAAAAAACAACAACTATCACACACATCTCAGATATTTTTCTCTTCTATTATATCTTCTTTATAAAATTCTAACTACTTCAAGGTCCATTCCAAACACACATTCTCTGTGAAGTTTTTTGTTTGTGTGTTTGTTTTAATACCACAGTCCAGTGCTCTCTTCATTCGTTGCACAGGTGTGCAGTTCTCATGTCTTGGTGCCTGTCTGGCTACATTCACCACAGACATATTTCAATATTTTATTTCTCTTTCCCATTCTGTCGCCTCTACCACAAGGACATAATCTTGAGAGCAAGGTTTTCTCTATCATGGGAAATAACAAACATCATCCTTAATACTGTTAATAGCTTAATAAATTAGAACTTAATACTTAATAGCTAAATAAATTGTTAACATATGCAACTTGAGCTGTTGATTTGTTTGACATTTGCAGTAGTATTTTTATTCTCCTACCCTCTCAAGTTTTTATAGGATGGTTTGCCTAATGTAGGGCAACATATTAGGGTTGTTGGTTTGTGTGTGTGTTTGTGTGTGTGTGTAACCATATTTATTATTGAGCCTTTCCTAGTACACTTTTTGTTGGATGAGGATCCTTAAGATTCCTTTAAAAGGTCTTTGAAACTAAGCATGGAATGCACCCTATAGGGTAATGGTCATATCCTATGAGACATAGGCAGGAACTGTCAGGAATTCCTGAGGGTGGAGAGGACCATACGGCTGACCGTGTAATCAGATGATATGACATCAGTTCCATGGTGCAACTCAAAACACAGCTGTGGGGCAGGAATCTGGAACCTTCCATGAGTCTCTTTATCTCCTTTTTCCGTCTTACCGTGGACGTCATGTGAGATCTGTTTTCCTTATTCTGCACAAACAACTTTACCTTTATCAACACATAGCTTTCCCATTCCTTTGTGGACTTTAACCATGTTTTATTTATTCACATCTTTTTCTCATTCAGTTGAGAACAGTGTGCTTTCTAAATATTCTTGACTGATATTATATATTGCCCAGCACACTCCAGTAAGGAACCTTAAAAATATGACACTGATTAAGAGTGAGCTTTTGCTGTTAAAAATAATATCCGCTAGCTGGGTGTGGTGATGCAGACTTTTAATCTAAGAACTTAGGAAGTAGAGGTAGGCAGGGCTCTGAGTTTGGCCAGTGTGGTCTGCATAAGGAGTTTTTAGGCCAGCTAGGGCTATATAGTGAGACCCTATCTCAAACATAAATATATATTGGTTGGAGGTATTGGTTGGAGGGATATTTGCTTGGGCTCAGTGTTTATCACTTGGGATATATATATATATATATATATATATATATGCACACATATACATATATTATAATGTATGCATAAACTTTTATGCATCTGTTTATGTTATCTTATTTCTCTGAGTGAGTCAAGTACAAAGATTATGGTATTAGCCATGGAGCCTCTCATCAGGATACTAGGTGGTGTTTTGATCTAATAGAATGTGGCTATGGTTGGTTGGAATAGTGTAGGGCTGGGTTTACACAGAACCTCTCATTTGAGGAACTTTGAGTGCTTCTTAAACATTGCCTCATGAGTTCATCCAACATCTCTAGGGGTCGAATGGGTTTATTTTTCCCATTTAGCTAATGGGGTTTTGGAAAAGTGGGGGGTGGGGGGGTTGGACTTCATTTTCATCAGCCAGTGATCTCCATGACCATATAAAAGACTTACAGAGTCTTTAGATTTTCGATGCTATGTTTATATTGTGTATATGACAGATCTTTATTCTGATTTAAAATTTGTCTTCTTTAGCTTTAGACTATGAAAGAGATAGCGCATAAAAGCTTTCACAATGTTCCCTACTATTGTGTGTGTATGTGTGTGTGTGTATGCGTGCATATATGTATATGAGTGTGTGCTCATGTGTGAACATGTGTATTGTGTTTTCATGCATACGGAGACCAGAGGATTTGGGTGGAACACTTTAAGACATTATCTATCCCGTCTTTTGAGACTGGGTCTCTTTCTTGCTGTCTTGGAACTCATTGATCTGGCTACGCAGCTGGCTAGTGTGCTCCAGGAAGCCTTCTGTCTGTCTCTTCCCTAGGTTGGGATTACAAGCACATACCACCATGCCTAACTTTTTTATGTGGATTCTGGGAATCGAACTGAAGTCATCATGCTTGCACAGAAGACACTTCATTGAGATCTCCCCAGCCCTCTGGGACATTCTTTCTTTCCTTTTATTTTATATATATATATATATATGCATGTGTGTGTGTGTATGTGTGTGTGTGTGTGATGTGAGTGCATGTATGTGTGCTTTCATGTGTGTATGTGTGTGCACTTGTGTGGGTGGATGTATGTGGAGGCCTGAAG